>CM060437.1:86178257-87378257 GCA_030545235.1 Helianthus tuberosus
CAGCTGCTGATCTAAAGGTAGCAGGCCTTGATGCCTTAACACTAGCTTTAATTTCTGGGGCTAAACTCCCGATGAAGCGAGCAATCCTTTTTGGTTCTGGGGTTACCAAGTATGGAACCAGCCTAGATAAGGTATTAAAATTGGTGAGGTAAGCCTGACAATCTAAATTCTTCATCACCAATGCTAGGAAATCTGATTCGATTCTTTCGACTTCGTGCTGCGGGCAATAATTCTCTTTAATAAGAGCAACGAACTGATCCCATGACAAGTTGTAGAGTGGGATCTTTCCGGCAGCTTGAATGAGAGACTTCCACCATGCCAGTGCCTCTCCTTTAAACGATTGGGATACATATTTTACTACGTCCCTTTCAGCACAACCGCTGATGTCTACAACCGTGTCCATTTCATCCAACCAAGTCATACAATCTATTGCTCCTTTCTCCCCGGTGAAGTCCCGGGGTTTTCATGAAACAAAGTACTTGTAAGTACAGGACTTGGTATGTGGTTTGGCATCAAACACCATCCTTTTTGAGGGGACACTGTCGTGATTAGATGAATGTCGATCATCATCCTTCTTGAGCTCATCTTTCTTAGGTTCATCTTTCTTAGAGGGCGGTTTGCTATGAGCCTCCGAGTGAACTTTTGGCTTGGAATGTGGTGCGGATCGGGTCCTACTTCGGGTCCCGCTTGATTCACTATACTGCCTATTTATTGCTTTGGTAACAGCATTTTCTACCAATGCTTGTAGCTCCGCACCAGTTACTAATATTTTGGCATTTTCAGGGTTTTCCGCTGAATGACTGTTTATCTCTTCTGACTTGGCCATGTAGTTTTAATTTCTACATAAAGTAATAAGGACAATGTTTATTTATAAGCCTAAACAGTACTACCGTTCTAGACGATCTATTAACCATGGTTTTAATAACCATTTTAGTTAATTTGTTTATTATTCGGGATCTTTATCATAATCCAGAATCATAATCATAATAATAATAACACAATAGGTCAAGTCATGTAGGCAATTTATTTCATAAGCCTAGATTTTATGGAATCGAGGCATTAAGGTTTGAATCAAAGTTCATCACCTTTTCTTGACAGGGAGCCGTAGGCTACTACTGTCTTTTGTCTTATATGATATTAGTTATAGCCCGTAGGCAGTAAATCATAATCAGACGTTTAAAATAATAATAAGGAATTGGAATACTTAATAAAAAGGGCGACATGTGTGATTTTGCGGATCACATTAGTCAAGAGTGTTAACATGTTTGCAGATGTTAACAGGGATTTGAATCTTTTTAAAAACAGGTTTTACCATATTGGCTAATTTTATGATAACATAAAAGCTAGGTTTTACCTTTTAAGCTTCTTATTATTTTATTTAAAATGGTAAAAATGTTATTATTATTATTATTTTTTTTCATTTATTCATACATTATATTCATGCACATAATTTAAAAATGAAAATTTGAACTAACCATTCCAAACAAAAATTAAACTAGTACAAGTTTGCCCTAAACGGGACTTTTACATAAACAACATGCCCACGCAGAGGCCCAACTAACAATCAAACCCACGCAGGGGTCAATAGAAAAACATGCCCACGCAGGGGCAGAATAGAAAGGAAAAATGCCCACGCAGGGGCAGAGTACAGAAATAAATGTCCTCGCAGGGACATGATTACAAAACTAAAACAAACAAACAAACAAAGGATTTAGTGATCTTTCTTGCTTTTTCCCTTGATCAAATCCACCATTTTCTTGAACATCCCCCGGTTATGCCTACGTTCTTCCCGCAATTCATGCCGCACCTCTTGTCGCACCTCAATTATCCCTTGAAGGATTTCTTGAAATTGTGGCGGTGACATCACCGGTGTCTGCGGTGGTTGCTGATAATGCGGAGGTCGAGGAGGCGGCGGCTGTTGATACCCATATGATGGGTATCCATAGGTCGGGTGTCCCGTAGTCCAGGGACCTCCATTGGGACCTTCTGGCTGGAGAGAGTTCGCAGCTAACCAGTAGGGATCCTCTTTAAAGTTGTAATTTGTATGGATCGGCTATTCGAAGGGATTGTACGCCGCCGCACCAGTGTAAGTAGGAATTAGGTCTCCAAAACCCAGTGGTGGTTGTGGCGCGACCGGCGCAGAATTCACTTCTGAGACGGGGTGTGAAGATTCTCCCATCTCTGGTTCTTCGTGGACTGGCGAGTATCGGCTGCCACTTGAAAGTGGAGGGGTGCTGATGCGCACACCCCCTCGCGCGGATATTCGCACGGTCGTTCTCCTTCGCCTTGGGGGCGAGGGAGGCTGAAGCTGAGGTGGTGGTGGCGGCGGAGTGACCGCGACAAGTCGGGAATCCTCAGAAGGATTCTGCTGCTGCTGTGGCTGCTGCTGGGGAGAGTCGTGCTGCGGCTGGTGCAGGGGAGAGTTGTTGTAACTGGGGGTAAATGCCCAGTCACACAGTCTAAATCTCTCTTCATAACTGTCGGGACCATTGTAAGGTGATCCCACAAAAGGCGACCCATCTGAAATTACAATGGGGTGGTTAGGAGTTCCGGATGGCGGCATTGAAGGATCGGTATCTTCATCTATATCCATCGCGTTGCCACCGGAAAAGTGATCTTCGGGTCCAAGTGGGTTAAAACCCACTGGTTCTCCAAGGTAATCGGCAGGGTTGAACTGGACCTAGAAAACAGGTGATAGGTGGTCAAAGGGTGAGTTATGTCCTTGAAGAGGAATGTAGGACTGGTGGGAGTTGTGGGGCTCATTTTCAGAATGAGGCCCGAAAGAGTGTGGAATGGAAGGGGAGGTACTCAGTGAAACTGAGCGCCTTGCTGGTTCAGTCAAAGCCCTCCAGAGATCTTGAGGATCTGTGTTATAGGGATCTGAAGGTGTTTGCCGGTGCGAAGGTCCGGCTTCATGGTCATTTGGGGCGGCAAGTGGCCCTTTCCCCTTTCCTCTTCCTCTCATCCGCGGCGGCATTTTGACAACCTGTCAAAAACAAACAAGTGATACAACAAGAAAATATATATAAGACAAAGTTAGAAGTAAAACAAATTTGGATAATTCCTAAGTTCTTTGTCTAGACTCGAGAACCGAGGAATGTGCAATTGTGTAACTAAGATTAAATACAAAAGGCAAGTGTTTAATTCACTCAGTGTTGGCTCTGATACCAACCTGTCACACCCCTAATTTTCCACGTGTCACCGGTGGGCCCGGTAGGGAGTATCGTGACGTAGTTGATATCATCATAAGTCAAACAGCACAATTATACAAATGCACAGCGAAAGCAAAGATAGATTCATTTCAACTTTAATAAAATGTAATATTAAATATTACGAATAGTTGAAACGGATCCACAGGCGGATCAAAATAAAAGAAGATATTGTTCAACAGTTTTATTGACATCCAAGCTTGCGAGACTTATTGCGGACGCTAGAAGACAACCAGCCTAGTACGAGTAGTACATGCACTTAACCTTTTGGAAAATACGTCAGTTTACACTGGTAAATACAATTTAACTGACTCATTTTGAAAAGGGTTGAAAATTGATTTGAATGCAGGTGGCACAAAACATTTTATAACTTGGGATAATTTTATAACTTGGGATAATTATATAGTAGACCGGGTTAAAGATTAATAGACACACCACATTATTTGGTTCGGCACAGACGAGTGTACGCCTACACTCTGTGCTTTGGTCGTGGCCATCTCGTAAGATGATGCCAAGGATATCCGGGACATGGTCATTAACCCCCCAAAGGCTTTAAGCAAACAAAACATTTCAAAACGTAGCATATCAAGGATTTAACCACTATTCGATTAAAGATTCAATGCCGGACCAAGCGGTATTTTATATACCGTACCCCAAGCCCGTATAGGGAAAATAAGTTAAAAGTATTTACCTTTGTAAGTATAAATCACAATTAGCGAGTGAAGGTAGCTTTTACTGGTTCTTCTATTCTGGAACAAAGGTTTATAATAACCTATTAGATTTCTAACGGGTCTTTATTTAAGCCTAAGCTTTGACCGGTTAGCTTTTAAGGACGATACGGTTCAAACGCACGATTAAGCGAAGACCGGATAGAATGTGATTTAGACCCGAAAAGTTTGAATACTTGTATAATATGGGTATACTAAATACATTCTGGATTTTGAGACAAAGATGTTAAGGTTTGACCCGTTTCGGTCAATTTATGCAAACTAGTTACATAAACCGAACCGAACGCGAAAAGGGCGTCACGGGTAACCATAAGAGTCATATGCAAGTTCCCTGAGTTAATATGCCTTAAATATGTTATAATACCAGTAAGATATCTTCTATTATGCCCAAAACGGATTTAAACACAAATTATGCCTCATAAGGGCATTTTGGTCATTTAAAAGATTATAAAAGAGTTTAATTAGTAATCTGAGTTACAGGTCTGATTTATACAGTAAATATACTTAATTTAATAAGTTATAACAGTAGGGTATGACCTATATGTGAAATTTATCATTTAAAACCAAACTATGCACCTTAGGGGTATTTTGGTAATTTCACATAGGCTAAAAAGGTCAAAACTGGAAACCTGAGTTTATAAAATTTTAGTTACTGTTATTATATAAAAATATACTAAAAATATCAGTAGGTATCAACCTTATATGTTTAATATTGTTTTAGTACATACTATACGTTAAAAACGCTTAAAAAGGCGATTTGGAGCCATTTCCGGGTTTTCAAAGGAAAGCTGATATTTTTATAATTCTAGAAAGCTCAAAATATTTTATTTATCAAATAAAATCAGTATAAAAAGGTTTGGGGTCAAAAGGATTTGTAAAACTCATTTTATGGCTAAAAAGGGGTAAAACCGGCATTAACCGAAATAAACTTAGAGACCTATGTTATGCTCAGCCAAAAGTTAAATAAAAATCTTTAAAAATCCCAAAATATTATATTACATCAGTGGGTAAAAAGTTTGATATCAAAAAGTGGGTTTAGATAGGCTATACGCTAATCATGCCGTTTAATTAACATAAAGCTTTCAATTTACGCTAATGAGCATAACTACTAATCTAGACCTCAAACTGATGTCAAATTTTAGGTGCAAGTTTATAAATCAGTAACTAAGGTTTCTACTCTTTTACTTTTTCAAAAATCACGTTTTATAGTCAAATGGGCATAATAGTAAACAATTAGGCGTTTAATGGAAACATGCATATGAATCGGATAACTAATGAACCAAGTTGTGTGACCTTAGGGGGTTACACTAATATGAAACCTGGTCCAATTAAGCCTCTAAGTCATTTCTAAACAATGCTTAAACGGGCCAGAACTGAAAGTCAAAGCAGAGGTCAAACTATGCGACTTTCGGTTCCAAACCGAGCCTAAACTGAAAATTGTCGAGTTGAACATGTTGGGACATGTTCTTACATTAATTACTAAGTTATATTAATGATCAAACAGGTTGCAAGTATCCTACATTGCTAATTATGCTTTAATTTGAAATTTAACATTCTGTTGACTTTTTAAAGTAAGCTTTGACTCGACAATTAACATAGTTAGATTGGGAATCTGGAAGTACCCTTTTAAGGGTTTATTACCCATATAAATACCTACTTAAAGGTACTTTTAATTCGTGATTAGACTGAGCACATATTAATTAATCACGAAGTCAAACCTTAATTACGATGGTTTGACTTTTAGCTAATTAACTAAGCTAAACTAAATTAGAAAGGGTTAAGGCTACTTACAAATGTCCTAATTATGATTAGGGACCACTAGGAAGATTGCTTGCTGACCAGAGAGCTCCAGAGAGTAAGTTGTGAATGTTGCAAATGCAAATGCCCAAAAGTTGCAACTTTCATCTTCTTATATAGTGAACCCATGAGCTTAGGATCATGCCAAAATAGTCTAGTGATGTTATAAGATCATTCCAGGTGGACCTAGGATGCTAAAAACCACCTAGAGAGCCCCTGAATTTCGAATACCACCTAAAAGAGGCGGTGTAACCGTTTTAACAGGCAGCTGCCATCAAATTCACCCAGATACACTGCTTACGCACCGCAACATTCTGAGTGTTGAGGTGCGCAAGCAGTCTTGCGCACCGCAGTGTTCTGGCTGTTGAGGTGCGCAAGCCTTTGCCAGAGAACAGAATTTTGTTTTTATTCAGGCTATGACCATGCAACCTCTATATCTCCGAATCTCATGCACTTTAATCAGAATGGGGACCATGTTTTCAGCCATTGCATGTCTAGGCATGTATTTACACTCTTTGGCACTTTGTGGGAAGTTTAAATTGACGGAAATTCTTAAGAACTTGCATAGGATCCATGTCTAGAGTTATAAAATAAATTTATTACTTAGAATGGCCAGATTTATAACCATTATTCAGATGTTAATAAAATATATCATGGTTAGGGATTTGTTAATAGGTCGCTCAGAGGTATAAATTAACATGTCGACGTTTAAATCCTACCGTACATCTTTATCTGGATCCGTATTTATAACACGTTTGCATAACATAACACGTGTCTTTATTTTATTGGACATGAATTTCCGAGGTGTTACATCGGATGGTTGATCGATCGAGCAGCATAACTGCTGTTCGATCGGACAACGAGGTGTCACCTGATCGGACGGCTGTTCGATCGGGTGGCACTTCTAGTGCATTGAACATGTTGAAAATTGATTAAGTACTGAAGCATAGTATCTCATGATTCGAAGAGTAATCCGATCGAACAGTAGTTCGATCGAACAACAGTTCGTTCAATACCATTCTTCAAAACAAGTTGATTATGAGGGGCCAAGTGCTAGCTGATCGGCTGGCTGTCCTTTTGGACAGCAGTCCGATCGGTCAGCATCCTGACCTGATCAGCCTTGCGTCTAACACTTTGGTTGTTCTGTTTGTTATCGTTTTATCGAGGTATTTTGACAACGAGTAAAACCATAGGTACCTCGTCCTTACTTGGTTTCCCGGGTCGGATAGGAACCACCCAAATCCGGTTGGAGGACTGTTCGGGACAAAGTTTAGCATTTAACCCGGAGTCGGTTAATCTAGTGATTAGAATCTAGATCTTGAGTCGTATAACCACCGAAGTGATTAGTAAACCGGCTCGGGTTCTGTTTCTACTGGTTCGAGTGAAAAGAGTTGAAGAAAGTTGGGAAAATCCATCCTTCAATCCTTTTCACCACGTATATGTTTAGATCTACAAAAGATCCTTGTTTGTTTATGTGGAAATCGGCTAGATCCAAGTCATTCTTGGTGGATTGAGGCCAAAACATGAAGTTCTTCAAGAACCCATGATGACATCATCCTAGAACACTTAATTCTTGATGATTTCACGGTTAAAAGTTTAGATTCGAAAGATAGAAAGGTGTAGGAGTGTGTATAGATCAAGAAAGTACAAGATTTAGGACGAAAACCTACCGGAATCGAGAGAAATCTGAGAAAAGGCAAGTTGAGCGTGCTGGTCGAACAAGGGTTTCCAAAAGTGGAAAGAATGACAATGACAGGGGTATTTATAGGAAGACAAAAGAGGAAAGGGCTAGCCGATCGGCTGGCACCTCGATCGGACAGCAGTCCGTTCGGCTGGCTGCTCGATCGGCTGGGAAGCCTGATCGATCGGTTGCACCTTTTGAGTGTTTCGTGCGATGATTTCAGATACTTCGATTACGATTGCGCGCGGTTCGATTCGATAGGGTTTCCTAGTCAAATTACTTCCAGTCTCAACTACTTCGTGTCTCGCGTAATCTATTTTCCACTATCTATCATGGTTCGATTTGTGATTCGAGTTCGATTGCATTCGAGTTAGATTTCGAGTTCGATTGAGTTCGCTTGATTATCACATCATAACATAAATAAACATGCACAGTTAACACGTAAGGCACACGCACATATATTAACAAGTAAAAATACATAGCTCGAGTTGCGAATTGATGTCGATTCGATTAACATAACTTTATTGTTTGTTGATTAACTTTATCGCATTGTTACTTTCTATAGTTCACAGTCGTAAGTCGGTTGAAATATGATTAATACTCATCGATTATTGCAATTAACAACACTTACTCCACGTAATACAATTAAAAACAAGAAGCTTCTACGAGTCAAGTTGCGCGAAAGCGGTCGTTGACTTTGGCCTAGACTTGACTTTCACTTATGAAAACACGGGGTGTTACAGCCTCCCCTTGTTTAGGGAATTTCGTCCCGAAATTAAGCTGGAAGCTGCTACAACCGCCATGAATCACGTGAGGACTTTCTCTATCTAGACTTTCTCCTGGAACAACTGCGGGTACTTTGCCTTCATGTCGCTTTCGAGTTCCCAAGTGAACTCCGCGCCTCGTTTACCTTCCCATCGGACCTTCACAATAGGAATGCGTGAGCGCCTGAGCTGCTTGGTTTGGCGATCCATGATTTCGACAGGATTTTGCACGAAGTGTAATGTTTCGTTCACTTGTAGATCGTCTAGAGAGACATGTAAATCGTGGTCGGCGATGCACTTTCAGAGGTTTGACACGTGGAAAGTCGGGTGGACGTTGCTAAGTTCCTCCGGTAATTCGAGTCTGTAGGCGACTTTTCCGATCCTTACCAGAATCTTAAAAGGTCCAACATATCGAGGCGCGAGTTTCCCTTTCTTGCCGAATCGGACTACACCCTTCCAAGGTGATACCTTTAGGAGTACGTAGTCACCAACGCCAAATTCACGGGGCTTGCGCTTTTTGTCACCGTAAACCTTCTGTCGATCCCGAGCTTTCACCAGGTTGTCTCTGATTTGGAAAATTTTTTTCTGTCGTTTCTTCTAATAGCTCAGGACCGGTTAGTTGCGAGTGACCGATCTCGTGCCACACAATAGGCGATCGACATCTTCTTCCGTACAATGCCTCGAAAGGTGCCATCTCGATGCTAGAATGATAGCTATTGTTATACGAGAATTCGACTAACGGCAGGTGTTTATCCCAATTACCACCGAAGTCTAGAACACAAGCACGGAGCATGTCTTCAAGAGTACGGATCGTTCTTTCAGTCTGGCCGTCGGTTTGAGGGTGGAAAGCAGTACTTAGATTAAGCGTTGTACCGAGTGCCGTTTGAAATGTTTCCCACAATCGTGAAGTAAACCGAGCATCACGGTCAGAGATGATGTCACGAGGCGTCCCATGATTACAAATGATCTCGTCGGTGTAGATTCGGGCTAATCGTTCCACCTTGTAGTCTTCTCGTATAGGCAGAAAGTGAGCTGATTTAGTCAATCGGTCGACCACAACCCATATGCTGTCGTGACCTGATGACGTGGGTGGGAGCTTGGTTACGAAATCCATAGCTATGCTCTCCCACTTCCACATGGGAATTGGTGGTTGTTCGAGCAAGCCAGAGGGTCTTTGATGTTCAGCCTTGACCCTAGCACAAGTTAAGCATTTTCCGACGTAGAGGGCGATATCCCTTTTCATACCCGGCCACCAGTACTTGTAACGAAGATCCTGGTACATTTTGTCAGCACCGGGATGAACAGAGTAGCGGGATTTATGGGCTTCGTCCATGATCATCTGTCGCAAATCGGTTCGCTTGGGAATCCAAATTCGGTCTAAAAAGTGAAATATCCCATTCGATTTGCTCACAAGCTGGGCTCCATCGTGGTAGATTCTTTCCTTCTTCAAAGTGCGTTCGTTGAAACATGCATGCTGAGCGTCGCAGATGAGAGTTTCGAGGTTGTGCTGGGCTTGAACATTACGAGTGCTAAGCAGGTAGCTCCGTCTGCTAAGTGCGTCGGCAACAACATTTTCTTTGCCTGGGTGATAACGAATCTCACAGTCGTAATTGTTGAGAAGTTCTACCCATCGGCGTTGACGCATATTAAGTTCCTTCTGATTAAAGATATGCTGTAGGCTCCTATGATCGGTGAAGATCGTACACTTAGTACCATACAGGTAGTGTCGCCAAATCTTTAATGCAAAAACAACCGCGCCTAGCTCGAGATCATGAGTTGTATAGTTCTTCTCGTGGATTTTGAGCTGACGAGATGCGTAAGCTATGAACTTGTCTCATTGCATAAGAACACAACCAAGACCAAGGTTGGAAGCATCACAGTAGACAATGAAATCATTGTTTCCGTCGGGCAATGTGAGAACAGGAGCATTGCAAAGCATGTGTTTGAGGGTTCGAAAGGCAGACTCTTGTTTGGTTCCCCAGAAAAAAGGCTGGTCCTTATGCGTAAGAGAGGTAAGCGGTACAACAATCTTCGAGAATCCTTCGATAAATCGTCGATAATAGCCCGCTAGTCTGAGAAAAGAGCGGACTTCCGATGGATTCTTAGGTGTAACCCAGCTCTTGACAGCTTCAATCTTTGTAGGGTCGACGTGAATGCCTTGACTATTTACGATGTGACCCAGAAACTGAACTTCCCCTAACCAAAATTCGCACTTGGAGAATTTGGCTTAGAGTTGGTTCCCCTGGAGTAACTCGAGAACCAAACGTAGATGTTGCACGTGTTCGGTTTTTGTTTTGGAATAGATCAAGACATCGTCGATGAATACGATGACGAAACGGTCGAGATATAGTTTACACACGCGATTCATCAGATCCATGAAAACCGCTGGTGCGTTTGTTAAGCCAAAAGGCATGACAACGAATTCGTAGTGGCCGTATTGTGTACGAAACGCGGTTTTGGGTATATCCTCCTCTTGAATACGTAGCTGATGGTAACCTGAACGTAGATCAATCTTCGAGAAACACGTAGCGCCTTGTAGTTGATCAAACAGATCATCGATGCGAGGCAGAGGGTAGCGGTTCTTGATAGTCAACTTATTCAATTCCCGATAGTCGATGCACATCCGGAACGACCCATCCTTCTTTTTGACGAAAAGGACTGGCGCCCCCCAAGGAGAGGTACTCGGGCGAATGAAGCCTTTCTCAAGTAATTCCTGGAGTTGGGTTGAGAGTTCACGCATTTCTGACGGTGCGAGTCGGTAAGGAGCTCTGGCAATAGGATTTGCTCCAGGAATGAGGTCAATACGAAAGTCGATATCACGACTTGGAGGTAATCCGGGAAGATCCTCTGGAAAAACATTAGGAAATTCTCGAACCACTGGAACGTCTTTTACTTCCTTCTTCTCTTTCTTTTCCTTCTCCGCTACTACAATGTTTGCCAAGAAAGCCCTGTATTCCTTACGGAGATACTTGCTGGCTTGGATACATGACATAAGCTTGCGCCCCTTTGAAGTAGTATCGCCATATACACACAATAAGTCACCATTCACGAGCGAAAAACGAATCATCTTGTCGAAGCACACAACTTCAGCATGGTTTTCTCGAAGAAAGTCCATGCCTACTATGACGTCAAAGCTTCCGAGTTGCATCAGAATAAGGTCGATTGGGAAGATGTGATTGTTGAGCTCAAGAGTACAATCACGGATAACAGAATTAACAGCGACGGTTCTTCCGGTAGCGACTTCTACATCGAACTTCGAGGAGAGTTGGGAACGTTTACGACTAAGGAGTTTCTCAAATTCAAACGACACAAAGCAATTATCGGCTCCAGTATCAAATAAACATGAAGCATAAATACCATTCACAAGGAACGTACCATTGACCACGTTGTTGTCGGCCTGGGCTTGATGCACGTTGAGGTTGAAAGTTCTGGCGCGTGCGGCCTGTTGTTGCTGTTGTTGTTGTTGCTGCTGTGGCTGCTGTTGCTGAGGCTCTTGTTTCACAACCCTGTTTGGACACACGTTGGCAAAATGGTTCGGGTCGCCACACGCGAAGCAGAGTCTGGCTTTGACTGCGGGTGCCGGAGGAGCTTGTTGACCCTGTGGGGCAGTGAGTAGAGCTTGATTGGCAGGAGCTTGACGAATACGGCAGTTGGCAGTAAAGTGGCCGTACACATTGCAATGAGCACAGAAGCGGCATTGAATAGCAGTCGGGTGGTGGTAGGTGCAAGTAGGGCAGAGCGGATGTGGTCCAGTATATGCACGCTTTGCAGGCGGTGCATTGGCCACAGGCGCCGCTACTTGACGCTGTTGGGCAGGTACAGCTTGAATCGGTGCAGCAGTAATCGCACAGTTCTTGTTGGTGGAGCTGTTCTTTCTCTTGTTCTTTATCTTGTTGCTTGATGAGGTGGGTTCAGCAGTGGGTGCGGTAGTGGTAGCTTGATGCAGATGCTTTGAAGTCTTATCCCATACACCAGACTTAACCCGCTTGTCGTTGATTTCAGCGGCCAGCAGATAAGTTTCCTCGATCGTCGTAGTCTTAGCCGCTTGCACGAAATCAGCAACGCAGTCGGGCAAGGCCTGGATGTACTTGTTGATTGTTATGTCGGGAGTCTTGACTTGGTCGGGACAGATAATGCTGAGCTGCTTGAAACAAGCAGTAAGGCCAGCATTGTCTCCATCCTTCTGCTGTATGTGCCAAAATTCATCTTCCAGCTTTTTGACGTTCGTGAGGAGGGCAGAATTCCTCTAGCATAACTTCCTTTAGCTCGTCCCATGACAGACCATAGGCTGCATCGTTCCCTCACTTGTTCCTCTCGGCCGTCCACCAGTCTAGAGCACGGGACTGGAAAACGCCGGTAGCGTTCAGAGTTCGAAGGTCATTAGGGAAACCACTTTGTCGTAGAGTAACCTCAATGGAATCAAACCAGTGAAATAGTGCAGTAGGACCTCCTTCGCCAGTGAATTCTTTTGGCCCACACGACTTGAATTGTTTGAAACTGAAGGGCCTCGCGTTAGCTTTGGGAGCTTCGGTTCTCGATTCCTCGGATGATTTACTGGCGTTCTCGTAAACATCACTCACGGCTTTGCTACACTTTTCGCGATGATGGAAGCAAGGCGTTTGTCCCTCTTTTCCTGACGAGAGAGTGCATGACGGGATCCAGACGACATGGTCTGCAACAGACATCGTCACAGGACTCATCACATTGTATTCGAATCTCACCTCACACGTCTATTACTTACTAAAGCTTAGGAACACGTATAGTTACGTATATACTTAACACGAAATCGCATAATCACATAAGCACATAAAGCACATAGTCATTTAATTCCTAAGCATGTAAAGCATGGAAGCAAGAAAACACATACGCACTTAATCACTAGAGGCAATCAGAAAACAGAAACCTATCATTCCAAGTCTGCGATCGTTCGAAAAGAGCGTAATGTAAGCTAGGGAGAGAAACTAGAGTGAAAAGCAAAAGGTGATTCACGTTTCTTGAACGTGTTCAGATCTATCAAAGAATCACAGTTATAATTACGTCTCGTGTGTTCGATCTCGTTCGTGTACGGATTCCACACGTCACACGTTCGGTTTGCAATCGTTTCGGAGTCAAAACCGGGACCTAACAAGAATCACGGTAAATTGTACATCTAGTGTGTTTGGTCACGCACGTTCACGGATCTCGCATGTTGAATGTGTCGTTACGCAATCGTTTGGGAGTCAAAATAAGCACATAAATAAGAAATGACGCATAAAACACATATAAAATCGGCAAACTATCTTTGAAATTAAAAATAGGGAGGTGGATCGTCCGCGGCTAGTGGACTTCGACTACCCAAGGTGGTTCAACTATTCACAAGGACTTGTTGTTCACGTTTGACCCCCGGAATTATGCCCTTGCCTCGATTCTTGGGCATTTGGCGCACGTTCCGCTAGTCATGTCGTGACCTCAGGTCGTTGGAGTCCGTCGATACCTTGGTGGGAGTTTTGTAAAAGATGCGGAACAAGTCGTCAAGGTTAGGGTTTCACCCCTGGCTTAACAACTTCGTTCCTATTTTGGTAAAACTGAGGGGCTTATTCATCAAAATATGGATTTCACTCCTAATTTGGCATAATCCTCCTCGCTTGTAGCTAAAATGCGAGCTGAGTAAGCAACTTTAGTCGAGAGTTTGCGGTTTTCACACCTATTCTCGGCCTTATTGTCCACTCATAGTTGAAAATTCGAGTGCAGTGAGAGTGTAGAACAAGCGAGAATAACGAGAAGTAAGCTCGTACATAACCCCTACTGGTTATGCACAAGTCGGTCTGCTGGTTCTTAACTATAGTCTAGGTATCTAAGACTTCGACCCGGACTAGGTCGAGTCTTGCCTAATTCCCTATAGTTATGGCTCTGATACCAATCTGTCACACCCCAACCGATTGCGGAATCATCGGGGCATGGCACTGAGCGAAACAGATTGTCCAGAAGTTTCCATAACAACTATCATTACCATTCAATTTAAACTAACATGTCCCATACCATGTCTCAAACAGTAAACAAATTATTACAGATAAACATCAAGACAAATATTCTGTTCCGACAACTCAGATTCAAACACAAATAGTTTATTTATTGGTTTCTAGGACCCCATTTCCTAACTTCGATTTCATCACAGCGTAGAGAGCATCCTAGACCTTTCCTAGCCTCAAGTTCACAGCATGCTAAGCATGTAAACTTCCTAAGCACCTATTACATACGTTAAAATAAAGTCAATACATAAAATGTAAAGGTGAGCATACAAGTTTGATAATAGCATATAGAGTTCGAATTCGTTTACGCATAACCAGCACGTACACATACTGAAATGAAGCACGTTAGTTATCGACATAGACCCATCGATACCAATCACTGCGGGTTGACTGCCTGAGGCAGTTCGCAATACATGATTACCACCGTAATCCATGCAAGTAAAAGATCCTTAACAACCCCCGTGTGAACGGGTGCTGAGTCCAAACTATAGTACTATCGTTGCTAAGGCAGGTAGACAGCATTCCATGTGTAAACATAACAAACAAGCATTCATGAGCCACGTATAACATGCAGTAACGGTTAGCGTTCAAATAGTTTGAGTAGTGTGATAGTTGTAGTTGAATATTCGTAACGTATGTAACACCCAAAAGTGCTGAAAGCAAAAAGGGATCGAGTATACTCACAGTAATTTATGGATTGAAGGGAGCGCTTAGCGAATACGGTTAGCCTGAATAGATTCGATAGCATAACGATAAGAGAAACGTAAAACAGGAAACAAGTGCTGGGGAGTCGGACAGCTGGTCGATCGGACGGCAGTCCGATCGGATGGCTGACCGTTCGGTTGACAGTCTGCTCGGACGGCTGTCCGGTCGGTTGGTAAGCCGATCGGATGGCTGTTCGAGTGGATTGTTTCTTCCTTTGGGAAGGATGTGTTTGTGTATGATGGCTTGACCTTTGAAGTTTTCGTTGTAGCATTTTGAAAACATTGAAGTACCTTTGCCTTTCAGGTCGGTCGATCGGACGGCTGTTCGATCGGCCGGCAGCCCGATTGGTTAGGCATTCAACAGAATTTCAAGGTTCAGCCTTTGGATCGGACAGGTGTTCGATCAGACAGGTGTTCGATCGGTTGGCAAGTCAACAAGTCAAAGGCTTTAATGAATGTAAAGTGTGATACAATGGATCAGATGGTTGATCGATCGAGCAGCATAACTGCTGTTCGATCGGACAACGAGGTGTCACCTGATCGGACGGCTGTTCGATCGGGTGGCACTTCTAGTGCATTGAACATGTTGAAAATTGATTAAGTATTGAAGCATAGTATCTCATGATTCGAAGAGTAATCCGATCGAACAGTAGTTCGATCGAACAACAGTTCGTTCAATACCATTCTTCAAAACAAGTTGATTATGAGGGGCCAAGTGCTAGCCGATCGGCTGGCTGGTCGATCGGCTGGCCGTTCGATCGGCTGGCTGTCCTTTCGGACAGCAGTCCGATCGGTCAGCATCCTGACCTGATCAGCCTTGCGTCTAACACTTTGGTTGTTCTGTTTGTTGTCGTTTTATCGAGGTATTTTGACAGCGAGTAAAACCATAGGTACCTCGTCCTTACTTGGTTTCCCGGGTCGGACAGGAACCACAAAAATCCGGTTGGAGGACTGTTCGGGACGAAGTTTAGCATTTAACCCGGAGTCGGTTAATCTCGTGAATAGAATCCAGATCTTGAGTCGTATAACCACCGAAGTGATTAGTAAACCGGCTCGGGTTCTGTTTCTACTGGTTCGAGTGAAAAGAGTTGAAGAAAGTTGGGAAAATCCATCCTTCAATCCTTTTCACCACGTATATGTTTAGATCTACAAAAGATCCTTGTTTGTTTATGTGGAAATCGGCTAGATCCAAGTCATTCTTGGTGGATTGAGGCCAAAACATGAAGTTCTTCAAGAACCCATGATGACATCATCCTAGAACACTTGATTCTTGATGATTTCACGGTTAAAAGTTTAGATTCGAAAGATAGAAAGGTGTAGGAGTGTGTATAGATCAAGAAAGTACAAGATTTAGGACGAAAACGTACCGGAATCGAGAGAAATCTGAGAAAAGGCAAGTTGAGCGTGCTGGTCGAACAAGGGTTTCCAAAAGTGGAAAGATAGACAATGACAGGGGTATTTATAGGAAGACAAAAGAGGAAAGGGCTAGCCGATCGGTTGGCACTGTCCGATCGGACAACAGTCCGTTCGGCTGGCTGCTCGATCGGCTGGGAAGCCTGATCGATCGGTTGCACCTTTTGAGTGTTTCGTGCGACGATTTCAGATACTTCGATTACGATTGCGCGCGGTTCGATTCGATAGGGTTTCCTAGTCAAATTACTTCCAGTCTCAACTACTTCGTGTCTCGCGTAATCTATTTTCCACTATCTATCATGGTTCGATTTGTGATTCGAGTTCGAGTTCGATTGCATTCGAGTTAGATTGAGTTCGCTTGATTATCACATCATAACATAAATAAACATGCACAGTTAACACGTAAGGCACACGCACATATATTAACAAGTAAAAATACATAGCTCGAGTTGCGAATTGATGTCGATTCGATTAACATAACTTGATTGTTTGTTGATTAACTTTATCGCATTGTTACTTTCTATAGTTCACAGTTGTAGGTCGGTTGAAATATGATTAATACTCATCGATTATTGAAATTAACAACACTTACTCCACGTAATACAATTAAAAACAAGAAGCTTCTACGAGTCAAGTTGCGTGAAAGCGGTCGTTGACTTTGGCCTAGACTTGACTTTCACTTATGGAAACACGGGGTGTTACAGGATGGGCATCATTCCTTCATTTGTATACCGTTAGCAAAATGTAAACTTTAAAACTTTTGTGGATAAAATAAAAAACTCAAAAAGTTATTATGTTTGCAACATACAAATCTTTTATATATACATGCAGAAAACTAAATATTGCGAGAATACATAGGACAAAATAAATCATCCATTTTTTCAATCCTAAAAACCTAAGAAGGAAATGAAAATATTACAAATATAAGATTCATTGTTTCTTAGATAGTGCGGTATGAGGGGCTTTAGTTTAGGGCATTGATTGACAAGTGACAACTGTGGGATCCACAAAGTGTGGCGTGGCGGGGCTGCGGCTGGGTGTGGGTTAGCGTGGCTTCGGATGGCGTGGTTAGCCATATGTAATTTGTTAGGTTTTTTAAAAAAAAAAACACTATTTAAATTTTCATTTAACTAAGATAGAATATTACATATAATTTTTTAAAAACTACAAATAAAATTAAGAAAAACTACATAAAATAAAAAAAAGCTACATAAAAAAAGATTAAATACTTCCAGATTGGCCCATATCATATTTTTTCAAGATTTCTTGTTTCATTTGCAACATCAATTCCAATTCTGGGCCGCTAAGGTGATCGACGAGCATGGCGAGAAATCTCATATCCTCGCGTTTTTATTTTAGAGATGCATTTTTATCGTACGCGGCTTGGATATTTTTCTTCATCTCGATCCTTTGTTGTTGGATAAAATTGAATGTGTCGATTTTTGTCCCAATTTCTTCCAACTGGTCGGTGTACAACCCTTTACCCGATGCCGAGCTAGGGGCCAAACCCGATCTTCCTCTTTGAAGCCGCTATTTTCACGTGTCTCTGCCTGGTGGGTGAGGAGAATCATCAAAATCATCCAAATTAAGATCAAACTCTTGATCACGAGCATCAGACTGAGTTTGGGACGAGGGTGTTCATGCCCTTTTGGATGAAGTTGATTCACTAGCAGTAGAAACTCTCGCTCATTTAGAAGCGTACCTACATACATCCCAACAATGCATGTACTTGAACTCGTGCTTCTTGTTGTCTCTGTATGCTATAATGGCATTCTTGATAAAGTCAGCATCCGTTTCACGGCTCCTTGGCGAGTTCTTCGCCTTATGGAAAAACCGTTGAACACGGTGACTTATGTATTTATGTCACTCCACTTGGACGTGAGGCTATCATTTTCACGATACACCTCCTCGCTTTTCATTTGCGTATAAAAGGATTTCTTAATGCAATCCCAAAAATCTTTGCGGTGGTGTGAATTCCCTATTCCAAAAAAATTAGGCATTATAAAAAAATTATATTAAAATTGAAAAAATAATATTGTTATATAAAAAAATACCTTTAATCGGATCTTGTGATTCGTCGATATAACATCTTGCCAACGCGGTTTCTTCTTGAGGCGTCCACTTTATTTGTGTTCGTTGAGCGGCCGGTAGTGCTTTCTCTTCATCCATTTTTTTCTTGTGACTTATTTTTTTGGCCGGCTTGGATGACGAACCACCAACGTCTTGCAGTTGTGTTTCGGGTACGGAATCGGGTTGGGAAATGTTAACGACGGGAATAGATGATTCGTCGTATGGAAAGTTCGTGAACACACGGTTTCCTATATACGACGGGATTCCCGCTATTTCGGGACAAGGTGAGTAGACTAAACCTTGAGGATGGCCGCGGTTTGTTAGTTGACAGTTTTGTGGCGCGCCAGGGTTCGGGTTTTCTTGGTATCCAGATGGGTTGTTTGAGTCGTATCCACGGTTATAAGGATGCATTGTAGAGGATGTGGGTTAAATTTATAAAAATATATAGATAGAAGGAATAGAGATGTAGTGAATTTGGTAAAAAAAAATGTAAAAAAAGGGTAGCATTTATAAGGTATAAAAAAGTTTTTTTTTTTAAAATAAACTAGCCAACGCTTTCACATATTGTAAACAATGGACCTTTACTAACATAACTTATTTTTTTTTCTCCTATTTCATTTTCTGTTAGTAAAGGTCCATTGGTTTACAGTATGTGAAAATGTGAGATCACCACTGGTTACTTTCGTCGTATGAAAAGTTAATGAACACACGGTTTCCTATACACGACGCGATTCCCGCTATTTCGGGACAAGGTGAGTAGACTAAACCTTGAGGATGGCCGCAATTTGTTGGTTGACGGTTTTGTGGCGCGCCAGGGTTCGGGTTTTCTTGGTATCTAGATGGGTTGTTTGAGTCGTATCCACGGTTAAAAGGATGCATTGTAGAGGATGTGGGTTAAATTTATAAAAATATAGAGATAGAAGAAATAGAGATGCAGAGAATTTGGTAAAAAATTGTAAAAAAAAGGGTAGCATTTATAAGGTATAAAAAAGTTTTTTTTTTTAAATAAACTAGCAAACGCTTTCACATGTTCTAAACAATGGACCTTTACTAACATTACTTAATTTTTTTTTCTCCTATTTCATTTTCTGTTAGTAAAGGTCCATTGATTTACAATATGTGAAAATGTGATATCACCATTGGTTACTTTTGAAGTTGTAACTATTACCGGCCAACAGCTAATAGTTGTTCGTATATATTATAAAAATAGTTGAGCATCGAGTTTATTCAATGCACTATTTAGTGTTTAGGGATTTAGGTAGAATACATTCAAAGTAGAGGGGTGTGTGGCGAAATGTTGGTGAGATGAAGGCGGCATGTTACCCATATAAGACACAATTATATATGTTTACTAAAAAGTACAATACATGATTTTTTTTTATCATTTTTAAAATAGATAGATTTTTTAAGAGTTAATTACTATTTTCGTCCATTTGATTTGTCAAACATCACTATTTCAGTCCATTAGTTTAAAAATTACGATTTCAGTCCCTGTGGTTTTACTTTCGTAACCATTTCAGTCCACATCCGTTAACCCCATCCATTTATTCTGTTAAGTGCACGTGAATTGACCATAATGCCCTTATTAATAAAAAACAAAAAGATATCTAAATGAGTTAATTACTGTTTTCGTCCCTGTGATTTGTCAAAAATCACTATTTCAGTCCCTGTGGTTTCACTTTCGTAACCATTTCAGTCTAGTCTCCTAACACCGTCTATTTTACCGTTAAGTTTTTAATGAAATACCTAAATTACCTGTGTGTTAATTAAATAAAAAAACATGGAAATTTAAAAGATTGTGTTATAGGACCCACTTGTTAAAACACAACCCCACGCTACCCCACCCCACTCCATCCCTGCTGTCATTTCCGGCAAAGGTTTCCAGTCATCTTCTCCGGCATCACAACCCCACCCTCTTAATGTCCGGTGACCCATTACCCCACCCCAATTAATATCTTCCTAGCAGCATCAGTTAACATAATAAGTTTAAAAAATAATGCTTACCTGGACATTTTCTCATTCTAAAATCTAAAATTAAAATTTTGGAACCATATATGTAAAAATAGTGCCAGACTTCTACGTCTACTGAAGCCATGGTGGGTCGAACCCTACAATCCAATTTAAGGGCATGTTTGACTAAGCTTTTTGAAACAACTTATTGACTTATTGGCTTTTGAAAAGTCATAAGCTCCAAAATGATGTTTGGCAATGAGGGCGTATGTGAGGGGAAAAAGCCAACAAGTCACTCCATACTGACTTTACTAAAAAGCCAATAAGTCAATAAGTTGTTTCAAAAAGCTTAGCCAAACATACCCTAAGTCCATATGTCATACAACAATAAAATCATATAAATCCAATAATAAAATCATATAAGTCCATATTTAATTAACACAAGGGTAATTTAGGTATTTCATTAAAAACTTAACGGTAAAATAGACGGTGTTAGGAGACCGGACTGAAATGGTTACGAAAGTGAAACCATAAGGACTGAAATCGTAATTTTTAAACTATTGGACTGAAATAGTGATTTTTGACAAACCAAAGAGACGAAAACATTAATTAACTCTTTTTTTAAAAAGTACACTACATGATTTTTTTTTATCATTTTAAGAAATAAATAAATTCAGGAGACTAGTATCTATATTTTTTCTTCTTGGTACATAAAACATATAACTATATTATAGACATGAGATATAAAATAGTTAAACGACTTATAATCATATTTAATATTTGTGTTATTCACGTCGTCAAATACCTCGATTTGCTAGTCCGTCACGAAGCAGGAAGCCCCAAGGCATATGTAAATGGTCCTAATTAATGGGTAGCACATCGGCACATGAAAACTACTTGATCTTTCGGTACTTGTTTTTTTCTACTTTAATCGTAGAAAAGAAAGGACACTTTATAATAAATTTAGGTGAGTATTGTCGGGACCGATTAAATAGTTTGTGAAAGTAACTGCTATATAGTTTTATTCAAAGCTATTTGATATATTTTTTATATCCTTAGATTAAATACTTGTTTGCGAACGTTTTCTATTAATTCTTCGTTTCTTCAAATTCAAGTTTCGATCAGAAGCTATAAAGCATTTACTTTTTTGGATGTTGGATCAGTTCTGTTTAAACATAATGGAAAATATGAAAACATACTTGTTACAACAGACAGTGTAGAGGAGAATTCAGTGAGAGATGATGCCATTGAGTTCGACATATTTGTCAGTGTGGTCTGGTTCCTCCTTAGGGTGCTGACTGATGTTGGTGATGATGAAACCGAATAAGGGAGTTCGGTTATGGAGAGGGAGATCGATATTGATGTTATGATTATTAGGTTATGTGTCTAACCTTAGAACCTCTACATAAGTCTCCTTATATAAGCACCCAAGAGGAAACCTAATTAGTCAATAAGGGTAATATGGTCCATCAACAATTACCAACTAATTATTTAAAAGGTTGTTATATATTTTGATCTATATAATGTAAATGATTATAATGGCTACTAGATTAAATATGAAGTCATAATATATTTAATCTTACATTCTCCCACTTAGCCGAGTAATCATTTACTATGAGTATTAGATAAGCCTGATCAGGAGTTAACACTCATTTTAGCCTTAAACAAGTACTATAGCAGAGAAATACAACCGTTGAATCATTATGCGACTCAGGACCCCCATTAGTCATACTATAGCCTTAATTTAAAACCTAATCGTCATGATCAAAATACGCATAACCCTTTGTTTGATTTGTAACTTTATTTGTCTAATGCCATTATACCGGTTTAACATATTCTTAGAGACATACAAAATCAAACTGATGAGGAAAATTAACAAATACTTAGTCATTCATAGTACGATATGCAGTTGCGCACGACCATCAATAAATACCCGTCTATGAGCTCTCTTAATAAGACTTATGGGTAATAGCCTTTCAGTTATAGGATCCTTAAGCATATCATGAATGTATTCGATACAAAGACTTAGTTTCCTCAATTCGTTCATAAACGAATAATTAATTGTGTATTAAAATTTAATGCAACACCTCTCGAACTGTTACTGTTCAAGGAGTCATGGTAGCTGACTTTATCACACCAAGTCTTCAAAATATTAATTATATGGAGTTAATAAACTTATGAGTCCACTAATAAATTTCCAACAACATTTAGTGACTATATTATGTCGTTATAATTTAGGTTGTTGATATCAGTCCATTATGACTCCTCCATGAGATAGGTTTTGTCTGCTGACATAAGGATATACCCGAAATAACATTTTATCATCTTTGAATATTACAAAGTTAGAGTAATCAACCGGTTTTAGTTCTCACTTCATCTTCAAATTATAGCCTCTCGTTTCTTTAAAGATATTGTAATACTCCATTAGATGCTTCACATTAATCTAGGCATATCTAGTGTGTTGCAATGTGAGTAATATCTAAACGAGTATAGACTTGAACTTACATAACGCTTCTAATTAATGAAGCGTAAATAAATAATCTCATTTATCCTATTATCCTCCAAAGAAAGAGCAATATTGTTTGTTACATATGTAATTTAATGTTAAACTTATGGAACGGAACTAATGTCCCATTGGGTCTATCTCGGCATGTTATGATATCTATCACGTAAGAGACATCTCTGAGATCTATTATATCAAAGTTTGTGTTAAGAATGCTTTGACTTAGTAACATATACTTGTCAAAAGATTATCATCTATATAGACAAGTTTAATTTAGTTGCTCCTACTCATCTTGAGGTAGGTACATTAATCCACTTGATTCTTGATGAAAATAATTACGTTAAGATTTCATCACATTATGATATTTGCATTAACCCGTACATGGATTTTATTGGCTTATAAATAAAGTGTTGTTTAACCTTCAGTTTGGAACTTTCAGGTTGTTTTACGAACATGTAAATATGTCAGCCATTTGTTAGGGAAATTGTTTTTTAATGTTTATCTAATGTAGCTTTAAACTATTATAAGCTACTAGAACAGTGATGATCCTCAAAAAAAATTCTTTTGTTAATTCTTTAATAATTTATCTCTTCCTGAGTACAACCTTTGACAATCAATCATGCTTCTTCATAACTTAACGCTTATATTAGGATTTGGTTTAGTTATGAACACTCTTAGGTAATTCAATCAAATCTCAAACGTCATACGAACACATAAAATCAGTTTTACTAGAAAATAGTTTTATTCTATTCAGAAGATTGATTGACGCTAATGGCTTAATTAGAAGAGATAGGATCAGTAAACTTTTCCAAAATCCATTTCAACTTCAGTTAGGGAGGTTATTTAATCATCAAAGTTAGTAGGTTTTTTAAACCTAGATGGCCTCCTAAGTTGATTACTGGGTTTATTAGAAGTTTCAGTTTTATGGATTAGCTCTTGGTTAGGTTGCTGTCATTTTCAGGATTTTAAGTCTATAAGAGTTGGTGCAGTATGGTTCAAGAGGTGTAATCGGAGTTAAATTCGGAGTAAAATTTAATGACACTCTTCGCCCCGCCTCTTGTATTCCTTGCAAGTCATGATAAGGACTTTGACTACTCCCACTGACCTTAGAAATCTTTAGGAACTCAGCATGGTTAGGGTCAATATGTAACAACCAACAAATTCTAATAGAGAAACTAGTTAATGATGTTAGTCGTTGTGATTTCTCTTGTTGAGGATTATGTTAGTTTAGGTAAGAAATCTAAGTGCGCCCACAATTAAGCAACAATGAAATTTTTGTAAGTGTAGCATTAGATTTTAAGGAGACAAGTTATGATAGAACAGTGTCAAGATGGAGCAGTGTTTTGTACAAGAGGTGTAAATCTAGGTAATGTAAAATTTTCACTCCCCCACCTCTTGCAACTATTGCAAGTTATTCTTAGGACACTTAATGCTCCCACTGATCTGTGATATCTCAAAATGCTACAAGAGAAGTTTCAATGAGGTACGTGACGTGGGAACCTATCATATATATGTTAGACTTTATTCGATTTCTTTAATCTCCAGATATCATAAGAAAACTCAGGGACATATCTAATAGAAATCTTATTAAGTATATATATGAATAGATTTCTTCTAATACCGTGGGCCATATGCGACAAAATTTAGATATAAGTAGATAGTCTTTAAATGATAAATGAATTATGTTTGAATATTCTAAGTTCCACGAATGTCAATGAATGACTTATGATGAACCCATACGTATTCCTTAAGCCAAGTCATATTTTAGGGCTTTAACGTCATGATTTAAAATCACTTAGAATGAGATTAGATGAAAGAAAATCATCCTCATTAACCATGTCATGATTTCTCATGAATTTCGGTTATAATGGGTGAAATTTATAAGTCTCATTTTCCTTTTGTCAAATTCTCATTTGCATGATGACAAAAGTTGTGAAAGTGTAAGGTATCATCTAGTTTTATCTTAGTAATGTTTCAATCCAGATATTTAGAACAAATAAGATGAGAGTTTAAGGTAAGTGTGACTTTATGTTGACTATGCAAACCTCACAACCTTCATAACACTGCTTAATTATGATACTATATTCTAACTAATCTTCAGAATATATATAAGGTATCGAAAACGTTGTTAGAAGACTGCTTATTATGGTTCTTATAGCCTTAACTTTTTTATTTTGTCACTAACTCTCATGTTAAGTTATTTGTCGAGTTTTGGTAAGGAAACGTATGGAACTAGAGTCAACTAATCATGTGTTAATTGGAATATTAAAATTAGCAGACTTAAATATCATTAATAAGTGACTACCTAATTAACTTATCCAACTGTTCTTCTGAATAATGGATAGTCTCGTTGCTTATGCCTAGTCTAATGGCATAATTATGCTATGCGATTCTCCCTTGAAGAGCCTTAGAGTTGGGATATTTGTTCTTGTATTTTGACTATGGACCTTAGAACAATCCTCTTTTAAAGTTTAAGTGGTTGTAAGGTGAGTAACAACTTATTTTCCAGCTTCAAACATTTATTTCTTTGTACATATGTTGCTTATCAACACACTCATTATACTTTGGTACTTTTGAGTGTTATAGTTGATTTATAAGGCATCAAATTGTACAAGTGAAAATCTTAGTATGTAATGTACTGGAAAAATGTACTTATTTCCATGCGTAAGCCCTTAACATTATGGGTCATGGTATTATACATTATAATGTATTCACATATATCACTTAACTTTATAGTTTAGAATCTTAAATGAAGGCATGCATCATAGGAATTCTAGTAATTATTCCATAGATAATAGATTAGTCTTAGGAAAGACTTAATCTGGAATAACTTTAGTGATATCATTTATGTTAGAGAGTTCTTGATTATCATGAGAGACATCATGTTCGATTTGTCCTATTCATCATACTCTACTTTTCTTCTGTAGTACCTTTATCAGAAGAGAGCAGTAGGAATATCGTGTCTTAAGAGATAATCAAGGATTTAATTTAAGAGCTAATCTTATAGAAACTTTAAATAAAGCAAAACATTTTAGGTTTAGGAAATATAGTGGATGAGATATAGATTTATAGAAGAAAATTATAGTGAGTAAAGTTATGGGTACTTAAAAATTAAGGCAGACAAAATTGATCATAAGATTAATGAAGGATCATTAATGTGAGGATCATTATGTGAAGAGGTTGTGATATGTCTGTTACTAACATCAAAATACTAGACTTAGTTAAAGTTCTATTTAAACGAAGACAAATCAGCTTTGGCCAGAAGTGTAATCATCTAAGCATGTGTGCAAAGTAATCGTGACAAATCAGCTTTGGCCAAAAATGAGACAATCACTTTAGTTATGCACTCATTAAGTATGCTAGACATGAATGAATTAAATCAGCTTTGGCCAGAAATTAAGACATTTCACGTTTGTAATGCATACTCAACATGGCTTTTATAATACTTGAACAATAAATAGATGCATCAAATCAGCTTTGGCCAGAAGTGATAGACCAGAAGCTCATTCAAGTTAAGCCATTTTGGTTTTGTAAAACATTATCTGATTCTGATTAATTAAGTAAGTATTTACAAAACCCAATTATTTAATAGCTAAATTTTAGTTCACATTAAACAACCTAAAGTAATGAGGTTTCGAGTGAGATCTCGACTCAGTTATGAGGTCTCGAGTGAGATCTCGAGTCAAGTCTCGACTTATCTTGTAACATTATGAGGTCTCGACTCATTAAGGTCTCGAGTCGCAAACTCAGTGTCTCGAGTCGTAATCATGGTCTCGACTACTGTGTTTTATGAGATCTCGACTCCTTGATGAGGTCTCGAGTCACAACCACGGCCTCGAGTTGTGAAGATTGAAGCCTGTTAGGATCGGAGGCTCTCATGATTGTGCTTGTTTGTGGAATTTGAACAAATCAAATAGAAATGAACAGAGTTTAAGTGCAGCGGAAATGAACAACAAACTTTGTAAACACAATCAAAGAGAGAAACGGTTTTGATAAACACATGCTTGACATTGAGTCGAAAGATTTACAATACAAATCAAAAGATTACAAACATGCTTACAAACTAAACTCCCCCTCAGCCTGATACTTCATGGTTGGTTGCACAAGATGAAAGGATTGAATTGAGGAGAAGAACTCACTCAAAACGATCAAATGTAACAGTACAGGGTACTGTTCCATTTATAGGCAAACCAAAACCACTGAGGCATCTCAACTGACGTCACCATGAAAGCGACGTCTAACAGCCTAACAACCTGTAACAACTGATCCTATACAAACACTACTAATCTCAACCACTGACAATGTATAAAACAGATGACACACTAAACTACTGCTATCTTCTTCCATCAGTGCTTTCCTCAAAGTTGATAAGTCCTTGAGTGAGCAGTGCTTTGCGATCAGTAGATAGAATCAGCAGTGTTGACTTCTTAGCAGTCTTCAAGGCTTCATCAGTAGTTAGAAGAACAACAGCTGTTGTATTCGGACAGTGGATAAAGGACCATCAGATGTTGTAATCACTTTCAAGGGAGAAGACTTAGTGTAAACAACTGCTTATTGTGAATCCACTGTTGTGAACCAGTTTTGGCTTTCATTATCTGTTCCTCTGGTAGGGTTCAATCCCAACAATCTCCCCCTGGAACAGATAATGCCAAAACACTTCATTATTTTGGATCTTTATTTCTCATCAGAAGTTCACTAGCTTGTCTTTTAAATTCTTCTTCAAAATCTTTGGAACTTATGTCATCCTCATCCCTGCACAATGAAAGTTCAAGGAGATCTTGTAGATCTTCAACACCAAGGCTTAGTGCTTCTTTCCTTGATATGTACTTCATTTCACCATTGGATCTGACCAAGGTCAATACATGGGTCTTTTGATCAGAAAGCCACTTTAGTACTTTTGAACCCAATGGGTTTCTTGGGAGAGATTTATTTTCTGATGAGCTTGGAGATTTTGGCCTTGAGAAAAATTGTAAAGCAGTATCCTAAACTTCAGACATTCGTTTAAAAGCCTCTTCTATGACTTCATTTGCTGCAGCTATGTCTTCTGCAGTTTCTTGTTCAATCAGCTCTTGCCTTTTTCTTTGTTCAAGTTCAGTGTCTGAGATATCTGCTGCAGGTTTGGTTAATACCTTTTTGACAAGATTTTGAAGGCTCACTGAGCTCTCTTCTTTTAGATCCATTTTCTTGATGGCTTCTGTGAAGTATTCAACTTCCTTTTCCTTTTCTTCTTCACTGGTCAGTAGTTTTCCTTTTTCTTGGTTTTCCACAAGGATAGGGTTATCTGCTGATGTGATCAATGTTTTAATAGCATCAATCTGCTGTTCTAGCTTTTTGTAGTCAGGCTTCTTAGAAGTGTCTGAGACTGTTATTCTTCTTTTCTTAAGCCTTTCATAAGCTTCGTCGGTATACTGCTTTGTCCATTTTGCTATGGCTTCAGCAGTATCCACCTTAGCATCTATCAGTTCCTGTTTTTTCTTTTTGTATTCGGATGTAAGATCAGCAATGAGCTTTTTATATTTGTTCCAATTTGGAGCTGTCTTCTTCTTTCTTGGATCATTTTTAATCCTTTCAATTCTGTTTGCTTCATGCTTTAAGACAACCATTGGCCATTCTTCAAATTGGTTTTCTTCAGCTTGATAGAATTTTTCTTTCATGATGTATGCAAGATAACTTTTTCTCATTTCTTTTCGTTGATCTGCTTTTTCTTTGCTCAGATCTTGTGCATAGTTTTCCATCAGCTTGACTTTTGTGAGCAAAAATTCCAATTTTTCAGAAATGGCTTCATCACCTTGATCTTTGCATTCGAGTTTAGCTCTAATCTTTGCTTGCCTTGCTTTCATCTCGAGATATTCATCCATGTCTTCTAGGACTATGAAGCCTACGAGAGAAGGAAATCTTCTTTTTGAAGGATCATCATCGGTGTAAAATTGTTTCATCTCATTTTTCACAGCTTCTAGTTCCAGTGGATATTTAGCAGCAACAGGATCATATTTTTCATCAGTTGCCTGAGTTGTTTCTCTTTTTCTTTTATGAAGCTTTATGGGTGGAGGTAATTTTGATTGTGATGTAGGAATGATGAGAGCAGTGGTGGATGGTTGACTAACAGCTGTTGAAACAACTGGTGTCTCAACCACTGTTGTCATTACAACTACTGATGTGTCAGTAGATGTCTTCTGCTTTTTAGCAGGTGTTGAAGTGGTAGTGATTTGAGTGATGGAAAGTGTCTGACTAACAGGTGTTGAAACAACTGGTGTTTCAACCACTGTTGTCATTACAACAGATGTTGTAACATCTGTTGTCTTCTGCTTTTTGGCAGGAGGAGATGGTGGTGATGTTGGTGGTGGTAAGGCAGTGGTTTTGGTGTGTGTTGTAGTGGTGTGAGGTTTGGAACCTTTTGAAAGTGGTTTAGATGTCTGTTTTTCTTGTTCTGGTTCAATATACAGGTCATCTTCTATTCCCTTCTTTTTCAACTTGTTTTTCTCCCCCTTTTTGGCATTATCTGGAAGGGGGTTATCCATGAAGAGTATAGTGGAAGGAACTTTTCCAGTGTTGCTTTGGATATGAGCCTTGATAGCTTTGATGTCTGCTTGAGTATCTTTAAATCTTGACTCCACCATGTTTGTCAGCATTTTTACATGTATTTCATGCTGCTGATCAGCCATCTGTTTTTGTTTTTCAAGCAAGGGCTGGAATACATTCCATAGCTCATTTGCAGCAGGTGCAGGTTGTGCAGGTGCTTGAGCTGGAGCAGCAGTGGATTGTGCTTTTTGAGCTTGTAACAGTTGTTGCACCATATCCTTTATTTCAGCAACTGATGTTTCAAGTTTTTCAACTCTGCCCGTCAATTCCTGATAGTTTGAAACATCATCCGATTTTATGGAATCATCTGTTTCCCCACCAGCAGTGGTTGTATCAATGTGTGACTTAGGAACTGAGTCCCAAAAATCACCCATTGATGCCCCTTGTTCTTGGTACTGGGGACTTCTTTCTTCAGCACTTGATAACCTTGTTATTTTACCAGTGGTCAAAACGAACTCACTAGTGGTTACCAGAGGTGCTATGGAAGAAATTGCCTTCAAGGGAGTCTTAATAATGAAACAACTGTCCAACTGAAGATCTGTTGATCCATCACTTGTAGTTGCTGCTCCACTTGAACTACCATCAAGAGTTACTTGTAACTCAAGGGGTGTAACCTCCTCAGTTGTTGCTGGGATAGCAGGAGTAGTAGCATCAGACCCAGTCACTTGTGGGAGTATACTCTCAGTGATAGGTGATAGAGAGGAACTGGTTTGTGTCTGAGCTATAGCAACTGCATGCAACAAGGGGATTATGGATTGTGGTAATATGATCGGTGAGGGTATGGGTGTTGAAAGAGACATGTCCTTGGGATCAGGACTGAGGAAGATGGATCCGATTGGGTCCAGAGCTTCATATTGTGGGGTCCCTGTGCTTACAACCTGATCCTTTTGTGAGGATGCTGGAGGAGTTTGAGGCAATGGTGGAGATCTTTCTACCAACTGCTGTGAGGAAGTAACAGCAGTGGTTTGTGGTGACATTTGTGTTGTCACTGGCATTAACTCTGGGATCTCATCTTCCAGAGTTGCCTTTTTAGAGGGTTTGGTGGGCTTTTTGAATGTTTTCTTTTTGGTATTTTTGGTAATGGCAGGTGTGGGTTTCAAAGCAGTGGTTGTGCTGCTATGATCACCTGGAGCAGTGGGCTCAGCAGCAGATGTCTGAGGAGCAGTGGTAACTGCAAAATTCTGTTCAGGCACCTCTGCTTTTGTTTTTATTGGTGCCATCATTCTAGAAAATGTTTAAGTTGTTAACCCTTTTATTTGAAAATAGACACCCTGTTTGAGCAAATTTTCATTTTCTTTTCCAAATTTTTGTTTAAAATAGTAGCTTAAAAATCTTGGAAAAAGTAAAAATGCTTTGCTATCAATGTTTTTCACCAAATCATCAAAGATTTCCTGGGAATAGTTAAAATTTTCATTGTTTAAAATAGCATAACCCAGGTACTGAATCTTTGAAGGTACTTCGTTAAAAGCCGTTGTTTTATTCGAGACACACATCAAGAGAGTGTGAAATAAAAACCTAGGTGCAGAAGGAAAGAAACCTTTTTGTAACGTATCTCTTTTTGGTTGTTCTGCGTATCCCCTTTTTAAGAAATCAGTTTTCAACTCGGTTTTATCGAAGGAAGTTTTACCTTTCTGATCGTCGAGTTTAAAGACTTCTGAGATGGATTGAGGAGTAATTTGAATCGCTTTACCCTGTATGGAGGAGTTGATGGCTACTACTTTATCGTCTTGTTTTTCAAGCGTAGCATTTTTCCAAAACTCTCTCTGGGTTTGTAGGTAAATGGGAGCATCTGTTGTTAACAAAGTTTTGTACTTTGATTCAGATAAGGTGTCGATGATGGGATCGAAGGTGTGGTTGTTTGTGGGTTTTGTGAGTAGACCCAAATAGTTATGAGGGGATTTGTATGGTATTTCAACGGATTCAGCGACCGTTTGAGCGACCTCTTTGGAAGATGATGGTGATTTTGGTTTTGATTTTGATTTCCTCATTTTGAAAAGGAAGAAGAAGAACAGAGAATGATTTGGGATGGAGGGTTGAAAACTGCTTTGAGAAGAGAATTTTAGAATTCAATTCGACAGTGTAAAACCCTGTTTGGGGGTTTTGATCTGGGTTTTATTAAGGGAAAAAATGAGTGCTGATGTGGCAGCGGTTACAAAGATCTGAGGGCTAAAAACTGACCACGTGCCAATCTCTGATGAAGTGGATGAAGAGTGGAGGATAGTTGTTTTGAGAGCCACTGATGTAACAAGCATCAGTAGTTACAACGGTAATAATGTGATAACAGTGGATGGCATATCAGTGGTTAAGACACTGATTTTGAACATCAGTGCTTGCCAAAATGAAGGATCAGTGGCTGAATTTCAGCAGTGGACAGTATTTAGGAAACAGATGTTTGAGCAAAACAGTGGTTAGGGGTAAGGTAATGGTAATGATTTGAAAGACTAGTATGTCAGCAACTGTTTTGAGAATTTTCATTCAAGGTTTTGCACATGTCATTTACATATTTTGAAGCTTTTACAATTCCCTGACAGTGGTTTAGTACCCCAGATGATGTAAACTTTTTACTAAGGCTACTCATTCTTGCTATAATATTTAAATTAAAACAAGAGTACCCCAGTATTTCAAGGTCTTTTGGCAATCAATCTTTGATCAGTTAAGACAAACTTGAGTTAAATATGACCTTGACACATGTACCAAATTCCTTTTGATCTTTTTTGAGGATAATATAGCCAACAAAAATAAAGGTTATATATCCTGACAGGAGATTGAAACTTTTAGTATAAAAAACCAGTAAAAGTTCAAAATATATTATTCTTAAAAAAATGAAGAATGATATATCCTGCCTTATTCGAGAGAATCCTTTTTCAGAAAAATAAATAAAGGATTTTCTGAAAACAACATCAAAAAGAATCTGAAATAATTTTCCACTGAAACTCCTAATCATATCAATCTCAAGCTTATGAAAATGATCAGTGGTATGAAATTTTAAATACATTTTGACCACTGTTTGGTACCATTCTCTTGTTGATTGATTGACAACAGAAAAATGAGGACACAAGATCACATGAGTTTTCGAAAACCCTGGTGTAGATTTTGTTACCATGTGATAATTCTGAAAATTTGTCTAGTCCTTTTGAAAGTTTATTCTCTGTGATTACCATTGTTACCTGAACCTTTTCCTGAACCAATAAATGCACACAGTTGCTTAATGACCATTGTTACCCCAATTTTTGACTCTAAAGCGTTTTATATTTATACTCTTTTCTTTTGACTTCAAAAGTTTTGAGATAAACACACTTTTTGAGTTTTTATGATTATCTTCTTCCCTTTTTACCCTTCCCATTCATAAGTACTGAAATACTCACTGGGAGGCATCATTGAATGAATACTCATTCCAAAATCATTTTACAGTAATGTTTTGAGAGATTTGGTCATTTATACACATGCTCATGCCAAATTTCACATCACCTATGATCTGGACATTTTTGACCCCTGATTTTCTTAATGTAATTTTAACTAGGTTGGTTTGTTCCTTTTGAGGATCTCAACCTATTTTTCAACACATAAGATCAAGTGACTAAAGTTTTAATTTCCCTCCTTTTCGTTAGCAAAAACACTAATGTTTTTATGAACATAGATTTTTGTTAATCCGAGGTTCATACTTTAGCATCTAATATAATGAAAACATCACAAATTTCATAACAACAATTTAAATCAATTTTGAAAGAAAGAAATAATACCATAGTTTAACAGACATGTTTTCAGATCTGAAAACTATGAGTGACTTGTGTATGACATCACTTGTTGTGTGAAATTTGTGTGTCTTATGACATCTTGGTTGTTTTACAGAGTTTTTGAATAGCCACTATGAACGTGATTACTCGTTACTCTGTTTTTCAACTGAATACAATCAACCTTAGTATCAATGAATTTTGAGCTGAACTGTTATGTCAAATTGATTGTTAGATCGAATTTGACTGTCCAAGCTCTGATACCAATTGTTAGGATCGGAGGCTCTCATGATTGTGCTTGTTTGTGGAATTTGAACAAATCAAATAGAAATGAACAGAGTTTAAGTGCAGCGGAAATGAACAACAAACTTTGTAAACACAATCAAAGAGAGAAACGGTTTTGATAAACACATGCTTGACATTGAGTCGAAAGATTTACAATACAAATCGAAAGATTACAAACATGCTTACAAACTAAACTCCCCCTCAGCCTGATACTTCATGGTTGGTTGCACAAGATGAAAGGATTGAATTGAGGAGAAGAACTCACTCAAAACGATCAAATGTAACAGTACAGGGTACTGTTCCATTTATAGGCAAACCAAAACCACTGAGGCATCTCAGCTGACGTCACCATGAAAGCGACGTCTAACAGCCTAACAACCTGTAACAACTGATCCTATACAAACACTGCTAATCTCAACCACTAACAATGTATAAAACAGATGACACACTAAACTACTGCTATCTTCTTCCATCAGTGCTTTCCTCAAAGTTGATCAGTCCTTGAGTGAGCAGTGCTTTGCGATCAGTAGATAGAATCAGCAGTGCTGACTTCTTAGCAGTCTTCAAAGCTTCATCAGTAGTTAGAAGAACAACAGCTGTTGTATTCGGACAGTGGATAAAGGACCATCAGATGTTGTAATCACTTTCAAGGGAGAAGACTTAGTGTAAACAGCTGCTTATTGTGAATCCACTGTTGTGAACCAGTTTTGGCTTTCATTGTCTGTTCCTCTGGTAGGGTTCAATCCCAACAAGGCCCCTAGTCGAAACCTTATGGTCTCGAGTCGAAATCGTTGTCTTGAGTTGTTAAGATTTGAGAACACTTATGATTTCGAGTCGAGACCTTGTGGTCTCGAATCGAGATCTTGGTCTCGGGTCATTAAAAGGGATCTCGAAACTCCTGTTAACAGCTGTTAATGTAAAAGCATAACTAAAAATTCGAATTCTTAGGGATTTTGAGATATGGTTTCCTGTTTTATTGATGATCTAATTTTATCAAATATTTCAAAAATTTTATCTGTTGATCTAATAACAGTTTTTTTCAAAAATTTTAAGAGTTAAAAAACAGATCAAAACATGGAAAAAACACTCAATAATCCAAATCATATTCCAAAACATAAAGGAATTTTGAATTTTCCTAAGAACACATGATGAACCCTAAACATAAGAACAAAATTCTGGAATCCGAAACCTGATTTTTTAAGGCTTAAACAGATTTCGGTCATAAAACATAACCCATTTGATTTCGAGTGAACATATAGTTAATCTTTTTCCGAAAACAGTGATCTCGAGTGGCTATATTCGACTCGAAACCGGCTGTGAATTATATGAGGCTTTCAAAATTCCGTTTTCCATATTTCTATCCCAGAATTGATGGATACGAAAACAGAACTGACTAATCAACATATGCTCTGATACCACATGTTGGATCAATTCTGTTTAAACATAATGGAAAACATTAAAACATACCTATTACAGCAGATAGTACAGAGGAGAATCCAGTGAGAGATGATGCCATCGAGTTCAACATATTTGTCAGTGTGGTCTGGTTCCTCCTTAGGGTGCTAACTGATGATGGTGATGATGAAACCGAATAAGGGAGTTCGGTTATGGAGAGGGAGGTCGATATTGATGTTATGATTATTGGGTTATGTGTCTAATCTTAGAACCTCTACATAAGTCTCCTTATATAAGCACCCAAGAGGAAACCTAATTAGTCAATAAGGGTAATATGGTCCATCAACAATTACCAACTAATTATTTAGTAGGTTGTTATATATTTTGATCTATATAATGTAAATGATTATAATGGCTACTAGATTAAATATTAAGTCATAATATATTTAATCTTACATTGGATTCAAGAGACCATGCAAAGTTTTACATCAAATCAATAGTTAGCCATTTAAACTATTGGACATAGTATAGTGATGGCAAGATACCGATATCGTCCAAGGACACAAGAGTTTTTAGTACTGGCTTATCCTTAACGTCTAATCTAACCAAATTTTGATAAAAAGTTTTGAAAGTTATAAAAAGTAAACTAGGAAACAAAAATAAAATATAAGGAAAAACAAATAGACACGAAGGAATCACTTGGTTCCAACTCCTCTTTATGTATCCTTTAATGATTTCCGCACTTTGGGCATTTTAAGAGATTATCTTTAAGTTATAGTAGTAGGCTCCCTTCCAGGCAGCGTTACCCTCAACCTATTGGTCCGAGTCAGCAGAGATACAGTCCCGCAAGGTTGGATTATTGAAAGATAATTAAGTAAGTTATTAATGTGAAAAGTGGTAGGCCCCCTTCCAGGCAGCGTTACCCTCAACCCGTTGGTTTGAGTCAGCAAGGATACAGTCCCGCAGGGTCGGTTTAAAGTTTTAACAGTAGTTTATAGATCAGATATTCAAGCGGTTTCTTACTTTTCTCGAGGCGGACATTACCGCCCACTCGTGAAGTCTTACTAAGCTTGAACCAGATTCTCGCAGGATCTATACACTGAACGAGACATAGCCAGGGTAGCCAAGCAGTTAATGTGCTTTTCCCAACCACCCTTCTAACCCTCTTCCAGGCAGTTAATGTGCTTTATATAGACCGTAAAGACATGAATGAGTGAATCAACAAAACATGAAGAATGGTTAAATAAATTTGCCTTCAATATAGAAAACTAGTTATTAAAGTCATTAATACATACCCAAATAAAAAGGAGCCAAAGGTTGGAAATCAAAAAGTAATACATAAAAGATTTGTCTTCACCAATTGATGTAAGAGTTTAGCCAAGCATGGCCTTTGTTTGACAAGAACTCATACGATCAATCTTGTATCTCGTGACTACTATACACTCTAAATGATGGAAGATGGTGGTGGGTGTTGGTGTTGTAGTGGTGGTGGAGTGGTGGCAAGTGTGAGAGAAGTGGTTTGCCAAGGGATGGATTGGAATGAAACCAAGCACCCCTATTTATAGCTGAAGTCAAACGATCAACACGGCCCGTGCCCGCCTGGCACGGCCCGTGGCCATCCTTCTCTCTCTTCCTCATTAACTGCAGTGCCAGGTCTTGTACTAACACAACCCCGTTTGTCAACGGCACAACCCGTGACCATTGTACTTGCTGTACTATCTCAGATTCTGCGAATCTTAGAGTTGACCATGCCCCGTGTTGCCTTAGCATGGCCCCGTGTTGGTCTGTCTGGTTTATCTTTTGATGTTGTCTTTTCTTCTACAGAGAATCTTGACTTGGGCACGACCCCAAGCTAAAGCTTCTGATCTTGTTATTTTTGTTGGTTTGGATGTGGATGGGGCTTGGCGAGTCGTGTCAATCCTCCTTCTTTGTATTTATGTTGGTTTTTGCTGTTAATTTTCTTCTTTTGTTCGTTTAAGCTCTTTTGATACTGAAAATTAAAAAGGAACAAAGAAACATGCTTTTTCCCAACATTAGTACCGAAAAAGGGTTGATTTTACGTCGTATTTGATATAATTTATATGTTGTATTTTACGCATATCAAACTCCGAGACGAACTCTCGAAACGAGGCCTCACCACCACCGGAATCAAAGCCAACTTGGTACGCTAATTTAGTAATTCTTCTTTCTTCTAGTACAATCTAAGTCTAGAGATGGAATTGAAGTCCACGTATCGACCCCATTTTTACGTTTGCTTCGCTTGTATATTTTCATACATCAACTTAGAAAATACAGACTCGATAATATAGGAGGAAATATTAACAAGACATTGTTCAAATAAACACGTTTGAAACCTAATCAAATACGTAGACGCTTCATTCTTCAACCCTTCCATGATCGTTCGCCGGCGTTCTCCAAAAGATGAAACAAGTATTATTAGTTTCCTGGCACTATTCCCCTCCATCGGAAATGTATTATTAATAAATAAATAAATAAATTGACCATTACACACTCGCGAAGTGGCGGGAATACCATGCTGACTTGCTGTGCACAACAATCTTCTTCAGGAAGCTTTCCAGTACAAACCATAATTTCAACTAAAACTCCTTACTCCTACTCTCTATCTCACCAAACCACAACTTCTACTAAAACTCCTCTCCTCTCTCTCACTAATGGCGAACATGCTCAAAGTTGTTGAACTCCGAGATGAACTCTCAAAACGAGGCCTCACCACCACCAGAATCAAAGCCATCTTGGTACCCTAATTCAGTAATTCTTCTTCTTTCAAACTCTGCTTCTTGTTTCACTACAAAATTATCAATCGTTCACTTTTTTTGTAGGTGAAAAGGCTTGAATCTACTATTCATACTGATATAAATCATAGGTTAGAAAAGAGAGCAAGGGAAGAATCTGAAGATGAGGCTACGGAACTTAGGGCCATTGATGATTTAAGGAGTTTGAGTATGAAGCAACTGCGTGAAGAAGCGTCTCTTCGTGGTGTTTCCACTGGTGGATCAAAGAAACAGCTGTAGGAGAGCCTGTGTGAATATTCACAAAGGAAAAAGAATCCAGATATTGTTGAAGGTAGCTTATTTCTTGCTTTGTTGTTGAACAAATAGTTTAATCAATTTGACAAAGAAAAAGAAGATTGTATCTTTTATTTTGCTCAATTTATACAGGGTCTCAAACCATGAAATCAAATCGGAACGAAACAAACTGTGTAGGCATGTCAATGAACTAAACGAGCACAAACATAGGCATGTTTGTATTCGTTCATTTAACTTTAACCGAACACGAACATATAATTGAATAATTTTTTATGTTCGTGTTCGTTCGTTTAAGACCTGAACGAACATCGTTTAACAAACATAAAACAACACAAATAGACATAAATGACCAAACATAAACGAACATAAAGTTGCTTTTTTATATAAATGATTGATTAATTACGATAAATTCTATTGGAAAGCTTGTTTTTGTTATTGGAAACCCCAATTATCAATTAGTCATATACAAGTAGTTATAAAGCCTCTTTTATGTTTATATTTGTATGAATATAAATCCATTTGTATTTATTAAATTATAATCGGACAAACATAATCGAACATAAATGAACAAGCATAATGAATGTTCACGAACATAAATGTACGAACTTCCACTTTGAAAAGGAAGTTATCTTTATCCAATAAATAAGGAGTGAGAAAAGGTAATTATTCAAAAAATAATCATTTTGGTAAATATTTTTCAAAGTGTCTATTTTGGTAAATAAGTTTTTTTCAAAAACACCCTTTTGGGAAAAAAACTCGAATGAGACGCTATAATAGAAATTTTACACCAAAAATAAGCTTGATTCGTTTGAAGCTGCAACACTTTTCTTTAAATGCGTTTACCATTTATCACATTATTGTATTTAACATTTATCACATTGCCATTTAGGTTATAGCCTAGTGGTCAAGAGAAATTATCTCTTGTGGTGATACTAAGGTTCAATTCTTGAAAGGTGTAATTATTTAAGGGGTAAAAATTAGTCGTTAAAAAACATTTATCACGTTAATGCATTTAACATTTATTGCTTTTCAAAAAAAAAGTTAACATTTATCACATCATCTGAAACGTTTTTAAACCTAGTAAATTGTTTTCATTCAAACTATTTATTTTACGTTTTTAAGTGGATTTGCGTTTTAACTTTTGGGATAAAAGGCAATTAGTAGGGTTAATTTGTTCCTTATTGCTGGTGTTTGTTCCTTTGAAGATGCAATTATTCCTTATTTGCTTCATTTGTTCCTTATATATATATATATATATATATATATATATATTATTTGTGCTATACTGAATTTATAGTTTTATTTGTGCTATACTGAATTTACATAATTTCATTTGTGTTTAACTGAATTTACGTAGTTTGATTTGTGCTATCTTGGATTTGTATATATATATATATATATTATTTGTGCTATACTGAATTTACATAATTTCATTTGTGTTTGACTTAATTTACGTAGTTTAATTTGTGCTATCCTGAATTGATATATATATATATATATATTTGTGAAAATTGTGAAAATTTGAGTTTGAAGTTATTGATTTGTTATTGATATTGTTAATTTTAAGGTCTAAGTTTGGTAAAGGAATTGTGATATTAGATAGACGGAATGTTTGAAATTGATACGTTATTTGCGTATGTCATACTTTGTTTGCTAATTTATCACCGATAATGATTGTAACTCTACAAAAAAAAGAAAGTCTGAATTTTCTTCATTCGATGTTAAATAGTATTACAAAATTCTGATTTTGAAAAATATTAAAAATTACACACTCCAATTAACTTCCTAGGATATCTATGACACTTGCCTTCTTCCATGCAATTTCATTTTTAGTTTTAATTTGCAGATCAGCTAGCATATCACAGGTTTTCTTATCATGTTTCAGCAGTTGTGTGATAAAGTCTTCTGCTTTTTCTTCAAACTCTGATGGAGTAGAATGGAGAACTTCATCTAGCAGTGCAATGCTACTCCAGGTTTGCTTATAATATTTGTCACTGATGATAGCAACTTTTTGGTTGAGTTCTTCATCTTTTATCTGTTCTTGGAGTGACCATCTTGAAAATTCCATTTTAACGGCGTTAGTATCCACCTAGTGGTAGAAGGTTTTGTTTTCCATTTAAAAGAGTGTGAGTGTTTTTGGATGGTTTGTTATTGGATGAACAGTTTTTTTAAAAATGATGTGTTTATGTTTTCAGCTAAACTAATCATGAGCCTTTTATAGTGTTTAAAATGTTTGATATGGTAAATGAAGAGATGTCTCCTAATTATGATAACATGTTTTTGAAGGTTTAAGTTTTCTCCTTTGAGTTTCTAGATATTTAATTTTACTTGCTTTCCCATGAAAACTCATTTTTGAAAGGTTTTGCATTAAATTAACAGGGTTTTTGAATATAAATGTACATGTTTATATTAAATATACATGTTTTTAAAAGTTTTTGCATTAAATTCACATGATTTTTGAATATAAATATACATGTTTACATTAAATGTACACGTTTTTCCCTCTTAAATCATTAAATTTATATGGGTTTTAAATATAAATTTTTATTTAATGGTTGCATTTAAATCTGACCTTTAGGCTATTCCATATTTTACTATATAATACCATTGCCAATTCAATTGCTTTTTCATCATACACCGATTCATCTAGTGAAATAGAAGAGCAACTGTTATTGTTTTGCATCAGTTCTTATAAATACATTAAATTGGCATCATATACCTCTGCACAATCTGACGATTTGAAGCAACATTTTATTAAACAAATCAAAGAGCAAGTTTTTGCTGATAGGTCTACTCTTCAAGAGCTGAAGAGGTGTTTTAACGGACTGCAACTTGGTCTGCTGACAAGAGAACAGGTTTTGAGAGACCTGAGGGCGATGCCGGCGACTTCTGTTGGTGACCTATGTGTTCTGAGTAATATAGAGTGTGGAGATAGAGACCTTGAGTTCATGACAAAGATCAAGGACATACATCGAGAGGTTCAATGCTCGATGGAGTTGAAGTTAAAGTTTCTTGATTCTTGCTATTAGAGTTTAAGTGTGATTGTTTTTATATGTAATTGTTACTTTTTTAATACTTTATATTTTAATTGTATTAATCTTTCTTGTCACAATTTACTTTTATCGATGATACAGTTTGTGAAAAGAAAGATTAATACGATTAAAAAATAAAGTATTAAAAAAGTAACAATTACATATAAAAAAAAAGAACAATCACACTTAAACTCTAATAGCAAGAATCAAGAAATTTTAACTTCAACTCCATTGAGCACCGAACCTCTTGATGTATGTCCTTGATCTTTGTCATTAACTCAAGGCCTCTATCTCCACACTTTATATTACTCAGAACACAGAGGCCACCAACAGAAGTCGCCAACATCGCCCTCAGGTCTCTCAAAACCTGTTCTCTTGTCAGCAGACCAAGTTACAGTCCGTTAAAATACCTCTTCAGCTCTTGAAGGGTAAACCTATCAGCAAAAACTTGCTTTTTGATTTGTTTAATAAAACACTGCTTTAAATCGTCAGATTGTGCAGAGGTATATGATGCCATTTAATGTATTTATAAGAACTGATGCAAAACAATAACAGTTGCTCTTCTATTTCACTGGATGAATTGGTGTATGATGAAAAAGCAATTGAATCGGCAATGGTATTATATGGTAAAATATGGAACAACCCAAATGTCAGATTTAAATGCAACCATTAAATAAAAATTTATATTTAAAAACCATGTAAATTTAATGATTTAAGAGGGAAAAACGTATACATTTAATGTAAACATGTACATTTATATTCAAAAAACCATGTGAATTTAATGCAAAACCTTTCAGAAAATGAGTTTTCATGGGAAAGCAAGTAAAATTAAATATCTAGAAACCCAAAGGACAAAATTTAAACCTTCAAAAACATGTTATCATAATTAGGAGACATCTTTTCATTTACCATATCAAACATTTTAAACACTATAAAATGCTCCTGATTATTTTAGTTGAAAACATAAACACATCATTTAAAAAAAAAACTGTTCATCTAAAAACAAACCATCCAAAAACACTCACACTCTTTCTAAATAGCAAACAAAACCTTCTACCACTGGGCGGATACTAACCCTGCTAAAATGGAATTTTCAAGACGGTCACTCCAAGAACAGAGAAAAGATGAAGAACTCAACCAAAAAGTTGCTATCATTAGTGAAAAATATTATAAGCAAACCTAGAGTAGCATTGTACTGCTAGATGAAGTTCTCCATTCTACTCCATCAGAGTTTAAAGAAAAAGTAGAAGACTTTATCACACAACTGCTGAAACAGGATAAGAAAACATGTGATATGCGAGCTGATCTGCAAATTAAAACAAAAAATGAAATTGCATGGAAGAAGGCAAGAATCATAGATATCCTAGGAAGTTAATTGGAGTCTGTAATTTTTAATATTTTTCAAAATCAGAATTTTGTAATACTATTTAATATCGAATGAAGAAAATTCAGGCTTTTTTTTTGTAGAGTTACTAGATATTTAATTGAATAAGTCATGCCACGTGCAATTACCAATCCGTTAAAATAAACATTTTCAGCCCTTAGTTTTCTTTTAACCATTTACACTTTTACATGTTTTCAATGAAGGGACATATTGTACTCTATGTATATATTGGGTGAACAAAAAAAAGGTTGTATAAATATTGAAAACATGTGAAAGTGTATATGGTTAAAAGAAACCTAGGGGCCGAAAATGTTTATTTTGGAGGCTGGGCATGATATGTTTGGGGGCTAGGAGCTTTTTGTTTGGGGGCTGGTTGCATTATATTTGGGGGCAGGTTGCATTATATTTGGGGGCTGGGCATGTTTATTTTTAGGCTTGTCTACGTTTAGTTTATAACCTTGGCGTCGATGATATAGGGTGATGAGATTCTAGGATCCGGCGAGTTTGATGGAGCTTTGGTCCCAAAATAACCGGTTCGGTGATAAGAATTAAGTAGAAGTAGAAAATAACACTGAAAAAATCAGTTTAATCTGGTTTTTATTAAATGTTTAACAGTTACATACCCGTGAAACCAGTTGGACAACATCTCCCTTCAGGGAACCAAAAGCTTGTCCAACGCAAGACCTAACACGCATATATAGGCTTTGTGCCTTCGTACGAAGCTGCACCTAGTGCCTTCGTACGAACCGGCTAAGGTCTTGTGCTTCAGTATGAACCGACTAACTTGCCCGTTCGTACGAAGGGACTCCCTTCGTATGAAGGAGCCGTAACATCACAAAACCTTCAGTTAGTATTGGATTTCACACTATTCTATACAATATCCAACACACGCTCTATCTAGCCTATTCGCACAGTGGCAGACATAAAAATATGCATCAACAGATTCCCCTTTGGCTGTCAATGTCGAATCATCACGTTGAAAACCTTGAGCTGTGTTTGAATATTATGCAACTTCAAATATTCTACACCTTCAATCAGGCATCTTGAAATCTTCAATCGATTCCCCCTTGATTGATGATCCGGGTTTGCTTTGACAATGTTATACACACATTCCCCCTGAAATGAATCTTCAGGTCTTTGTTTGCACAGTTCACGACTCCTCCTTTGATTTGCTAAACTGCAATCTTCACGAACAATCACCAACTTGAAAATGATCAATGCAGCTTCTCTGTTTCAGCTTTAACCTCATCCATATTTGGTTGTTGATATAACATTTCAGCACCATCGATCGTGCATTCCACCTGCTTGATCTGTTTATTGTACAAAAACCCAACCAACAATTGATAGAAACTTCAAATACCCCACAAGTTAATGTCAAATCTATGATTACCCCTGAAAACCTGAAATCCCGTTTTCCGTGATCAACTTTAAGCACCTTCAAGAATGATAGATCCGTGTAAACGGTAATTTCCACAATCAGCAAATCTTCAACGGATAACGAATCATCTGGTAATGCACTCAGATCTCCGAAGCTTTCGTCCACAATTAGATTCACCCTCTCGGATAATCTAGATCTCAGAAGCTATCATCCATGATCAGATTTCTCATTCCCAGACAATTCTGAAGTCTTAACCACCCGAATACTGTTGTAGTGTCACGAATTTCAAAAATGTTGGAATTTCATCTGAAATTTTTATTCCCCCTCATTTTTGCAAATTCTGACTTCTTATCACTGAATTCCCCCTCAAACTGAGCAATTCAGTCTTCTTACATCTCTGAAAAACTTGACTATACTGAGAATATGACAAATTCTGCCCCGAATGTCAGTTTTTCATCTATGCGGATTTAACGTTACGACCCATAAATAGTCAGATACCCTAGATGATAAACATTCTGCACCAGTATCATGACTACCCCACTAAATTCTATAATCCGTGATCACATCATCAAATATGTTGGCTAAAGTTCCGGATGAAATGACAATTAAGTACCAAGTGTCCCTTCATACGAAGCTAGAAATGTCCCTTCTTACGAAGATATGAAAAATTGACAATTAAGCTCTCATGCCTGTTCGTACGAACCTGGATGCGCATTCGTACAAACCCAGGAATGTCCCTTCGTACGAACCTATGAGTGGATTTGTACCAACCTGTATAACAGTTTGTAACACCGGTTCGTACGAAGCTGCGCGTTCGTACGAAGCTGCGCTGATTTCTCAAGAACACTTCCGAACACATTTTTTTGATCCAGAATCTTCATTTCTTTGAATTTCATGAAGAAACTTCACAGAATTATGCGAAAATTAATTCCGAACATAATGATGTCTTCAATTTCGAATTCCATCCGTGAATTGATCTGCAATTTGATGTTTTTTCGATATTTTACGTCAAAACTTACTACACATCCAAAATTAATGAGCGTAGGTGATTCAATCAACTGTTAGATCGATTGAATCGGTACCGTAGCTCTGATACCAATTGAGATTCCAGGATCTGACGAGTTTGACAGAGCTTTGGTCCTGAAATAACCGGTTCGGTGATAAAAATTGAGTAGAAAACAACACCGAACAAATTATTTTAATCTGGATTCTATTAAATGTTTAACAGTTACATACCCGTGAAACCAGTTGGATAACATCTCCCCTCAGGGAACCAAAAGCTTGTCCAACACAAGACCCAACGCCCATATATAGGCTTTGTGCCTTCGTACGAAGCTGCACCTAATGCCTTCGTACGAACCGGCTAAGGTCTTGTGCTTTAGTACGAACCGACTAACTTGCCCGTTCGTACGAAGGGACTCCCTTCGTACGAAGGAGCTGTAACATCACAAAACCTTCAGTTCGTACTGGATTTCACACTATTCTATACAATATTCAACACACGCTCTATCTAGCCTATTCACACAGTGGCAGACATACAAATTATGCACCAACAGGTGAACCGTATTCCAACCTTTCAAATTCGTATCAAAACGAGTTCGGGTGTGTAGAAGCAATTTTTTTTACACGACGGTCCCGATGCGTCACGCAAAATTTTGTGTCATTCTGAACTCGTTTGGTACGGATTGGTATACTCTTTTAGTTCACTCAATATATACATAGAGTACAATATGTCCCTTCATTAAAAAATAATAATAACGGTAGACCACTGGTAATATATGGTATACTCCATCGAGTATACCCATCCGTCAAAATAAACATTTTCAGCCCCTAGGTTTCTTTTAACCATTTACACTTTTACATGTTTTTAATGAAGGGACATATTGTACTCTATGTATATATATTGGGTGAACAAAAAGAAGGTTGTATAAATATTGAAAACATGTAAAAGTGTACATGGTTAAAAGAAACATAGGGGCCGAAAATGTTCATTTTGGAGGCTGGGCATGATATGTTTGGTGGCTGGGAGATTTTTGTTTGGGGTCTGGTTGCGTTATATTTGGGGGTTAGACATGTTTATTTTGAGGCTTGTCTACGTTTAGTTTATAACCTTGGCGTCGATGATATTGGGTGAACCTTATTCCAACCTTTCAAATCCGTATCAAAACGAGGTTGCGTGTGTAGAAGCAACTTTTTTTACACGAGGGTCCCGATGCGTCATGCAAAATTTTGTGTCATTTTAAACTCGTTTGGTACAGATTTGTATACTCTTTTAGTTCACCCAGTATATACATAGAGTACAATATGTCACTTCATTAAAAAAGAATAATAATAGTAGACCATTGGTAATATATGGTATACTCCATCGAGTATACCAATCCGTCAAAACATACATTCAAACGCCTTGACATTAAACAATTCATAGAATTCAAAAGTTTTAATCCTTGTTGATCACCGCTTGAAAGAAGAATCAAGCCATATGCATATGTCGCCTCTGGATGTCCTTTCACGACGGCTCTTTTCAAATACTCTTATCCTGATTTAACATCACCTACCTCGAAGTAATTTATCTGTAAAAGAAATCATCATTGTGGTGAACTGAAACAGGCAAGTATCTTCTCAACGATTTTAAATATTGGTTTAAATTATGACTTATATTGATTTATGAAGTTGGTTTTTATCAAAATAGATATATTGGAGGAGTGGGGTCTTCATAGAGCAAGTAAGATGGAGGATGTTGCGGGGTGGTAACAATAAAGATGTTGGTTTATATATTATTTATTTTATTTTTATGTTTTTAAATGTTTGTTGACTTTCCTGAGGTCAAACAACAATACAACAACATGTTACAACAAAGTTTGACTTTCCTAATGTCAAAAGAATGGCATTTTAGTCTTTTCAAGAAAAAAGTAAAACATTTGTGTTAGGACCGGTTTTCACTCCGTAACGATTGCGAACCGAACGTGTGACGTGCGGAATCCGTACACGAACGTGACCGAACACAAGAACGTACAATTAACGTGATTCTATAGATCAATATGACGATTACAAGCACCACGAATCACCTTTCTCTCTCTAGCTCTAGATCTCCAAAGCTCTAAAATGTCAAAAGTCCTCAAATGAAACCCTAAAGCTCCTATTTATAGGCACAAGGCATAAGGGATTTCCCCTTATTTACAAGACTGTCACCTTGCCTTTTTCCCTACTTAAAATACTATAAAATCACATTTTCTTCTATTCTTTGCTACGAACTGGATTGACGGAGGCGATAGACATTACTGCACTAACAGACTCCCCCTTGGATGTTGCCGCAGTCAATCTCGTAGCGTCTTGTTTTTTTTTGTCTTTTCCCTCTCTCTGAGTCTTCTTGAAGGTTTGATATCATCAGCAACCACAAACTCCCTCTTGCTCGAACAGACTCCCCGTGGATTTGTCTTTAGCTTCAGCTCTCCCTTTCGTTAGACTCTATCTTCAGGCTCCCCCTTTCGTCAAGCTTCCGTGCTTTTGGGATCGACACCTGGCTTTCCGGATATAAGCTCCCCCTTTCTTCGAGCTCGTCTTCAGACTCCCCCTTAGACTCGGCTATCGGGATCGTAGTCTGGAATAGTATCTTCAGCACTCAAACATTTATAAGTAACAACTTTTGAATCATCCAAGGTTGAAAAACCTGGCTTTCTCAGCATAATCTAAAACATTTCAAATATGCGACAGTGAAAGTTTTTTTCGATTTTCCAGGAATCGTGACCTGGCTCTTTTAAAACCTTTAAATCAAGATCCTGGCTCTAAATATAAAAATATGAATATATCCAGGATTACTTGATTCTCTCCCCCTATCAAAAAGCTTTATAGATTTGACGATTTAAGCGACCAAGATCAAAACCTAGCTCTTTTCAACAGATTTAAACATTTAAACATCCAAAATCCTCACGAATTATCATCCAAGTCCAACTTAATGACCTTGGAGATATCACAAACTGTTTTTGATTTTTGATTAAAATTACAAGTTTCAAGTTAATGAACTTGTTTATTTTTCAGAAACATGATCAGCATATTTTGGAACTCAGCATTCAGACATCGGTTGTCAAAAATAAAGCGGAATCAAAATCTTTTTGTATTTTTTTAACATAAAGTAGTAAACAAATATTTACAGACAATATTTTTGTTTGAGTTCGTGTCAGAGGATCATATCAGTTTATGACAAATCACTAGCACCGTTGAGCTTTAAACACTTTAAGTTCTAAACGATTCACTTAGATTGTCAGTATACTGATCCACATAAATTTTCACACAAAGTTCAATTGATTCGAGATACGAGATTAGTGTTTTAAGGACATAACTTATTCGCGTGTCCCACCTCAGAATATACCCCCGAATCAAAATTCCCTAGATTCAGTCTTACAGGTGAGTATACCAATTTGATATATGTACTCTGGGTTAGTGCGAGGCCTTGAGAGCTCAGGTATGAACTTCCGTTCAGTCAAAGAGATGAAGGCTCGACTTTAGGTGTGTTCCCTTTAGGGAATCTTTTCTTCAACTGCAATTGGCTCATATCTTTCGATATTTTTCAATTTTTGTGCAGAGGTTAAGCTTTTAAAGTGCATAAAGTATTATAACTGGTCTAGGCCATTGCTTACGCAATATCAGAAGACCAGGTATAATACCCCAGATATCAAACAGTATAAAGACCTAGTATCTCAGAATCAGGCAATCTCTCAATCAAGATTTTGGGGGTTACCCATATATCCGAGAGATGTTCCCCACGAGATAAGCAAGTATTGGTATTTAGGTTTATATCTCGAAAACAATCTACTAAGCGTGTAAAAACCTACTGGCATATCATCAGTGAGACTGTTTATCACATTAAAACATTCCATTTCTTTAGCATACTGTTATTGTCTACTGATGTACTATCATTTCCTCTTTTTACACAAAAACTCATTTTTAAATTTTATCATGTTTTTGGCTTTTTTTTCAAATTTTCTAATTTTTTTGGATTTTCTTGACAACTACTCTTACTCCCCCTAAAATTCAAAATATTTAAAGAAAAATTTGACAACCAATGTAGATAGCTTTGTTTCGCCATCAATTTTTGACAAAATAAAAACATATTTTTGGTTTTTAAATTTTCAGTTTTTAGGGTTTTTAAAATATGGTTTATTTTATGTACATAAATCGATGAACACCCTGTTTAAACCAAACCAGGGTTCGGCATCCTTCTCCTCCAGTGCCAAGCTGCTCATTAATTCCTTTTCTTGACAATCAAACTTCACGAGCATCTGCACAATCACAAAAACTCAATTACTTGAACAATTTAGCCCAGGTCTGTTTGACCTTAGGCATTTCAACACAAAATTCATTCAATAATGGAAAATCTTTGTCATTTTGTACAAAAACTTTTTTATTTTTGACTTCGACTTTTTCATCATTTACAGAAGTCACTTGTTTCTTAACCACCCAGTTTTGTCCTATTGACGCATTTCTTTTGTAAAATCGTTACTCATTTTGATTATTTTGATTTTGAACAACAACTTTTGGTTTCCAAAATTGATTTGGTATTGTCATATCAACCGATGTTTGCCAACTTTGTGTTGTTCTGAATCTGGGTGTGTGAGATTTCCGTGTTTGTCTTGAGTCAAACCTGGTCTGTTTTGGTTTCCAAGTTTGATTCGAAGCGAACTTGTTTGTGTTGTACCTCCAAGTTTGTTTGGAATCAAATCTGGTAGACCTTTGTTTCACATCCTCAGATTTTTGTTTTTCAACATCAACATGCTTTGGGTTTGGACACTTGCGTGCAAGATGTCCAGTTTGATCACATTGAAAACAAGTTTTCCTTGAAACATCCTTAGCCTATTGTTGTTGCTTTTTTCGAGCATAGAACTCTTCATTAGACTGTCGTCTAAATTTGAGTTCTTTCTCTTCTTCCGAACTTTTCCCGTCAACAAAATTCATTTTCTTTTGAAAATTTTGCTTTTCAAACCTTTTTCTTGATTTTGTTTCTTTTTATAACCCAACCCTGCTTTCATATTCTTCTTTTTGTAACCAGGTTTGTTATAAAAAGTTTTCTTGCTCTTTCCAGCAAATTTTGAAATTTCTGACTTTTCGATCTCAACCAGTTTAAACACTTTGTCAATTTTATCTGTAATCACAATCTGAATCGGGAACTCGTTATCTGAGAATAATTTGTCCAATCCAATCATGGTATAAGCCAATCCTTTTGGATCATCATCCACAACTTTCTCAGATTTTGATTGTTTAAGATAACCATCATGAAAATTTCCCCCATTTTCTTCCTGTGATTCAAATTTACCTTTGGCAGACTCATCTTTCAAAACGCTTTCAACAACCTTACTTACCACCTCTGAATCATCAGCTTCATCAGATTTGGCGTAAGTTACATCGATACTTTCAGGTAATTGGTCAACTATATTCAGACCTTTTGCCACCTTTTCCTCATCATAAAAGTATAGTTATTTCTTAATGGTGGTGGTACCTGATGATATTCTGAACCAATACCTTTTTTATTCTTGTCAGTATCTTAGTCATCTGGTGTGATGTTGAAAATGCGTTCGAGAATGTACGAAGAACTATGATAACTTTGAAGTTTTGTAACAATCTTTTCTTTTTCAACCAGAACTTGTTTGAGATTAGCAACTCATCAACACACTTGTTTAATTCAAGTTTCTTTTCTTTAAACTTTTTCTCATAAAGTTCCTTTGTTGTTAAAGTATCAGACAATCTTTCATCAAAGCATTTGACTTGTTTCTTCAAAGTATCATAAGCTTCTTGTACCCTCTGACTTGACCATTTCAAATTATCATACTCCTTTTGAAAATCTTGAAACTTATTATCTTTTTCAACACAACCTTCACATTTTGCTGTACACATTTGTCTTAAAATCTCATTTTCTTTTTCAAAATTTTGACATTTCAGTGTCAGCTTTTCAACCTTTTGTTTCAAAATTTCTTCACTTTCAATGATTTCTTTACATTTTATTTTAAAAGCCATTTCAATTTTATTTATTTCGATTTCTTTATTTTTATCTTTTCATCTTTTTCAGTACAGACTTTGCACATTTCTATGCAATTCCTGCACTTGTTTTCATTTTTATCAGCAATTTCAACATTCAAAAATTCAGAAGATTCATTTATCTCAGCTTCTTTCAGCACCTGTGATTCTTCTGTTTTCTCCTTCTGATCTTCTTCTTTCTTCTGTTCTTCCTTATCAACATCCTCTGTCGTTCTCTTCACCTCCTCTATCAGCTTTTTCAGCTCCTCTTCTTTTCTCTTTTTCATTTCCACCACCTTTGGTAGGCTTGCTTCAAAAATTTCTTTCACTTTGTTCATTAGATCAGCTTCATAACCTTTTTCAGATAACCTTCTTGTTTGATAAGTGTCCTGATCTGGAAAGAGATCTGTTACTGCATCGAAATCCACCTTAGAAGGATCAACCACTGGATTACCCTGTGGATCCATATAAGATTCCAATTCAGCATTCCATCTTTTGGCTTTCTTAGCTTCTTTGAATGGTTCATTCAATTTTCTATTCTCATATCTTGCACTATCTCTTTTCCACAGTTTATCTAGAACACTAACTCCTGACATTTTCAATCTACTTCTTGATATTCGCACCTCGTAAATCACCTGCAAACGAACAAAATGAAATGATTAGGATCGGGTGGCAACTCGTTCGGATTGCCACTCGATTCTTTGCACTTTAAACCTTTTAACAAACTAAATCCCTTGAATCGGATTGTGACCCGATCGGGTGGGTTAACAAAAGTCAAACTATTTAAGAATGCAATGAATCAGATTACTTTGAATCGGATTACCGCCCGATAGGGTGGTGATTCGATTGGATAATAGTCAACACGGTCAAAGTTTTAATGAATAGGGTGGTAATCCGCTCGAGTAGGTCATCGATGGTCAAATTTTCAGTGAATAGGGTGGCAACTCGCTCGAGTCACCACTCGTTGGATAGCACTACACGACAAAGTAATATGATTCTCAATCAAAGCACATGTAATTTGACAATTAACACTTATCAATGGCCGACAAACTTTAATATCAATTCAATATTACATGCAAACCTATGAACTACCGACAGACAATTAACAAAAGCTCACATTCAGATTACATTATCACATGCACATGCAATTGTCAGAACAAGGATAAGGTGATTTGGCTGTTAATCACATGCACTTTATGACACTTTTATGACAACAGTTTATAATGTTCACTTGCACACCGATTGCAATTAATGATTTTGACTAACAAAGATAACAAAGTTTGACTAAGTGACTTGAACGGGTAGAATGCTTTGAATCGTATTGCCGCCCGATCGGGTAGTAATCCGATCGGGTAGGTCAACAAAGTCAAACTTTAAAAATGTAATGTAATGAATCGGGTGGTACTCCGAACGAGCTGCCACTCGATTGATGACACTACACGACAAAAATTCTATGTTGGCCGATCGGGTAGTCGGTTGACACTTTGACTTCAACGATGAATTGTGCTTTTCAATATAAACTCACATGCAAACATTTATAATATGGCCGCCATACAACGAACCTGTCAAACATTATCACATGCAATCTTGATTAATTGAATTAGAACATGGAACCTTCAATATCAAATGCTGTCACTTTATCACATGAATTCAAATATAATGGCCGACAACCTTTTATGATGAATCAATTCAACTGAACCAAAGATATGAATTTAGTAGATCACGTGATGTGGTTAATAATGAAATCGATATATGTTGACAGCTGTAATGTAATTCACATGCTCACCGATAAAGTTGACTGACAAAGTTGACTTTAATGAAGTGAATTGAATGAGGTGTCGATGAATCGGATTACCGCCCGATCGGGTGGTAATCCGATCGGGTAGCAGTCAACACAGTCAACATTTTTTAACTAGCAATGGAATGAATCGGGTGGGATGTTGTTGATCGGGCGGTAATCCGATCGGGTGACATCCAATAGAACACCAACAGTAACAGCAAGCATTTTCTTAACATTTTCGGACCAAAAATCTTAAATTTCTCCCAAACATCTTAGAATTAGGTTCTGAAAATTTGTAGGCTTGTAGATCAAGTATTTTCGCACAACATATCCAAAAATCAGCAATTTTTAACCGTAAAAACTTGTTTAATTTTGCGTTTTTCAGTTAGAAACGTGAAGAGACGAAAAGATGAAGAAATTGAGCAAATCTGATGCGATTTTTGATCTGAATCTGATGAATTTCCGTGCGAATTTGTGTGTTTGATCCGCGCAATCGAGCTCCTGCTCTGATACCACTTGTTAGGACCGGTTTTCACTCCGTAACGATTGCAAACCGAACGTGTGACGTGCGGAATCCGTACACGAACACGACCGAACACAAGAACGTACAATTAACGTGATTCTATATATCAATATGACGATTACAAGCACCACGAATCACCTTTCTCTCTCTAGCTCAAGATCTCCAAAGCTCCAAAATGTCAAAAGTCCTCAAATGAAACCCTAAAGCTCCTATTTATAGGCACAAGGCATAAGGGATTTCCCCTTATTTACAAGACTGCCACCTTGCCTTTTTCCCTACACTTAAAATACTATAAAATCACATTTTCTTCTATTCTTTGCTACGAACTGGATTGACGGAGTCGATAGACATTACTGCACTAACAATTTGTTTGATGTCTATAACGTTTTCATATGATTTTAGATAATGCAGTTGATCTGTTTCGGCGTGGTTTCCGTCGTTGTTTACGCTGCGTGCTTATAAATTAAAAAATAATAAGAAAAAGGTAAAAAATAAAAAAAAAAAAACTAAAAAACATCAGAAAAAATAAAAAAAAAATCAAAAATTAAAAAAACACGAAAAATTAAAAAATAAAAAAAAATGAAAAATAAAAAATAAAAATCTCAGAAAATTAAAGATTTTGAAAATTGATTATGCATTCAGGGAGTCTGAGGCGGCATGGTTTCAACGGCTACCGCCATCTCCTATGATCAACAAGCTTACCGGTAACATGTATAAACCACAAGATCTCAACAAGGTGATAATTGTGTTGGTTAGTTTAAATGTTTGTTGACTTTCCTGCTTGACAACAACAGTACAGCAACATCTTACAGCAAGGTTTGACTTTCCTGAGGTCAAACGAAGGGAATTTTAGTATTTTCTAGAAAGAGTTAACTGCCATTTTCGTCCCTGTGGTTTGGTCACTTTGGCAATTTCAGTCCATTTTTCAAAAAATGCGTCATTTTCCTCCCCGACGTTCTGGAAAGGTGCCATTTCAGTCCAAAAATCACAACCCAGTTAAGTCGGTTAGTAAATAAGGACTGATTGTGTAAATTTGTAACATAAAGGACCATTTAAGTAAAATGTATAAATATTAATATAATTATAAAATATATAATATATATATATAATGTATACACACCACCGCCGCCGGAACCGGAGCTCCGGTGGTCACCACCGCCGCCGCCGGAACCACCACCATCAACGTCATCATCGTCATCATCTGTTATCATCATCATCGATCATCATCGACCTTCATCATCATCATCGCGAGCTTCATCATCATCATCAGACCTTCATCACCAATTCTCCTCTTAATCGTTTTATACATTTTCTGGAACGTTTACAAGAACCAGAAAACTAAAAGAAGCAAAATCAATCTTCCACCGGGAAGCTTCGGGTGGCCGTTTCTTGGAGAATCTCTAGCATTGCTACGAGCATGCTGGGACGGAGTTCCGGAGAGATTCGTTCAAGAACGGATTGAGAAACATGGCAGCCCTCTAGTGTTTAAGACATCGTTACTTGGCGAACGTATGGCTGTTATGTGTGGTCCTGCTGGTAACAAGTTCCTGTTTGGGAACGAGAACAGGCTGGTGGGGGTGTGGTGGCCTGATTAAGAGGAGAATTGGTGATAAAGGTCTGATGATGATGATGAAGATCGATGATGATGAAGGTCGATGATGATCGATGATGATGATAACAGATGATGACGATGATGACGATGATGGTGGTGGTTCCGGTGGCGGCGGTGGTGACCACCGGAGCTCCGGTTCCGGCGGCGGTGGTGACCACCGGAGCTCCGGGTCTGGCGGCGGTGGTGTGTATACATTATATATATATATATTATATTTTATAATTAGAGTGGGGATCCTACGGAAAGTGTGTTTTTCCTAAAAAGTGTAAAAAGTCATAAAACACAATAATTTCAGGCATAAAACACACCTAAAACTCATAAATAATAGAATGAAGATTACTAAAACACCATATTCAAACTCTAATAGTCCATAAAAACTTCAAACACACCATCGTAGAACTATGAATTTAAAACACATAAGGCTAAACAACAAAAAACACAATAATATTTGTCATTCCATAATCAGAGCCTTAACATCTAAAACACAACACAAAACCCACATACATGATGTTTTAGTAATCTTCATTATGTTATTTGTGGGTTTTTGGTGTGTTTTATGGTTGACATTATGGTGTTTTATGACTTTTTACACTTTTTAGGAAATTTGGACTTTCTAGCCAACTCCTAGCCTTATAATTATAATAATATTTATACATTTTACTTAAATGGTCCTTTATGTTACAAATTTACACAATCAGTCCTTATTTACTAACCGACTTAACTGGGTTATGATTTTTGGACTGAAATGACACCTTTCCAGAACGTCTGGGAGGAAAATGGCGCATTTTTGAAAAATGGACTGAAATGGCCAAAGTAACCAAACCACAGGGACGAAAATGGCAGTTAACTCTTCTAGAAAAAAACGTAATCCATTTGTTTGATGTTTATAACGTTTTCATATGATTTCAGATAATCCTGTCAAACTGTTCTAAAAAGATTCTAAAAAATTAAAAAAATTAGAAAAAATAAAAAAAAAATCAGAAAATTAAAAAAATAAAAAAAAACCCAAAAACATCCCCAGAAAATTAAAGACTTTGAAAATTGAATATAGAGAGTCTGATGATGGTCGTTACGTATGTTTCTATACATATGACCGCCTTCAGATTTCTTGTCCAAAACTGGTGTTTTTGGAGTATGCGGGTCACCTGGCATATGAATTCTCATTTGAACACTTGGACTCCTTGAAAAAAGCTGTGATTTACCCTAATGCTACGGCACATGTTCGTTCGTTTAAGTAATGAGCATACTTTTTTTGTTCATGTTTGTTCGTTTATTATATAAATGAACTCCCCGTTGAACACTTCACAAACTGTTCACTGAATGTTCGATTTATTTACAGTCCTAGTTGTATGAATTATGTTGCTGACTCTTATATAATTTAGGTAAGTAGTTTAATAGAAAGTCTAACCAAAGGGATTCTAGAAGTTCAGAGCCCATGCTTCCACTTATCCGTGTAAAGGTATTCCATTTTACTTGAAAAAATGATAACAATAATAATAAATGGAATTAAACATTTAATGAGAATATTGTCAGGTTGATTATACTGGTTTCATAACCATAAATCCTCAAAGATTTGGTCAAAGTATGTGGGCAAGGTATTTTGTTTTATCATTTAATGTAAACTAAATTTCCATAAAACCTTAAAAATTTTCAAGAAAAATAACATTATATATAAATTGTAGGTTGCTAATCCCCAGGATATATTATCTTTTCAAAAGCTTCAAAGAGAGCTCAGGGCGAAGGTTAGTAAAGTTACATATTATGGCTTCCTACATTTTAATTTATATAATTATGTTTTTTGTTTAATCATTTATATTTTTAAATTCAGCAAAATTTAAGGATACTGAACGAATTCGACCAAAAGAACTGAATCAACAAAACATTGAAGCTTTAGTTGCTGAAAGTCAACTGGTATGTAGTCAAACCTCTTTTGACTTTTTGTATATGATGTGTTCATAATATGAACAATACTTGCAGAAAATGGAGATACTCCATGGGAATGATTTAGATGAAGCATTACAAAATTTTATAAATAAGGATGACAAGATGGTATTTAACAGTGGTGATGCCGTGGTGGGTGTGGGTGGTAGGAGGTGGTGGTGGGGTTCTGCCCTTGAAAGTTGAACTCCATTGTTAGAGTCATGAAGAAAGAAGATTAGGATTTTAGTTTCACAGAGAAAACGTACAAGAAAAGATTCCTCGGTAAGTCTCGTGTCTTTGGTGATGCTTGGTTAAGGATAATTAATAATAGGTGAATTATAACATAATATTATGTTACATATGGTTTTACTTATTTTTGTTTAGTTATAATTTACACTACAAAGATAAAATAACCTAAGTTCGTAACACCTAACCACAAGTCGGTTAGCATCATGAATTCGGTAAATCCAGGCTAGGAGCGATTCAAGGAATTGCATTCATTTATGATCATGTAGATGAAAGATGAAAAGCATTCTGAACAACGTATTCTAACCAAAATTCGGTTATAATTAATCTTTTTTACTTATGCTTGCTTTACTTTATTGGTTAATCTTTAAATGAATTAATTATGTTGCTTAGAGTATGCCGTAGCTATTGTTGTATAAATATAAATTTGGATTGAATTTGTGAGGTGAGAGTGAACTGAGGATTTTGGATCAGTGAAAAAATTTGGGAATGGATGGATGTTTTTATAGATCGGGGGAGCGTGGTGGGCTTTTGTTAACAATGGTGATGGCGTGGTGGGAGTGGGTGGTAGGAGGTGGTGGTGGGGTTTTGCCCTCGAAAGTTGAACTCCATTGTTAGGGTGATGAAGAAAGAAGATTAGGATTTCAGTTTCACAGAGAAAGCGTACAACGAAAGATTCCTCGGTAAGACTCGTGTCTTCGGTGATGCTTGGTTGAGGATAATTAATAATAGGTGAATTATAACATAATATATTATGTTACATATGGTTTTATTTATTTTTATTTAGTTATATTTACACTACAAAGATAAAATAACCTAAGTTCGTAACAGCTAACCACAAGCCGGTTAGCATCATGAATTCGGCTAATATATATATATATATATATATATATATATATATATATATATATATGTGTCACGACCCCCGTCCACGCCCTGAACGGGAGCCGCGAGCAGTCAAGTGGTACCGGTGGTTAATTTAAAAACATTGCAGCGGAAATTTCATCAGGACCGTGAGTTAGGAAAAATATCAAAGTTTAGAAAACACCGGATTTTATTTATTAAACAGATGGGATAATATCCATGTTTTACAAAGGTAGCTTTAATAAAGGATAAACCCGAATATATGAAATAACATTTAATTTAATTTATTTGATAAAATAAGCCACGTCTTTAAGCCTTTCGGTGCCGTATCATCACTCTTATTCCAGTCTACTGTAATCACCTGAAACGCGTTTTAAAAAGATTTTGGTCAGCAGGAAATACTGGTGAGTTCATTCATTTTTGTACAAAAACACATTTGTTATAATTCACATCATTAAGAGTTTTTACATTTGCTTCTTTAAGATTGGCAAAGACTTAATCACTACAATTACAACTTTGTTATAACTTACAGTATTAAGGGTGATTACATTGTTTCTATCAACCAATTACCCCAAATCGGTATTTGTCACTCGACTTCTTTCTGTGACTATGGTCAGATCACCCATTGGCTAACTCGTTGTACCCCAAATCGGTATTTGTCACTCGACTTCTTTCTGTGACTATGGTCAGATCACCCATTGGCTAACTCGTTGTCCAATGGTGACGGGAATAAAGTAATGTATACAAAACCCCACATACCGACAGTAATTGAAGATTACAAAGACTTAATCCCTGTAATTATAACCTTGAAAGCATTTAGGGTTTTGGAAATAATTTGATAAAAAGAGAATGACTCACCTTGTTAGCATATAGTCTTGTTTAAACAAGCATCTTGATTCTAAGCATCTACTTTATGGTTCTGAATCTTCTGATGATTAAGCACCCATTTTGATTGTAAGAGTATGATGTAGAGTTTCGAGTAGTTAAACATTTAGTTTAACAGAATGGAATACGTATTAGTGTTAAACCAAATCAAACCTAACGATGGTCACGAGATCCGAACTTTAACGAAATTTACAAAGTATAGTCTTGTTTAGACAACACTTTGGCATCCGTTTAACGAAATTCACAAAGTACAACACTTTGGCATCCATTTAACAAAATTCACAAAGTACAACACTTTGGCATCCGTTAGTTGGTTCCTGAATCGATCAGACATAATATCGCATCGGTGATTATTGGTTAGAACACCAACGTATAGAGAGAAGTATAGAAAAAATGAGCAAAGAAAAATGAATCATAAGCTTCCTATTTATAGGTAGAAAATATGAAATTTCTAGGAAGTTTCATATAGCTTTTCTAGGAAGTTACCTATACATTTTCTAGGAAGCTTCCTACCTACATATATATCCTCTTACACCTTCCTAGCACCTTCCTTTGATATTATCTATTTCATATATATTTATGTATATCTATCTAGATGTTTAATTAATCTTGCTTAGCTAAATTAATCTTGCTTAGCTTAATTAATCTTGTTTAACTGATTAATAAATCTTAATTAATCTTAATTAACCTTTCTTAACTTAATTAATTAATTAACTACTTAACTAATTAATTTATCTTAACTCTTATAATTTGCTTAGTCGATTACTTAACTTAATTAGCAGATTAATTAATCTACTCAACTAGCTTAACTGCTAAGTTTCCTTAACAACTAAGTGTACGTAATTAGTAAGTTTACTAAGTTTATTTAACTACTAAGTTTACTTAGTTGCTAAGTATTCTAGCAGCTCCTTGATTACGAGTTCTAATTTCTATACACAATGGAACTCGTATTAGTGTAGTAACTCAATTCAACTTGAACGATAATCACGAGATCGAAACCCTCACAATGAATGACAAAGTGCAATACTTAAACATCCATCGAATTCACGACGAATGACAAAGTATAACCCGAGTTTGAGCAACACTTAAACATCCATCGGATTGGTTTCAATCGATCGGATAAAGTATCGTAACAGTGATTAGAGTTATTACCCTAATAATGGGTAGAGTTTCGGGATTTAGAAGGTATAACCCCGAGCTACTATTTACTATAATAAAAGCTGAAGGAAAGAAAAGAATTGAGCAGTTTGAAACGTAGCAGTGATCGAGCTATTACCCTGTTATCGCGGCAGAATTTCGTGTTTGGGTGTGTTTTTGAACGAAGTGGAGTATAACTCAGTGTAGGAAATGAATTTTAGCATCGTAATAACAGTTCCATGCAAGTGCCAAACCCTGCTATTTATACTGAAAAACCAGCTCTGTCGCGTGGCGCGACAGGCTTTCGCGTGGCGCGACGGCGCCCCTTTTAGCATAGGGTAGCCACGTTTTCAACTAGCCTTGGTGAGTCGACAGAACGATAAAATTCGATTTTTACAGCGAATTATGAGGATAATCGTCAATGGGGAATACCCCCCTGAGTTTTAGGGGCCCTGATCCTGATTCCAACTGTTCTGAAAATTTTAGGGGCCATGCAATATTACTTGGGGGTCTTAATTAGGGTTTCTTATTGGGCAAATCAAAATAAGAAATAGTGTTTTTGTTGAGAGTTGTTACATCCTCCCCACCTTATTAAAAATCTCGTCCTCGAGATTTACTGGAACAAATAGGGATACTTCCGTCTTATTTTCGATATCCAAGTATATTCTTGTCCACGCTTTAAGTCCTACTTTACCATGACCAGAACTACTCTTTCATGTTTTTGGAATTCTCATGATTGATTGATTCGGTCTTGCATTTACTTCTATATTTTGAGAAGGTATAACTAAAGATTTCTAAGTATTTCATGAAATGTATCATGTATACTTGCTATTTTAGTTGATAAGCTACTGGTCCACTTTGCTTAGTTACTTTAATGGTTTGACATTCCTCGGACTTAACTTTCCTTTTCAAATACAGAGAGACTTTTAGTGATATCCTTTCTCTGATTTAAATTTCAATGGTTTGCCGATCTCATGGCCTGATAGTTGCTTTCCTAATATGTATGTCTAACATACTGGATGATACTAACATCCATAAAGTGTTTTAAATGGTTAACACTAGTACTTGTAGACCGATTATCGGAGAATCTTATGAGTGATAAATGATAGTTCTATTTATCGCACATGCACTTAGCATGTCTTTCTACGTTTGTAGTGTTCCTTTATACTGCTTAAAATAGGTCGGGTTAAAATCTTCCCAAAAATGAGAAGTGAAATGACTATCTTGATTTAATACAATAGATAACGGGATTCCATGTAATGAGACCATTGGATCCCTACATAACTTAACTAAGCGTTTTATGCTAAAGGTTTCCTTCATTGGTAGGGATTGAGCATACTAGGTTAATCGATCCACAATCTCCTTGATTGTGTCGTTACATTTTCTTATGTTGGGTAATTTGGTAACAATATCCATTTGTTATCAATCCCCTTTCCATACTGACACTTCTAATCATTGAAGTCAACCTAAAGGTTTCTAACATTCAGCTTTAACTTGCTAGCAGATTAAATACTTAGAGGCATAACTTGCTATCTATCAGTAACTCTTATAAAACTCTTGATACCTCATATCACTTACACGATGCAACAAATACTTAGTTTTATGAGCTCCTTCGAGAATTCCTTCTCATAGGTTTCCTTGATTATGTTGTAGGATGAATGAATTATGTGAATTAGTCGATTGAATGAGTTGTGAAGTTTACTAGTAGGCTATGCATAAAGCACATGTACATAAAGCTTAAAATGTTATACGCGCACGCCAAGTGTTTTGATAAAATGACTAGGTGAAGTTAGAAGGTGAAATTGTATGCAAGAATTTGGTAATTAAGTATAGAATGTGATACCAATGAAATTGTTAGAAAACTTATATGAGGAAGGTGTGTTTGAATTAATCCATATGAAGGTTGTTGTCCGATTTCAAGGTTTGTAGAAGTATGCATTAATGGCTTGTACTACATACTTGAATGGTGGTGCATACTATGTGTCGAACTAGTTATTATTTGGTGATGTAGAATGGATGGGTAACGAATGAATAGCTTGTAGACTTACTAATAAAGGATGATGTTGAGATTATGTTAAATTACTAGCGTTGAATGTGGTTGACAATTGTAGGGTCATGAGAGCCTTAGCCCGTATTAAATTGGTTATACATGTACATGATATAACTAGGTGATTATAAGATTATAAGTATGTTGCATCATTAGTACGACTAATATGATGACACGGATACGGGGTTGAGTCGAAAGTTCATACATAGACCGTTGACTTCTGAAAGTCAACTGCGCATAAGAAACACGGTTAGACTTGTCGTCACGATAGTAAGATTTTAGAAAAGTCACATAATGCGTGTTATATCAATATGTGTTACGTATGATGACATGATAAATTATATGAGTTTGAAGAGATGTGAAATTGGGTATATGTCTTATGATTGCTAGAATTGACTAATGAAAGTCAGAGGGGGGAATTATGTATTTGATATGGTCGTTAACATGCGTAATCATGTATGCTAATAAGAATGTGATTGCGATGACATGAAAGTATAGGGATCATATCAATACGGATGGAAGCATGGAAAGCTAACAGATAAAAAGGAGGCAAGATAACGGATACAACTACGGACGCTAAGGTAAGTGAGTTCCGAACCTCACTTCTTAGTATATAATTAAAGTCTATTTATGAAGGTTAGGAGTCTTGTAGGAATGATTGAGAAGGTAAGTAAATGGAAAGGAAAGTCATAATAAGTTGTTAATAGTTCGCAAGGTAATGAAAAGTGCATGGCGAAATCAAACGGGTCGAACATATATGCATGAATCGTGTAACAGTAATGTAATTTATAAAGTTTAAGGACCTCAAGTTATGGATTTTTAGTTAATTAGGTAGGGAAATGTTTTATGAACAATTAGAAACAAGTTTCAAGTGAAACGGATGCAAAACGAGCAAGTTATGCGAGTTTTGGTATTAAAATGTAAAGCTGATCTAGGCGCTAGCATAACTTACGGTAGCCAGCATAAGTTACGGTAGGTGCTGAAGCCATTTTTTCCACCATAAGGCAGTAGGTTGTCACCGTAAGGGTTTCATGGCCACCGTAGCTTACGGTGGAGGTCAGATACAAAATAAAAAGTTTATGGAATTCTTCGTTTTTCTTCGAATTCGGACCCCGTGAACCCATTCCAAGCCTCGTTAAGTTTTTATAATGTTCCTCAACCCTATCAAATGGCTTGGTAAGTTACGGGTGAGTACGTAACTCATTCTTAAGATCCGAAACATACCCGAAAGACATTTTAAAAGCGTTTATGATGTGTGAGCGAGTATGCGGGGTAATGAATAAGTATGTGGGTATGTATGTATAGATTTAACTTCATTCCAATAGGCTTAAACTTATAAGTAATCATGAATAGGAGTGAGTATGTATATAAGTTTGTTCGTACACGTCTCATTACATGGAGGTTTGTAATTAGGATACGTCAGTAATTCGTAGGAAATTATGTAAGTGGTATGTAAGAGTTAGTATGCATGTATGAATGTGTTTATGTATTTATGTAAGTAAGTATGTTTGCATGTATGTATGTAGGTATGAAATGTGTATGAACATACGTGGGTAGGTACTTATATATGAAGTAGGATTTATTGAGCACGTATATATGCTCATATATGTATATGACCCTAATATATCTGAATAATCACGTTATTAATGGTGTACCTTGAGAATGGAACAGGACTGCAGGTATGTAAGTATTGAGCTTTCAGAGATTGGATACTCGGTGTGAAGAATGAACTCAAAAGAATATCATGTTGCAGTTGTATAAAATGATAGATTGCTAAGTGTTTATATTTATTTTATGTCCTTATACTAAAGTATATGATGTCTCCAATTATTAACGTGTTGGTTATAAATGGTGACTGCAGGTTATGTAGGATCGTTCTGTGACCCAACTGAGTATATCAGAAGAGTTCTCAGTCTAATCAGAGGTGGAATTCATTGATTAGACTTTGTAACAGCTTGATTCACTTCTAATTGTCTTTTATTATTGATTTAACACATTTACAGATCAATTGACACGTCGACAGCACTTCGGTACCGGAAACATGAACGTTACAAATGAAATCACATCAAGGGTATTTATAGAGGAGGTAATTTCGCATGGAATGACATTGTGATATTTCATGGGAAATAGCAACAGGCCATTTCATACGAAATAGCACTTTGCTATTTTGTGCGAAATTAACTTTCAACACTCAAACCCTATTTTTCTCGAACTACGTTCCCTGATCTAACAATTCTTTTACAAGACTCGATACAAGATGAAGTCGACAGACGTATGCACAAACAGACTCCCCCTCAAATGTTGATGAGTCTTCAGTGTCGAGTCTTCACAATCTTCAGCCTTGAACAATCTTTGGGCTCTTCCAAAATATCTGACAGTGTAAGCATCTTGCATCTTTAACACTTCTACTCTCTCTTTTATCATCAGGATTCGATTCTGGCTCTTGCATCTACAGACACCCCTTTTCTAGCAGACTCCCCCTTAAGATGTGCTAGGATCATAGTCTGGCGTTCATAGATACACAGGTTCAGGATCGATTCCTGGCTCTATTTTGCATCTATTCCGGATTCGAAACCTGGCTAACCTGCACAGTCTCTACCTCACAATAAATTTCACAAATTTAAAATTTGACAAATTTATATTCCATTTGCAAGAATTAATCAATCAATAAATGTTTTTTCAATGATAATCTCTGATAAACCACTTGTAGAAATACTCTTTTCCTTTTCAAACAATTTTTCATCTCAAACATTTCAAACAAAATCTCCCAAACCTTTTGTTCATCATGTTTAGCACTTAGAATTTTGAAAATCAGCTCTTCAACATCAGTTGTCTAAAATCTTTTTGAATTTTTCAAAAAAATAAGCTAAAACACTCGGGAAATCTTTTTGGATTTTTGATTTTAAAGAAATGCAGTAAAGAAATATTTACTGTTGGTGCATACATCTGTTGACTTCATCTTGTATCGAGTCTTAGATTATAATGTATAGATCAGGGCTCGTTTTACGAGAAAATAGGAAGGTTTAGAGTGTTAGAAGCTGATTTCGCTCCTAGAGGCTAATTCCGCCCGAAATGTCATTGAGACACTTTCGAGCGGAATCACAACATGTTAATTCCGCTCCAATTGCTTCTGTGACTTTACGAGCGGAATCAGGACTCTATATATAGGTCCCTATGAGCGAAATCAGATAATAAGTTCTTGTATTCCATACCAAAGTGTAACACCCTTGTTATTATTATAAAGGTTTTCGTATAAATAACGAAAATAAACATGTAATTACGATTAGGTATCGATTAAGTATCCTTAGAAAATACGAGTAATCTAAAACGTTTACACTTTAAAAGTTTTCAACATAATATAAATAAGTTCGTCGTTTAAAAGTGATGATGAAACGCCGTGCGGAAGCTTTTAACTTTATCGTGTTCGGTTCCTCATCGAGCTTGATCTTCATCCGGGCACTCTTGGCTATCATCTATAATCAAAACCAACTTAAAAGTTAGTTTTGATAGTTAAATAATAAGTATAAACAAGTTACATGGGTCAAACAACAACAAAACAAATTTATTTCCGGAACAGGGGGCGTCGCGTGACGCCAAGGGGCGTCGTGTGACGCCAGGCCCCCTTTTTCACAGCCTGATGCTTAATCAGTTGCTGTACATACCCAGCTCAACCCGATTTCACGGAAACGGCCATAACTTCTTCGTTATTGAACCGTTTTACCCGATTCTTTTTCCTACGCATCCGTAATTTAATTCTCCATCTTATGGAGTTAAAACCCAACATCCGGATTAACAAAATTTCTGACTTTTAAGTCTTTGGCTTACTACCCTTTTTACCAAATATTGACCCGTTCATAATTTTATCATACCCACAAGTTTATTTGATCGTTAAACTCATGAAATTCATTATTTCAATATCTCCTATTATATTAATCTCAAATCACGGGTTTCTTAAGTAATAAAATCCCGTTTACGCTTAAATGCATATTTTGACCCGTTAAGGGTATTTATGCATTTTAGTCTAGAACTTGTGCCTTTCTTTTGTCGCTACAAAAGTTCCATATCTAATTAACTACAATTATCCACAACTATTTTGTGGTGGATTTATCATAATGAACCCCTTTTTCCCAATTTTACCCATCGGTTGGTCATTTTACGAAAATGACCATTTTTGAGCATTTGACCCGCGAATGTGCATTCCTAAGGCCTTGTTCATGTCTAATGATTGAATAATCTTTATGCAAGTTCTTAAACGACCTCTATGAGTCGTTTGCCCAATATACCCTTCAAGGGTGTTTTGGTCAACTTTAGTCCCTCACTTCACGACGAAGGACTTTCGCTAAATATTTTGACCAAACTTGTATGTTTAACCAAAAAGCTTAATTATACGTACCTGGCTCGGGTCAAAGTATGACCCGTTTTATACCTCGCTTTCATTATCACACAATCAATGGTGACGAAATTATCCGATTTGCTAATCGGTCCAGTTAACATAAGACTTGACAACCACATTAGTCGATATTGTCAAATAGTGTTATCACCACCATTCGACCCATTTGGACTATATGCCCAACTTTATCTATTTAATCAAAAACATCATTCTTGATTTCCAATTCATACATCCATCCCACCCCGGATTTTATTATCATACCCTTTTTCTTTTAAACTCCTTTCTTACAATTTCAACCCATTTCGGCTTACACCATGGGTATCCTTTTAACCTTGATTTACATTAGTCGACACTTGACCAATTTCCATTTTTTTCCCTTTTTCCTTCATTATTAGATTACACTACCAGGTAATCTTAACAAAAATCCATATTTCCAATAGTATCGTTATCACGTTTACAATGTATCAAATAAACGAGTATTCTACATAAGTGTGTAAATTACACTTACCTCGCATCCACGCCACGCTTTTCTTTCCGTACTTGCTCCGTTTGACCCGCTCCCTCCTCCAAGCTTTCACCTAGCTTGTTACGCATCAAACTATTGTCAATCATTTACAAGGCGGTTAAATTAGTCATTAACAATCACGAGTATTCCACCTCACTTATTTTCTATGTCGAAGCTACTGTTCGACTTCATGCTTAGTCAACTTAATTTATTCAAAGTTAACTACTTTCTATCACATGGTTTATAACATTTAGTCTAAATCAACATAGTATTTAGAACCCTTATCACTTCACATCACGCGTAATTGCCATATCATTCGAATACGCGTTTTCACTCTAAATTTCAACACTTTAATTCTCATTTAGGCATTTTAACAAACACCTAATGTGCATGATTTTCCATATTTACTAACTAGTTCATAACTAATTATTTTCACCAAGATTTACATAAAAAAAACAAACCTCTATGTCTAGTGTTCATGAACTACATCAAGAACTTATATCAAAGCAACCAATATTCATCAATTTAACACCCTAATCCGAGTGTTCATCTAAATTTACAAAACCCATTTAACTTATCAATGGATCATCATGAATTTCATAGATTATCCAATAATCCAACATGTTATTGACTAGGGTTTACTCCTAGACATCATATTACTTCAAGATTCATCCATGCATGACATAATCAAGCTCAATTTCAGTTTCTTACAAATAACCTAGAATTTAAGATGGATCAAAACATCACAATTTTACATACCTTGTGATCCTTTCAACTAGGTGTTCACGAATTTGTGCTTGAAATTCGATTTGGAGCTGATTTGAACCTTCAATTTGATCAAGTTTGACATGCACAAGGGTTTGGTGGGGAGCCTGTGTTGCCCCCTGTGTTCTTGTTCGACCAGACATCTCTTTTGAGGTGTTTGGTTTTGTTTTTAATTAAAACCAATAATATAAGTTTCAATTTTAACAACATTGGCCCCTCTAATTTGGTTAGTTAATTAAGTAGGGCACAACCTACTTATTTCTAACAATATTCCCCACTTATTAACTAGGTTAAACATTCCTAATTAAATTAGTGGGTTTTGGGAATCTATGACTAAGTTTAGTTTAAGTCCCGTTAACTCGGGCCTTCTATAAACTTTATTTCCCAAACGCATTCTTTTTCTCTTTTTATTAAATATTAGATTTAGTTATATAAATCCTAATATTTTCTGGCTTAATATTTACCACTAACGGTTCTTTAGCCGTCTTTTAGTATTAACGTGGTTTGATTACAAAACCTGTTTTTGGGGTGTTACAAGTCTACCCCCTTAAAGAGGTTTCGTCCCCGAAACCTTTTCTTATATAATTTATCGAATTTAACTCCATATATTCGATCCGAGAAATCCTTTAAACATTAATTATATATATATATTTTTATCCAATAGTTAATATTACCAGAAAAGTATGGTAACATCTTTTTGGTTACTAATTGTCTACATAACTCATACGACACAGTGCGACTTGAAATAACGTAATCTCGTTATTTCCACTAGTTTAGTTAACTTAGCGATATCCATCTCTGTCATATACTATCGAATTCTTTATGAATCCGTTACTTTGACCCGTTTAAAGGTCTTTAGTGAAATCTTTCACTTTTAGCAACAATTTCTTTTGTTTTCAAATTTATTTATTCGGTTCAGTTATACCGAATCCACCGCTTACTAGCAAACCAAATTTTCTTGATTTGAATTGCTGACCTTACCCGGTCTCACTAACTAAACTTATTTGCCCAGTTACCTTTTTACCGCTCACTTGGTTATAATGTGATTTTACTTCACATTACATTTCCTAACCGTGATCGTATCACTTCGTGTTTAATTTATATCAACCTTTCATTTTCGAAAACATCACTTTTCGAATATATCGTCTTGCGCCTATTAGTCTCAAAACTTGAATCTTTCATGCTTACTATTCAAATTCCTATCAGAATTTATATTTGTAAAAATGTTATTTCTTACTAAAACTGAATTTTAGTCTAACGTTTTTCTCTTTAACTATGTCAATTACTCATATTAAGGAAATTGACAACTCATAATTCATTGTTTTCCGTTCTCGTTTTACGCGGGGAATTGTAACTAGTTCCCTCACCTTACACTATTGACCCGTAGGTTCCTTCACTTAACCTCGTAGGCTATTTACTTAAGCTTTCATCTCTTTAAGACGAGGCCCTTATGATCCCTTTGTTTCAATTCATGACCCGTGGGTCATTTTGTCCCCATAGACCTTTACACTAATTAATATCTCGTAGGTCATGATGATCCCGTAGATCATCTTTTATTCTAGTCTTTATTCAATTGTCTTTTTATATATATATAGCTTTAAAGCATCCTTTGTTATGTTTGGAATCATTTAATTTTGCTTTTGAACTTTAGTTGACCTTGACCGTAGTCTAAGGTTTCATTTGTTTACTTTCGAACTATCTCTTCCGACTTTACGACTTCTAACGTCATTTACACGTCGGTTTGTCCTACGCTTACCGTTACTCGGTTCATACTTATACTCCTTTACAACCCATTACCCGGGTCCTTCTATCTTATTGTTTTTAGCTTTCCGGTTTCACCGGTTTGCGTTTTCCTATTATATTAAGCGTTATTACTTAATTGACTCGTTTGACTCATTTTGGGTGAATTTTCATCACTTATGAATGTCAAACTTCATTCTTTATTTGACCCGTCCAACTTTGAAATGGTTAAACATAATTACCAAAATTTATGTTTGTGAAAAGTCTTGTCATCTTTTAGTCATGACTCATATTCCGAGTCTTTTGACTTTCTATTTCGCGTTCCTGTTTCTCAGTCTACGCATGCGTTTAATTCCTTACCCATCAACCGGGTGTTTCACCGAAGTCGTTATCATTGCACCCCCTTCCGGTATGCATTAAGACTTTGTTTCGATTTACTTGGTCATCTTAGCGAAATCCTTCGCTTTTATTCGACCATGTCTTTTATTCTTTACGTGACCACCATTGGCGGCCTCATTAATTATGAGTGACGATTATCATCATTTACATTAATCCTTGTCCCTTCTATCGGGCTCATTATCCTAATGTAATACGCTTCCGTCACCCGGCTATGCGTTTACATTATTTTCAACTATTTTGTTCATTTGTTTCATTTGGGTACTTTTTAATTTGTCCCATTCACCCCGTCCTTACTACATCGGATGTGAATGTGTCTGTGACAACTCGAGTTTCCAAGATTTCCATCTTCGCACTATTGCACGTTAATTGTTTAGATTGTTTGTTGACACGACTTGTTTGTTTCACAACTGTATACGTTTGTAATACGTTATATTGTATTGTGATTGACATGTTATAATTGATGTGCAACCTAAGTATGTATGTTTATATTATTATTATACTTTGTATAATTTAGAAATGGAATTTGTTAGGCCGAACACCCTCCTCATGAAAACACTACTGGACGAAAACACTTAGGTGTTTTCGTCACCCACATCTTGGCGAAATCTAATGGGCTTTAGGCCCAGTAATGAATCTGTTATATTTATATTTTGATCACAGCCGGTACGCGATAGTTTCATCGGCAAACCCTAATCACATCTCTCTCTCTCGTTTTCTTTTGAAACCCTACGGCAACCCTCCTCCCGATTGAAGCCAGATCACTTCTGTTTGATTCTTCTTTGTGCGGTTAGTAAATTACACGTGTAGTTGTTTTCTGTGGTAGCAGCATGTGAATGGATTTGTCAGCCACTATACATAAATCGGTCCAATCAAAAATCATCCTCTGAATGCTTAATCAAGTTGTCGGCCATTGTTTGTGTTTCTTAATAATGATAAATCTTCTGATTGCATGTATGTGTTTAATGTTTGAATCGGTCAACTCATCATAATTGCCGCCCACCTATGTGTCATAATTTCCGCCCACCTATGTGATAACTTGCATGTGAAATTGTCAGAGAACATGTGTTTATTAATTAAGTTCTTGTGTTTTTTTTTCGGTCCAATCACAAGTAGATAGCAGCATCCTTGTTGGCTAGTGAATATTTAGATGATGTTGGTTATGTGCTGATTATTCTGATCATATGTATGGGTTGTGAGTTATAATTATTTTGCATGGTAATAGGGGTCTTGGTTAATTGCATAAATAAATGGTAAGGAATCATGGGTGCACGAGGGCTGTTAATCGGTGTATTATAATGTGCTAGTGTTTTGTTAATGGATGACTAGGGTAGCATAATACTGTTGATTCGGGTACTATTAATTGAATGATGTGGAGGATGATTGGTGTGATAAATTGCTATGTGGGTTGTTACATAATTACAATATGATAATATGAATATTGGGGGATAAGTGGAATCGGTGGATTGGGTTTAGCATGTGGGAATAATTGTTAGAAACGAAACAGTATGTTAATGGGGGATCACACAACATTATTAATGGGCCGGTCAGGATTGGGTAACAGTGGGATTAGTAATTGGATTGGTACATGGGCCTGGCTCCAACTGTTAATACATAACCGGAAATAATTAACTAGCTGGGCCGTACACTGTTGAGAGAACCATAATGGATTGTTGAGTGGTGTAGGCAAGGTATGTTTGTGTATATGTGTTGCGTGACCCGAACAGTTGGTGTAGAACTATTATGCGGTGAACTTTATGACATGCCATGATAGGTTATGTTATGAATCTGTATATGTGCTAAATGCCTAAGATGTATTGCGAGATCATGTGCATACTCTGCAAAATGTTAACTACGTAATGTAAGTGCGTGTGAACTAATTGTTACTGGTAAACGTATTAGGACTTGGTTGAGCGACCAGAACAAACTAACTAGTCATACCGAGCAAACCAAGGTGAGTTCACACTAGCCAGGGGATTGGGAATGGGATTGAATAACTACTCGTACAACTATTACTATTAAAAAAATTATTACTGTCCTCGGTTGAAGGGCACGTACGTAAAACCTACGTACAGTTATACTTACTACTGTCCTCGGATTTAAGGGCACGTACGTAAAGCCTACGTACACGATCTTAAGACCATCACCTCTATCAAAGGAAGTCCCTCAATTATCGACTTAATCGCCGAGGCCTAGGGCGAGTGGGTCATTAGTTAATAGCGCTATTAGGTTTAACAAACCTCACACCGTGCCAGTCGGACGGGCGTGTACTAATGGACTATGGGCAAAGGGTCAATGCTGATAGACATTGACTTAGGGCACCTCTTACATTTTCGTAGCAGTCGATACGCGTGGTCTTGTAACACATGGGAAGCCCCCACTAATCATCGCACATGCCTGGACTGGCCGCGATAAGGATTAATACGATACATGGTTTACAAAATGAACATACGATTTATGAAATGAATACTATAACCAAACAACCAACTGTGAACTCGCTCAACTTTGTTGTTGATTCGTTGCTACATGCCTTGCAGGTCATTAGGTAGTTAGGGAGCTTGCACAGGGAGGAACAGTCGTTGTGGGACATGGCAGTGTGTGCCATGCTTTAAACCTTACTTTATTTCATACTTAATACTTGCTATGGGTTTTACTATTATGCTTCCGCTAAACATTTAACTATGCTTGGGTTTTTGAAACACCTTTCATATTGCTTGGGTGATTTATGTTTACTTTTATGTGTGTTCAATATGATTGGTGGCTTGATCCTGGTCAGTCACGCCTCCAAGCGGTGATACTCCGCATGTGGATTTTGGGGGTGTGACAGTGTCCGCTATAAGAAGTTCATGGTATCATATGCCACTACTTACTTGGCCAGAGTAAGCGATTAACACATGACACACATGACCTTTTTATAGTTTTCACATCACGCCCTATGTAAGTAATGCCTCTATTTGTTTCTCTTGGAAACAATATCCCGAATACATTTTCTATTCGGGTTTTTCCAAGTTTTTAATCTACATATGCAACTTTCAATTTCTACTTATTTGCTGCATATTACTATTTGTGCGATTATATTTAAAATGTGCACCTGGTAATGTTTGCCCCGACGGGCGTTCCTTGCCATTAACCTTGTTCGCGGCCGTTACACGATTTAGTCCTCGGTGAGCATTGTGACACCTGGGTCACTACGACCATCAAACAAATACCAAACCAATGAAATATTGTATTTCATACTTGGGATTTGTATAAATATGTGTATCATTTGCACATATCAATTTTTGTTCAATTCCAAACTCTAAATCGCTTTCTGGAAGGTTATACGCGCACTGATGCGTAAATATAACCAGTTTAATGCAACAAACACTCTGGAATAGTGACATAAGCTTAACATACCTTAAATAACCTTTACATAACTTAGGAATAAGTTTTGGAAGGTTTGGTATGCCGAAATCAAGTTAATTCGCTTACAGGGACTAAATTTGACAAACTACGAAAGTATGCCAATTTGAACTGTAACAGACATTCCGGAACATGACCATAAGTTAAACATACCATAAATATCCTTTACATAGCTTAGAAATAGGCTTTGAGGGGTTCGGTATGCTAAAATAAACTTTTGGGTCATTCAGGGACTAAAAGCGTCAAAAAGTGCATAAGTTTGCACTTTCGCGCATAACTTACGTTCTGAATACATCCGGACATCCAAAAATTTATGTAAGCACTAAAAATTTTATTTTAGTGTTTGGCATAAGAAAAAATCCATTCGTCGCGTCATTTGGATCGTTTTTCGCGCTTATGCGCATTCCGTCGTAATTAAGCGAACATCGCGATCGTACGGCCAAACGAACCGACACCCGAGATATTTTTGAACACATTTTAAGTTCCCTATACTTTAACTTCATTTTAGAGCTTTGAAATGGGGTTAACGGGCCTTAAACGTGTCGGAAATGGCCTTATTACACAACAGGGACCAAAACTGCCAAAAATCAAACTTTCTTGTCTGCAAGGTGCTTGCGCACCTCAACACAAAACACGTTACGGTGCGCAAGCAGGGGCCAGATGCAGCAAATCATTTTAACAGCCTGTTTTCAGCCTTTAAACACTCCCCAAAGGCCAAATGCCACATGTCAATCTCTTGTGGTGGGCAAAATGATGCACCATAACATTCCAACACTTGTACGGATGGGATTCGATCACGTTATTCGAGAAACGATCTTAACGGCTCTCCGAAAACTATAAATACCCAACCCACTTCATTGCAAAACCCACTTGAAATATGAGATTTCTCTAAGTTGGGGTGTTTCATCACCTCATACCTGAGAATATTTGGATTATCAATCTTGCGGGGACCCTTTGTAAGTGTTCCTTCGTTCTTGTCACACCCTGATTTCCACGTGTCACCGGTGGGCCCGGTGGGGGAGTATCGTGACGTGGTTGGCAACGTAATAGTCAAACAACACAATATAACAATGCACAGCGGAAGCAAATTTAAAATAAGGTACAACCGAATTTATTTATTGTAATCAAAGTCACAATATCCGGTGTTTATCCACAGAACGGATCGAAACAAAATAACATTTATGGTTCAACAGACTTCTGGCATCCTAAGCTTGCGAGACTTTTATTGATGCTTAGGAGACAATCCAGCCAAATTTCGTTTAGTACCTGCATTCAGTCTTTTTGGGAAAATACGTCAGTTTACACTGGTAAATACATTCAACTGACTCATTTTGGAAAATGATTGAAAATTGGTTTGGATGCACGTGGCATAAATCATTTTATTTAACTTGGGAGAATTATTTAATATTATAATCTTGTGAACGAATTACATGTTACTTATGCGTTCAGTAGCCCGAATCTAGTCCGGGTTAAAGATCAATAAACACACCACTTCAATGAGTTATACACGGGAGTACGCCTACACCCCGTGCTCAGGTCGTGGCCATCTCGTAAGATGATGCCAGGGATATCCGGGACATGGTCATTAACCCCCCAAAGGCTGTAAAGTAAACAAGACTGTTTAAAACGAGCCAATCAAATTATTCAACTACCCACTAAGCGTGGAGATTTGATGCCCGATCAAGCGGTACGCTATGTACCGTAACCCAAGCCCGTATAGGGAAATTAAGTTAAAAGTATTTACCTGATGCAAGTATAAATCACAAATAGCAGAATGCACGTAGCTTTTACTGTTTCTCCTAATCTGGAACGAAGGTTTAATATAACCTATTAGAATTCTAACGGGTCTTTTATTAAGCTTAAGCTTAGACCGGCTAGTTTCAAGATACGGTTCGTACGCACGATTAAGCGAAGACCGGATAGAATGTGATTCAGACCCGACAAGTTTGAAGACTTGTTTAATATGGGTTTATTATTCACATTCTGGATTTTGAGATAAAACCGTTAAGGTTTGACCCGTTTCGGCTAATTTATGTAAACTTGTTACATAAACCGAACCGTACGCGTAATAAGCGTGACGGGTAGTCATGAGAGCTATATACAGGTTTCCTAAGTTAATTATGTCTCAAATATGTTGTGACATCAGTAAGGTGTCTTTCGTTATGCCCGAAACGTGTTTAGACACAAACTAGGCCCCGTAGGGGTATTTTGGTCATTTAAAAGTTTATAAAAGAGTTTAAGTGACAACCTGAGTTACAGGTCTGATGTAATCAGAAAATATACTCAATTTGCTAATTTACATCAGTAGGTTAAAGCATGTATGTGAAACTTATCATTCTTAACAAAACTAGGCCCCGTAGGGGTATTTTTGGTAATTTCACATAAGCCGAAAAGCTCAAAACTGAAGTCTGAGTTTATCAACCTTTGCTTACTGTTAAGATATCATAATTTTCCTCTTATATCAGTAGGTATCAACCCGGGTATGTCCAATATGATTTTAAAACATACTATGCGTTAAAAACGCTAATTAAGGCGATTAAAGGCCATTACCGGGTTCGATACTTAAATCTGATATTTTTATATTTCCAGAAGGCTTAAAATAATTTATTTATCATAACAAATCAGTAGCAAAAGGTTTGGGGTCGTTTAGATATGTAAAACTCATTTTATGGCCCGTAAGGGCAAAACCGACAATTACCGAATTAAGCCTACGACTACGAGTTATGCTCAGCCTAAAATTAATTAAAAATCTTTAAAAATCCCAAAATAATATATTACATCAGTGGGTAAAAGATTTGATACCAAAAAGTATGTTTAACTAGGCTATATGCTAATTACGCCATTTTGTTAACATAAAGCATTAGTTTGTGATAATGAGCATAACTCTTAATCTACAAGTCAAACTGATGTCAAACTTTGCATGCAAGTCTATATATCAGTAACAAAGGTTTCTACACTTTTACATTTTCATAATTCATGTTTTAAGGTAATAAGGGCATAACGGTCAACATATGAGCAATTAACGGAAACATGCATATTAATTGGATAGCTAACGAACCAAGGTGTACAATCACAGAGGGTTGTTCTAACATGTAACCTAGTCCAATTAAAGCTCTGAGGAATTTCTAAAATATGCCTAAACGGGTCAGAACTGAAAGTCAAAGTGAAAGTCAAACTATGTGACTTTCGGTTCCGAACCGGGTCTAAACAGGAAATAGTCGGGTTGATCAGGTTTGGACATGTTCTTACACTAATTACTAAGTTATAACAATGATCAAACAGGTTATATATATTCTAGATAGCTAATTATGCATAAATGACATTTTAAGCATTATGTTGACTTTTTAATTAATCGTTTGACCCGACAATTGACCTGGTTAGGATGGTGATCAGGGGAAACCCTTTTGAGGTTTTATTACCCACATAAATACCAACCTATAACTACTTTTAATTCGAGATATGACTGAGCCATTATTGACTAATCTCGAAGTCAAACCGTAATTACGACGGTTTGACTTTTAGCTAATTAACTAAGCTAAAAGCAATTAGAGAAAGATTAGAATACTTACTGAAGTCCTATGCACGAGATATAATCACAAGGAAGCAAGCTTGAGCTCCAGAATCAATCCAAGAGTGCAGGAGAAGTTGTGAGGAAAATGTGTAACATTGAAGCCCTTTTATACTAGTTTCAATCACCATAACTTGATGACAACAAAGTCTAGGATCAACCACAACCATCCAACACTTGTTACTAGTGCCTAGGGAAGTCTAGGGGTCGTCCACAAGTGAGAAAAACCGGTTTAGTGGGTCAGAATCGCGCATAACAGGCAACAGCCTGTTTTTTGGAGCTGGGCAGACCCCTGCGCATCGTAGGGGTATATGTGCTACGGTGCGCAGGGCCTCATCAGGGGCTGTTTTGGTTGTTCCTTCATTAATCCGAAAAGTTAACCCACTTGCACGACTTTGGGGCCTCAATTAACATCTAGGGACCTTCACAAAGTGCCTAAAACTGTATAATACCCCACCACATTGGTTTGTTTGCTTTGGATCCAAAAACAAGACCCGAAAACAAAGGTTTATCATTGCTTTTATTCGTGGGATCAAGTCATGCATTTGTCAGTCCATTATTGACAATAATTCTCTGAAATGAGGGCATAAAAGATGTGTATAACATTTAATCGGGTTTTGGGATTTATACTTGAGGTCGTTCAGAGGTAACAATTTAACATGACGCCACTTTAAATCCTACCGAAACATCTTTATTAAATCCGGGTTTACAACGCGTTTTGTCTTACATGACACGTGTCGTTTTATTATTGAACCCGAAATTTTCGAGGTGTTACATCCTCACCCCCTTAAAATAAATCTCGACCCGAGATTTACTGAAACAAGTAAGGGTACTTTTCTTTCATGGTGGATTCAACCTCCCACGTGAATTCGGGACCTCTACGGGCATCCCATTTGACCTTTACAAAAGGTATATGTTTCCTTCGAAGCTTCCTTACCTGTCGATCTTCAATCGACAAAGGTTTTTCCACAAATTTCAAGCTCGCGTCTATATGCACATCTGTATGTGGCATGACCAGTGATTCGTCAGCGAAACACTTCTTTAGATTGCAGATGTGGAACACATTGTGAATTCCACTGAGCTCTTCTGGTAAGTTCAACTTATAGGCAACTGACCCGACACGTTCGATAACCTCGAAAGGTCCTATATATCTCGGGCTTAGTTTGCCTTTCTTACCAAACCGCATCACTCCTTTCCAGGGTGACACTTTAAGTAGGACTTTGTCACCTACTTCGAAGTGAAAATCCTTACGATTTGGATCCGCGTAAATCTTCTGCCTATTCCGGGCAGCTTGGTGATTGTTACGAATCTGGACAATCTTGTCCGTTGTTTCGAACACGATCTCTGGTCCTGATAACTGGACTTCTCCAACTTCCGCCCAACAAACTGGCGATCTACACTTTCTACCGTATAGTGCCTCAAAAGGCGCAGCCTTTATGCTGGTGTGGTAGCTATTGTTGTAGGAGAATTCGATCAATGGTAGGTTCTTATCCCAGCTACCTCCCAAATCGATCGCACATGCGCGTAGCATGTCTTCCAACGTTTGAATAGTACGCTCACTCTGACCGTCAGTCTGAGGATGATAAGCCGTACTAAAATTCAAACGTGTGCCCAAAGATTGTTGGAAACTCTTCCAAAAATGTGACGTGTACCTAGTATCCTGGTCAGAGATAATAGCTACAGGTATGCCATGTAAGGCTACCATCTTATCAACGTATAACTGGGCTAACATGTCGGAGCTATAAGTCTCCTTGATGGGTAAGAAATGAGCTGACTTAGTCAGTCTGTCAACTATAACCCATATTGTATCATTGCCTTTCCTCGTCTTGGGTAACTTGGTAATAAAATCCATAGTTACCATTTCCCACTTCCACGTAGGAAGTTCAGGCTGTTGTAGCAAACTTGACGGTTTCTGATGCTCGGCTTTGACTTGCGCACATGTCAAGCATTTTGCTACATGGGCGGCTACAGACTTTTTCAAGCCTATCCACCAATAATTTGCCTTTAGATCCTGGTACATCTTATCAGCTCCAGGATGAACGGAGTATTTGGAACTATGGGCTTCTTGGAGGATGACATCACGAAGTCCTCCAAAAATTGGAACCCATATTCGTCCATTTAATCGCAGAATTCCGTCCTTGCTAAGAGTTAACTGTTCCTCAGTTACTCCTAACTTTTCATTAGGATAGTTAGCTTCCAACACAGCTTCCTTCTGTGCAGCTAACACCCTTTCTATCAGACTGTTCTTTATTTCCATGCGCTTGGCATTGATTCGAATGGGTTTAACCCTTTCCTTTCTGCTCAAGGCGTCAGCGACTACATTCGCTTTGCCGGGATGATACTTGATTTCACAATCATAGTCATTCAAGGTTTCCATCCAACGGCGTTGCCTCATGTTTAATTCCTTCTGATTAAACAGATGTTGGAGGCTCTTGTGATCAGAATAAATCACACATTTGATACCATAAAGATAGTGCCTCCAAAGCTTTAGTGCGAATACAACGGCACCCAGCTCCAAGTCATGGGTGATGTAATTCTTTTCATGCACTTTCAATTGTCTTGAAGCATAGGCAATAACTTTGCCTTTCTGCATAAGCACACACCCCATGCCAGTGTGCGAAGCATCACAATAGACCACAAAGTCTTCAATTCCATCTGGCAGTGTCAGTACCGGGGCGTTGCTCAACTTCTGTTTCAGAATATCAAAGGATTCTTGCTGCTTAGGGCCCCAAACAAACTTAACCTTTTTCTTAGTTAAGGAGGTTAGGGGTGCAGCAATCCTTGAAAAGTTTTCAATGAAACGCCTGTAATATCCTGCCAATCCCAGGAAGCTAAGTATCTCCGTAGGCGTCTTTGGCTCTTGCCAATTCATAACAGCTTCAACTTTAGCGGGATCCACCTGGATACCACGCTCACTAACCACGTGTCCAAGGAATTGGACTTCTCGTAGCCAAAATTCACACTTAGAGAATTTGGCGTAGAGCTTCTCCTGACGTAGAAGTTTGAGAATACAACGAAGGTGTTTCTCGTGGTCAGCTTGATTCTTAGAATAAATAAGGATGTCATCGATGAAGACGATAACAAATTTATCTAAGTAAGGCTTGCAGACGCGATTCATGAGATCCATGAACGCGGCTGGTGCATTAGTGAGCCCAAAAGGCATCACTAGGAACTCGTAGTGACCATAACGAGTCCTAAATGCAGTCTTGTGAACGTCTTCATCCTTAACCTTCAACTGATGGTAGCCTGACCTCAGATCAATCTTTGAGAAGTAACTTGCCCCTTGAAGCTGATCGAACAAATCGTCGATCCTGGGCAATGGATATCTATTCTTGATCGTGACTTTATTAAGCTCGCGATAGTCGATGCACAGACGCATCGACCCATCCTTCTTCTTGACAAACAGGATTGGCGCTCCCCAAGGAGATGAACTAGGTCGAATGAAACCCTTAGCCAGCAATTCATCTAGCTGCGTCCGCAACTCCTTCATTTCTGTGGGTGCCAACCTGTATGGCGCTCTAGCAACTGGTGCCGCTCCTGGGATGATATCGATCCTAAATTCAACTTGTCTATCTGGTGGTAAACCAGGTAGATCTTCAGGAAACACTTCTGGGTATTCAGAGATGACAGGGATGTCTCCTAACTTCGGTTTGGGCTCATCAATAATCACCTGTGCCATGTAGATGACACACCCCTTCTTCAAACACTTGGAAGCCTTGAGCATAGTCACGTGCTCAGGTAGTCCATACTGGGTATCTCCCCGAATGGTAAGTGACTCACCAGACGGAGTCTTTATCACTACTTGCTTCATGTTACAGACGATTTGGGCCTGGTTATGAGATAACCAGTCCATACCCAGAACTATGACCGGCTAACTTAAACGGAAGTAGAGACAGAGGAAAAGAATGGTTCTTAATGGATATAACACATCCATCTAACACAGTAGAGACGGTTTCTATGGTACCATCTGCTAACTCTACCTCATAGTTTGCGTTTAAGGTTTTGACAGGTAAATTCAACAATTTACAAAACTTATGATCTACGAAAGACTTATCTGCGCCTGAATCAAAAAGTACTCTTGCAAAGACATCATTTACAAGGAATGTACCTGTTATGACATTATCGTCCTGCACAGCTTCTTTCGCATCCATTCTGAAGACTCTGGCATTAGTCTTCTTAGCCTCCTCAGGCTTCTTGTTGTATTTCGGCCAGTTGGTCTTGATGTGCCCCTTCTCATTGCAACGATAACACGTTGCGTCTTTTATCTTTTTGCAATCCAGGGTTTTATGGTCCGTGGACTTGCAAATCCCACAAGCAAAGGATTTTGACTGAGTCTGAGAGCTCGACTCCAGTCTGCACTTTCCATAGTGCTGCTTCTTGCAAATTTTACACCTGGGCTTCTCATCAGACTTATGCCCATCCTTCCTCGATTCAGACCCTTCTTGTTATCACCGTTCCCACGGTGTTTCTTGTTCGACCTTCGCGAACCATCATCTTCACGCTTCCTCTTCTCGGCCTCCTTATTCCTCTGTGATCTCTGCCGGACCGCATCCAGAGTGAGGGATAAGGAAATGTCAGTTAAAGACCTGAAGGTAGCTGGCCGGGAAGCTTTTACGCTTGCCTTGATCTCGGGTTCTAAACCACCAATAAAGCGAGCGATTCTCTTTGGCTCCGGGGTTACCAGGTAGGGAACCAACCGGGACAACGTATTGAAGCTTGTCAGGTAGGCTTGGCAGTCGAGGTTCTTCATCACCAACGATAGAAAGTCAGATTCTATCTTCTCCACCTCATGTTGAGGGCAGAAATTTTCCTTGATCAGGGCAATGAATTGATCCCACGTCATGCTATACAACGGGATCTTTCCGGAGGCCTCCATCAGAGATCTCCACCATGCCAATGCTTCACCTTTGAAGGACTGTGACACAAACTTAACTATATCCCTTTCAGCGCACCCGCTGATATCCACCACCGTGTCCATTTCGTCCAGCCAAGTCATACAGTCGACGGCCCCCTTTTCCCCAGTAAAATCCCTGGGTTTACAAGACACGAAGTACTTATAAGTGCAACCCTTGTTACGGGGTCCCTGATGCAGTACCAATTGCTGAGATGGGACACTTTGACGGTTGGTGGACTGACGGTCATCACCATCTTTCTTGGGTCCATCCTTTTTGGGAGGAGGCTTGTTATGAGCCTCAGAATGTGTCCTGGTCTTTGAATGTGATGCAGAGTGGGTCCTACTTCGAGTACCATTGTATTCCTCATACTGTCTATCCAAAGCCTGAGTAACAGCGCCGTCTATGATTGCTTTTAACTCGGCACCTGTTAACGTAATCTGGGCGTTCTCATTCGGCTCTGCTGGATGGCTATTGCCTTCATCAGAGTTAGCCATTTGTATTGAACTGTTGCAGAAAACAAGGACAATATTTTTATTCGAGAGTTTATTATGGAATTACCCCTTAGGGTAACTTGTTAACCATGGTAACAAAGACCACATGTGGTTAACTTATTAATCGTATTAATTTAGGATTTCAATTAAAATTCATCCTAATTATAAATAATAACAATATGATAGCACACAAGGCTTAGTCACATGGACAATTTAAATTATAATCTCTGATTTCAGAGAATCAAGACTTTTAGGGTTTGAACCTAGTTCGTTACCCTTATCAGACAGGGAGTCATAGCTACCTCTGTCTTTTGGCTCATATAAAAGTGAGCGGGCCCGTAGGCATCGTATTACCACGTATGTTACAATATGATCATCTTAATTGGTGATCTTAACCCATGATTCAGAGATCATATAACTGGGTTTGGAATCTTCTAAAGAATCCTTATACATATATTTATGACATGTGATTTTAACGAATCACTTCTGCCAGGAATGTTAACATGTTTTAAGATGTTAACAGGGATTTGAATCTTTTAAACAGGTCTTACCATTTTGGCCCGGTCTTATATTTGACACGAGGCTAGGTTTCACACTTTAAGATCCTTAATTAAATAATTACATTAGCAGATTAATTTAAAAGGAATGATTTTAATTTATTTATTTCATTTATAAAGTATATATGCACAAATGGCAAATCATGAAATTTATAAAAATAAACATTCCATTTATTTATTCAAAGCATTACACACTTGCCCTAAACGGGTCTTTCAAATTGCAAACTTACCCACACAGGGGTTAAATAACACACATGCCCACGCAGGGGCTAAATATCACACATGTCCACGCAGGGACTCACACTAACAATATACCCACGTAGGGGTTCAAACAAACAAGCATGCCCACGCAGGGGCTCAAAGCAACATACCAAATACACCCACGCAGGGGCTCAACAGTAAATACAGGAGAAAATAACTGTGGAAGGATTCAACGATCCTTCTTGTTCTTCCCCTTGATCAATCCCACTAATCCCTGGAAGAATGTTTGCCTCTCCCGGCGGTCTTTGTGAACTACCCGTTCAACCTGATCCAATCTCTGCAGGAGTTCTTCATGTTCGGGTGGTGAGAATCTAGGTGGCTGCGATTGAGCTCAGATGATGGGTCTAGGAGGTATCGCGTATCCCTGAGTCGGGTAACTCACCCCCCATGGATCCCCATAGGGTCCTTGGGTGTTGTAGTTCGCTGCTAACATGTACGGATCAGCCTCCGCGTACCCATAGTCGTGATGCGTTGGTGGTTCAAACGGGTTGTATCCCAGGCCACTCGTATATGCCGGGATTGGGTTATCAAATCCCATCGGCGGTGGTTGTAGTACAGCAGGGTTGGAGGGTCCACCCATTTGTGGGTCCTCCTGATATGGCGGGTAGTGACTAGCACTTGACTGCCGCGGGGAACTGAAATTGAAGCCCCCCGGTCGTACCGACATGCGGGCACCGGTTCTTCTACGCCTTGGCGGTTGAGGAGGTGCTGGCTGAGCAGGTGGCGGTGGAGGTGGTGGCGTAACTGCCACAAACCGTTGATCCTCGGATGAATCTTGATGATGCGGCTGCGGCTGTGGCTCCTGCCGCTGCTGAGACTGCTGCTGCTGATGATGCCCATGAGACGACGAGTGGTGTGATGGTGTATAATACCACTTATGTTGATCGAACAGGGCTTGGAAACTGTCTGGACCACCATAGGGTGATCCGTGAAAAGACGATCCGTCGGAGATTTCGATCGGATGGTTTGGAGTACCACTCGCAGGCATGAAGGGGTCCGTATCCTCGTCCATGTTGTCAGCTTGATCACCAGAAAAGTGGTCCTCTGGACCCAGTGGGTTAAAACCCACGGGTTCTTGTAAGTAGTTGGCCGGGTTAAACTGGCCTCTGAACACTGGAGTAGGGTCCCCATAGGAATGATGGGACAAAGACCTCTGCAGTGGTATGTATGAGGGCAGAGGGTTGTTAGGCTCGTCTCCTGAGTACGGTCCATATGCGTTTTGTACTGGCGGTGTTGAGCTGTGCGAAACGGATCGCCTTGCTGGTTCGAACTGGTTGCGCCTGTTTCGGCGGGGGTCCTCGCTTTCCGTCGCAGTTGGAGCTCGTGTATTAGACGACCCTGCTTCATGGTCGTTGGGGGCGGCTACCGGCCCCTTTCCGCGTCCTCGCGTACGCAAGAATCTCGGAGGCATCTTTGTTATTCCTGTCAATAAAGCATGAGCTAACAATAACAAATATAAAATTTAAAGGACAAAAACAAAAACAAATAAGGTGGAATTTGTCCTACGTTATAAGTCTAGACTCGAAGGTTTAGATATGTGCAAATTGTGTAACTGAGATTAAACACAAAAGGCTAGTGTTTAATTCACTCAGTGTTGGCTCTGATACCAACCTGTCACACCCCGATTTCCACGTGTCACCGGTGGGCCCGGTGGGGGAGTATCGTGACGTGGTTGGCAACGTAATAGTCAAACAACACAATATAACAATGCACAGCGGAAGCAAATTTAAAATAAGGTACAACCGAATTTATTTATTGTAATCAAAGTCACAATATCCGGTGTTTATCCACAGAACGGATCGAAACAAAATAACATTTATGGTTCAACAGACTTCTGGCATCCTAAGCTTGCGAGACTTTTATTGATGCTTAGGAGACAATCCAGCCAAATTTCGTTTAGTACCTGCATTCAGTCTTTTTGGGAAAATACGTCAGTTTACACTGGTAAATACATTCAACTGACTCATTTTGGAAAATGATTGAAAATTGGTTTGGATGCACGTGGCATAAATCATTTTATTTAACTTGGGAGAATTATTTAATATTATAATCTTGTGAACGAATTACATGTTACTTATGCGTTCAGTAGCCCAAATCTAGTCCGGGTTAAAGATCAATAAACACACCACTTCAATGAGTTATACACGGGAGTACGCCTACACCCCGTGCTCAGGTCGTGGCCATCTCGTAAGATGATGCCAGGGATATCCGGGACATGGTCATTAACCCCCCAAAGGCTGTAAAGTAAACAAGACTGTTTAAAACGAGCCGATCAAATTATTCAACTACCCACTAAGCGTGGAGATTTGATGCCCGATCAAGCGGTACGCTATGTACCGTAACCCAAGCCCGTATAGGGAAATTAAGTTAAAAGTATTTACCTGATGCAAGTATAAATCACAAATAGCAGAATGCACGTAGCTTTTACTGTTTCTCCTAATCTGGAACGAAGGTTTAATATAACCTATTAGAATTCTAACGGGTCTTTTATTAAGCTTAAGCTTAGACCGGCTAGTTTCAAGATACGGTTCGTACGCACGATTAAGCGAAGACCGGATAGAATGTGATTCAGACCCGACAAGTTTGAAGACTTGTTTAATATGGGTTTATTATTCACATTCTGGATTTTGAGATAAAACCGTTAAGGTTTGACCCGTTTCGGCTAATTTATGTAAACTTGTTACATAAACCGAACCGTACGCGTAATAAGCGTGACGGGTAGTCATGAGAGCTATATACAGGTTTCCTAAGTTAATTATGTCTCAAATATGTTGTGACATCAGTAAGGTGTCTTTCGTTATGCCCGAAACGTGTTTAGACACAAACTAGGCCCCGTAGGGGTATTTTGGTCATTTAAAAGTTTATAAAAGAGTTTAAGTGACAACCTGAGTTACAGGTCTGATGTAATCAGAAAATATACTCAATTTGCTAATTTACATCAGTAGGTTAAAACATGTATGTGAAACTTATCATTCTTAACAAAACTAGGCCCCGTAGGGGTATTTTTGGTAATTTCACATAAGCCGAAAAGCTCAAAATTGAAGTCTGAGTTTATCAACCTTTGCTTACTGTTAAGATATCATAATTTTCCTCTTATATCAGTAGGTATCAACCCGGGTATGTCCAATATGATTTTAAAACATACTATGCGTTAAAAACGCTAATTAAGGCGATTAAAGGCCATTACCGGGTTCGATACTTAAATCTGATATTTTTATATTTCCAGAAGGATTAAAATAATTTATTTATCATAACAAATCAGTAGCAAAAGGTTTGGGGTCGTTTAGATATGTAAAACTCATTTTATGGCCCGTAAGGGCAAAACCGACAATTACCGAATTAAGCCTACGACTACGAGTTATGCTCAGCCTAAAATTAATTAAAAATCTTTAAAAATCTCAAAATAATATATTACATCAGTGGGTAAAAGATTTGATACCAAAAAGTATGTTTAACTAGGCTATATGCTAATTACGCCATTTTGTTAACATAAAGCATTAGTTTTGCGATAATGAGCATAACTCTTAATCTACAAGTCAAACTGATGTCAAACTTTGCATGCAAGTCTATATATCAGTAACAAAGGTTTCTACACTTTTACATTTTCATAATTCATGTTTTAAGGTAATAAGGGCATAACGGTCAACATATGAGCAATTAACGGAAACATGCATATTAATTGGATAGCTAACGAACCAAGGTGTACAATCACAGAGGGTTGTTCTAACATGTAACCTAGTCCAATTAAAGCTCTGAGGCATTTCTAAAATATGCCTAAACGGGTCAGAACTGAAAGTCAAAGTGAAAGTCAAACTATGTGACTTTCGGTTCCGAACCGGGTCTAAACAGGAAATAGTCGGGTTGATCAGGTTTGGACATGTTCTTACACTAATTACTAAGTTATAACAATGATCAAACAGGTTATATATATTCTAGATAGCTAATTATGCATAAATGACATTTTAAGCATTATGTTGACTTTTTAATTAATCGTTTGACCCGACAATTGACCTGGTTAGGATGGTGATCAGGGGAAACCCTTTTGAGGTTTTATTACCCACATAAATACCAACCTATAACTACTTTTAATTCGAGATATGACTGAGCCATTATTGACTAATCTCGAAGTCAAACCGTAATTACGACGGTTTGACTTTTAGCTAATTAACTAAGCTAAAAGCAATTAGAGAAAGATTAGAATACTTACTGAAGTCCTATGCACGAGATATGATCACAAGGAAGCAAGCTTGAGCTCCAGAATCAATCCAAGAGTGCAGGAGAAGTTGTGAGGAAAATGTGTAACATTGAAGCCCTTTTATACTAGTTTCAATCACCATAACTTGATGACAACAAAGTCTAGGATCAACCACAACCATCCAACACTTGTTACTAGTGCCTAGGGAAGTCTAGGGGTCGTCCACAAGTGAGAAAAACCGGTTTAGTGGGTCAGAATCGCGCATAACAGGCAACAGCCTGTTTTTTGGAGCTGGGCAGACCCCTGCGCATCGTAGGGGTATATGTGCTACGGTGCGCAGGGCCTCATCAGGGGCTGTTTTGGTTGTTCCTTCATTAATCCGAAAAGGTAACCCACTTGCATGACTTTGGGGCCTCAATTAACATCTAGGGACCTTCACAAAGTGCCTAAAACTGTATAATACCCCACCACATTGGTTTGTTTGCTTTGGATCCAAAAACAAGACCCGAAAACAAAGGTTTATCATTGCTTTTATTCATGGGATCAAGTCATGCATTTGTCAGTCCATTATTGACAATAATTCTCTGAAATGAGGGCATAAAAGATGTGTATAACATTTAATCGGGTCTTGGGATTTATACTTGAGGTCGTTCAGAGGTAACAATTTAACATGACGCCACTTTAAATCCTACCGAAACATCTTTATTAAATCCGGGTTTACAACGCGTTTTGTCTTACATGACACGTGTCGTTTTATTATTGAACCCGAAATTTTCGAGGTGTTACAGTTCTTTTATTGCTTTTCGAGTCCGAAGGTCAAACTTTGTTTGACTTTCTGCATTGACCAGTTTATGGTCAATGCGAAGTTCGTTTGAACTTCATAACGTGAGCGTGATCACGATGGTTATAGTCCTTAGTGACTATACCTACTGATTACCACGTTATCTAGGCTCAGTGACGAGTCGTGGTTTCGGCCAATATGCGCATTCTTGCGTATTTTGTAACCAAACTACTCATAGGTATCAAAACCGTTTGTTTTGATACCAAACCTGTTTTCTAAACTTAGTTAAGCATGTTCTAACATGCTTAGCTCGTCACTTTTAGTTTAGTGCTTATATAGGGTCGTAAGGTAAGCGATCTAAACAATCGCTTATGCTTTCGAACCCGACCCGTTTGGTCGATCATTAGGATCCGACCAAGCACATTAGGTGACCATAGTATATAGGGAATAACCTTCCGAGGTTATACCTTATAGTCGCTTCGTTTAAGTAGTTGTATGATAGGTAGTTTATATGCCTTAGGTAAATTACCAAAATGCCCTTTTGACGCCAAAATTCATTTTAAGCATATGTAACATAACTTTTGGTATTTAAACTGATTTGGTAACAATATTAGACATGTTAAGGCATATTTTACTTGTCATAGGACTAGTTAGGCGTTACGAACGCGTTTTACGCGAACGACGCGTTAAAGTAGCATAAGCTACCTAAACGGGTCGTAATGGGTCGTAAGCACTTAGGTTAGGTTTCATTGTAGTATGAAGGCCTTGTTAAACCATATTACATGAGTTCCCCTACTCATTTGGTTTACGAGCCTCATTCTATCCGATCTTCCGATTTAGGTCCGGTTTATTAACATAGTTACCTATATTAGGTGCCGTTTGATATCCGTGATCTCTTGCATTGTTTGGTTGTTACTCAAGGACTACTAAGCAATCTCAAGTGAGTACATAGACCCCTCTTTTACTATTTTCCAAACATTTTGGGGTGGAACACATGTGCCTACTTGTTACTTTCATGCTTTCCTGTTTTCACATCATATACTCCCTATGTTCATTAGTACATTTATAGTACATGATTTCATTACATTTTATGCTATGTATGCCCATTGTGTGCGTACTTAGTACATTATTTTACATTACATTCTATGCTATGTATGCCCATTGTGTGCGTACTTAGTACATTATTTTACATTACATTCTATGCTATGTATGCCCATTGTGTGCGTACTTAGTACATTATTTTACATTATATTCTATGCTATGTATGCCCATTGTGTGCGTACTTAGTACATTATTTTACATTACATTTTATGCTATGTATGCCCATTGTGTGCGTACTTAGCACATTATTTTACATTACATTTTATGCTATGTATGCCCATTGTGTGCATACTTAGTACATTGTTTTACATTACATTACATGCTATGTATGTTCATCATACTTAGTACATTCGTTTCACATCACATGCTATGTATGTTCATCATACTTAGTACATTTATTATTCATTCACATGCTTACATATTGATATGATATTTTGTTTGTTTTGATGGATCAATATACATTCATTAACACCGATCACGCCGTTCGTTAGTAGGTAGTGGTACCATAGGAATTGACAACTCCCGTTCCGGACATCCTGGGTAGTTTGGATGAAAGGAATGACCGAATTCGATATACATAACTTAGATAAACCTTTAATTTGTTTAAGGGTTTATCGCCACAGTCTCAAGGCTTGGATGTATGCATTCTCACAATACCGCATAGATGTTTATATCAGTATTGCATGCATTTGTTCCACAAAACATAGCTTTGATTTAAACCATGTTTTACTTCAATACTTTGTTTTTGTGTATATGGTTTAGTTGATATATTTCACTAGCCATACATATCATTTTGGGTTACACATTACATGATTTACATTTGACACATAAACATTATTGACATTGGTTACACATTACATGATTTACATTTGACACGTAAACATTATTGACATTGGTTACACATTACATGATTTACATTTGACACATAAACATTATTGACATTGGTTATACATTACATGACTTACATCTTGACATAAACATTTTGACATATTATTCAATACATTTGGCAATTGGTTTAAACATAAACATCTTACGTTGTTGGTTTGGTTTGAGTAAGTGATTTAAGTAACGAGGCGTGTGTAATACGATACAAGCATGGTGGATACGCCGCTGGTACTTCCTATATATAAGTGATTGTATGGTATTACATATCGTAGCGTTATTTGAATCATTTCAATTTGGACATATAACATTTTATACAAATAACATACTTTTCACAAGACATTAATTTACAAACAACTTATTTTATACAAACTCATTTTACATGGTTATTCATTTAACCATACATTATTCTCTTATTTATACATATCATCTGATCTTATCGTTTTTCAAATGATTTACAAGACAAAGCACATTACAAGGTTCATGACTAAACATTTTCTCAAACATAAGTCATGAATTCTGTTTTCACCAAACCTATGTATCTCACAGGCATTTTTATGCTGACGTACCTATTTTCACATGTGTTTTCAGGAGATGATGCATAGGACTTATCAAGATACACTTAGGGGGACTTGGGCCTTAGTGACAATAAAAGATGCAAGACTGGTTATTTATGTTATGTTTCTTTGATTGTCAAGACAATGTAACTCTTTTATTTAATAAAACCATATTTCAATTTCCATGTGTTATGAAACAATGATTCTGTTACAACACTCCCCGACGTTTCCGCCACGTTTTGTTGTTTTACGTGGTCGGGGTGTGACAGAAAAGTTGGTATCAGAGCTCATGGTTATAGGGAATTAGGTTATTAGTAATGCTTTGACCTAGTCTATAACCTTCCTAGGACCCTAACGCGAGTTTACTTGCGTTTAGTCATAAAACAATACTGTCACCTATCGTTAGGCGACAACCACAACAAGAACACAAATTTCAAAACCGCTTTGAAAACTAATCATCTGTTCTAGGATGATTGATTACTAGGTTTTGAACCCTCTATTGTAAGGTTTTTAACCCTCTAAGTTTTCAAATCTCGTCAAAGTTTGGGTCGTATAATGTGAACACGTGCAAACTGGAAGAGTGAATGCCTGTACCCTGAGTTTTCTGTCGAAGGCTAGAGTGTTCGTACAAATCCGCAGTATCGGACCAGTCACTCTTACCTGGGAAACTCTTGGGGTGAGTGTTCACTTATAGGCGAGCATGTCTTCAATGATACATTAATATGATCCGCTTACTTTGATTTGTCACCGTCTCATTTGTTTGCCTTAGGTAACAAACAAATGATCGCAATTTTATGCGTTGCCATTTTGTTTTGATTTTCCGATAACATTTCACTTGTTTCTTCCTATGTCTTTCATTTCCTTCTAGAATGTCTCTTCCTCTCAGCAACGGTCAAATGTCCGAGCAAACAGCCAAATTTGCCCAGCAAATAGGCGAAGTGATTCTGAGGACTGTGGATTTAGGCATTGCCATGTCTCGTCTCAACAATGAAGCCACTCAAGAGCCACCAAAGGAAGCAGAAGTCAAGCCAGCACCAAAATCAAGGAAGCGTAAGGCTTCAAGGAAACCCGCAGCAGTTACACCTAATCAAGCGGGACCTAGCCATGTGGCAAGGCCACCAGCTAGGAAGCCATACATAGGAACTGCCCCTTTGTGCAAACGATGCAACCGTCATCATTCAAACCTCATACCCTGCTCCAAATGTACCTACTGTGGACGGAGGGGACATTTGGTCAACATATGCCGCTTTGCTATCCAAAACAAAGCTGCTATAAACCTTGCTGCTACCCAACTCCAAGTCAACCCTACTCAAGCTAGTTTTCCGTCTGGTACTTGCTACAACTGTGGCGAGACGAGCCATTTCAGGAACAACTGCCCGAAGATTTTCAGTGCAAATCCAACCCTTGGATGAGCATTCGGCTGAACAAAGGATGTTGCTGTCTTATGCCTTTGTTTCTTTTATTTTCGTGTATTGTGAAACAATATGTCTCGTTCATAAATAAAAGTTGTTGTTCACAGTTCTGATATACGAGTGTAATTACATGTGTTTATGGCATTTCCCTATAATACCTACATTAAGGAACTGTGTTCCTTACAAACTACTTTTGTGAATTTCCTATTCTTGTGTTTACTCATGATTCCCATAGAAAATTTTAAGTACTCGTTTCATTCTAAGATACGAAGTACAGAAAAATAAAGTGACATTATGAGTAATCATGCTTCTGCACATCTGTGCCTTTGAATCCTTGGTTAGATAACTAAGGGTATTTTCAAATCTCATACCCATTACGTTTTGATTTTTTCAACATACACAGTACAAGTATTTCAAAATCTTCATGATCTCAAAACATTTCATATAGTTTGAAAACAATTTTTTTTTTCAAATGCATTGTCTATGTTATTTCAAAAACATTGGTTATGTTTTCAAAAACAACCTTCATAATTTCAAAATGTTTCATATAGTCTGAAAACAATATTAACACAGTACATTTTCTTATCAAGTGCATGATTTCGAAAAGCATCATTCACGTCTTTCAAAAACCTTGTACATAATTTCAAAATTTATCTCGCATGATTTTAAAACAATTTTTTTTTTAAATATATACCTACCAAATACACCTACTTTATGATTTCAAAGGTATTATATATAAGGTTTCAAAAACATTGAACACATTTTTTTTAAGAACCCCATGCATAGTTTTCAAAAATATTTTCTTCATACATTGACTAAACTTTCAAATTTCGCTTCATATGTCGCCTTGGCATATCTGGCATCTCAACTTCATAAGCATTTTACTTCATGTTTTGACCTAAGCACATCAAGTGCAAGGTTTCAAAACATCTTCAACTTCTAAAATCCATAGGGGATCTTTTTATCTTCACATTTAGACCCTTGTGGATGATTATCATTCAAATCAGAGTCCTTGATTGGATTCCTTATGTACCTAAATTCGAACATTTCGGTTCCTTATAATCAAAATCGAATTTTTCTTTTAAAAATCTTTCTATCTTTATAGTTAGATTCTTGATAATGTTTAAAGTACCAAATGAAATCCACGAGATGGATTGCTAGTGTGCTTTAAATACACGTGCTCTGTTAGCAGAACAAATTTCTAGTTAAACAATTTTGTGGTTATGTGACTATGTGTTTATGCGTCTTATGTTTTCTTTTATGCATTTTGTGCTTTTACGCTCTGGATATTCATTATCCAAATCCTCGCAGAATCTTTCATATCTTCATATGAGGGATTCGTAGCAGGATATTCAAAAGGTACTACCTTAAATCCTTAATGGGCTTCTATGTAATAGTTAAGACCCTTGGATTATATAGTACCACTCCATGATTCATAAGAGACCCTTTTAGTGGTCTAGTTAAAAAGATTGATTCAGAATCTGGTTAAAAAAAATGACATATGGTGATATGGCTGACAGACTCCTTGATAGTCTATTTAGATCATTTATTGATTTAATTAAAAAGACTCTATGGCGGTCTAGTCACACTCATCACAGGTTTGTTCATTTGGTTTTATCCTACACATTATAAAATAGACTGTGTGAACTATGCTAGGAATTGTCTAATTATGGACGCGTACATAATTATGAAGTTTAGTGCACAGAAACCCAGTAAGATTTATTATGTGTAAGAACCGATAGTGACAACAATAACAAAATGAGAACGATGTAATGGAGGTACGGTGGATGCACCAATGACGCTTCATATACTTGTATATAAGTATCCCTCTTACATTGCAATCATGATGTTATTAAAGTTACTAGAAGTTCAGAACCCTAACCAATGTTGTTCGATCTTTTCAACTTCATGTTTCAAGCTCTCACAAGTTTCCTCTAAATAAATTTCGGGACGAAATTTCCTAAAGTAGGGGAGACTGTGACACCTGGGTCACTGCGGCCATCAAACAAATACCAATCCAATGAAATATTGTATTTCATACTTGGGATTTGTATAAATATGCGTATCATTTGCACATATCAATTTTTGTTCAATTCCAAACTCTAAATCGCTTTCTGGAAGGTTATACGCGCACCGATGCGTAAATATAACCAGTTTAATGCAACAACCACTCTGGAATAGTGACATAAGCTTAACATACCTTAAATAACCTTTACATAACTTAGGAATAAGTTTTGGAAGGTTTGGTATGCCGAAATCAAGTTAATTCGCTTACATGGACTAAATTTGACAAACTACGAAAGTATGCCAATTTGAACTGTAACAGACATTCCGGAACATGACCATAAGTTAAACATACCATAAATATCCTTTACATAGCTTAGAAATAGGCTTTGAGGGGTTCAGTATGCTAAAATAAACTTTTGGGTCATTCAGGGACTAAAAGTGTCAAAAAGTGCATAAGTTTGCACTTTCGCGCATAACTTACGTTCTGAATACATCCGGACATCCAAAAATTTATGTAAGCACTAAAATATTTTATTTTAGTGTTTGGCATAAGAAAAAATCCATTTGTCGCGTCATTTGGATCGTTTTTCGCGCTTATGCGCATTCCGTCGTAATTAAGCGAACATCGCGATCGTACGGCCAAACGAACCGACACCCGAGATATTTTTGAACACATTTTAAGTTCCCTATACTTTAACTTCATTTTAGAGCTTTGAAATGGGGTTAACGGGCCTTGTTAAACCATATTACATGAGTTCCCCTACTCATTTGGTTTATGAGCCTCATTCTATCCGATCTTCTGATTTAGGTCCGGTTTATTAAATAGTTACCTATATTAGGTGTCGTTTGATATCCGTGATCTCTTGCATTGTTTGGTTGTTACTCAAGGACTACTAAGCAATCTCAAGTGAGTACATAGACCCCTCTTTTACTGTTTTCCAAACATTTTGGGGTGGAACACATGTGCCTACTTGTTACTTTCATGCTTTCCTGTTTTCACATCATATACTCCCTATGTTCATTAGTACATTTATAGTACATGATTTCATTACATTTTATGCTATGTATGCCCATTGTGTGCGTACTTAGTACATTATTTTACATTACATTACATTCTATGCTATGTATGCCCATTGTGTGCGTACTTAGTACATTATTTTACATTACATTCTAGGCTATGTATGCCCATTGTGTGCGTACTTAGTACATTATTTTACATTACATTCTATGCTATGTATGCCCATTGTGTGCGTACTTAGTACATTATTTTACATTACATTTTATGCTATGTATGCCCATTGTGTGCATACTTAGTACATTGTTTTACATTACATTACATGCTATGTATGTTCATCATACTTAGTACATTCGTTTCACATCACATGCTATGTATGTTCATCATACTTAGTACATTTATTATTCATTCACATGCTTACATTTTGATATGATATTTGGTTTGTTTTGATGGATCAATATACATTCACTAACACCGATCACGCCGTTCGTTAGTAGGTAGTGGTACCATAGGAATTGACAACTCCCGTTCCGGACATCCTGGGTAGTTTGGATGAAAGGAATGACCGAATTCGATATACATAACTTAGATAAACCTTTAATTTGTTTAAGGGTTTATCGCCACAGTCTCAAGGCTTGGATGTATGCATTCTCACAATACCGCATAGATGTTTATATCAGTATAGCATGCATTTGTTCCACAAAACATAGCTTTGATTTAAACCATGTTTTACTTCAATACTTTGTTTTTGTGCATATGGTTTAGTTGATATATTTCACTAGCCATACATATCATTTTGGGTTACACATTACATGATTTACATTTGACACATAAACATTATTGACATTGGTTACACATTACATGATTTACATTTGACACGTAAACATTATTGACATTGGTCACAAATTACATGATTTACATTTAACACATAAACATTATTGACATTGGTTATACATTACATGACTTACATCTTGACATAAACATTTTGACATATTATTCAATACATTTGGCAATTGGTTTAAACATAAACATCTTACGTTGTTGGTTTGGTTTGAGAAAGTGATTTAAGTAACGAGGCGTGTGTAATACGATACAAGCATGGTGGATACGCCGCTGGTACTTCCTATACATAAGTGATTGTATGGTAATACATATCGTAGCGTTATTTGAATCATTTCAATTTGGACATATAACATTTTATACAAATAACATACTTTTCACAAGACATTAATTTACAAACAACTTATTTTATACAAACTCATTTTACATGGTTATTCATTTAACCATACATTATTCTCTTATTTATACATATAATCTGATCTTATCGTTTTTCAAATGATTTACAAGACAAAGCACATTACAAGGTTCATGACTAAACATTTTCTCAAACATAAGTCATGAATTCTGTTTTCACAAAACCTATGTATCTCACAGGCATTTTTATGCTGACATACCTATTTTCACATGTGTTTTCAGGAGATGATGCATAGGACTTATCAAGATACACTTAGGCGGACTTGGGCCTTAGTGACAATAAAAGATGCAAGACTAGTTATTTATGTTATGTTTCTTTGATTGTCAAGACAATGTAACTCTTTTATTTAAGAAAACAATATTTCAATTTCCATGTGTTATGAAACAATGATTCTGTTACAACACTCCCCGATGTTTCCGCCACGTTTTGTTGTTTTACGTGGTCTGGGTGTGACAAGCATGCTCCTCTTGTCATACTTCGGACCGTTCCTCTATCATATCCGTAGTTTGTTCAACCCTCGTCATCTTCAAATGCGAGTTTCCTCCAATTAAAACATTCATAAAAGTTAGTAATGTCAACTTTACTAAATGCCTGTATCATAATACAAGGCTTTTCTACTATACGTGTTAACGCACGTAATTTTGTTAACTATATCTATTATTTAATTGAGGTATCGTATATTACACGATAACCCTATGTGTTGTTTACAACACTTTAACATGCTAAACCATTAAAAATACACGTACTTACCGGATTTACGATCAAGCCTCGAACCGAACACACTTTACTCTTTAACCATGAGCTCTGATTACCAACTTGTAACACCCTTGTTATTATTATAAAGGTTTTCGTATAAATAACGAAACTAAACATGTAATTACGATTAAGTATCCTTAGAAAATACGAGTAATCTAAAACTTTTACAATTTAAAAGTTTTCAACATAATATAAATAAGTTCGTCGTTTAAAAGTGATGACGAAACGCTGTGCTGAAGCTTTTAAGTTTATCGTGTTCGGTTCCTCATCGAGCTTGATCTTCATCCGGGCACTCTTGGCTATCATCTATAATCAAAACCAACTTAAAAGTTAGTTTTGATAGTTAAATAATAAGTATAAACAAGTTACATGGGTCAAACAACAACAAAACAAATTTATTTCCGGAACAGGGGGCGTCGCTAGGCCCCCTTTTTCACAGCCTGATGCTTAATCAGTTGCTGTACATACCCAGCTCAACCCGATTTCACGGAAACGGCCATAACTTCTTCGTTATTGAACCGTTTTACCCGATTCTTTTTCCTACGCATCCGTAATTTAATTCTCCATCTTATGGAGTTAAAACCCAACATCCGGATTAACAAAATTTCTGACTTTTAAGTCTTTGGCTTACTACCCTTTTTACCAAATATTGACCCGTTCATAATTTTATCATACCCACAAGTTTATTTGATCGTTAAACTCATGAAATTCATTATTTCAATATCTCCTATTATATTAATCTCAAATCACGGGTTTCTTAAGTAATAAAATCCCGTTTACGCTTAAATGCATATTTTGACCCGTTAAGGGTATTTATGAATTTTAGTCTAGAACTTGTGCCTTTCTTTTGTCGCTACAAAAGTTCCATATCTAATTAACTACAATCATTCCACCACAACTATTTTGTGGTGGATTTATCATAATGAACCCCTTTTTCCCAATTTTACCCATCGGTTGGTCATTTTACGAAAATGACCATTTTTGAGCATTTGACCCGCGAATGTGCATTCCTATGACCTTGTTCATGTCTAATGATTCAATAATCTTTATGCAAGTTCTTAAACGACCTCTATGAGTCGTTTGCCCAATATACCCTTCAAGGGTGTTTTGGTCAACTTTAGTCCCTCATTTCACGACGAAGGACTTTCGCTAAATATTTTGACCAAACTTGTATGTTTAACCAAAAAGCTTAATTATACGTACCTGGCTCGGGTCAAAGTATGACCCGTTTTATACCTCGCTTTCATTATCACACAATCAATGGTGATGAAATTATCCGATTTGCTAATCGGTCCTGTTAACATAAGACTTGACAACCACATTAGTCGATATTGTCAAATGGTGTTATCACCACCATTCGACCCATTTGGACTATATGCCCAACTTTATCTATTTAATCAAAAACATCATTCTTGATTTCCAATTCATACATCCATCCCACCCCGGATTTTATTATTATACCCTTTTTTCTTTTAAACTCCTTTCTTACAATTTCAACCCATTTCGGCTTACGCCATGGGTATCCTTTTAACCTTGATTTACATTAGTCGACACTTGACCAATTTCCATTTTTTTGCCCTTTTTCCTTCATTATTAGATTACACTACCAGGTAATCTTAACAAAAATCCATATTTCCAATAGTATCGTTGTCACGTTTACAATGTATCAAATAAACGAGTATTCTACATAAGTGTGTAAATTACACTTACCTCGCATCCACGCCACGCTTTTCTTTCCGTACTTGCTCCGTTTGACCCGTTCCCTCCTCCAAGCTTTCACCTAGCTTGTTACGCGTCAAACTATTGTCAATCATTTACAAGGCGGTTAAATTAGTCATTAACAATCACGAGTATTCCACCTCACTTATTTTCTATGTCGAAGCTACTGTTCGACTTCATGCTTAGTCAACTTAATTTATTCAAAGTTAACTACTTTCTATCACATGGTTTACAACATTTAGTCTAAATCAACATAGTATTTAGAACCCTTATCACTTCACATCACGCGTAATTGCCATATCATTCGAATACGCGTTTTCACTCTAAATTTCAACACTTTAATTCTCATTTAGGCATTTTAACAAACACCTAATGTGCATGCTTTTACATATTTACTAACTAGTTCATAACTAATTATTTTCACCAAGATTTACATAAAAAAAAAACCTCTATGTCTAGTGTTCATGAACTACATCAAGAACTTATATCATAGCAACCAATATTCATCAATTTAACACCCTAATCCGAGTGTTCATCTAAATTTACAAAACCCATTTAACTTATCAATGGATCATCATGAATTTCATAGATTATCCAATAATCCAACATGTTATTGACTAGGGTTTACTCCTAGACATCATATTACTTCAAGATTCATCCATGCATGACATAATCAAGCTCAATTTCAGTTTCTTACAAATAACCTAGAATTTAAGATGGATCAAAACATCACAATTTTACATACCTTGTGATCCTTTCAACTAGGTGTTCACGAATTTGTGCTTGAAATTCAATTTGGAGCTGATTTGAACCTTCAATTTGATCAAGTTTGACATGCACAAGGGTTTGGTGGGGAGCCTGTGTCGCCCCCTGTGTTCTTGTTCGACCAGACATCTCTTTTGAGGTGTTTGGTTTTGTTTTTAATTAAAACCAATAATATAAGTTTCAATTTTAACAACATTGGCCCCTCTAATTTGGTTAGTTAATTAAGTAGGGCACAACCTACTTATTTCTAACAATATTCCCCACTTATTAACTAGGTTAAACATTCCTAATTAAATTAGTGGGTTTTGGGAATCTATGACTAAGTTTAGTTTAAGTCCCGTTAACTCGGGCCTTCTATAAACTTTATTTCCCAAACGCATTCTTTTTCTCTTTTTATTAAATATTAGATTTAGTTATATAAATCCTAATATTTTCTGGCTTAATATTTACCACTAACGGTTCTTTAGCCGTCTTTTAGTATTAACGTGGTTTGATTACCAAACCCATTTTTGGGGTGTTACACAAAGTGCTGCCGGTGTGAGGTTTGATTGTAATCAGAGTTTTATCAATACAATCAGTAGTTAAAGTGAAGAACTAGCTGTTTCTACCTTTGTTTCTTAGTTTCCGCCTCTGAAACGAAGTAAAACTCCTCTGATAGACTTATTCGGGTTCGTACAAGATCCTACAAGTGGTATCAGAGCTCAGGAGGAGGAGTTTTGCAGAGATTAGCTGGATTTCATCGAAATTTCTTACTTCTACACCTTCTTTCTTCATCGGAATGAGATTTAACGGTCAAAACTGGTTCAAATTTTCACAGACTGTTTAAAATTGAACATAGACAAACCCTTGAAAGTTTCAAGTTAAAATACGGAGTAAAAATGGACAAAATAGACCTCCGAACTGATTCCGCTCGAACAGACCTTTTCTGATTTCGCTCAAATTCTATGACTGATTCCGCTCCAGGGTACTGGTTCTGAGTGACTCCGCTCCAAAATTCTTGGTTGATTCCGCTCCAAGATTACACTTTCTTTGTTTCCGCTCCAAATAGTTGCTGATTCCGCTCCAGGTTGCCAAACTTGTGATTTCGCTCCAAAGTTACTAAGTTCCTGATTTCGCTCCAGAGTAACAAACATCCGATTTCGCTCCTGTAAACATTCTGATTTCGCTCCAAAGTAACAAACATTTGATTTCGCTCCAGACTACAATCAGTGTTTTTGCTTGAAATTGTTTCTGGGTTAATTCTGCTCGAAAGTGACTATTTTTGAAAAACGTGAAACGTAATCATGAGTGAAGAGTTCTACAACGCATTCGCTTCATCTCCGACTACTCCGGCTTCCTTTGCTCAGAACATGAATTTGGAAAACGAGACCGGAACGTTACAAAAACCTCCGAAACTAATGAGTATTGAAGAATATTACGGGTGGAAAGACTGATTCGAAAACTGGGTCCAGGCAAATCATCTTAGGTCATGGGTGTGTATTCTGAAGAAATATGTTTTACCTCGTACTGATTTGCAAGTTGTGAAAACAATTTCTGAGTTTAGTGATCAAGAACGAGATATGTATCGTGCTGAAAAGATGATGATTAGTCTATTACAGCAGGCAATCAAAGAAGAGATTTTCATTCTGCTTTAGCATGATAAAACTTCAAAGTCAATCTGGGATGCTCTACGTGTTAAGTTTGAGGGGAGTGAGAACATGATTAAGAGCAAGAAGGCGTTGCTCAAGAAAGAGTTTGATCTGTTCAGTAGTTTACCGGGATAAGACACGAAGAAGCTGATTGAACGTTACTGCCACTTGGTGCGATCTATGTCGATGATTGGTATAACCAAAGATCCTGATGAGTGGGTAGACAAGTTAGCTGACGCTTTACCGCAAAAGGAGTGGGGTACATATTTGATGATTCTAAAGAATACGGGTGTTTATGATGGATTGACTATTTCTCAGTTCATAGAGAAGATTGAAAGTCAGGATTTGGAACAGCAAAAGATCGCAAGGATGAACAGTTTGAGTGGTCAACAGGATGTAAAAATGTACTACAAAGGCAGTGTTCCAGAAATTGAAAGAAGCCCAAAGATACAAACTGCATTTAGTGTAGGAGATTCTACTGAAAATGTTGACCAAAGTCCTAAAAGCAGTAGTGGTTTCTCTTCATACCCGAGTGTTAATCCAAAGAGCACAACTTCAAGTTTTAGTTCTCAAAGTACAAAAAGTGGAAGTGGTTATGTGATACAATGCAATATTGCCTTGAATGTTCTAGATGGTCAAAGTTTTTCTGAAGAGGTTGCGAAAGATCACATGGCTTTACTTGGTTCTGTGTTGTTATCCTATGAAGGATTGGTTGCAGGGCGGATCGGGAATCCTATGCTCACAAAAGAGGATTACGATCAGATAGACGCTGAAGAAATGGAGCTAATGGACATCAAATGGTGTCTAGCTAGTGTTCTTAGACGTGCTGAAAAGTTCAAGCTGATTACTGGAAGAAATGACTTTCTTGATGCACATGTGTCTACTTTAGGTTTTGATAAATCTAAAGTTACTTGTTTTCAATGCAGGGAGAAAGGCCATTTCAAAAGAGAATGCAAGAACAGAGAAGCTAGTGGAGCTCAGAATCCGTTTGGAAAAGACGATTATTATCGGAAAGCCATTTATCAGCAAGTTGGTAAGCAACAACTACAAGAACCACAGGTGGCTCATGGTAGAAAAGTGATCGAGGATTCAAAAAGAGCATGTCTGGGGAATCAAGAGAACTTTAACTGGAATTTTCAAGATGATGAAAAGTTGCCTGAATGTCACACCCCGATATTTCCACGTTTGACCGGTGGGCCCGGTGGGGGAGTATCGTGACGTGGTTGGCGACATTACAGTCAAACAACACAATATTTAAATGCATAGCGGAAGCAATTGGAAGATATATTTCAACCGAATATAAATGTAATATCAAGTATCACAACAGTTGAAATTAATCCACAGACGGATCAAAATAAAATGGAAACAGTAGTTCAACAGACTTTAGGCATCTTAAGCTTGCGAGACTCTTTATTGATGCTAGGAGTAGCCAGCCAATTACGAGTAGTACCTGCACTTAATCTTTTTGGGAAAATATGTCAGTTTACACTGGTAAATACAATTCAACTAACTCATTTTAAAAATGGTTAAAAATTGATTTGAATGCACGTGGCACAAACTTTTTATAACTTGGGATAATTATTTAAATATAAAATCTCGTAAAATGATTAAATGTTCCTTATGCGTTCAGTAGCCCGTATCGTGCCGGGTTAAAGATCAATAGACACACCACATTATTTATTTTGGCACTGACGGGTGTACTCCTACACCCCGCGCCTAGGTCGTGGCCATTTCGTAAAATGATGCCAAGGATATCCGGGACATGGTCATTAACCCCCCAAAGGCTTTAAGCAAACAAAACATTTCAAAACGGGTCATCTCGATAATACTTAACCACTAATTGATTAAGGTCGAATGCCCGACCAAGCGGTATTTTATATACCGTACCCCAAGCCCGTATAAGGGAAAATAAGTTAAAAGTATTTACCTTTGCAAGTATAATTCACAAATATCAATTGCGGGTAGCTTTTACTGGTTCTCCTATTCTGGAACAAAGGTTAATAATAACCTATTAGAATCCTAACGGTCTTTAGTTAAGCTTAAGCGTAGACCGATTAGTTTTAAGGAACGATACGGTTCGAACGCGTGATTAAGCGAAGACCGGGATAGAATGTGATTTGGACCCGACAAGTTTAAAGACTTGTCTTATATGGGTAATTTAAACACATTCTGGATTTTGAGATAAAAATGATAAGGTTTGACCCGTTTCGGCTAGTTTATGTAAACTAGTTACATAAACCGAACCAAACGCTAAGAATGCGTAACGGGTAACCATAAGAGTCATATACAGGTTTCCTAAGTTAATGTGCCTCAAATATGTTGTGACTTCAGTAAGATATCTTTTATTATGCCCGAAACGAATTTAAACACAAACTATGCCCCGTAGGGGTAGTTTGGTCATTTACAAGGTTATAAAAGAGTTTAAGTTTTATCCTGAGTTACAGGTCTGATATAATCAGCAAAAATACTTAATTTACTAAGTTATAACAGTAAGGTATTGCATATATGTGAAATTTATAAATTATAACCAAACTATGCACCGTATGGGCATTTTGGTAATTTCACATAAGCCGAAAAGCTCAAAACTGAAGTCTGAGTTAAACAACTTTTGCTTACTATTAAAATATTATAATTTACCTAAAATATCAGTAGGTATCAACCCTTGTATGTTTAAAATAGTTTTAGTACATACTATGCGTTAAAACGCTTTAAAAGGCGATTAGAATCCGTTTCCGGGTTCTATATAGAGAGCTGATATTTTTATTATTCCAGAAGGTCAAAAATAATTTACTTATCATATAAAATCAGTAGCAAAAGGTTTGGGGTCAATTAGATATGTAAAACTCATTTTATAGCCCGAAAGGGCAAAACAATTACCGAATCAAGCTTATAACTCTAAGTTATGCTCAGCCTAAAATTAATTAAAAATCTTCAAAAATCCTAAAATAATATATTACATCAGTGGGTAAAAAGTTTGATATCAAGAAGTAGGTTTAAATAGGCTATATGTTAATTATGCCGTTTAATCGCTAAAAAGCTTTCTAATTACGCTAATGAGCATAACTCTCAATCTACACCTCAAACTGATGTCAAATTTTGGGTACAAGTTTATATATCAGTAAATAAGGTTTCTACTCTTTTACATTTTTAAAAATCACGTTTTATGGTGAAAAGGGCATAATGGTCAACATATGAGCAATTAACGGAATCATGCATATTAATTGGTTAACTAATGAACCAAGGTGTATAATCACTGAGGGTTATACTAGCATGTAACCTAGTCCAATTAAAGCTCTAAGGCATTTCTAAAACATGCTTAAACGGGTCAGAACTGAAAGTCAAAGCAAACGTCAAATTATGCGACTTTCGGTTCCGAACCGGGTCTCTACTGAAATTTTTTGGGTTGAACATGTTTAGACATGTTCTTACATTAATTACTAAGTTATTTTAATGATCAAACAGGTTGTATGGGTTCTACATTGCTAATTATGTATTAATTTGAAATTAAGCATCCTGTTGACTTTTTAATAACAAGTTTGACCCGACTAATGGTCTAGTTAGAGTGGGAATCAGAGGGAGCCCTTTCAAGGGTTTATTGCCCACATAATTACCAACTTATAACTACTTTCAATTCGACTAATCACTGGACCATTAATGATTAATCGCTAAGTCAACCGTTAATTACGACGGTTTGACTTTTAAGCTAAAACTAAGTAAAACTCAACTAAGAAAGGTTAAGCATACTTACAGAAGTCCTATGCACGATTTGTGGTCACTTGAGTCTGCTTTGGAGCTCCAGAAATGATCAGAAATGCAGATGGAAGGTGTGGTTACAAAGTTGCAACACAAGGCCCTTTTATAGTGCTTTAATCACCTTAGATCATTGACAACAAGTGCTTAGGGATGGCAATGGGTCGGGTTCGGGTCGGGTATTGGTAATCCCATACCCATACCCGGTTATAAAATCGTGTCCCATACCCAACCCAATACCCGTCGGGTTTATGTCGGATAATTACCTGTCGGGTACCGGGTATACCCACGGGTATCGGGTATACCCATTAGTTTGTTAAAAGATATACATTGGGATTTCCAAATACATTTTTTTACTATTATAATTATTATATAATTTTATTTATGCAACAACTATTATAAATTAAAATATACATTACATACATATAAGTTTTATCATAAATTAATAATAACTTTATAATATTTATACACTTATATGAATATACTTCACAACATACAAAATATAAATACTATCATCAAATACATATGCTAAAAGAACATTTATTTTTCACATTATGAACATACTAAAATAAATCACTGATAGATAAGGGTTAATGTAAAATAAAAATATAAATTAAAAACTTCGGGTATATAGTTCGGGTAAACGGGTATGTGGTTTCGGGTAATCGGGTCGGGTATCACCTAATCCCATACCCGACCCATACCCGCGAAAATATTTAAAACTAATCCCAAACTCGGCCCAATACCCGTCGGGTATCGGGTATACCCGTCCCATTTGTGTCGGGTTTCGGGTATACCCGTCGGGCTCGGGTACTTTTGCCATCCCTACAAGTGCTACCACTGATAATGGATCGTCCACAGGTGTCCCTAAGTGCCTAGGACTGTTTAGGGGTCGCCCATGTAGTGAAAATATCCCTTATAAGTCGGTTAAAAGGCTGGACAGGCTGCTGCCCACGTTTTCTGTATCTGGGCATCGGGCGCGGCCCGTGTAAGATGTTCACATGTCTTACACGGCCCGCTTGGGTCTCGTATTCAGAAATCACATTTTCAAGTTGTTGCATCTTTGTCTCTTGGCCTTTCGAAGGGTCAACCAAACTTATTTCTTGCATTTTGACCCCTTCACATTTACTTACAAGGGCTTCAAGACTTATACCCACTTTGTTAAGTCCTTGGTCACTTTGTTATTACCCGCAAAGTCATAATTTTCAACGTTGACGCTTTAACCCCTCATGTACGAATTTAGTCATAACTTTCTCATACGATAACGAAACTTTATGAAATTTTTATCGTGCATTCTAGTGAGCATAATTAATCGTTACAAAGCTTCAGGTTTGCTAAAAGGTCACTCAGAGGTATAACTTAAACATGTTGACACATTTAACCCCTGTAGTTTGTAATCTCTCACATTCTTTCATATTTAGCTTCGTATGATCCATGATTTATTCGTTTGAAGGTATGAGCATCATGTAGGGTTATTGTAAAGTATATTTATTCACTGTTGACATTTTGAACCCTTATATTTACATACTTTCCATGTTTGTCAACTTCAGTCCTTTTAGAACATTCTTTCACACGTTCAAACTTATGACACGTGTCAATACATTATAGGACGTGAATTTTCGTGTTACATCCTCACCCCCTTAAAAGAAATCTCGACCTCGAGATTTACTGAAACAAATAAGGGTACTTTTCCTTCATTGTGGACTCAACCTCCCACGTATACTCGGGACCTCTACGGGCATCCCATTTTACCTTTACAATAGGTACATGCTTCCTTCGAAGCTTCTTAACCTGTCGATCCTCGATCGACACAGGTTTTTCAACAAACTTCAAGCTCTCTTCTATGTGCACATCTGTATGTGGTATAACCAGTGATTCATTAGCGAAACACTTCTTCAGATTGCAGATGTGGAATACATTGTGAATACCACTGAGCTCTTCAGGTAAGTTTAATTTATAGGCAACTGATCCGACATGTTCGATGACCTCAAAAGGTCCTATGTATCTCGGGCTTAGCTTGCCTTTCTTACCAAATCGCATCACTCCCTTCCAGGGTGATACTTTGAGCAATACTTTTTCACCTACCTCGAAGTTCAGAGGTTTACGCCCTAAATCTGCGTAGCTTTTCTGTCTATCTCTGGTAGCTTTCAGGCGGTCACGAATCTGGACAATCTTGTCCGTCGTTTCAAAGACTATTTCTGGTCCTGTCAGTTGGACATCTCCAACTTCCGCCCAACAAACGGACGTTCTACACTTTCTACCGTATAAGGCCTCGAAAGGCGCAACCTTGATGCTGGTATGGTAGCTATTGTTATATGAGAACTCGATTAAGGGCAGGTGGTTATCCCAACTACCACCTAAATCGATCACACATGCACGAAGCATGTCCTCCAACGTTTGGATTGTACGCTCACTCTGGCCATCCGTCTGAGGATGGTAAGCAGTACTAAAATTTAAGCGCGTGCCCAAAGATTGTTGGAAACTTTTCCAAAAATGTGACGTGTATCTAGTATCTCTGTCAGAGATAATAGACACAGGTATGCCATGTAAAGCTACAATCTTATCCACGTACAATTGGGCTAACATGTCGGAGCTATAGGTCTCCTTGATGGGTAGGAAATGTGCTGACTTAGTCAGTCTATCAACTATCACCCATATCGTATCATTCCCTTTTCTTGTCTTTGGCAACTTGGTGATAAAATCCATAGTTACCATTTCCCACTTCCACATGGGAAGTTCAGGCTGTTGTAGCAAACCTGACGGCTTTTGATGTTCTGCTTTGACTTGCGCACATGTCAAGCATTTTGCTACATAGGCAGCTACAGACTTCTTCAAGCCTATCCACCAATAGTTTGCCTTTAGATCTTGGTACATCTTATCAGCTCCAGGATGAACGGAATATTTGGAACTATGGGCTTCTTGGAGGATAACATCCCGACGTCCTCCATAAACTGGAACCCATATTCGTCCATTCAATCTCAGAATTCCATCCTTGTCCTGAGATAACTGTTCTTCAGTTACCCCGAGCTTTTCATTAGGATAGTTAGCTTCCAACACAGCTTCCTTCTGTGCAGCTAACAACCTTTCGATCAAACTGTTCTTTATTTCAATGCTCTTGGCATTGATTCTAATTGGCTTCACTCTTTCCTTCCTGCTTAAGGCACCAGCAACCACATTTGCCTTGCCCGGATGGTATCGGATTTCACAATCATAATCATTCAACGTCTCCATCCATCGGCGCTGCCTCATGTTTAAATCCTTTTGGTTAAACAGGTGTTGGAGGCTCTTGTGATCAGAATAGATCACACACTTGACACCATATAGATAGTGCCTCCAAAGCTTTAGTGCAAATACAATGGCACCCAACTCCAAGTCATGGGTGGTGTAATTATTTTCATGCACCTTTAACTGTCGTGAAGCATAGGCAATAACTTTGCCCTTCTGCATAAGCACACACCCCATCTCGGTGTGTGATGCATCACAATAAACTACAAATTCTTCGATTCCATCAGGCAATGTCAACACAGGAGCATTGCTCAACTTCTGCTTGAGAATATCGAAGGATTCTTGCTGCTTAGGACCCCAATCGAACTTTACTTTCTTACGAGTCAATGAAGTTAGGGGTGCAGCAATCCTTGAAAAATTTTCAATGAAACGCCTGTAGTAACCTGCCAATCCCAAGAAATTGCGAATTTCTGTGGGAGTCTTTGGCTCCTGCCAATTCATGACGGCTTCAACCTTAGCGGGATCCACTTGGATACCATGCTCACTAACGACATGTCTAAGGAATTGGACTTCACGAAGCCAGAATTCACACTTTGAAAACTTGGCATAGAGCTTCTCCTGCTGAAGTAATTCCAGAATACATCGAAGGTGCTTCTCATGGTCAGCTTGGTTCTTCGAGTAGATGAGGATGTCGTCAATGAAGACGATGAAAAATTTGTCCAAGTAGGGCTTGCAGACGCGATTCATGAGATCCATGAATGCGGCAGGTGCATTAGTGAGCCCAAAAGGCATCACTAGGAATTCGTAATGACCATAACGAGTCCTAAATGCAGTCTTGTGAACATCTTCATCTTTAACCTTCAATTGATGATAGCTTGACATCAAATCAATCTTGGAGAAGTAACTTGCCCCTTGAAGTTGATCGAACAAATCGTCGATCCTGGGCAATGGATACCTATTCTTGATTGTGACTTTATTAAGCTCACGGTAATCGATGCACAGACGCATTGATCCATCCTTCTTCTTGACAAACAGGATTGGCGCTCCCCAAGGAGACGAACTAGGTCTAATGAAACCCTTGGCTAGTAATTCATCTAGTTGTGCCCTCAATTCCTTCATCTCTGTTGGTGCCAATCTATAAGGTGCTCTAGCAACAGGTGCTACTCCAGGGATGATGTCAATTCTGAATTCCACTTGCCTATCTGGTGGTAAACCAGGTAGTTCTTCAGGAAAAACTTCAGGGTATTCAGAAATAACAGGGATATCTTCCATTTTAGGTTTCGGCTCATCGATAGTAACCTGTGCCATGTAGATGACACAACCCTTCTTCAAACACCTAGAGGCCTTGAGCATAGTCACTTGCTCAGGCAGTCCATACCGGGTATCTCCCTGAATGGTAAGTGATTCACCAGACGGAGTCTTGATCACCACTTGCTTCTTATTGCAGACAATCTGGGCCTGGTTATGAGATAACCAGTCCATGCCTAGAACGATGTGGAAACCGGCTAACTTCAAAGGAAGTAGGGACAGAGGAAAAAAGTGGTTCTTAATGGATATAACACATCCATCTAACACAGTTGAGATGGTGTCTATGGTGCCATCTGCCAATTCCACCTCATATTTTACACTTAAGGTTTTAACAGGTAAATTCACCAGGTTGCAAAATTTATTATCTACGAAAGACTTATCAGCGCCTGAATCAAAAAGTACTCTTGCATAGACATCATTTACAAGGAAAGTACCTGTAATCACATTGTCGTCTTGAACCGTTTCCTTTGCATCCATCCTGAAGACCCTAGCATTGGTCTTCTTTCCTTCATCAGTTTTCTTTGCTTATTTCGGGCAATTTGTCTTAATGTGCCCCTTTTCATTGCAACTGTAGCACGTTGCATCTTTCAGCTTCTTGCAATCCAAGGTCTTGTGTTCCTTGGACTTGCATATACCACATGCAAAAGTTCTTGATTGAGTCCTGCGAGTTCGATTCAAACCAGATTGATGCCCATCCTTCTTGGACTCAGACCCTTTCCTGTGGTCATTGTTTCCTCGGTGCTTCTTGTTTGACCTTCGTGAACTGTCATCTTCATGTTTTCTTTTCTCGGCATCTGTGTTCCTTAGCGATCTCTGTCTGACCGCGTCCAGTGTGAGGGACAAAGATATATCAGTTACTGATCTGAAAGTAGTTGGCCGAGAGGCCTTCACACTTGCCTTTATTTCTGGGGCTAAACCCCCAATGAAACGAGCTATTCGTTTGGGTTCCGGGGTCACCAGATACGGAACCAATCTTGACAATGTGTTGAAGCTCGTGAGGTAAGCTTGGCAATCCAGATTCTTCATCACCAACAACAGGAAATCAGACTCGATCTTTTCAACCTCGTGTTAAGGGCAGTAGTTCTCCCTGATGAGGGCAACAAATTGTTCCCATGTCATGTTGTACAATGGGATCTTCCCAGTAGCCTGTATCAACGATCTCCACCAGGCTAAGGCCTCGCCTTTGAACGATTGAGACACAAACTTTACTACATCCCTTTCAGCGCACCCGCTGATATCAACCACGGTATCCATCTCATCCAACCAGGTCATACAGTCTATGGCCCCTTTTTCCCCAGTGAAGTCCCTGGGTTTACATGAAACAAAGTATTTGTAGGAGCAACCCTTATCACGGGGTCCTTGATTCAGCATGATCTTTTGAGACGGATCACTATGATGATTTGAGGAGTGACGATCGTCATCTCCTTTCTTGGGTTCATCCTTCTTGGAGGGTGGCTTTGAATGCGGTGTAGATAGCGTCCTACTTCGGGTTCCGCTATATTCTTCATACTGCCGCTCTAAGGCCTTTGTAACAGCGTTGTCTACTAATGCTTTCAGTTCAGCACCCGTTATATTAATTCGGGCGTTATCATTATTCTCCCTTGGGTGACTATTAGTTTCATCCGAGTCAGCCATTTTAATTTAAACTGTTACATAAGACAATGACAATAGTTTATTTGGGAGTTTATTATAGAATTGTCTTTTATGGCAATTCATTAACCACGGTAAACAGAGACCAGATTTGGTTAATTTGTTAATCATATTTATTTAGGATTTTCATTATAATTTATCCTAATTACAATACAATAACAGTGTTATTAGTAGCACAAAAGGCCTAGTCACATGGACATTTTTAAATCGTAAACCATGATTTCAGAGAATCAAGGCATTAAGGTTTGAGCATAGTTCATTACCTTTTTCTGACAGGGAGTCATAGCTACCACTGTCTTTTGTCTCATATGGAAATGAGTAAGGCCCGTAGGCACTATATTACCAATGTATTGTCAAAATATGATCATCTTAATTGATGATTTAAACCCATGATTCATAGATCATTAAGTTGGGTTAGGAATCTTTTGAAGAATCCTTATATAAGAATGACGTGTGTGATTTTAATGAATCACATCTGCCAGGAGTGTTAACATGTTTTCAGATGTTAACAAGGATCCGAATCTTTTAAACAGGTCTTACCATCTTGGCCAAGTCTTTTAATGACATTTAAGCTAGGTTATACCTTTAAGATTCTTAATTAATATTTAAATAGGCAGATATATTTTTAAAAGGAATGATTTTTATTTATTTATTTCATGTAATATATTTATGCATATAATGGCAAAATGAAATTTTAACTTAACATTCCAATAACATTTAAAAAGTACACTTTGCCCTAAAGGGGACTTTTACATAAACAACTTACCCACGCAGGGGTCACACAGAAATACTAGTCCACGCAGGGACTTAAACAAACAACATACCCTCGTAGGGGTTAACAGAAAGATTGGTCCACGTAGGGGCTCAAAAGATAACCATACCCACGCAGGGGTCAAAACAGCAAGACAGACCCACGCAGGGGCCCAACTGAAAACAAGGAAATTACAATCAATAATTGAAGAATTCAATGGTCCTTCTTGCTCTTCCCTTTTATTAAACTTATCAATCCCTGAAAGAAACTTTGTCGCTCCCTGCGATCTCTGTGAAAGTCTCGCTCGACTTGGTCCAATCTTTGAAGAATTTCTTCCCATTCGGGTGGGGAAAACCGTGGCGGCTGTGATTGTTGCCGAATTATAGGTCTAGCAGGTATTTGGTACCCAGGAGTTGGGTACCCTACTCTCCAAAGAGCTCCATACGGTCCTTCCGGGTGAAGGGCGTTATAGTTGGCCGCTACCAAGTATGGGTCGGCTTCAGTGTAATTATAGTTGGTGTGAGCCGGCTGCTCAAACGGGTTGTACGCCATTGAACCAGTGTAGGCCGGAATCGGGTTATCAAAACCCATCGGTGGTGGCTGCGGTGCAACTGGGTTTGAAGGCCCACCCATTTGCGGGTCTTCATGTAGTGGCGGATAATGACTGCCACTTGAGTGATGAGGGGTGCTGAAATGAAAAACCCCTCCACGTGCGGACATTCGTGCGCCTGTCCTCCTATGCCTCGGTGGTTCTGGAGGTGCTTGATGAACTGGCGGCGGTGGAGGCGGTGGCGTGACTGCCACAAAACGTGAATCCCCAGAGGGATCTTGCTGATGCTGTTGCTGCTGGTGAGGTGATGAGTGGTGCGAAGGTGTGAAGTACCATTCGTGTTGATTAAACCTCGCTTGATAGCTATCTGGACCACCGTAGGGTGATCCGTGAAAAGAAGATCCATCAGAGATCTTGATGGGATGGTTGGGGGTCCCTGATGCAGGCTCGACGGGATCCGTATCCTCATCCATGTCCATGGCGTTATCGCCGGAAAAGTGATCCTCCGGTCCCAATGGGTTAAAACCCACGGGTTTTTGTATGTAGTTTTCCGGGTTAAACCGGCCCTGAAAAACAGGAGTGGGGTTACCAAAAGAATTATGCGATAGGGATCGCTGAAGGGGGATATATGAAGGTTGTGGGTTATCGGGCTCGTTTTCAGACTGTGGCCCATAGGAGTTACGAAAGGGAGGCATTGAACTATGTGAAACAGACCGTCTAGCGGGCTCCACATTGGTCCTCCAGTTCTCTCGAGGATCGGCACTCGCAGTGGCAGAAGGAGCTTGCCTTTGCGAAGGCCCGGCTTCGTGATCATCGGGGGCGGTGATTGGCCCCTTGCCTCGTCCTCTTCGTCTGAAAAATCTTGGCGGCATATTTAGACCTGTCAATATAACATAAGATAACAACAAGAATATATAAAATAAAAGACAAAGTTAAAAATAAATTGAAACAAATTTGGATTGTTCCTATGTTCTTTTTCTAGACTCGAAAATTTTAGAATGCGCAATTGTGTAACTGAGATTAAACACAAAAGGATAGTGTTTAATTCACTCAGCGTTGGCTCTGATACCAACCTGTCACACCCCGATATTTCCACGTTTGACCGGTGGGCCCGGTGGGGGAGTATCGTGACGTGGTAACATTACAGTCAAACAACACAATATTTAAACGCACAGCAGAAGCAATTGGAAGATATATTTCAACCGAATATAAATGTAATATCAAGTATCACAACAGTTGAAATTAATCCACAGACGGATCAAAATAAAATGGAAACAGTAGTTCAACAGACTTTAGGTACCTTAAGCTTGCGAGACTCTTTATTGATGCTGGGAGTTGCCAGCCAATTACGAGTAGTACCTGCACTTAATCTTTTTGGGAAAATATGTCAGTTTACACTGGTAAATACAATTCAACTGACTCATTTTAAAAATGGTTAAAAATTGATTTGAATGCACGTGGCACAAACTTTTTATAACTTGGGATAATTATTTAAATATAAAATCTCGTAAAAGGATTACATGTTCCTTATGCGTTAAGTAGCCCGGATCGTGCCGGGTTAAAGATCAATAGACACACCAAATTATTTATTTTGGCACTTGTCACACCCCGTTATTTCCACGTTTGACCGGTGGGCCCGGTGGGGAGTATCGTGACGTAGTTGATATCATCATAGTCAAACAACACAATATATAAATGAACAGCGGAAGCAAAAGATAAATATATTACAATCCGAATATAAAGTAATATCAAGTATTACAACGGACAGTAAAGGATCCACAGGCGGATCAAATAAAAGGAAAAACTGTTCAACAGACTTTGGACGCCTAGAACTTGCAAGATTCCTTATTAACGCCCTGAGCTTCTAGCCAATTACGTTCAGTACCTGTCACTTAACCTTTTTGGAAAATACATCAGTTTTCACTGGTAAATACACTCAACCGACTCATTTGAAAAGAGATTAAGAAAATTGATTTAGATGCAACAGGCACAAAATATTTTGACACTTTGATTAAACCGCACAAGGCAATATTAATCTTTTATAACTTGGGACAATTATATTTGTAATCTTGTATACAGATTTACATGTTCGTTGTACGTTCAGGGGCCCGATGTAGAAACCGAGTCAAGATTAACAGACACGCCACAAGTATAAGCCCACAAGAGAGTGAGATACCGTTTCCCTTTAAGCAACTTTCAGTGTATGCCTACACCCCGTGCTTAAGGCGTGGCCATTTTATAATACAATGATGTCAAGGATATCCGGGACATGGTCATTAATCCCTAAAGGCTTTTATTTCAAACAATACAGATTAAAACGGGTTACCTCAATAATTTAATCAGAATACGATTAAACATTCAATACCCGACCAAGCGGTATTATTTTAATACCGTATCCCAAGCCCGTATAGGGAAAATAAGTTAAGAGTATTTAACTGAGCTAAATATAAATTCAATCCCAACCGTATATCAATTCAGCAAGCACAAGTACTTCTACTGGGGCTCTTAATCTGGAACAAAGGTTTTTAATAACCTATTAGATTTCTAACGGGTCTTTAATTAAGCCCATGCTTAGACCGGTTAGTTTTTAAAGAGTAAGATACGGTTCAAACGCATGATAAGGCGAAGACCGGTTTAGAGTGTGGTTTTTGACCCGACAAGCTTGTATGCTTGTTTAATATGGGTAACTTAAACACATTCTGGATTTTGGGACCAAAAAGATATGGTTTGACCCGTTTCGGCTAATTTATGCAAACTAGTAACATAAGCCGATCCGAAGGCGACAAGCGCGTAACGAGTACCCATAAGAGTCATATACAGGTTTCCTAAGTTAATATGCCTTAAATATGTTGTGATATCACTAGGGTACCTTCCATTATGCCCAAAACGAGTTTAATCTCAATATAAGCCCCGAAGGGGTATTTTGGTCATTTACCTAAGGCATATATACTACCTGTCATACAACTAACTAAACGTCGTGACCATAAGGTATAACCTCGGAAGGTTATTCCCTATATACTATGGTCACCTAATGTGTTTGGTCGGATCCTAATGATCGACCAAACGGGTCGGGTTCGAAAGTATAAGCGATTGTTTAGATCACTTACCTTACGACCCTAAATAAGCACTAAACTAAAAGTGACGAGCTAAGCATGTTAAAACATGCTTAACTAAGTTTAGAAAACAGGTTTGGTATAAAAAAAAACGGTTTTGATACCTAAGAGTATTTTGGTTACAAAATACGCAAGAATACGCATTTTGGCCGAAACTACTACTCGTTACTGAGCCTAGATAACGTGGTAATCAGTAGGTATAGTCACTAGGGACTATAACCATCGTGATTACGCTCACGTTATGAAGTTCAAACTAACTTCTCATTGACCATAAACTGGTCAATGTAGAAAGTCAAACAAAGTTTGACTTTAACGCTAAAACGAATAAAAGAACGAAGGAACACTTACAAAGGGTCCCCGAAAGCTAATCTTGATCCAAGTAACTCAGGTATGAAGCAATGGCTTCAACTTAGAGCATTCTTAGATCAGATTTGTGGGTTTTGTAAATGAATGGGTTGGGTATTTATAGTAAATGGACAACCGTTAGGATCGTTTATCGAATAACGTGCTTTGATCTTGTCCCTACACTTGTTGGTAACCCCATGTGCATCATATTGGCCCCCCATGATCAGGAATTAACATGTGGCATTGGCCTTTGGAGGGTATAACAACTGTTAACAGCTGTTAAACAACTTTTGCTGATCTGAAAGGGCCTCGCGTGACGCCTAGGGGGCTAGGTGTCACGCCTAGGTCCTTCTGATCAGCAAACATTTTCCAAAGTTTCCATTTCAGTCCCCGTTGTGTATTAAGGCCATTTCCGACATGTTTAAGGCTCGTTAAGTCAACTTTAAGGCCCTAAAATGATGCCTAAACATTGGACAACAAACATGCTAAAAAATATCCCGGATGTCGGTTCGTTTGGTCGTACGATCGCGATGTTCGCTTAATTACGACGGAATGCGCATAAGCGCGAAAAACGATCCAAATTGCGTGGCGAATGGATTTTTCTCATGCCAAACACTAAAGTAAAATATTTTAGTGCTTACATAAATTTTTTGATGTCCGGTGTATTCAGAACGTAAGTTATGCGCGAAAATGCAAACTTATGCACTTTTTGACGCTTTTTGTCCCTGATCCTTCTACACTTGATCTTAACATGATTTCTTGCACTTTTAACCCCTCGTATACGAATATTGTCATAACTTTCTCATATGATAGCGAAACTTGGTGAAATTTTTATCATGTATTCTAGTGAGCATAATTGATCATTACAAAGCTTCGGGTTTGCTAAAAGGTCACTCAGAGGTACACTTTAAACATGCTGACACATTTAACCCCTGTAGTTTGTAATCTCTCACTTTCTTTCACAATTAGCTTCGTATGATCCATGAATCTTTCGTTTAGGGGTATAAACATCATGTAGGGATATTGTAGGGTATATTTATACATTGTTGACATTTTGAACCCTTATATTCACATATTTTCCATGTTTGTCAACTTTAGTCCTTCTAGAGTATTCTTTCACACGTTCAAAGCTTATGACACGTGTCAATACATTATAGGACGTGAATTTTCGAGGTGTTACATCCTCACCCCCTTAAAAGAAATCTCGACCTCGAGATTTGTTAAAATGCTGGAAGTACTTTTTGTCGCATAATGGACTTAACTTCTATAACATATCTGGAGTCCTTTTAAGCTCCCAAAGTGACCCCTATGTAAGGTGCATGTATCCTTTTGGAGCTTATTAACCTATCGATCCTTAATCGATACAGGATGTTCATCACATCATAAATCTGCATATCATTATGTGATAGTGCTCCTTGACTTATTGGTGAAACACATCCTTCTGTCACTAGTGTGCAACGTACTGCGAGCTCCGCCAAGCTCCTTAAATAGGTTTTAGCTTGTGAGCTACTTGATCTTGATACATTCGATTTCCTCCGAACGATTCTATATATTCAGAGCTTAACTAGCCTGATAATTTAACAATTTGGCACACCCTTCCTTGGTGATATCTTTTGTTGAACCTTATTCCTTACCAAGAATTTAGGAGGGTTGCTACTTTCATTAATTCTTGATTTTTCTGCCGAATACTGGCAACTTATAGATGATTAGGGATTTGTGTGATCTTATTTGTTGTTTCCAATGCAACTTTCAGATCCTGATAATTGGACTTACCAGTCTATTGTCCTAACAATAGATGTTTAACATTCCACCAATACAAGGTCTCCAAAGGAGCAGCCTTGATGCTTATATATCAACTATTATAGAAAAGCTTATCTCAAGGTAAGATGGTTATTCCAACCACTGCTTAATTAATTTCTAAAGAATAGCTAATCCTTTTCGTTAGTCGAACAAATCGACGATCCTGGGCAACTGATGGTGAATTCTTAATTGTTGCCTAAATAGGGTTGCGGTAATCAATGCATAACCAAAATGAACCGTCTTTCTTATTTAACAATATCAAACTCTCGGAATATTGAGTTAGGCTATATGAATCCTCTATTTTAAAACTTACTTGATCGAGGTTTTGATTCCTCCAATGATGGTACTAGCCGTTTAGGGAATTTCATAATGATACAGCCCTAAATGGGATATAAATCTTAATTCTACTTGCCTTTCGGGAGATAAACAGGGTGATCTTAGGAGAAGATAATCAAGATACAAGGAGGTTACAGAGATTTTCCAAATCTCAGGCTCCAGTTCATCCATCCTTGCTTGTGTCAAATGAGTGACACATTTTTGCTATGATTCCATGAATTCCTTAATCGGGAACATTTACTTGGACAATTCTATTTTTTAGGTATCATCTTTGAATACCATTAGCTGACTTTAGTACCCTATGATCATTGGGATATCTTTGTGGTTCCATGCATTAAACCTCCATACTGATCAGGCATGGAAGCAATCTATGGAACCTATTAAGATACATCAATTCTCATACGGCGCTTTTGCCATACCATTTGGTGGTCGAAAACAATAGAAATCAAAGAGATATCAATTTCATATGATGATGTACTTTATCTGGAGAGAGGGTACATTAGAATTTTATGACCGAAGATTTCTGACAGAAACAGAAGAAATGGTCCCTATGATTTTCGTCTGTAAGTTTTACCTTACACTTAATATCTAGGGTTATTATGAAAGACTATAAGAGCTTTTTATACCCACCATCTATGAAGGATTGATTGGTATCCGAATCAAAGCAGAACTCTTAGCGTTCATTCAAATTTATATTTTATGCTTAAGGTTCTAATAGGCAGATTTAATAACTAACAAAATTTAATGACTTATCTGTATCTGATACAAACAATACCCTTGCATATACATCATGGATGAGGACGTACCAGTTATAATATTGTCATCTTGTGTGACTTCTTTTGCATTCATCTGAGAGACCTTAGCGTTGGTCTTCTTACCTCCTTTAAGCTTTTTAGCATACTTTGGGCAATTGGATTTGATATGCCCTTTCTCGTTACAGTTGTAACAAGTCGCATCTCCTATCTTCTGGCATTCCAATGTTTTATGCTCTCTAGATTTGCAGATCCCACAAGCCCTAGACTGTGATTGGGATTTTGTTTTGAACCTGCATTTCCCAAAATGGCGCTTCTTGTAGGTCTTGCATACTGGTTTCTGGTTGGACTTTTGTTTGTTCTTCTTCTTAGAGCTCTGGGAGTTATCTTCCTCCCTTTTTCTTTTTAGCTCATCTTTTGCATTTGAGGCATGAACAAGATCCCCCTTATGAGTAAGGAGATGTGGTCCTAGATAAAATTTGGAGCGAGTAGCATGGGATTCCTTGATCTTTTTCACAACCTTCTTCACAGCTTTTCCAACAGCTGCGTCTATCATAGTTTGAAGGACATCTTTGGAAATTTTAAGGTTCACAATTGTATCATCATTGACATGGGCCGTATCATCCATAACACGATCAACGGCTGTCTTATCTGAGTTTTCCATACTCGATATTGGTTCCTAACACCAATAAAACAATTTCTTACTTGCAATCCAACAACTGCTATTCGTCATCCTGGTGACCTAATATACTAACCATGGTATCGTTATACCATACGGGCTAATATAGTATGAACATTCTCTATGAATGTCCTGTAGATATGTATATATATATATATATATATATATATATATATCAATTATACTTAGCCTAGGCCATAGAAGACAATTAATGGCATTTAAGGTTTGGACCTAGTCCATCACCTTGTTGACAGGGGATCAATTGTCACATCTGTCTTGATCATATTGATGATTTTGGATAGCTTGAAAGCTTGACATTGGGATATCCGAAAAGAGTGATTCCTAATAGATATAAAATATCAATCTAGGATTTGTTGGAGCATTTTCTATAGTATCATCGGCCAATTTCTACCTCACATTAAATGACCGGAGTCCTAATCAGGTGGAGACAACAGTTCTCAACATTTATCGCTCATCATAGAATCATATGTGCCAGTATCAAATAATTTCTGCATAAACTGCTTGATAAGGAAAGGTACCTGCTATATAGTTATCATTCTGCACCATCTCCTGGGCGTTCATCTGGAAGACTCATGTTTTTGTTTTCTTGGCCTCTTCGGGCTTTTTCTGATTCCTAGGGCAGTTGGTCCTGATATGCCCCTTCTCGTTGCAACCATAACAGGTTGCGTCTTTCAACTTCTTGCAATCCAAGGTTTTATGTTCCTTAGACTTGCAAATCCCATAAGGTAGAGGCTGAGATTCAAATCTGCATTTCCCCACGTGGTATTTCCGACAGGTTTTGCACCTGGTCTTCTCACCCGACTGCTGGCTGTCTTCCTTAAACCCGGAACTCTTCTTATCCTCAGAGTTCCTCTTTGCCTTCCTATCGGAGCGATGAGAATTTTCATTCTCCCTTTTACGCTTTCCATCTTCAGAGGCTTTGGCAGCCTTGTTCCTGACCACATCGAGTGTGAGAGATAGCGACAGATCTGCCGCTGACCTGAATGTAGTAGGTCTCGATGCTTTCACACTAGCCTTTATTTCTGGGGCTAGACCCCCAATAAAGCGAGCAATTCGCTTTGGTTCCGGTGTGATCAAGTATGGAACCAATCGAGACATGGTATTGAAACTTGTAAGGTATGCTTGACAATCTAAGTTCTCCATAACTAATGTCAAGAATCCAGTCTCAGTTTTCTCAACTTCATGTTGAGGACATAAATTTTCTTTGATAAGAGTAACAAACTGCTCCCATGTTAGATTATACAACGGGATTTTCCCAGTAGCCTGGATTAGCGACTTCCACCAAGCTAGAGCTTCTCCTTTAAAAGATTGTGAAACAAACTTCACAATGTCTTTTTCTGTGCATCCGCTAATATCCACAACAGTATCCATCTCATCGAGCCACGTCATGCAGTCGATGGCTCCCTTTTCTCCTGTGAAGTCTCTGGGCTTGCAGGAGATGAAATATTTATACGAACAGGTTTTAACATGTGGCTCTTGATTAAGCACAACCTGTCCAGACGGAACACTCCTCTGATTTGACGAGTTATGAACATCGTCTTCCCTTGACTCATGTGATTTAGAAGGGGGCTTACTACGAGCCGCATATAGAGTCCTAGAGTGTGTATCACTTGATTCATCATACTGTCTGTCGAGAGCTCGTGTAACGGCATTATCTATTAATGCCTGCAATTCCGCACCAGTTATATTAACTCTGGTAGCATCATTATTCTCTCTCTGGTGGCAGTTGACCTCATCCGATCCAGCCATGTAGTTTGATGGCTACATAAATATCGACGATGATTCATTCAGAGGTTATTATGGAATCATCATTTTTGACGATTCATCAACCATGGTAATATAAACCATATTGGTTAATTTGTTAGTTATATTTAATCAGCATTTTCATTATAATTTATCCTAGTTATAAAACATTAAGGATATTAAGGTGGCACAAAGGCCTAGTCACAAGGACAGTTTTAAATTTACAAGCCATGATTTCAGAGAATCGAGGCATTATAATTTATCCTAGTTATAAAACATTAAGGATATTAAGGTGGCGCAAAGGCCTAGTCACAAGGACAGTTTTAAATTTACAAGCCATGATTTCAGAGAATCGAGGCATTAAGGTTCGAACATATTTCATTACCTTTTCTGGACGGAGAGTCAAAGACTACTACTGTCTTTAGTCTCAGAGGACGTTTAATTATAGCCTGTAGGCACTTCATCCTTAAGGGATGATTATTTCAAATAAGGGAATTTAGATTAACCCCCTTTTTAAAGATGGTCTGTGTGACTTTAACGATTCACAGTTTGCCAAAAATGTTAACATACTTACAGATGTTAACAGGGATTGGAATCTTTTAGATAAGTTTTACCGTCTTGGCCATGTCTACAATGACATTTAGGCTAGGTTTTACCTTTAAGATTCTTTTGATATTTAACGCAGAACAATTCTAAATTGAAATGTTAACAAGGATCTGAATCTAATTGTGGAACTACCATCTTGGCCCTGTCTTAAGTGACATATGGCTAGGTCTTGTCCTTTTTAAATTTTGCCATTTTATTATAATGGTAGATCTTATAATATAGGAATGATAATTTAAATATAATCGTTCCATTAAATTTAAACAAGTATATGGTTGCCCTAAACGGGACTTCTAGCAGAAAATGACTTGCCCATGCAACGGCTAATCAGAAAATAACAAAGGAACCAAATAAGGACAAAATAAAACGAATTAGGATTTGTCCTATGTTCTTGTCTAGACTCAAGAATGTGCAATTGTGTAACTGAGATTAAACACAAGAGGCTAGCGTTTAATTCACTCAGTGTTGGCTCTGATACCAACCTGTCACACCCCGATATTTCCACGTTTGACCGGTGGGCCCGGTGGGGAGTATCGTGACGTAGTTGATATCATCATAGTCAAACAACACAATATATAAATGCACAGCGGAAGCAAAAGATAAATATATTACAATCCGAATATAAAGTAATATCAAGTATTACAACGGACAGTAAAGGATCCACAGGCGGATCAAATAAAAGGAAAAACTGTTCAACAGACTTTGGACGCCTAGAACTTGCAAGATTCCTTATTAACGCCCTGAGCTTCCAACCAATTACGTTCAGTACCTGTCACTTAACCTTTTTGGAAAATACGTCAGTTTTCACTGGTAAATACACTCAACCGACTCATTTGAAAAGAGATTAAGAAAATTGATTTAGATGCAACAGGCACAAAATATTTTGACACTTTGATTAAACTGCACAAGGCAAAATTAATCTTTTATAACTTGGGACAATTATATTTATAATCTTGTATACAGATTTACATGTTCGTTGTATGTTCAGGGCCCGATGTAGAAACCGAGTCAAGATTAACAGACACGCCACAAGTATAAGCCCACAAGAGAGTGAGATACCGTTTCCCTTTAAGCAACTTTCAGTGTATGCCTACACCCCGTGCTTAAGGCGTGGCCATTTTATAATACAATGATGTCAAGGATATCCGGGACATGGTCATTAACCCCTAAAGGATTTTATTTCAAACAATACAGATTAAAACGGGTTACCTCAATAATTTAATCAGAATACGATTAAACATTCAATACTCGACCAAGCGGTATTATTTTAATACCGTATCCCAAGCCCGTATAGGGAAAATAAGTTAAGAGTATTTACCTGAGCTAAATATAAATTCAATCCCAGGCGTATATCAATTCAGCAAGCACAAGTACTTCTACTGGGGCTCTTAATCTGGAACAACGGTTTTTAATAACCTATTAGATTTCTAACGGGTCTTTAATTAAGCCTATGCTTAGACCGGTTAGTTTTAAAGAGGAAGATACGGTTCAAACGCATGATAAGGCGAAGACCGGTTTAGAGTGTGGTTTTGACCCGACAAGCTTGTATGCTTGTTTAATATGGGTAACTTAAACACATTCTGGATTTTGGGACCAAAAAGATATGGTTTGACCCGTTTCGGCTAATTTATGCAAACTAGTAACATAAGCCGATCCGAACGCGACAAGCGCGTAACGAGTACCCATAAGAGTCATATACAGGTTTCCTAAGTTAATATGCCTTAAATATGTTGTGATATCACTAGGGTACCTTCCATTATTCCCAAAACGAGTTTAATCTCAATATAAGCCCCGAAGGGGTATTTTGGTCATTTACCTAAGGCATATATACTACCTGTCATACAACTAACTATACGTCGTGACCATAAGGTATAACCTCGGAAGGTTATTCCCTATATACTATGGTCACCTAATGTGTTTGGTCGGATCCTAATGATCGACCAAACGGGTCGGGTTCGAAAGTATAAACGATTGTTTAGATCGCTTACCTTACGACCCTAAATAAGCACTAAACTAAAAGTGACGAGCTAAGCATGTTAAAACATGCTTAACTAAGTTTAGAAAACAGGTTTGGTATCAAAACAAACGGTTTTGATACCTAAGAGTAGTTTGGTTACAAAATACGCAAGAATACGCATTTTGGCCGAAACTACGACTCGTCACTGAGCCTAGATAACGTGGTAATCAGTAGGTATAGTCACTAGGGACTATAACCATCATGATTACGCTCACGTTATGAAGTTCAAACGAACTTCGCATTGACCATAAACTGGTCAATGTAGAAAGTCAAACAAAGTTTGACTTTAACGCTAAAACGAATAAAAGAACGAAGGAACACTTACAAAGGGTCCCCGAAAGCTAATCTTGATCCAAGTAACTCAGGTATGAAGCAATGGCTTCAACTTAGAGCATTCTTAGATCAGATTTGTGGGTTTTGTAAATGAATGGGTTGGGTATTTATAGTAAATGGACAACCGTTAGGATCGTTTATCGAATAACGTGCTTTGATCTTGTCCCTACACTTGTTGGTAACCCCATGTGCATCATATTGGCCCCCCCATGATCTGGAATTAACATGTGGCATTGGCCTTTGGAGGGTATAACAGCTGTTAACAGCTATTAAACAACTTTTGCTGATCTGAAAGGGCCTCGCGTGACGCCTAGGGGGCTAGGTGTCACGCCTAGGTCCTTCTGATCAGCAAACATTTTCCAAAGTTTCCATTTCAGTCCCCGTTGTGTATTAAGGCCATTTCCGACATGTTTAAGGCTCGTTAAGTCAACTTTAAGGCCCTAAAATGATGCCTAAACATTGGACATGAAACATGCTAAAAAATATCCCGGATGTCGGTTCGTTTGGTCATACGATCGCGATGTTCGCTTAATTACGACGGAATGCGCATAAGCGCGAAAAACGATCCAAATTGCGCGACGAATGGATTTTTCTCATGCCAAACACTAAAGTAAAATATTTTAGTGCTTACATAAATTTTTGGATGTCCGGGTGTATTCAGAACGTAAGTTATGCGCAAAAATGCAAACTTATGCACTTTTTGACGCTTTTTGTCCCTGATCCTTCTACACTTGATCTTAATATGATTTCTTGCACTTTGAGCCCTCTAACTTGACTTTTAAGGGCCTTAAGACATAACCAAACTTTGTTAAGTCCTTGGGTAACTTTATGGTTACCCGAAAAGTCATAAATTTCAACGTTGACGCTTTTAACCCCTCGTATACGAATATTGTCATAACTTTCTCATATGATAGCGAAACTTGGTGAAATTTTTATCATGTATTCTAGTGAGCATAATTTATCGTTACAAAGCTTCGGGTTTGCTAAAAGGTCACTCAGAGGTACACTTTAAACATGCTGACACATTTAACCCCTGTAGTTTGTAATCTCTCACTTTCTTTCACAATTAGCTTCGTATGATCCATGAATCTTTCGTTTAAGGGTATAAACATCATGTAGGGATATTGTAGGGTATATTTATACATTGTTGACATTTTGAACCCTTATATTCACATATTTTCCATGTTTCTCAACTTTAGTCCTTCTAGAGTATTCTTTCACACGTTCAAAGCTTATGACACGTGTCAATACATTATAGGACATGAATTTTTGAGGTGTTACAGCACTAACGGGTGTACGCCTACACCTCGTGCTTAGGTCGTGGCCATTTCATAAAATGATGCCAAGGATATCCGGGACATGGTCATTAACCCCCCAAAGGCTTTAAGCAAACAAAACATTTCAAAATGGGTCATCTCGATAATACTTAACCACTAATCGATTAAGGTCGAATGCCCGACCAAGCGGTATTTTATATACCGTACCCCAAGCCCGTATAATGGAAAATAAGTTAAAAGTATTTACCTTTGCAAGTATAATTCACAAATATCAGTTGCGGGTAGCTTTTACTGGTTCTCCAATTCTGGAACAAAGGTTAATAATATCCTATTAGAATCCTAACGGTCTTTAGTTAAGCTTAAGCGTAGACCGATTAGTTTTAAGGAACGATACAGTTCGAATGCGTGATTAAGCGAAGACCGGGATAGAATGTGATTTGGACCCGAAAATTTTAAAGACTTGTCTTATATGGGTAATCTAAACACATTCTGGATTTTGAGATAAAAATGATAAGGTTTGACCCGTTTCGGCTAGTTTATGTAAACTAGTTACATAAACCGAACCGAACGCTAAGAATGCGTAACGGGTAACCATAAGAGTCATATAGAGGTTTCCTAAGTTAATGTGCCTCAAATATGTTGTGACATCAGTAAGATATCTTTTATTATGCCCGAAACGAATTTAAACACAAACTATGCCCCGTAGGGGTAGTTTGGTCATTTACAAGGTTATAAAAGAGTTTAAGTTTTATCCTGAGTTACAGGTCTGATATAATCAGCAAAAATACTTAATTTACTAAGTTATAACAGTAAGGTATTGCATATATGTGAAATTTATAAATTATAACCAAACTATGCACCGTAGGGGCATTTTGGTAATTTCACATAAGCCGAAAAGCTCAAAACTGAAGTCTGAGTTAAACAACTTTTGATTATTGTTAAAATATTATAATTTACCTAAAATATCAGTAGGTATCATCCCTTGTATGTTTAAAATAGTTTTAGTACATACTATGCGTTAAAAACGCTTAAAAAGGCGATTAGAATCCGTTTCCGGGTTCTATATAGAGAGCTGATATTTTTATTATTCCAGAAGGTCAAAAATAATTTACTTATCATATAAAATCAGTAGCAAAAGGTTTGGGGTCAATTAGATATGTAAAACTCATTTTATAACCCGAAAGGGCAAAACCGACAATTACCGAATCAATCTTATAACTCTAAGTTATGCTCAGCCTAAAATTAATAAAAAATATTCAAAAATCCTAAAATAATATATTACATCAGTGGGTAAAAAGTTTGATATCAAGAAGTAGGTTTAAATAGGCTATATGCTAATTATGCCATTTAATCGCTAAAAAGCTTTCTAATTACGCTAATGAGCATAACTCTCAATCTACACCTCAAACTGATGTCAAATTTTGGGTACAAGTTTATATATCAGTAACTAAGGTTTCTACTCTTTTACATTTTTAAAAATCACGTTTTATGGTGAAAAGGGCATAATGGTCAACATATGAGCAATTAACGGAATCATGCATATTAATTGGTTAACTAATGAACCAAGGTGTATAATCACAGAGGCTTATACTAGCATGTAACCTAGTCCAATTAAAGCTCTAAGGCATTTCTAAAACAGGCTTAAACGGGTCAGAACTGAAAGTCAAAGCAAAAGTCAAATTATGCGACTTTCGGTTCCGAACCGGGTCTCTACTGAAAATTTTTGGGTTGAACATGTTTAGACATGTTCTTACATTAATTACTAAGTTATTTTAATGATCAAACAGGTTGTATGGGATATACATTGCTAATTATGTATTAATTTGAGATTAAGCATCCTGTTGATGTAACACCTGTGCCTTCACGGCTATCAAACAAATACCGAACCAATGAAATATTATATTTCATACTTGGGATTTGTAAAAATATGTGTATCATTTGCACATATCAATTTTTGATCAATTCCAAACTCTAAATCGCTTTCTGGAAGGTTATACGCGCACCGATGCGTAAATATAACCAGTTTAATGCAACAAACACTCCGGAATAGTGAAATAGGCTTAACATACCTTAAATAACGTTTACATAACTTAGAAATAAGTTTTGAAGGCTTTGGTATGGCAAAAACAAGTTAATTCGCTTACAGGGACTAAACTTGACAAACTGCGAAAGTATGCCAATTTGAACTGTAACAGACATTCCGGAACATGACCATAAGTTAAACACACCTTAAATATCCTTTACATAGCTTAGAAATAGGCTTTTAGGGGTTTGGTGTGCTAAAATAAACTTTTGTGTCATTCAGGGACTAAAAGCGTCAAAAAGTGCACAAGTTTGCATTTTCGCGCATAACTTACGTTCTGAATACATCCGGACATCCAAAAATTTATGTAAGCACTAAAATATTTTATTTTAGTGTTTGGAATAAGAAAAATCCATTCGTTTCGTCATTTGGATCGTTTTTCGTGCTTATGCGCATTCCGTCGTAATTAAGCGAACATCGCGTTCGTACGACCAAACGAACTGACATCCGACATATTTTTGAGCATGTTTCATGTCCACAATATTTAGGCATCATTTTAGGGCCTTAAATTTGGCTTTACGGGCCTTAGAAGTGTCGGGAATGGCCTTAAACACGTGTAGGGGCTGAAACTGTCATTTTTGAAAGTTATATGCTGATCAGAAGGGCCATGCGGCCCGCATTAGGTTTGTCTGATCCTGAAGCGGGCCGCCTCAGCCTCCCAGAACAGATCAGAACGAACAGTCAGCATATTCCAGCTGTTTTAACCACAACCACACACTCACAACTGCACATTCAGCTCATTTAGACCCATTTTTAGCTACCATGAGTTTCCGACACTTGTACGGATGCGATTAAGGCACGATATTCGACAAGCGATCTTAACGGTTTGGGTATTCCTATAAATACCCCATCCCCCATTGCTTCAAACTCACAAGAATCTGATTAAAAAGACTCTAAGTTGGAACCATTGTTCCATACCTGAGTTATTTTGATCACGATTAGCATTCGGGGACCCTTCGTAAGTATTCTTTCGTTCTTTTATTGCTTTTCGAGTCCGAAAGTCAAACTTTGTTTGACTTTCAGTGTTGACCAGCTTATGGTCAATGCGAAGTTCGTTTGAACTTCGCAACGTGATTGTAATCACGATGGTCATAGTCCCTTGGGACTATGCCTACTGATTACCACGTTGTCTAGGGTCGTAAGGGTAAGCGATCTGATAAATCGCTTATACCTTCGAACCCGACCCAGTTTGGTCGATCATTAGGATCCGACCAAATACATTAGGTGACCATAGTAGGTAGGGAATAACCTTCCGAGGTTATACCCTATGGTCACATCGTTTGAGTAGTTGTATGATAGGTAGTTTATATATGCCTTAGGTAAATTACCAGAATCCCCTTTTCATGTATAATTGGTAATTAAGCATATGTAACCTAATCTTTTGTCACATAACTAATTATATAACATGTTTAGGCATATAACACTTGTCATAGGACTAGTTAGACGGTCCGAACGCGTTTCACGCGAACGACGCGTTAAAGTAGCATAAGCTACCTAAACGGGTCGTAATGGGTCGTAAGCCCTTAGATTAAGGTTTCATTTAGTATGTAGTCTTTGTTAAACCATATGACACGAGTCTCTATACTCGTTTGGTTTACGAACCCTCATTCTATCAGATCTTCCGATTTAGGTCCGGTTTATTAACATAGTTACCTATATTAGGTGTCGTTTGATATCCGCGATCTCTAACATTGTTTGGTTGTTACTCAAGGACTACTAAGCAATCTCAAGTGAGTACATAGACCCCTCTTTTACTGTTTTCCAAACTGTTTTGGGGTGAAACACATGTGCCTACTTGTTACTTTCATGCTTTCCTGTTTTCACATCATATACCTCCTATGTTCATTAGTACATTATAGTACATGATTTCATTACATTTTATACTATGTATGTCCATTGTGTGCATACTTAGTACATGGTTCTACATTACATTTCTGCTATGTATGTTAACTGATAGCATGCTAGCACATTGATTTACATGACTTTTCTGCTTTGTATGTTAACTTAGCATACTTAGTACATTTCTTATTCATCATATGCTTACATTTTGGTATGACATTTGGTTTATTTAAACTATACTATACATTCATTAACACCGATCATGCCGCTCGGTAGTAGGTAGTGGTACCATAGGACTTGACAAATCCCATTCCTGAAATCTCGGGTTTGTTTGGACGTAAGGAATGACCGAATCCGAATACATATTCTTTTGATAACTCATTTTAACATAGTTATCCGACTGTCGCAAGGCTTGGATGTATGAATTTTCACAATACCGCATAAATGTTTATATAAGTATAGCATGCATTTACTACACAAAACATAACTTTGATTTAAACCAAGTTTTACTTCAATACTTTGTTTTGTACATTTTTACTTATGGTTTAAGTAGTCTTATTTTACTTACCATACATAACATTTGTTACACATTACTTGACTACTTTTGGACTATTAACATTTGATATTATTTATATAAGGACTTTTGACAATTGGTTTAAACATAGACTTATTACATTGGTGGTTTGTTTAAGTGACTTAAGTAACGAGGCGTGTGTAATATGATACAAGCATGGTGGATACGCCGCTGGTACTTCCTATATATAAGTGTTTGTATGGTATTACATATCGTAGCGTTATTTGAATCATTTCAATTTATGATATATAACATTTTATACAAATAACATACTTTTCACAATACATTGTTTTACAAACAACTTAACTTATACAAACTCATTTTACATGGTTATTCATTTAACCATGCATTATTCTCTTATTTATACGTATCATCTGAACTTATTGTTTTTCAAATGATTTACAAAGACAAAGCAAATTACAAGGTTCATGACTAAACATTTTCTCAAACATAAGTCATGAATTCTATTTTCACAAAACCTATGTATCTCACATGCATTTTTATGCTGACGTACCTATTTTCACATGTGTTTTCAGGATATGAAGCATAGGATTGATCAAGATACACTTAGGCGGACATGGGCCTTAGTGACAATAAAAGATGCAAGACTAGTTAATTATGTTGTATTTCCTTGTTTGTTAAGACATTGTAACACTTTTAATCAATAAAACGAAACTTCAATTGCCATGGATTTGAAACAATTAATTCTGTTACAACACTTCCCGACATTTCCGCCACGTTTTGTATGTTCTACGTGGTCGGGGTGTGACAGAAAAGATGGTATCAGAGCTCATGGTTATAGGGAATTAGGTTATTAGTAATACTTTGACCTAGTTTATAACCTTCTTAGGACCCTAACGCGAGTTTACTTGCGTTTAGTCATAAAACAATACTGTCACCTATCCTTAGGCGACAACCACAACAAGAATATAAATTTCAAAACCGCTTCGAAAACTAATCATCTGTTCTAGGATGATTGATTACTAGGTTTTGAACCCTCTATTGTAAGGTTTTGAACTCTCTATTATATGGTTTTGAACCCCTTTGAGTTTTCAAAACCTCGTCAAGGTTTTGGGTTTTAAATAATGTGAACACGTGCAAACTGGAAGGGTGAATGCCTGTATTCTGGGTTTTCTGTCTAGGCAAGCACTTCGTATACATCTCATCAGACGCGAGACCAGTTGTGCTTACTTGGGAATTCTTGGGATGAGTGTTCACTTATAGGTGAGCATGTCTTCGCGATACATTATTTTTGACCCATTTACTTTGATTTGTCACCATCTCATTTGTTTGCCTTATGTAACAAACAAATGATCACAATTTTCATTCGTTACCATTCTGTATTGATTATCCAATAACCTTTCACTCGTTTCTTCCTATGTCTTTCATTTTCTTCTAGAATGTCTATTCCTCTCAGCACTGGTCAAATGTCCGAGCGAACAACCAAATTTGTCCAGCAAATAGGCGAAGTGATTCAGAAGACTGTGGATTTAGGCATTGCCATGGCTCGTCTCAACAATGAAGCCTCTCGTCTCAACAATGAAGCCACTCAAGAGTCACCGAAGGAAGCAGAAGTCAAGCCTGCACCAAAGTCAAGGAATCGTAAGGCTTCAAGGAAACCCGCAGCGGTTACACCTAATCAAGCGGGACCTAGCCATGTGGCAAGGCTACCAGCTAGAAAGCCATACAACGGAACTGCACCCTTGTGCAACCAATGTAGCCTTCATCATCAGGCTAGTGTGAAGTGCCGCAAATGCCATATTTGTGGACTTATAGGTCATACGGCAAGGGTTTGCCCAACTACAGCAGTACCAAATCAAACAGGACCCATTCGGGTGGCAACACCACCTGCTAAGAAGCAATACAAGGGAACGACACCAATATGCGACAAATGTAATGGGCATCACCAAGCTCATCTACCGTGTCGTCTGTGTGTATCATGTGGGCGAGTTGGTCACCTGGTAAGTGCTTGTCGATGTAACCTGAACCAAGGAGGTTCAGATCAACCACAAGCCGACTCTGCTCAAGCTCGTTTCTCACCAGGGTCTTGCTACAACTGTGGCGAAATGGGCCATTTCCTAAGGGATTGCCCAAAGCTTGCTAATGCAAATCCAACCCACGGATGAGCACTTAGCTGACTAGAAGATGTTGCTGTCTTATGCTTTTGTTCTTTTGTTTCCTTGTAATGTGAAACAATCTGTTTTGTTTATAAATAAATCGTTGTTCACAAATTCTGATATACAAGTATAGTTACATGTGTGTATGATTTTCCTATGATACCTGCATTAAGGAACTATGTTCCTTACAAACTACTCTCGTGATTTCTCTCTTTCAAATGATCGCTCATGATTCTCTCAAAAATTTTAAGTACTCGTTTCACTCTAAGAAACAAAGTACAGAAAATAAAGTGACATTATGAGTAATCATGCTTCTGCACATCTGTGCCTTTGAATCCTTGGTTAAATAACTAAGGGTATTTCCAAATCTCATACTCATTACGTGTAAATTTTACAACATATACAGTACAAGTATTTCAAAAACAATCTTCATGATCTCAAAACATTTCATATAGTTGGAAACAATTTTTCTAAATGCATTGTCTATGTTATTTCAAAAACATTGGCCATGTTATCAAAACCAACCTTCCTAATTTCAAAATATTTCATATAGTCTGGAGGCAATATTAACACAGTACATTTTCTTATCAAGTGCATGATTTCAAAAAGCATCATTCATGTTTTTCAAAAACCTTATACATAATTTCAAAATTTATCTCACATAATTTTAAAACATTTTTAGGAATATACCTACCTAATACACCTACTTTATGATTTCAAAGGTATTATATATAAGGTTTCAAAAACATTTTTAACCCCATGCATGGTTTTCAAAAATATTTTTTCCTCATACATTGACTTAACCTTCAAATTCTGCTTCATATGTCGCCTTGACATATCAAGCATCTCAACTTCATAAGCATTCTTACTTCATGTTTTGACATAAGCACATCCAGTACAAGGTTTCAAAACATCTTCATCTTCTAAAATCCATATGGGATCTTTTTATTTTCACAATTAGATCCTTGTGGATATTTGTCATGCAAATCAGAGTCCTTAATTGGATTCCTTATGTACCTTAATTCGAACATTTCGGTTCCTAATAATCGAAATCGAATTTTCTTTTTGAATCTTTCTATCTTTATAGTTAGATTCTTGATAACGTTTAAAGTACCAAATGAAATCCATGGGATGGATTCCTAGTGTGCTTTAAATGCATGTACGCAATTAACGAGGCAAATTAACAAACAATTTTGTGGTTATATGACTATGTGTTATGTATTTTGTGTTTTTTTTTATACATTTTGTGTTTTTTTTATACTCTGGGTATTAGTTATCCAAATCCTCGTAGAATCTTTCATATCTTTATATGAGGGATTCGTAGTAGGATATTCAAAAGGTACTACCTTAAATCCTGAATGGGCTTCTATGAAATAGTTAAGACCCTTGGATTATATAGTACTACTCCATGATTCATAAGAGACCCTTTAGTGGTCTAGTCAAAAAGATTGATTCACAATTTGGTTAAAAGACGACATCTAGTGCGGTAGCTGAACAGACTCCTTGATAGTCTATTTAGATCATTTAATGATTTAATTAAAAGGACTCTATGGCGGTCTAGTCACACTCATCACAGGATTGTTCATTTGGTTTTACCCTACACATTATAAAATAGACTGTGTGAACTGTGCAAGGAATTGTCTAATTATGGACGCGTACATAATTATGAAATTTAGTGCACAGAAACCCAGTAGGATTTATTATGTGTAAGAACCGATAGTGACAACAATAACAAAATGAGAACGATGTAATGGAGGTACGGTGGACGCACCAATGACGCTTCATATACTTGTATATAAGTATCCCTCTTACATTGCAAGCATGATGTTATTAAAGTTACTAGAAGTTCAGAACCCAAACCAATGTTGTTCGATCTTTTTCAACTTTATGTTTTAAACTCTCACAAGTTTCCTCTAAATAAATTTCGGGACGAAATTTCTTAAAGTAGGGGAGACTGTAACACCTGTGCCTTCACGGCTATCAAACAAATACCGAACCAATGAAATATTATATTTCATACTTGGGATTTGTAAAAATATGTGTATCATTTGCACATATCAATTTTTGATCAATTCCAAACTCTAAATCGCTTTCTGGAAGGTTATACGCGCACCGATGCGTAAATATAACCAGTTTAATGCAACAAACACTCTGGAATAGTGACATAGGCTTAACATACCTTAAATAACCTTTACATAACTTAGAAATAAGTTTTGAAGGCTTTGGTATGGCAAAAACAAGTTAATTCGCTTACAGGGACTAAACTTGACAAACTGCGAAAGTATGCCAATTTGAACTGTAACAGACATTCCGGAACATGACCTTAAGTTAAACACACCTTAAATATCCTTTACATAGCTTAGAAATAGGCTTTTAGGGGTTTGGTGTGCTAAAATAAACTTTTGTGTCATTCAGGGACTAAAAGCGTCAAAAAGTGCACAAGTTTGCATTTTCGCGCATAACTTACGTTCTGAATACATCCAGACATCCAAAAATTTATGTAAGCACTAAAATATTTTATTTTAGTGTTTGGCATAAGAAAAATCCATTCGTTTCGTCATTTGGATCGTTTTTCGTGCTTATGCGCATTCCGTCGTAATTAAGCGAACATCGCGTTCGTACGACCAAACGAACTGACATCCGACATATTTTTGAGCATGTTTCATGTCCACAATGTTTAGGCATCATTTTAGGGCCTTAAAGTTGGCTTTACGGGCCTTAGAAGTGTCGGGAATGGCCTTAAACACGTGCAGGGGCTGAAACTGTCATTTTTGAAAGTTATATGCTGATCAGAAGGGCCATGCGGCCCGCATTATATTTGTCTGATCCTGAAGCGGGCCGCCTCAGCCTCCCAAAACAGATCAGAATGAACAGTCAGCATATTCCAGCTGTTTTAACCACAACCACACACTCACAACTGCACATTCAGCTCATTTAGACCCATTTTTAGCTACCATGAGTTTCCGACACTTGTACGGATGCGATTAAGGCACGATATTCGACAAGCGATCTTAACGGTTCGGGTATTCCTATAAATACCCCATCCCCCATTGCTTCAAACTCACAAGAATCTGATTAAAAAGACTCTAAGTTGGAACCATTGTTCCATACCTGAGTTATTTTGATCACGATTAGCATTCGGGGACCCTTCGTAAGTATTCTTTCGTTCTTTTATTGCTTTTCGAGTCCGAAAGTCAAACTTTGTTTGACTTTCAGCATTGACCAGCTTATGATCAATGCAAAGTTCGTTTGAACTTCACAACGTGATTGTAATCACGATGGTCATAGTCCTTTGGGACTATGCCTACTGATTACCACGTTGTCTAGGGTCGTAAGGGTAAGCGATCTGATAAATTGCTTATACCTTCGAACCCGACCCAGTTTGGTCGATCATTAGGATCCGACCAAATACATTAGGTGACCATAGTAGGTAGGGAATAACCTTCCGAGGTTATACCCTATGGTCACATCGTTTGAGTAGTTGTATGATAGGTAGTTTATATGCCTTAGGTAAATTACCAGAATACCCTTTTCATGTATAATTGGTAATTAAGCATATGTAACCTAATCTTTTGTCACATAACTGATTATATAACATGTTTAGGCATATAACACTTGTCATAGGACTAGTTAGACGGTCCGAATGCGTTTCACGCGAACGACGCGTTAAAGTAGCATAAGCTACCTAAACGGGTCGTAATGGGTCGTAAGCCCTTAGATTAAGGTTTCATTTAGTATGTAGGCTTTGTTAAACCATATGACACGAGTCTCTATACTCGTTTGGTTTACGAACCCTCATTCTATCAGATCTTCTGATTTAGGTCCGGTTTATTAACATAGTTACCTATATTAGGTGCCGTTTGATATCCGCGATCTCTAGCATTGTTTGGTTGTTACTCAAGGACTACTAAGCAATCTCAAGTGAGCACATAGACCCCTCTTTTACTGTTTTCCAAACTGTTTTGGGGTGAAACACATGTGCCTACTTGTTACTTTCATGCTTTCCTGTTTTCACATCATATACCTCCTATGTTCATTAGTACATTATAGTACATGATTTCATTACATTTTATACTATGTATGTCCATTGTGTGCATACTTAGTACATGGTTCTACATTACATTTCTGCTATATATGTTAACTGATAGCATGCTAGCACATTGATTTACATGACTTTTCTGCTTTGTAAGTTAACTTAGCATACTTAGTACATTTCTTATTCATCATATGCTTACATTTTGGTATGACATTTGGTTTGTTCAAACTATACTATACATTCATTAACACCGATCATGCCGCTCGGTAGTAGGTAGTGGTACCATAGGACTTGACAAATCCCATTCCTGAAATCTTGGGTTTGTTTGGACGTAAGGAATGACCGAATCCGAATACATATTCTTTTGATAACTCATTTTTACATAGTTATCCGACTGTCGCAAGGCTTGGATGTATGAATTTTCACAATACCGCATAAATGTTTATATCAGTATAGCATGCATTTACTACACAAAACATAACTTTGATTTAAACCAAGTTTTACTTCAATACTTTGTTTTGTACATTTTTACTTATGGTTTAAGTAGTCTTATTTTACTTACCATACATAACATTTGTTACACATTACTTGACTACTTTTGGACTATTAACATTTGATATTATTTATACAAGGGCTTTTGACAATTGGTTTAAACATAGACTTGTTATATTGGTGGTTTGTTTAAGTGACTTAAGTAACGAGGCGTGTGTAATATGATACAAGCATGGTGGATACGCCGCTGGTACTTCCTATATATAAGTGTTTGTATGGTATTACATATCGTAGCGTTATTTGAATCATTTCAATTTATGACATATAACATTTTATACAAATAACATACTTTTCACAATACATTGTTTTACAAACAACTTAACTTATACAAACTCATTTTACATGGTTATTCATTTAACCATGCATTATTCTCTTATTTATACGTATCATCTGAACTTATTGTTTTTCAAATGATTTACAAAGACAAAGCAAATTACAAGGTTCATGGCTAAACATTTTCTCAAACATAAGTCATGAATTCTATTTTCACAAAACCTATGTATCTCACAGGCATTTTTATGCTGACGTACCTATTTTCACATGTGTTTTCAGGATATGAAGCATAGGATTGATCAAGATACACTTAGGCGGACATGGGCCTTAGTGACAATAAAAGATGCAAGACTAGTTAATTATGTTGTATTTCCTTGTTTGTTAAGACATTGTAACACTTTTAATCAATAAAACGAAACTTCAATTGCCATGGATTTGAAACAATTAATTCTGTTACAACACTCCCCGACATTTCCGCCACGTTTTGTATGTTCTACGTGGTCGGGGTGTGACAGTTGACTTTTTAATAACAAGTTTGACCCGACTAATGGTCTAGTTAGAGTGGGAATCAGAGGGAGCCCTTTCAAGGGTTTATTGCCCACATAATTACCAATTTATAACTACTTTCAATTCGACTAATCACTGGACCATTAATGATTAATCGCTAAGTCAACCGTTAATTACGACGGTTTGACTTTTAAGCTAAAACTAAGTAAAACTCAACTAAGAAAGGTTAAGCATACTTACAGAAGTCCTATGCACGATTTGTGGTCACTTGAGTCTGCTTTGGAGCTCCAGAAATGATCAGAAATGCAGATGGAAGGTGTGGTTATAAAGTTGCAACACAAGGCCCTTTTATAGTGCTTTAATCACCTTAGATCATTGACAACAAGTGCTACCACTGATAATGGATCGTCCACAGGTGTCCCTAAGTGCCTAGGACTGTTTAGGGGTCGCCCATGTAGTGAAAATATCCCTTATAAGTCGGTTAAATGGCTGGATAGGCTGGTGCCCACGTTTTCTGTATCTGGGCATCGGACGCGGCCTGCGTAAGATGTTAACATGTCTTACGCGGCCCGCTTGGGCCTCATATTCAGATTTCACATTTTCAAGTTGTTGCATCTTTGTCTCTTGGCCTTTCGAAGGGTCAACCAAACTTATTTCTTGCATTTTGACCCCTTCACATTTACTTACAAGGGCTTCAAGACTTATACCCACTTTGTTAAGTCCTTGGTCACTTTGTTATTACCCGCAAAGTCATAATTTTCAACGTTGACGCTTTAACCCCTCATGTACGAATTTGGTCATAACTTTCTCATACGATAACGAAACTTTATGAAATTTTTATCGTGCATTCTAGTGAGCATAATTAATCGTTACAAAGCTTCGGGTTTGCTAAAAGGTCACTCAGAGGTATAACTTAAACATGTTGACACATTTAACCCCTGTAGTTTGTAATCTCTCACATTCTTTCATATTTAGCTTCGTATGATCCATGATTTAGTCGTTTGAAGGTATGAGCATCATGTAGGGTTATTGTAAAGTATATTTATTCACTGTTGACATTTTGAACCCTTATATTCACATACTTTCCATGTTTGTCAACTTCAGTCCTTTTAGAACATTCTTTCACACGTTCAAACTTATGACACGTGTCAATACATTATAGGACGTGAATTTTCGAGGTGTTACACTGAAGGTTTTAGCTGGGATATGTTTGTGAATGATAAAGGAGATTTCAAAGCATTCATTGCTAAAATTTTGAAAGAACCAGATATGTTTACTACATGGATGAAGTCTATTGGTGAAACTGTGAAGAATGTGGAGAAAGAGTCTGTTGCATCTGAAGAAAGCTCACATAGTGTGACACTTCGGGTTTCCCGAGCAACCTTCTTGATTTAAACATTTCGTGTACGTATATTATTAAATGAGAAACTATGGATTTTCTGTTATTGTGTGTTGTATGTATGTACGTTATATATATGTGTGTGTATTACAAGTGAGCCGAGACCCCAAGGATCCGACTCGAGACCACTCCCGGTCTCGAGTGAACAGTAACAAGCGGGCCGGTTGGGCCATGCAACCGAGAAGCCCATTCGGGAACCCTCAACCCACTCGAGACGGGTATAAAACCCTTGAGGGTGACCAACCTTTACCATTTTTGCAAACACTCTCCCTCACTCACTCTTTCTCTCTCACTAAAACCCTAAAACCCTAGCAACATCATCACAAACCTCCTCCCATCTCCTTCTCTCGGATTCAACCAAGGACTCTCGGCTCTAGCTCATCATTCTCAGTTTGAAGCTTGTTCATCATAGTCTCACACCTTAAGTCTAGCCGGTTAGTATCTCTTTTGGTTGAATGTTTAAAGATTGTTGTTGTGTATGATGGTTATGCAAAGATGCTTGTTTGATGATATGAGTAACATGTTTTGCTTGATTAACCATGCTCCTTCATGTTTTGTATGTGAACGGTTGGGTAAAAAGAGGATTAGAACCATTAGGATTATGTGAAGTGTTAGGATGATCCTTCTATCTTAGCTATTTTGCTCATAATTGCTTGGTTGTATTATCCGATTGATGTTAGATGTTTGGTTAGATGGTTTTGATATCGAATGACATGCATAACTGAAAATGAATGTTGAATCTTAGTGAATGTGATTGCTTGATAATATGATGAATAATATGAAGAACAATATGAATATCACAAAAATATTTGAAAATCATGTTATTTGATCCATTTTGGTTGATAACCGGACAAGAAAACATGTTGGTGGAATGTTATTGGTTGATACACATTATCACAAATATGAAATTCTATTGGCTAGTACATTGGACAGGTTTTAGAAGGATTCTGGTGCACGTAACTGTGGTTGCGAGTCGAAACCTCTGGTTGCGACTCGAAACCAAACCATGACAACTCGAAACTAGCCTGGTTGCGACTCGAGACTAAACCATGACAACTCGAAACCTCTGGTTGCGACTCGAGACTAAACCATGACAACTCGAAACCGCTCGGTTGCGACTCGAGATTGGACTCGCAACCTCCAAGATTGCGACTCGTACCGGCATTACTCGAAATCTCGTGGTTGCGACTCGAGACCGCACGTTCTCGAGTCGAGACCACCTTGTCTCGAGAGGGCGGCTTGTCTCCGATTTTGGGCCAAGGACGTGTGGGCTGTGCATACCGTTCTATTTGGTTTCTGTGATGCTGTTAACTGTTAATGTGATCTGATAGGCCCAACAACATTTGTGATTTGTATGATAGTTGTTGATGTTCACTGTTTAACTGCTTCGTATCAGAATAGGCCCGATAACTTGCTGGATGATCATATGATGTGTATGCTATGTGTTAGTTATGTGTAGATTATACGTGAATACTTGTACCCCAACTTGACCTGTATCGATGACCATGCTAGGACGTGGTGACCTACGTGATTGACCAAGTAAATACTCTACCGAGCAACCCAAGGTGAGTTCACAACCTAAAGCATGTATTCCCGGTGGTTTGGGAAACGGAACTAAAAACAACACTATCCCCTTATGAGGGATACAACTTACTTTTCTTCCCTTGTTATTGGGAACCTTTTAGTTAATTACTGTTTATACGGATTGCAACAAACAGCACTAAACGAAACTCTATCACTTAAAGTCCCTACTACATAATACCGATTAGTCGCCGGGGCCAGGCGAACGGGTTATTAGTTGATAGCGCTATTTAGGTCTTACCAACCTCACACCGTGCCAAGGTATGGGATCGGTCGTGAACTAATGTACTCAGGCATCCGTCAATGATGATAGAACATTGACATCGGGGCACTCTGCGGATACGCAACGGTCACCTAGTGTTCGGTATTGGAAAAACAGTTTAGTCGCTAACTTTTGGGGTAGCTCCCCATGGCATGTATAAACGGATAAATTAACTGGTGAAACAAGTTTTTGGTAATTAAAACTGGACAACTAGTGAACTCACTCAGCATTATTGTTGACCCCTTACTGCATGCTTTGCAGGTAACCAGTGACTGAGGAGCTGCTACTTGGGGGATGTGTAGTGTTCGTCTAGCCCTGTGTTGGGTGTTAAATAAACATGAACTATGAACCATGTTTAAGACTGTTTTACTTATGCTTCCGCTACTTACTACTATTTGAGCTTAAAACTTTAAACTCTGAACTTGATATTTGCTAATCGTATGGTTAGTAAGTATTACTTTGGCTATTAATTCAATTATTCAGTATAATTGGTGGCTGGATCCTGGTCGGTCACGCCCTCAAGCGGACGGTACTCCGCAGGTGGAATTTGGGGGTGTGACAGATTGGTATCAGAGCCATTGGTTATAGTGAACTTGGTTTTAAAAAGGGGAAAAATCTTTTTGAGAAAAACCAGACTATAACCCGTGACTCGTGACGACACTACACTCCAAGTGCAAGGCTCGACTTATCTGACCTCATAGCTCGGACCCATGTTTACTTGCTTGATTTGTCTTATGCTTTCTGCTCTGCTATACGTACTAGTTTGCCTAAGTAGATAGATATGCCTTTCCTCTTCTATCTCATTCTCGCTATATTACGACATCACACTCGTACTATGTTTTCTGGCTATGAAGACAATGAGTGGACGCGGACGAGGAAACGTCAACATGACTCAGGCTCAGTTCACCAACCTACTCAACACGGTGGCTGCGGCTTTCGCAGCTCACCCTGGAGGTCAGCATGCGCCTGTGCAACCACGTGTTTGTACTTTCAAGACTTTCATGGATTGTAAGCCTCTTCCTTTCAATGGCACTGAGGGTGCCATAGGTCTTCTTCACTGGATCGAGAAGGTCGAAGCTGTTTTCGCTGTCTGCGAATGTCCCCCAGCTAATTGGGTAAAGTTTGCCACTGGTACTCTTGAGGGTAGTGCGCTTTCGTGGTGGAAGGCGCAAATTCAAATGCTTGGTTTGGAGACTGCTAATGCCACTGCATGGGAAGATTTCAAGGATATGATCAAGGAAGAGTACTGTCACAGGGATGACATTCACAAACTCGAGAACGAGTACTATGCGCTCAAGATGGTTGGATCAGAGATCGAGACCTACACCAAGCAGTCCAACGACTATGCTGCACTTTGCCCAAACATGTCCCGACCTATGTATCGAAGGATCGAATTGTACATCAAAGGCTTGGTCCCAGAAATCAGAAGTCATGTGACCTCAGCCAACCTCAATACTATACAGCCCGTGGTTCGCCTTGCTCACAAACTCACCAATCAGGCTGTGGAAGAGGGCAAGCTGCCCAAGAGGATCAGTGCTACTACTGGCACTTCTAGCGATAATAAACGAAAGTGGGATGGAAGTCAGGGAAAGGATGCTAACCCCACTCAGGCCCCAGTTCAACAAAGGAAGACTGAGAACAACAAAGGTCCTCAGCAACAGGGTGGCTATCGAGGAAACCACCCTATGTGTAACAAATGTAACCGACATCACAGTGGGCCATGTGGAAAAGGTCAATGTCAGCGATGCAACAAGATGGGGCATGAAGCCAAAGACTGCCGAAGCCAGTTCCCCGCTAGGCAGAATCAGCAACAACCACAGCAACAGCAGCAACAAGGAAACAACCGTGGATGCTTTAAGTGTGGAGCAACGGGGCACTTGCGAAAGGATTGCCCTGAACTGAATCAAAACAACAACAATCAAGGTGCTGGGAACAATAACAACAATGCTGGAAATGGTGCTAGAGGAAAAGCTTTTGTGATTGGAGCTGGGGAAGCAAGGAATGACCCCAACGTTGTAGCGGGTAAGTTCCTACTTAATGATCGTTATGTTTCCATGCTATTTGATTCCGGAGCAGATGCTAGTTATGTATCCCTACGTATTAGTAAGAAACTTAAGCTCACTCTTACGCCGCTGAGCTCTAAGCACACCGTTGAAATAGCTAATGGTAGAAACCTCGAGGCCTCACACATAATTCGTAACTGCAAATTAGAGTTGTCTGGTCAGACCTTCTGTATCGATCTTTTCCCCATCATTCTTGGAAGCTTCGACGTCATTATTGGTATGGATTGGTTATCCAAACATCGAGCTGAAATCCTCTGCCAGGAGAAAGCTATTCATATTCCTCGTCCCCCTGGCAAACCCCTTATAGTTCAAGGCGACAAGAGCGGAGAAGTCACAGGCATCATTTCATTCTTGAAGGCCCAGAAGTGTCTACGAAAAGGGCACACCGCTATCTTAGCACTCGTTGCCGACACACAAAAAATGGAAAACAGGATTGAAGATTTTCCAGTTGTACGTGACTATCCCGATATATTCCCGGAAGAACTACCTGGACTCCCTCCTCACCGTCAGGTCGAATTTCAAATCGAGCTAGCTCCCGGAGCAGCGCCTATAGCTCGTGCACCTTATCGATTAGCCCCCGCGGAGCTCAAGGAGCTTTCTACTCAATTACAAGAACTTTTGGACAAAGGTTTTATCCGTCCTAGTTCATCACCCTGGGGAGCCCCAGTGCTCTTCGTCAAAAAGAAAGACGGCTCATTCCGAATGTGCATTGACTACCGCGAACTTAACAAGGTTACCATCAAGAATCGTTATCCACTTCCCCGTATCGACGACCTGTTCGACCAGCTGTAAGGGTCGAGCTATTATTCCAAGATCGATCTGCGATCGGGTTATCATCAGCTGAGAGTCCGCGATGAGGACATCTCTAAGACTGCTTTCAGAACCCGCTATGGTCACTACGAATTCCTTGTTATGCCTTTCGGAATGACCAACGCACCTGCAATCTTCATGGATCTCATGAACCGAGTATGCAAACCCTACCTCGACAAGTTCGTAATCGTGTTTATCGACGACATCTTAATCTACTCGAAGAGCCAGGAGGAGCATGAACGACACCTGCGTCTCATTCTCGAACTTCTTCGCAATGAGCAACTGTACGCCAAATTCTCGAAATGTGATTTCTGGCTTAGAGAAGTCCATTTCCTTGGACACATCGTCAATCAGGAAGGGATTCATGTTGACCCTGCTAAGATTGAGTCCATTAAGAATTGGCCTGTGCCTAAGACTCCGACCGAAGTTCGCCAATTCTTGGGATTGGCAGGATACTATCGAAGATTTATCAAGGGATTCTCTAAGATCGCTCAACCACTTACGACACTCACTCAGAAGGGTGTTGCTTACAAATGGAGTGATGCTCAGGAAATCTGCCTTCCAGGAACTAAAGAAGAACCTTTGTAGTGCTCCTATCCTCTCCTTACCTGAAGGTACCGACGACTTTGTTGTTTACTGCGATGCTTCTATTCAAGGGCTTGGATGCGTGTTGATGCAACGCGAGAAAGTTATCGCTTACGCCTCGCGACAACTCAAGGTCCATGAACGGAACTATATGACGCATGACTTAGAATTTGGAGCTGTGGTCTTCGCGCTCAAGCTTTGGAGACACTACTTGTACGGAACCAAGTGCACGATTTACACTGATCACAAGAGTCTCCAGCACATAATGGGACAAAAGGAGTTGAATATGCGGCAACGCCGATGGGTCGAACTCCTAAATGACTACGAGTGTGCAATCAAATATCACCCGGGCAAGGCTAATGTGGTAGCCGATGCCCTCAGCAGAAAGGAGACCAAACCCAAGCGTGTTCGTGCCTTACAGCTCACTATCCACTCGAACCTCCCTAATCAAATTCGGGATGCTCAGGTTGAAGCATTGAAAGCCGAGAACATCAGGGCTGAGTCCCTGCGAGGATCGAGACAACGATTGGAACAAAAAGAAGACGGTGCTTACTACGTAGCCGGACGCATATGGGTTCCGCTTTATGGGAATTTACGCGACCTGGTGATGGATGAAGCCCACAAGTCCCGTTACTCAGTACATCCGGGTTCAGATAAGATGTACCACGACTTGAGGGCTACCTATTGGTGGCCTGGCATGAAAGCCCACATAGCAACCTATGTCAGAAAATGTTTAACTTGTGCAAGAGTCAAGGCTGAGTATCAGAAACCATCAGGCCTACTCCAACAGCCAGAGATCCCGCAATGGAAATGGGAGCATATTTCCATGGATTTTGTTACTGGCCTGCCTAGGTCTCAACGAGGAAATGACACCATTTGGGTAATAGTGGATCGCTTAACTAAGTCTGCAAACTTTTTGGCTATCAAAGAAACAGACAAGTTCTCTACCCTAGCAGAGGTATACTTAAAAGAAGTGGTTTCGAAGCACGGAGTGCCTACCTCTATTATTTCTGATCGCGACGCGCGTTTTACTTCTGAGTTGTGGCAAGCCATGCACAAATCTTTTGGCTCACGTCTAGACATGAGCACCGCTTATCACCCGCAAACGGATGGGCAGTCTGAACGCACCATCCAAACCCTCGAAGACATGCTTAGGGCATGTGTGATTGATTTTGGCAAGAATTGGGAGAAGCACCTACCGTTAGTGGAATTCTCCTACAACAACAGCTACCACACCAGCATTCAGGCGGCACCCTTTGAGGCATTGTACGGTCGTAAATGTCGATCACCTCTCTGCTGGGCGGAGGTTGGTGACAGTCAGATCACAGGCCCGGAACATGTAGTTGACACCACAGAAAAGATTGCCCAGATTAGGCAACGCATGGCGGCAGCTCGTGACCGTCAAAAGTACTACGCTGATAAGGATAGGAAACCGCTAGAGTTCCAGGTTGGTGAACGGGCTCTACTTAAGGTCTCACCCTGGAAGGGTGTGGTTCGTTTTGGAAAACGGGGCAAGCTTAATCCAAGATATGTCGGACCCTTTGAAGTTACCGAAAAGATCGGCACGGCCGCTTATAGATTGAATCTGCCTGAAGAACTGAGTGCTGTGCACAACGTCTTCCACGTGTCTAATCTGAAGAAGTGTCTATCAGATGAAACACTCATCATTCCTTACAAGGAACTTACTATTGACGAACGGCTACACTTTACTGAGGAACCGATTGAGATCACGGATCGTGAAATCAAAACCCTCAAACGTAGCCAGATACCCCTCGTGCGAGTTCGTTGGAACTCACGCCGTGGCCCAGAATTTACCTGGGAGCGGGAAGACCAGATGAAGCGCAAGTATCCCCAATTGTTCCCTAATGAAACCCCCAACACTGAAGCTACAACTGAATTTCGGGACGAAATTCCAAACTAACGGGGGGATGATGTGACACCCCGTTGAAACGTTATCACTTATACTAGCTTGACAGTGTCTGCCTTAACTTTCGGGACGAAAGTTCTTAAAACTTGGGGATAATGTGACACTTCGGGTTTCCCGAGCAACCTTCTTGATTTAAACATTTCGTGTACGTATATTATTAAATGAGAAACTATGGATTTTCTGTTATTGTGTGTTGTATGTATGTACGTTATATATATGTGTGTGTATTACAAGTGAGCCGAGACCCCAAGGATCCGACTCGAGACCACTCCCGGTCTCGAGTGAACAGTAACAAGCGGGCCGGTTGGGCCATGCAACCGAGAAGCCCATTCGGGAACCCTCAACCCACTCGAGACGGGTATAAAACCCTTGAGGGTGACCAACCTTTACCATTTTTGCAAACACTCTCCCTCACTCACTCTTTCTCTCTCACTAAAACCCTAAAACCCTAGCAACATCATCACAAACCTCCTCCCATCTCCTTCTCTCGGATTCAACCAAGGACTCTCGGCTCTAGCTCATCATTCTCAGTTTGAAGCTTGTTCATCATAGTCTCACACCTTAAGTCTAGCCGGTTAGTATCTCTTTTGGTTGAATGTTTAAAGATTGTTGTTGTGTATGATGGTTATGCAAAGATGCTTGTTTGATGATATGAGTAACATGTTTTGCTTGATTAACCATGCTCCTTCATGTTTTGTATGTGAACGGTTGGGTAAAAAGAGGATTAGAACCATTCGGATTATGTGAAGTGTTAGGATGATCCTTCTATCTTAGCTATTTTGCTCATAATTGCTTGGTTGTATTATCCGATTGATGTTAGATGTTTGGTTAGATGGTTTTGATATCGAATGACATGCATAACTGAAAATGAATGTTGAATCTTAGTGAATGTGATTGCTTGATAATATGATGAATAATATGAAGAACAATATGAATATCACAAAAATATTTGAAAATCATGTTATTTGATCCATTTTGGTTGATAACCGGACAAGAAAACATGTTGGTGGAATGTTATTGGTTGATACACATTATCACAAATATGAAATTCTATTGGCTAGTACATTGGACAGGTTCTAGAAGGATTCTGGTGCACGTAACTGTGGTTGCGAGTCGAAACCTCTGGTTGCGACTCGAAACCAAACCATGACAACTCGAAACTAGCCTGGTTGCGACTCGAGACTAAACCATGACAACTCGAAACCTCTGGTTGCGACTCGAGACTAAACCATGACAACTCGAAACCGCTCGGTTGCGACTCGAGATTGGACTCGCAACCTCCAAGATTGCGACTCGTACCGGCATTACTCGAAATCTCGTGGTTGCGACTCGAGACCGCACGTTCTCGAGTCGAGACCACCTTGTCTTGAGAGGGCGGCTTGTCTCCGATTTTGGGCCAAGGACGTGTGGGCTGTGCATACCGTTCTATTTGGTTTCTGTGATGCTGTTAACTGTTAATGTGATCTGATAGGCCCAACAACATTTGTGATTTGTATGATAGTTGTTGATGTTCACTGTTTAACTGCTTCGTATCAGAATAGGCCCGATAACTTGCTGGATGATCATATGATGTGTATGCTATGTGTTAGTTATGTGTAGATTATACGTGAATACTTGTACCCCAACTTGACCTGTATCGATGACCATGCTAGGACGTGGTGACCTACGTGATTGACCAAGTAAATACTCTACCGAGCAACCCAAGGTGAGTTCACAACCTAAAGCATGTATTCCCGGTGGTTTGGGAAACGGAACTAAAAACAACACTATCCCCTTATGAGGGATACAACTTACTTTTCTTCCCTTGTTATTGGGAACCTTTTAGTTAATTACTGTTTATACGGATTGCAACAAACGGCACTAAACGAAACTCTATCACTTAAAGTCCCTACTACATAATACCGATTAGTCGCCGGGGCCAGGCGAACGGGTTATTAGTTGATAGCGCTATTTAGGTCTTACCAACCTCACACCGTGCCAAGGTATGGGATCGGTCGTGAACTAATGTACTCAGGCATCCGTCAATGATGATAGAACATTGACATCGGGGCACTCTGCGGATACGCAACGGTCACCTAGTGTTCGGTATTGGAAAAACAGTTTAGTTGCTAACTTTTGGGGTAGCTCCCCATGGCATGTATAAACGGATAAATTAACTGGTGAAACAAGTTTTTGGTAATTAAAACTGGACAACTAGTGAACTCACTCAGCATTATTGTTGACCCCTTACTGCATGCTTTGCAGGTAACCAGTGACTGAGGAGCTGCTACTTGGGGGATGTGTAGTGTTCGTCTACCCCTGTGTTGGGTGTTAAATAAACATGAACTATGAACCATGTTTAAGACTGTTTTACTTATGCTTCCGCTACTTACTACTATTTGAGCTTAAAACTTTAAACTCTGAACTTGATATTTGCTAATCGTATGGTTAGTAAGTATTACTTTGGCTATTAATTCAATTATTCAGTATAATTGGTGGCTGGATCCTGGTCGGTCACGCCCTCAAGCGGACGGTACTCCGCAGGTGGAATTTGGGGGTGTGACACATAGCTCAGATGAAAGCTCACAAAGTGATGAAAGTTTAGAAAAGGAAGTTGTTTTTGATCAAACACCAACTGATTCTGGTTCTTCAGATGATAATGCTGAAAAGTCAATTGAGTTTGATCAATCACCAACTGATGACAGTAGTGATGATGAGGAAGAAAAACATATTAATATTGCAAAATTTCATCTTTCTCCTGAAAGTTTTCAATTTTATTTTGCAGATCGTCTGGAAAAGCTGAAGGAGAAACGAGCTGCAAAAGTACAACAAGAAATGAAGTCTAAAAGTGTTGTTCAGAATGTTGAAGTTAACAGTGTTGATGAAAAGATTGTTGAGATTGAGCAGGTTGATGAAGCAGAAAAGGTGACTGAAGATGAAAAAGTGGTTGAAGTTGAGAAAATTATTGAAGTTGAAAAGATTGTTGAAGTCATCAAGCCTTGCTTGAAGTGTTTGGAACCATGCAAGGAATGTGCAGCAAAAGAAGAGAAGCTAGCAGAGTTTGAGAAGATGAAAGAACAATTACTATTCAATCTTAACTATGTGAAAGAATCTTATGATGTCTTGAACAAAACAGTAACTGGCCTTCAAAAGACAAACTCTGAAAGAGAACAAGCATTAACAATGATGAATGCTGTAATGATGACAAAACAGAAAGCTATCAACTTCTACATCGAAGAGAGTGCAAAGTGGAAGCAAGAGTTGGAGACCGAGAGAATTGAAAATGAGAGAATCAGACGATTATTGCAGAGTTATTCTAGTTCTGATTATCTTATTGATAGAATTTATCCGACTGTTGCAGGTATGGAAGCTTTTCAAGATGATAAGTCAAAGAAGAAGGATACTGGTAAGAAACTGACTGCTAGCTATAACAAGTGTCCGCCTCCGATCTGGGAAGGTTATTCTCCTAGTAAACCAAATGAGGAGCAAGTAGAAAAAGCAGTCAATATAAAGTTAAAAACCGATACAACTGATGATTTACCAGAAAACATTGACGTTACTTTCACATCGTCTGACACTGATCATGAGTCTGAGTTAATTAAAAAGGTGGTCGATCAGGTGTTGGATACAGATGAGGAGTCTGAGTCAAAGTCTGAGTCTGGAGGTTCAAGTTCGTCGGTCAACAGTCCAAAGTCGTCGGTTAAAAGGGCTTACAGTAAAGAGTTTTTGTTATCAAAATCGAATTTGGATGATGAAACATTTGAAGTTGCCTACACTTTAAATGATCCTGACAAATTATATTCTGACAAAGAGTTTCCAATAAGAAGTGTTAGATTTGAAATGATCAAAAAGGTTTTCAAAATGACAGAAATTAAGATTTCTGAAATAAAAGATTTAAATCTTACTGGAAAACCTTAAAAATACACTTCAAGAGTTCAACAACGATTAAACAAGAAAAAAGGTTAGAATTCTGGTTCTGGTTTTCAAAAGAAACCAAACCATAATGGTAGCTACAAAAAGAAAGGTTTAGGTTTTATTCCACCTAAAAATTATAAAAATGAGAAAAATTCTAAAACAAAAACAGAATTTGTTTCAGGTGGAAGTGCAGAAGAAGAACAGAAGAAACCTTTCTGGAGACAATCAAACCAGGAGTTTCTTGCTAAGAAGAAAAGGAATGGAACTGGAGTGTTTCATCCAAAAGAGACTCGAACCTGTTTCAAATGCAATGAAGCTGGTCACATTGCATGGAATTGTCCGAAAAATGCTAAGATTAAACAGGGAGTTTTTGAAAAACTGAAAGAAATAGTTGTTGATGTTGAACCACCAACCGAAAAATTCAGAATTTTTGAAAACTCAACTTATGAGGTTGGTGAGTGTTCTAAAAAGAATTTTTACAAAAAGAAAGCCAAGAACAACCAAGTGAGGGTTGTTAAGAAGTCTGAAGAGAAAATCAGCGATGAATCTGGTTCCACAAAGCTAGAAGAGCCACAATGTGAGGTAAAAGAGGTAAATTGTGTATTTTTGGTGAATGATGATGAATTTCCATCACTGAAGTTTGAGAAGATTAAAAAGAAAGTTGGTAAGGTTGAGATCTCAAATCAATTCTTTGCTGATCAGAAGGAATTTGATGTTGAGAAAACATTTAATGGAAGTGTTAAGAAAATTTTTGGGAAAATGCTTGATGGGAAAGTAAAAGGGGTTAAAGATTTTTATGCAACTAAAAAGGCAACTTACAACCTTACTGAACAAGAGCTAAAAGAGTTAAAAACACCCAAGGCTGGTCAGACTTGGGTGGAAATTCTTTTCCCTTGATCATCTGACTATGCCGGAGATCCCAAGTTAGTAATCGTGGTTCAGGAATCGGCATTTTTCTTAGTAATTGATTGTGTGATTGAATTTTAAAAATAGTTAAATTTTTACAGGTTAAATGTGAATTGCCGGAGCTTCCAGGTTAGTAAGTGTGAAGCAGGAATCGGCATCTTTATTGGTAAAATTCTGTTGGTGCATACATCTGTTGACTTCATCTTGTATCGAGTCTTAGATTATAATGTATAGATCAGGGCTCGTTTTACGATAAAATAGGAAGGTTTAGAGTGTTAGAAGCTGATTTCGCTCCTAGAGGCTAATTCCGCCCGAAATGTCATTGAGACACTTTCGAGCGGAATCACAACATGTTAATTCTGCTCCAATTGCTTTTGTGACTTTACGAGCGGAATCAGGACTCTATATAGGTCCCTATGAGCGAAATCAGATAATAAGTTCTTGTATTCCATACCAAAGTGCTGCCGGTGTGAGGTTTGATTGTAATAAGAGTTTTATCAATACAATCAGTAGTTAAAGTGAAGAACTAGCTGTTTCTACCTTTGTTTCTTAGTTTCCGCCTCTGAAACGAAGTAAAACTCCTCTGATAGACTCATTCGGGTTCGTACAAGATCCTACATTTACAAACAATATTTTTGTGAGTTTGTGTAAGAGGATCATATCAGTTTATGAGACAAATCACCAACACCGTTAAGCTTTAAACATTTTAAGTTCTAAACGATTCACTTAGATTGTCAGTATACAGATCCACTTAAATTCTCACACAAAGTTCAACTGTTTCGAGATACGATATTAATGTTTTAAGAACTTAAACTTATTCGCGTGTCCCACCTCAGAATATACTCTCGTATCCAGATCCCAATATTCAGTCTTACAGGTGAGTATACCTAGATGATATCTGTAAAGGGTTAAATGCGAGGGCCATGAGAGCTCAGGCTATTGCTTCCGCAAAATCAGAGAGATGATGGCTTCGACTTTAGGTGTGTTCCCTTTAGAGAATCTTTTCTTCAACAACACATGATTAGCATTTTGCAATGTTTCATCATTTTTATGCTGAGGGTGGTGCTATATTTCAAGCAAGCGAAAAGTATTATACGGGGACTAGGCCATTGCTTCCGCAAAATCAGAAGTCCCGGGATAATACCCCAGATATCACTGAGTATAAAGACCTAGTATCTCAGAAAGAGGGATCTTTCAAACAAGATTTCGGGGGTTACACATATATCCGATAGATGTTCCTCACGATATAAGCAAGTTTGAATTTTAGATTTATATCTCGACACAATCTACTAAATGTGCAAAAACCTACTGGCACATCATCAGTGAGATCGTTTATCATATTTTATCTTTCCAATTCTTTAGCATGCTGTGATCGTCCACTGATGTACTATCATTTCCTCTTTTTCACAACAAAACTCATTTTTGATTTTATCATGTTTTTGACTTTTTCAAATTTTCTAATGTTTTTGGATTTTCTAATCTTACCCCCCCTAAAATTCAAAATCATTTAAAAGAAATTTGAAAACAAACTGTACAAGTAAAGTGACAACTAATATCGAATCACTTCAAATCGCCATTCACTTGGCATAAACAATCAGAACTCCCCTTGACAACAACCTATTTTCCCATTATGATTTCAAAACACTTAAGTTTGTATTAATAAAAAATGGTTTTTCCAGAAAATTAGTTTTGTTGATTTCATAAAACCACTTGTAGGTTAAGGGATTCATTCATCACTTTGTTTTCTAAAATACCACATTAAAAAAATTTAACATTTTACACTTGTATGAAAGATAAATCAAGTACAACTTAATGTCCCTGATTAATATTGTAAATCGAAATATCACCGAAGTGAATTTCTCAAGAAATATGCCGATTCCTGCTCCACTCTTACCAACCTGGAAGCTCCGGCAAGTCCACATCCTGTAAAATTTTAACAATTTTAAATGTTTCACAAAAATACTTTTTCAAGAATGATGCCAATTCATGCTCCACGATTACCCACTTCGGAGCTCCGGCAAGTCAGAATTTTAGTTTGAAAATGCAGTCACCCAAGCCTGACCAGCCTTGGGTGATTCTGATTCATCTCTATCCCAACCTCCTTTTGATCTGTAAAAATCTTTTGCACTTTTCACTTTTCCATCTACCATCTTTCCAAAAATATGTTTAACTTTCCCATTGAAAGCCTTTTCAGCATCAAATTCTTCTTTACCAGAGAAGAATTGACCTGAAATCTCAAACCTACCTTTTGATTTCAGATTTTCTGCCCGCAATGGTGGAAAATTTTCATCGTTCAACTCAGGAACTAAATTCTCATTCTTTTACTCAACAGATGACTCCTCTGATTTTATGGAATCAGATTCATTGTCAGAACTACTCTCAGATTTTACAACCCATCTCTGTTTATTCAAATCGACTTTTCGTTTGTAAAAATGTTTTGAAACATCACCAGTTTCAAAAGTCGAATTTTCAAACACCTTATATTTATCAGTTGGTTGTTTCTTTCTATTAACATGTATTTCTTCCAATCTTGAGTTAAAAGAAACTCCCTGTTTTGTGTTGTTGGACTGTTGGCAAATTCCAAGCAATGTGTCCAATATTGTGACATTTGAAACACATTCTTCTCTTAACTCTTTGCTCAGTTCTCATCATCATATTCTTTTTCTTCTCAGCAAGAAATTCTTGATTTGACTGTCTCCAGAATTGTTTCTTCTCTTCTTCTACTGAACTTTCACCTGAAACAAATTTAGTTTTTGTTTTATAAGTTTTCCCATTTTCATGATTTTCCGGTGAAATGAAACCTAATCCCTGTTTTTTGAAATTACCATTATGGTTTGGTTTCTTTTGAAAACCATAACCAGAACTGTAACCCTTTTTCTTGTCCAATCTCTGATGAACTCTTGAAGTGTATTTTTTAGGTTTTTCAGCAAGATTTAAATCTTGTATTTCAGAAATATTAATTTCTGTTTTGAAAACCTGTTTAATCATTTCAGTTTTGACACTTCTTATTGGAAATTCCTCATCAGAATATAATTTTTCTGAATCATTCAAAGTATATGCCACTTTGATTGGTCCGTCATTCAAATTAGATTTTGATAACAAGAATTCTTTATTGTAAACTCGTTTAACCGGTGAACTCTGACTTTTTTCTGATGAACTCGAACTTTCAGACTTAGACTCTTACTTTGACTCTTCATCCATATCCAACACTTGATCAACCACTTTCTTTAACAATTCAGACTCATGATCAGTGTCAGACGCTGTGAATGTGACATCAATGTTATCTGGTAACTCATCAATAGTTTCAGACTTTAACTTGATGTTAAGAGCCTTATTTAAACGTTCCTCATTTGGTTTTCTGGGAGAATAACTATTCCAAATCGGAGGCGGACACTTGTTATATTTGACACTCTGTTTCTTACCAGTATCCTCTTCCTTTTCTTTATCTTGGAAAGCTTCAAGACCTGCAACAGTAGGATAAACTCTATCAATCAAATAATCACAAGTTGTATAGCTCAACAACAAATGTTTGATTCTTTCACTCTCAATCTTTTCAAGTTCCAAATCCTGCTTTAGCTTTGCACAATCTTCAATATACTCATTGATGACTTTCTGCTTTGTCATTAAAGTGGAACTCATCATTGTCATAGTAGCATCAACTTCTGAATTTGTCTTTTTCAGACCATCAACTGTTCTGTTCAGCACATCATAAGATTCCTTCACATACTTCACATCAGACAACAAATTCTCTTTCATCTCTTCCAGTTCACAAATCTTCTTGTCTTTCTCATCACAATGTTTGCAAGATTCTAAACATTTCTGACAAGGTTTAATGACCTCAATTATCTTTTCAACATCGACAATTTTCTCAACTTCAACAATTTTTTCAACTTCAACGATTTTTCAACTTCGATGAGTTTTTTGTTGGTGCACTGAATGTCTGATGACTACGTCTTAGTTGAGTCTTAGGTCTAGATAGGTTAGATTGGAGCTCGGAAATGAAAAAGTGGATCTTAGAGTGTAATTCCGCTCCAAATGACATTTATGTTATTAGGAGCGAAATCAGGTTACATTGTAATTCCGCTCCAGATGCTAGTTTAGTAGCTGATTCCGCTCCAAATGATAGTTGTTGATTCCACTCCTAAGTGATATTGTTAATTCCGCTCCTGATGATCATGTGGTTTGGAGCGGAATCAGGCACCTATAAATAGGTGAGTGTCGATCTCATTTGTAACAGTTGGAGCGGAAACAGGTCTTGTGTACGGTGTCGAAATTCTGTCAAAATTCATTCAGAAACACTTGTAAAGATTGGAAATCAGTAATAGAAAGAAGTTAAAAGGATCCGAGCTGTTGTGACTTTGTATACATTGATTCCGCCTTCGTATTCAAAGATGAACTGCTTTTTACTGACTATATAGGGTCTCAACACGGTCCAACAAGTGGTATCAGAGCTCTGGACGAGGAGTTCATACCATAGCAGCTTGATTCTACCAGAATTTCTCATTTCTACTCACTTCTTCTTATATTTTTCTGAATTGAACTAGTTCCAACCGTCGGAATGGCCTGAATTTCGAGTATATTGTGTAAAACATAGTATTAACAAACCCTAGAAAGAATCAGGTTAAAATTCAAAGTAAAAATGGTAAAAATAACCTAAAAACCTGATTTCGCTCGTAAAGTTCTTCGGCTAAAAAGTTGATTTCACTCGTAAAGACTTAAAAATTAGATTCCGCTCGAAATTGTTATCTGATTCCGCTCGTAATCAGATAAAGTCTGATTCCGCCCGAAACTACTTTCTGATTTCGCTCGAAATCAAATAGTTCTTATTTCGCTCGAGAGGCAATTCTGATTCCGCTCGAAATCAGGAAACTTTCTGATTTCGCTCAAACCTAGTTTGTTGATTTCGCTCATAAGCTGATTCCGCTTGAATTAGCTGTTTTTCAAAATTTCCGAAAATTTTCTAAGTGTTTGCTGATTTTGTTTCAGGTACAAGATGGATGATTTCAATCCGTTTTATGATGTATTTGCGTTTGCAGGAGACGGTGGAAATGATACTTCTTCTAGTAACATATATGAGAACCCGTCAAACACAAAGAAAAAGTTATCGGATGCATTGGAGGTTGAAAGTGCTTTCGGAACATACAACAAACCCCCGAAGTTGATGGCTATAGAAGAATACAGTCGGTGGGCAAAGAAATTTGAAGATTGGTTGATGGCCTTTGCTTTTCCCAGCTGGAAGAGTCTAAAAAATGGTTACAATAATGGAGGCAAAACTGGCGAAACCTTAACAACACCTGATGAAATAGAATCGTTTATTGCTGAGCAAAAATGTATTGCGTTGCTGTTTCAGTCCGTCAGAGAAGATATAATATCTTTGATCGAATACTCTAGTGCTACAGATCTCTGGAACAAATTGAAAAACAAATGTATAGGAAGCGAAGAAATTGTGAAAAACAAAAAGAAACTACTTAGAAAAGAGTTTGATTTGTTTGGGTGTTTAAAGAATGAATCAGTTTGTAAAATGATTGAGAGGTTTGGGCATCTGAAGCTGGAACTGGCGAGACATGAAATTTCCTATTCTCGAGAAGAGCTAGTAGACAAACTGTTTGACGCATTGCCAGATGAGATGGATTGGCAATATTATGCTTTGATGCTAAAGAATACTATCAAGCCACCAGAAGCGTTGACAGTCTGACGTGATTGTCGTGGGTCACGCAAATTTAATCCCAAAAACAACTATAGATAGTGGTAAGAGGGTATCGAACTCAGGGAGTATGTGGAAAGTGTGTTGATTTTATAGCCTTGCGATTAAACTACAATTAAACTAATTTGCAGAAATTAAAGATCAATACTTTGGATTGTTGTTTTAGAAAACTAAATTAAACTAATGGCAAATCAAATGTTGGTTGTAAAACAAATTAGGAGAGAACAATGATCACCTTAGGTTTCAGTTTCTTTAAACAATTGTGTGTAGTTCCAACTAGAAAGAGTTACATAGACATAACTCGTGTATAGATAATTGAAGTGATAAAAGGGAACAAAGTACTCGGATTTATAAACGCGAGGTTGTTTCCCGATGACCAATTAATCAATAACCAACCCTAACCCTTCCCGTGATATCTCGATTTCCAACGGCACCAAGAACGTACGATTGAGACTAGAAATTGCAATATCAATTAACAAGTTACAAGCAATTAAACATACACCATGATATTCAAGCAACGCAAGTTATCATTCTAGAAATTCGGGAATAAACACACAAAAGTTAAATAGAAACCTTCACCTAAGATGATCACCGAAAAGTTTAGCCGGACATAGCTTGGTGAATCATCATCACAATCAATTCAATGTTCATACGAATCAAATACATAAACCGAATGATAGAAAATGTCTCCAACCAAGCAAGAACACCAAAATTCGCCCCTAGTGTCTCCAATAACCGTCCAATGATGAGAACACTCCAAAAGACATCATAAAAACTGATTTAAAGAGGCAGTTACGGTTTGGATCGCAGCCACCACCGTAAATTACGGCTCCACCGTAATTTATGGTGGACTTAAATGTGTTACGGTGTTGCAAGACTGATTTACGGCAGCATACAAATGAAATCCACGTCCACTGTAAATTACGGTAGGACCGTAATTTACGGTGGTGAGCTGAAATATCTTCTTTGTTTCATCTTTTGCTCCTTGCTCACCCCGTTCATCTCCAATACCCTCCAGAGCTACATTTTATCCACTTTAAGCTCCCAAGCCGCACCTGAAACATATGCAATAGTAGTTATCTAATTCAAGATAATTACACGATTAAGTGAATGATTATTTCGTCTTTTAACATGATTAAGGGTTGTCCAATGGACCACCCGTCACATCCCCACACTTAACCGTTGCTTGTCCCAAGCAACTCATCAAATCAGTTTCAAAACAAGTGATCAAACTAAACCAAGCAAAACATGCAATCTTTTTACTAACCCCTTTTTAACACCCAACCAATGCACCCCTCTCTAAATCTCTCCTCTCGGCTACAAGTGAAAACTAGCAAAGATAAGCTAGACACACACTAGGCAAACGGGTGGTTGCATAATCATAAGCTTGTACCTAAATCAATCATTCTCCTAAAATGTGTCAAACATAAATGCAAATCAAAGGGACTTTCAAGGTTGTAACGTGGCTAGGCGTATGGGTAGGAAATGGAATATATATGAAGTAGCGAAAACTTGACCCGGTCTTTTTATTACAAAAATAAGCAAACGAACAACTATTAAACTTGACTACTATACACAAGATAACTAAACATCATTCATTTTTTTTCATTGCTTTTTTTTTTTTTTTTTTTTTTTTTTTGCAAACAACAATACAATAACGCATTAACCATATCTACTTCAAACTACTAAAACTACTAATACTATCACTAATACTATAAGACCGGGTCAAATTTGGGTAAATTTTTAAGTAAGTAGCTAGGGGTAACAATTGATAGGCTTTTAAGGTACAAAATGGGCAACTAAATGTCCAAACCCCCACCCCTCTCACTACCATGCTCATATATATAACTTATGAGGTCCAACCCCCCAAATCCCACACTCGCTCACACCAACAACGAGGCTACCTAAATGCCCTTATCCTTTTTGCATTCATGTCTAACTAAGGACTCAAATCGCATTCAAGCACAAGTTCTAATGCACCCCCACCCGTAGCCACTCTCATCAAAGACAATCATTATTTATGTACAAGTGTGGCTACAACTCTCACCAAGAATGAAAAAGGTATCAAGGGTTGCCGGTGCACCAACTTGGGATTAATCTAGGGTGTTCAAATTTTCACACCGTTTCGCTTGGCTCAAAATTTTTCAAAAACTTCAAAAAATTCCCCCCATCCCCACACTTGGGATACATTGACCCCAATGTATGGTTTTGAGAGGCTTTGATCACTAAAACTTTTTCAACATCAACAAAAACGTTTCTTCACTCAAACCCCAAATTTCTTTTTGTATTTTTCATTTTATAATTTTTTATGTTTTTCTTCTTTTTAACATAAGACACCACCACTCAATCACCAACCCAAACACAACGTATCACAACACCACCCAACCTCCCAATCCTTAAACAAACAAGCTATCAAATATGCACAAAAATATACACAAGGAGAAACACAACCTTACTAATAATAGCGCGGTCCCGGAGGTCCAAAAACGGAAGACATCACGTCATTCCATTCACCGAACGCGAACGAACCGCTACTACTTCCTCCTTCTTGTTGTTGCGCTCCCTCTCGTTGCCTCGGGTCAATCCATTGCGAGTGGTGGATCGGCGGGGTTGGATACGACATACTACCATCATATGGTGGTAGAGACGCATAATCCACATGTTGTGGATCCACAACCACCGGCCGCCCGGCATGATAATCCGCATGCAATCGCCTTTCTTGATCATCAAAATAATTGTTATTTATTTCCACTTCCCGGGAATACGCATGTGTGCGATTCCATAACTCATGACGATCCAAGCTATGTTTCAAGGCCCGCTCTATACTCGCACTATTTCTTGTGTTTTGATAAAACAATGTCCTCTCCGACCCCGACCACGTATCAAACACGGACGCCGGAGGACGTTGATTAGCAATCACCTCTTGCATGGTGCCTTCATAGGCCCAACCCGGTACATACGATTGCTGCGTATAATCATAAAACACCCCACCATGACCACTACCAAAACCACCTTGACCAACATTTTCAACACCATGCGGCGCGTCCGCATAGTCTTCATCTCCACTCGGAACTACTTCTTCATCGCTCTCTGGCTCATCCGGCTCTCCCGGTAACAAATCTCGTGCACCCAACTTTAGTGCCCTCCACCGTTGCCCTTCCGACTTCAACTTGTGATACCGCTCCGACTGAGTATACGTCCAAACATTCCCCAACTTATCCAACGTAAAAGGCTGGTGCCTTTTGGTTGCTCCTCGATCTTCGGAAGCAATCGCCTTCTGTTGTTTCATCAACCCCGTAATCATTCGACAGTACGGGACGATGTCTCTTCCATACTTGTTCCGACAGATCCATAAATGGTTCATAATAAGATAACGTATAGGAAAACGCGGACCCCCGTGCATCAACGAATAAAGAACAGGCACTTCAGGAAACCTCACCTGTTCTTTATCTCCCCTCCTTGGAATAACATTAAGAAGACATATTGTATGCAACAATTTAGCTTCAATTTTCAAATTCTTCCGGTATAGGATACCACTGTATCTACCGGGCAAGAACAATGCTGCCAACATGTCATTCCATCGCTGATGTTTCTCCGGCTTCACAAGAAGATCATCCAAAGTCGGTATCATATAATCGCGGGCTGGCAAACTGTCATACTTTCCGAGCTTCTTCAAGGTATCAAAAGACATTTCTACCGGCACTCCATTCACAACACCCGTCAGCTTCATATTCGATGGCCTGTCATATCGATTAACCTTAAGCGTTGCCATCCACTCTTGGATTTCAGTGATAAACAAATTGTTTTTATCTTTGTCAAAACAAGTAAGTGCCGACTCCTAACCTAGAGCCCGGAACTTATCAAACACCCCAAACTGCCCAAACTCAGCTTCTCGAACATCCCTTTCACATATGAAGGCCGCTGCCTTATTCTTCAACTTATTCATGCAATCATTATATAACGTTGGCTGCTATGCCTCTGGTTGTTCATCCAAAGGACCCGAGTCCCATTTTGGTTTCTCTGTCGGATCCAATTCCATCTCTTCTTCGCTTTCACTTAAGCTTTCATCCACTCTACCCAAATATTGTCTCTTCTTTGGTTGTTGTTCCGGCTGTTTACCCTTTCCCCTTGAAGATGAAGACGAACCAGCTCCCGTCTTTTCTTTAGTTCGTGCCATTCCTACACACATTAGAATAAACAACACAACCAACGAAACAACATTAAACCCTCTTTTCAAAACATCCCCACACTTGCTTTTTACCATGGTTGTAGATGCTAGTGAACCAAAAGTATATCAAGAATTTTCAAAACTTGGGCATGGTGTCTCTACAATGTAGAGATACCCAAAAGTTCACTACTTTAACCACAAATCCTACATCTACAACCATAACCATGTTCAAATAATCAATTTCATAATCATGTCTAAGAACAAGCAAGTGGGTATGGGCAAGTAACCTAAATAACCTTACTTTTCACAATGTAGCATCAAAATACAACAAATAAGCTTTCATACCTTTGCTTGAAGATGCTAAAGTGCTTGTGAAACAAAAGCTCCAAAAACCCCCAAATTTTTCGAACTAGGGTTTAGAATTTGGACCCTAAAACTGCGTTTTCTCGTATGTTTCTTAGCAAAATCAGATACTACGTTGAAAATTAGTCAAGAAGGACTCTGATTTCTCTCAGTTTGGTCAAGAATTGAAGGATTTATGGAGGTTTGAAGGTTGAAGAAGGTTATGGAGGTTTGAGGTTTCTTGTGGGAAAGAGATGATGGTGATAGAAGGTGAAAGGTGTTGTGTGTGGCTAGGGATTAATCACAAAATCAGATGTTATATTTTTTTTTTGTTTTTTTTTTTATATACATAAGATCCGGACTAACATGTTGACAAAATCACGTACCGTAAATTACGGTCAAACCGTAATTTACGGTGAGATCTGGATCACAAATTTGTACCGTAAATCAGTAGCACTGCACCGTAAAACTCAACAATTTTCTTAACTCACCGTAAATTACGGTATGACTGTAATTTACGGTGAAACCTGAACATGCATTCTTACCGTAAATCAGTAGAGTTTTACCGTAATCGACCAACCATATTTCCTTACCACCGTAAATTACGGTAAAACCGTAAATTACGGTGGATACTGGGCGATCCTGACTCGTGCAAAATGCTGTTTTAAGGTATCAATTTTTATGTTTTTCAATTTTTTCGATTTTTTTATGGTTTTTAAAATTTTTTCAAAAACGTGAAAAATCACCCTACCCCCTCAAAAATCCCGTGTTGTCCTCAACACAATGTTAGAGTAATTCGTGACCCGAACATCCCCACACTTGTTTCAAACACGGATTTCGAGAAAATACGGCAATTGTGCAAATTATACAAAACAAACAAAACAAAACACTACTATGTACACTACCAAACCTGGGCCTCTCATGGTTGTTCCTCATCGACCGGGCGCAAGATGTAGCCCGCTTTGTCAAGCTCCAAGGTGTTTATGTCATTCCCATCCAAGTACGGCTTTAACCGGTGACCGTTCACCGTTTGTTGCTTCAATGTTTGCTCGTCTTGGATGTCTACGTCACCAAATCTACCAACTCTCCGAATGACATACGGACCCATCCATTTACTTTTGAGCTTGCCCGCGAACATCTTTAACCTTGAGTTATACAACCAAACTTTTTGACCCACTTCGAACGTTTTCTTTCGCAATTTTGCATCATGCACCTTCTTGAGTTTATCTTTGTACGCCGATGCAAATTCGTATGCCTCGTCTCGGATTTCTTCTATCTCGCTTAATTGTAACTTTCTCAACTTCCCCGCCTCATCATAATCTGCGTTGACCGTCTTAATTGCCCAATGCGCCCGATGCGCTAACTCCATTGGCAAATGACAACCCTTTCTATACACCATCCGGTAAGGCGTTGTGCCAATTGGAGTCTTGTAGGCCGTTCGGTATGCCCACAACGCATCATCTAACTTACTCGACCAATCCTTCCTATCCGTTCTTACCGTCTTCATGAGAATTTCTTTGATTTGACGGTTGGACACTTCAACTTGTCCACTCGTTTGCGGATGGTAAGGTGTGGCAATCCGGTGATTCACGCTATACCTCTTCAATAATTTTCCGAAGTTGAAGTTCTTGAAATGTGAACCACCATCGCTTATAATGACCCGCGGGATGCCGAAACGAGAAAAGATGTTGGATTGAACAAATTTACAAACAACCGAATGGTCGTTTGTTCGTGTTGCAATAGCTTCAATCCACTTCGAGACATAATCCACCGCTACCAAAATGTATAGAAAGCCATTCGAATTCGGAAAAGGACCCATAAAGTCTATACCCCATACATCAAATATCTCGACAACCAAGATTGGTTGTAATGGCATCTCATCCCTCTTCGATATACTTCCCATCTTTTGACAATTTATGCAGTTTCTAGCAAATTCACAAGCATCCTTGAAAATTGTGGGCCAATAAAACCCACATGAAAGTACCCGATAGCCTGTTTTGTGCCCACTAAAATGACCCCCGCATGCGGACGAATGAGCATGGGTCAAAATTTCCAACACTTCTGTTTCGGGCACACACCTTCGTATAACTTGATCCGGTCTAATCTTGAAAATATCCGGTTCATCCCAAATGTATTGCTTCACTTGGACCATAAATTGTTGTCGACGCTTCTTGGTCCAATGACTTGGGATGGCACCCGTGGCTAAGTAGTTGACATAGTGAGCATACCACGGTGCAACAAAGGTGGAAACGGCTAGTAATTTCTCGTCGGGAAAACTCTCATTAATTTCACTAACATCATCGATCCCTTCCACCGGAATCCGAGATAAGTGATCCGCCACTACGTTCTCACTTCCCTTTTTGTCTCGGATTTCTAGATCAAATTCTTGTAACAATAATACCCACCGAATCAACCGAGGCTTCGCGTCTTTCTTCTCCATCAAGTATCGGACCGCACTATGATCCGAGTAAACCACCACTTTGCTCCCCCAAATATAAGCACGAAACTTATCCAAAGCATACACCACCGCTAGTAACTCCTTTTCGGTTGTGGTGTAATTGAGTTGTGCTTCGGATAAAGTTTTGCTTGCATAGTAAATCACCACCGGCTTTCTATCAACCCGTTGACCCAAAACTGCACCAATAGTGGTGTCGCTTGCATCACACATGATCTCGAACGGCTTTGACCAATCCGGTGGTTGCAAGATAGGAGCTTTGACCAAATGTTCCTTCAAAACAGTGAAAGCTTGCATACACTCATTAGTAAAATCAAATGGGACATCTTTTAATAACAAGTTGCATAAGGGTTTGGTGATAACACTAAAACCCTTTATGAAACGTCTATAGAAACCCGCATGTCCCAAGAATGACCTTACACCCTTAACATTTTTAGGAGGTGGCAAAGATGCTATTACCCGTATTTTTGCCTTATCCACCTCCATCCCTCTTTCAGAAATTACATGACCCAACACAATGCCCTCTTGCACCATGAAATGACTTTTCTCCCAACTTAGCACTAGATTTTTCTCAACGCACCTTTTTAAAACCTTTTGCAATTCGTTGAGACAAGCATCAAAAGTAGTGCCAAAAATGGAGAAGTCATCCATAAATACTTCAAGCGACTCTCCAACCATGTCCGAGAAGATACTCATCATACATCGTTGGAAAGTTGCCGGAGCATTGCACAAGCCAAATGGCATTCGCCGAAAGGCAAAGGTGCCATATGGACAAGTGAAGGTGGTCTTGTGTTGGTCATCCGGGTGTATTTCTATTTGATTGTAACCCGAGTACCCATCTAAGAAGCAGTAATATTTTTGACCTGATAATTTTTCAATAATTTGGTCAATGAAAGGTAGCGGGAAATGGTCTTTAGAAGTGGCGGCATTCAATTTTCGGTAGTCAATACACACACGCCACCCGGTAACCGGTCGGGTGGCAATTTGTTCACCACTTTCATCCTTGACTACTTGAATGCCGGCCTTCTTAGGCACAACTTGAGTGGGACTCACCCAAGCACTATCCGAAATCAGATAGATAATTCCCGCATCCAACCATTTAATTACCTCCTTTTTGACTACCTCCCGTAAGTTCGGATTCAATCGCCTTTGAGCTTCTCTTGTCGGTTTGGCATCTTCGGTTGTAATGATTTTGTGCATGACAATTGATGGACTAATCCCTTTGAGATCGGCAATTGTCCATCCGATAGCTCCCTTGTTTTCCTTCAAGACTTCCAACAATGCTCGCTCTTGGGCCAACTCCAAATTAGAGGCAATAATGACCGGTAAAGTGTCATTATCCCCTAAAAACACATACTTCAAATGGCTCGGCAAGTCTTTGAGCTCCAACTTTGGCGGCTCCTCTAGCGATGGTTTAGTACCCGAATCTATTTCCGCCGGTAAGCCTTCAAACTGGTGGGTCCATGGTGGCCGACCTTCTTTCAATGCCATCGCATCTTGCTTTTCCTCTTCAACCCGGAGTGCATAAGCATGTACCTGTTCAGAAAAATCACACAGGCAAACATCCAAACCATCCTCCTCATACTCATGCGGGTTGCATCCGTCAACTATATCTGCCATGAAACACTCATCAACACCATTAGCATTAGAATTGTTAGTAAAAACATTCAAACGCATTTTCCGATTTCCAAAAGTCATATCAACTGTACCAAATCTACAATCGATGACTGCATGTGCGGTGCTCAAAAATGGCCGACCCAAAATTACATTTTGTTGTTGCTTAGGGTCCGCCGATGAGTAATCCAAGACTAAAAAGTCAACCGGGTAATAAAATTCATCAATTTTAACAATGACATTTTGAACCATACCCCGGGGTAACTTATGAGACAAATCGGCCAAAACAACCGTTGTCTCCACCCTTGATAACGGACCAAAATCATATTGGTCATATAATCCCCCCGGTAAAATGCTAACTCCGGCCCCAAGATCTAGCAACGCCTTAGCCATTTGAAAATTACCTACTTGTATGTTAATCAATGGCGTGCCCGGATCTTGGAGCTTAGGAGGAAGCTCCCCGTTCAAAACCGCACTCACTTGCCCGGTTAAATCGACCCGCTTAGGCATTTTCTTTTTGTTTTGCCTCTTTTGTGTACACAATTCTTTTAGAAATTTTGCGTAAGCGGGTACTTGCTTTATTGCATCAAGAAGTGGAAGGTTAATTTTGACTTGTTTAAACATGTCCCACAATTCTTCTTTTTGGGGACCTCTCGATGCAATAAAATTTTTCTTACCCGGGTCAAGTAAAGCCGATGGAAACGGGACTTGACTCGGTTCACCCTCAACTTTTTCACTTTCTTTATTTTCACCCAAACCCGGTTTATTAACATTTAATTCTTTTGGTTTAACCGGCGAAACATCATCATCACTATCATTACCCGTGATGTCCTCAACTACCCCCTCAACCAATTCGGGTGATAAATTGGCTTTAAACTCTTTTCCACTTCACAAAACACTAACCTGATGAACATTAACATTACCTCTTGACGAACCGTGTGATGGATTTACCTTGGTGTCACTAGGAAGTTGACCCTTGTTCTTCTTCAATTCAGCCACATCGGTTGCCAATTGACCCATTTGGGTTGTTAATGATTGTATGCTTTTGTCACGAACTTCATCTTTTTGCATTCGGACTTCATCAAGTTGATTCCGTTTTTGCATCTCCGTTTGCATGCTCTTTAGCATCTCCATCATCTCGTTTCCACCCGAAGAACCCCCTTGTTCTTGACCCGTTTGCCTTTGGTACCCTTGGTTGTTCCCATTTCTATATCCACCTTGATTGTTATAAGGTTGACGCGAACCATAGTTTCCTTGGCTACCTTGAAAGTTCGGGTTTGATTGATTTGAGGGGTTCCCATATCGAAAATTTGGGTGGTTCCTCAACCCGGGGTGGTATGTATTGGAATTCATGTTGTTGTAGTTTCTACCACCCCCTCCTTGACCTTGACCTTGAATAGCATGCACTTCTTCATATTGCCCTTCCACCATTCCTTGGCAATTTTCAGCCGCGTGACCTATTTCATTACACAAAGCACAAACATCATAAATTTGGTTAGTAGTTTGAACATTACCATCATCTATGGCGTGCACTTGTGATCGGGCCATGGCCGGTCGCGCTCTTCTTGAGGCTTGAGCTTTCCTCTTTGATGTAGTTGCCATGCTTTCCAAGAACTCCCAATCATCATTCTCATAATTTGTTCCAAAAGTCCCACCGGTAATAGACATCAAGTCACGTGCATCTTCAGCACTCAACCCCTCGTGAAAGGCATTCATCAACTCCCACAATTCAATTCCATGGTGAGGGCAATTTTTAATCATCATATTGAAACGCTCGAATGCCTCATGAAACATCTCACCATGTTGTTGTTGGAAGCTTCTCAACCCCTTTCTTGCATCGTTGGTCTTTTGGGCGGTGTAAAACTCATCCAAGAAAGTTTGTTGCATCTCCCCCCATGTATATATGGATGCCGAAGGTAACGTGTAGAACCATTTCTTCGCCTTATCTTCCAAAGAAAATTGGAATAATACCAATTTGATGTCATCAGCCGAGAACCCTTGACTCCCAAGAGTGTTGCAAATCGAGTCATAAGCCTCTAAATGAAAGTAAGGCTCCTCCGTTGCCAACCCTTTGTATTTTGGTAGACTTTGCAAAGAGTTGGTCCTCACTTCAAATGTTCTCCCTTGATCATTGTGAGGAATAACTACCGGTGAAGGGTTTTGAGTGATTACCGGCCGAAAATGTGCTTCGATGCCCCTCACATTTTCTCTAAGGTGTCTTCTTGGTACACCAAACCTACCCCTTGGGCGAATAGGACCCATTGGTCTTGGTATAGGCCCTTGTGGTGCAATTGGTTGTTGAAATTGTTGTTGCGGCATCGGTGGGCGTTGAATTGGCCTTTGGAATTGTTGGATATTTGGTTGTACATTTTGTGGCCGGACTTGTTGCAATGGAATAGGGCGTTGCATTGGTGGCCCTTGTGGTCTTGGCCGAATATGTTGCGGTATGAGTTGTTGTTGCGACATCCCACCAACATTTGACATTCCTTGAGATTGACTTTGCACATACCCAAACTCTCCTTGATCACCATAACCCTCGTAAAAATATCCATCCTCATCATAACCCTCAAATTCTTCGTATCCTTCCTCATATCCATCTCCCCCTATACCCGAAGTTTGCCCAAATGGAATGGTCGAGTATTGAAAACCCGACTGGTTTGATGGCCTAAACGTAGAGGTAGTATGGACAATGGTTTTATTTGGTGGTATTGAATAATGAGAAGATGATTGACCTGTAGATGGAGGAAAGAAGTGTGATAATGGTGGGATTGTGGCAGATGGACTAAAGGTAAGACTGGGTTCGACTTGAGTAGTGTTCAGTTGTGTGGTGTTGGTATTGGTTGGTGTAGTATCATGAAGTGGAGTAGGAATTGTGGTGATGTTTGGAATAGTGGTGTTTGGTGATGGTTGTGTGGATGTAGGAATGAATGATGAGGTCGTTTGACCCGTTGTAGGTGGTATTTGTGGTTCGTCCATGATGTTTCTTGGTGTAATGGGTGAAGTAGGTGAACCAACGATTCTGTTTTCGCGTAGTAACACTCGGTTTTGCCTTAACGTTCGTTCAATTTCCGGATCAAATGACAATGGTGATGCTTTGTGAGAGCCTCTAGTATGCATGCACCTGTAGAACCTGCACACTAAACACACCAGTGTAAACCCGAAAATAACAAAGCAAAACTAACAAACTGACACACGTTGCGCACTACTCCCTGGCAACGGCGCCAAAATTTGACGTGATTGTCGTGGGTCACGCAAATTTAATCCCAAAAACAACTATAGATAGTGGTAAGAGGGTATCGAACTCAGGGAGTATGTGGAAAGTGTGTTGATTTTATAGCCTTGCGATTAAACTACAATTAAACTAATTTGCAGAAATTAAAGATCAATACTTTGGATTGTTGTTTTAGAAAACTAAATTAAACTAATGGCAAATCAAATGTTGGTTGTAAAACAAATTAGGAGAGAACAATGATCACCTTAGGTTTCAGTTTCTTTAAACAATTGTGTGTAGTTCCAACTAGAAAGAGTTACATAGACATAACTCGTGTATAGATAATTGAAGTGATAAAAGGGAACAAAGTACTCGGATTTATAAACGCGAGGTTGTTTCCCGATGACCAATTAATCAATAACCAACCCTAACCCTTCCCGTGATATCTCGATTGCCAACGGCACCAAGAACGTACGATTGAGACTAGAAATTGCAATATCAATTAACAAGTTACAAGCAATTAAACATACACCATGATATTCAAGCAACGCAAGTTATCATTCTAGAAATTCGGGAATAAACACACAAAAGTTAAATAGAAACCTTCACCTAAGATGATCACCGAAAAGTTTAGCCGGACATAGCTTGGTGAATCATCATCACAATCAATTCAATGTTCATACGAATCAAATACATAAACCGAATGATAGAAAATGTCTCCAACCAAGCAAGAACACCAAAATTCGCCCCTAGTGTCTCCAATAACCGTCCAATGATGAGAACACTCCAAAAGACATCATAAAAACTGATTTAAAGAGGCAGTTACGGTTTGGATCGCAGCCACCACCGTAAATTACGGCTCCACCGTAATTTACGGTGGACTTAAATGTGTTACGGTGTTGCAAGACTGATTTACGGCAGCATACAAATGAAATCCACGTCCACCGTAAATTACGGTAGGACCGTAATTTATGGTGGTGAGCTGAAATATCTTCTTTGTTTCATCTTTTGCTCCTTGCTCACCCCGTTCATCTCCAATACCCTCCAAAGCTACATTTTATCCACTTTAAGCTCCCAAGCCGCACCTGAAACATATGCAATAGTAGTTATCTAATTCAAGATAATTACACGATTAAGTGAATGATTATTTCGTCTTTTAACATGATTAAGGGTTGTCCAATGGACCACCCGTCACAGTCGACTTGCTGATTGAGAGATTAGAGAGTCACGAGTTGGAATTAAAGAAGACGCATAAAGTCAATCACTCATCATACCAGCAGAACTTGGATTTGTATTATCCAAAGAGCATGATGCCAAAGAATACATCTCCCAAGACTGCGTTTTCTACTGAGAATGTTTCCACAACAAGCAAAGAAAGTCAAAGCAGTGGTTATCACAGTGGATATCACAGTGGGTCTTCATCAAATTCAAACCAGTCTGATGCAAAGAACTTATTTCAATGCAACATCGCTGTAGACTTAAAGAACGCTCAGAATTTCAGCGAGGAATCTGCCAAACAACAGATGGTTTTCCTAGCATCTGTGCTAGAATCTTATGAAAGTCTTGTAGCAGGGAAGATAGGCAACACCAACCTGACAAAAGAAGATTATGATCAGATAGATCCTGAGGAGATGGAACTAATCGACATAAGGTGGTGTATGGCCAGTGCAGTTCGTCGAGCACAGCGTTTCATGGAGATAATCGGGAGGAAGTCAATTGGTGGACCATCTACCAAGTTGGGCTTTGATAAATCCAAGGTGACATGCTTCAAGTGCAAACAGAAAGGTCACTTTAAGCGTGAATGCAGAAACGCGTATGCTGATGAATCTGAAAACCCGTTCAGAGAAGATTACTACAAGAAGGCAATTTATCATCAGAATAAATCAGAACCGCCAAGAATGAAGCAGCTTGAGGATAACAAAGAAAAATCTAGAGCTCTTGCGGTGATTCACGACGATGAAGGTTACGACTGGAGCGAGTTGTTACCTGAAGAGGATGCGGTTGGATATGCTTTCATGGCAAAAACTGAACCTATTCCTTGGAAAGATAATAGAACTGAAGAACAGAAGTATAATTACAGAAGGATGTTAGCCACGAACAAATTGATCAGATTATCTGGTATCTTTTTTGAGGCAAAAAGAGCAAATAGATGGGATCCAGACAGGGAATGTTATCTTGACCCCTATGGAAACATCGCTGTTGATTATAACACTCTTGATGTGGAAACCATAATCAAAGAGTATCAAGTTGAAGATGATTATTGGCAGAAGAAATGGTGGGGAAGCGAAGAAGAAGAAGAGAAAGAAGAGAAAGAGAAAGAAGAGAAAGAGAAGTCAAAGAAAGTTGATACTGGGATCATTGACACGACACAGGAGTTGAATGCTGAAAACATGGGAAAGATGGCTGGCAAGATGTTGGCAGCTAATACGCTAGAGGTAGATTCTAAATCCGTCTCTGAGTCTAAAAGCCAAGTCAGTTCAAACGCGTCAACGACTGAGTCAAGTAAGAAGGTCAGTGGTGATGGTGACTGCAAAAATTGCATCAAAGAGTGCAAGGTTTGTAGTACAAACACTTATCTCAAAGGTAAGAAGATTGAGGATCTGACTGCTAATGTCAGAAGTGTTGAGGATCAAATCCTTGATCGTGACAAAATGGTGAAAGCTTCAACTGAACGATTAAAAGAATTAACTAACAAAATTGAAACTGATAAAATTGATCAAGAAAAGGTTAGGAAAGAAAATGAGAGGTTAGTTCTTGAAAATCGTCAGATCACTGAAAAATTTGAGAAACTTAAAAGCACGATTAAAGATAATGATGATAGAAACGGTAAAACTTACAAAGAAAATTGCCAATTGCAATGTGTTTTGAGAATCAAAGAAGAATTAATCAACAAACAATTGGATGAGATTGCTAAATTGAAACTTCAGTTTGAAGAAGCCAAGATTGAGAATGAGCGTATCAATTTGAAATTGAACAGTTACAGCTCTGCAAGCTTTGTTTTGCAACACATTATTCCCAAACCTATTGGGAAAGACAAAGCAGGCGAAGATGTATACTGTGATGGAACTAGGGTTGGGTTTCATCAAGTTCCACCACCAGTTCTAGACAATTATTCGGAAAAACAATCTGGGCTGGTTAATCTTGAGGAAGAAAATGAAGTGAAACTTCCTGATTCAATTGATGTGACATTTTCTTCATCATCATTTGATGATAGTGTTCAAACTGAGATTGTTAAAGGCATGGCTGAAAGTGTTCTGGATAGTGATTCAGCTGGAGATGATGAATGTTTCTTGAACAAATACATTCCGAAACAAAAGTCCAAAAACAACTTAGGTGATGAACCGGGTCTTGTGATGTACAAGATGGCTGGATCTGATAAGTTGTATTCGGATTCTGAGTTTCCTCTGGAGAATGTAAATGTTTCAAAATTGACAAATGTGTTCAAAATGGTTGAAATTGATTTGTCTGAAGTAAAGAGTTTAAAACAAACAAAAAAGAAAATGAATTTTGAGAAAGATAAAGCTTACTACAAGAAACCTGTAGTTCCACCACGTTTTTATAACAACAATCGAAACAATTCGTCGGGTGGATATCAGGGTGGTAGGAGTTATCAGAAAAGGAGTTTTCAAAACAAAAGGTTTGCTGAAAAGAAAGTGTTTGTGAATGGGTCGAGTTCACTTTCTGATGAGGAAAATGAAAATTTTTCAAAATCAAATGAAGAGTTTTTTGAAAAGAGGGCCTCACAACCTCAGTCTGAAGGCACAAGTCGGGTAGTTGATACTCGTACATGTTTTAGATGCAACAAAGTTGGTCACATTGCAAGAAATTGCACCAACTCCAAGCCTAAGACTGAAGTTGTTGAGAATCGACAGAAGAAGGTTGATTCAAAAGGAAAAGCTCCAATGGTTGTTGAGAAAGTTTTGAAAAATGAGAAAACAAAAGTCAAAATTGAACCCGTTAGGAATGTGGTAACTAAAAATGACAAATTTTACAAACGGGTTGCATTATCTAAACAAACATGGAAGCCAAAAGTTGTTGATAAACCAAAGGTTTCAGTGTCGGAAAAACAATCGTCTTCTACCACACCGGTAAAGATGAATGTTCCTTTGGATTATTATGAAAAATTAGAGAAACAATCTTCTACTCCACCTGAGAAGAAGAATGTTCAAAAGAAAAATCAACCAACCGGTCAACTTAAAATAGATGAGTTTTTCTTATACAAAAAGGTTGAGGTTGGATCAGATGAAAGTTTGAAAATGAATGATAAAAATTTTCCGCCACTTTACACTGCTAAAACTCACATTAAAGTCAAGTTACCCGAGTCAAAAGAGGCTTGGGTGGCATCAAAATCTCACTAAAGATTTTGGACTTGCCGGAGCTTCCTAGTTGGTAATTGGGAAGCATGAATCGGCATCTTTATTGAATTGTTTGTGATATGTGCAGGAACTTCCGAGAGCTATTTCAAGATGGATAATGGATAGCGGAGCGTCTCGACATATGACAGGGAAGACTGCATTGTTGTACGATGTTAGAAATTTCAATGGAGGTTACGTGGGATTCGCAGGAAACCAAGGTGGTAGAATTGTCGGTGAAGGAACGTTATCCAATGGAATCGTTACGTTTGAAAGAGTTAATTACATTGCTGAGCTGGAGAATAATCTACTGAGTATCTCACAGATTTGTGACAGGATGTATACCACTCACTTCACAGACAAAGAATGTTTGATCTTGAAGCCAGGATTTGTTATCCCTGAAGAATGGATTATCATGCGGGCACCAAGAGTCAATGATCTGTACGTGTTGGACATGAGTGTAGCTACTACAACCATGGGTCAGGCTCATTGTTTTGTGTCTAGAGCAACAGAGAAAGAATCGAAGTTGTGGCACCGGAAGATGGGGCATATACATCTTAGAAAAATGAATCACTTGGTGCACAATGATTTAGTTCTTGGAGTTAATATCAAAGGTTTTCATCTGGAAGGGGAGTGCATTAGTTGCATCAAAGGCAAGCAGAAGAAAAAGTCACACCCTAAAAAGCAAGTCAATTCAGTTTCCAGACCATTAGAGAGACTACATATGGATCTGTTTGGTCCAGTAAACGTCAAAAGTATTGCAGGGGATCTCTACTGTCTTGTGGTTACTGATGATTATTCCAGATTTTCATGGGTATCATTCTTGAAGTCGAAAGATGAAACGTTTGACAGTTTGATGGCGTTGTTCAGAAAGATTGAAAATTTGTACCAAAGGCGTATTAGAAGAATTAGAAGTGATAATGGTACTGAGTTCAAGAATAACAAGATGGAAGAATATTGTGATGAAAGAGGTATATTGCATGAGTTTAGTGCTCCGTATACTCCGCAGCAGAATGGAGTCGCAGAACGCAAAAACAGGACGCTAATCGAAACGGCCAGAACAATGCTTGCTGATTCAAAGCTACCGATAAATTTTTGGGCAGAAGCAGTTTCCGCCGCATGCTATACACTCAATCGGGTTCTCACTGTAAAGAAATTCAACAAGACATGCTTTGAGTTGATCAATAATCGCAAACCGAACCTGAAGTTTTTAGAACCGTTTGGGTCTCCTTGTACAGTTCTAGAGCCTTTGGGTAAGTTTGGTCCAAAGAGTATCGAAGGAATATTTGTAGGTTACTCAAGTCCACAAAGACGTGTCTTTGTTCCAAGCATGAAGCAGATCATCGAAGCACAACATGTTGAGTGTCAGGGGTATACTATGCCGCCTCAAAATCCCGGTGACTCATGGTGTTTTAATTACGATAAATTGTGGGATTCGTTTGACATGGAAGAAGAAAAGGAAGAAGAAGAAGATTTCTTTAACGAGTTGGATATTCTGAGAGAGTATGAAGAATCACAGGAAAGGTTTCCAGCTGAGTATTCAAGAAGACCGCAACGAGCTTCAAATGATGATGAAGCAGGTCCAAGCAATGCTGGTGAACATGATGATGTTCAACAAAATGAAGTTGCTCAAGATAATCAGTCGGCACAGAATGATAATCAAGAATCTGAGAACATGCCAGTATTTGATCGTGGTGATTCAGATTCTGAGGGGGAGCAAATTCAGATCTCAAGTCAAACAAACCCAGTTAGTGAACAAGATGCAAATCAGAATGTTACTAATCTGGAAGGTGATGTAGATGTTCCATGCGAAGTAATGCCACAAACTCTTTCATATCATCCAGAGGAATTGATCATTGGAGAATTGCAGACAGGCGTCCGCACTCGAAGATAGATTGATAAAGGGCTTACATGTTTTTATACAACAGTTGCTCCTTTGCAAACTGAATTTTCATTGAGTTGTTTTATCTCGCAGGTTGAACCAAGGACTTACAAAGAGGCGCTTACTGAAGATTCTTGGGTCAATGCAATGCAGGAGGAACTGAGCCAATTCGAAAAGCTGGGAGTGTGGAAGTTAGTGGATTTTCCAGATGGTCAGAGGAAGATAAACACCAAGTGGGTGTTCAAATGTAAGAGAGGCGATAGAGGAGTTGTGGTTCGCAACAAAGCTCGACTCGTAGTCCAGGGTTTCAGTCAGTAGGAGGGGATAGATTTCACTGAAGTATATGCTCCAGTTGCTAGACTAGAAGCTATCAGAATCTTCTTAGCATTTGCATCATGGAAAAACTTCAAAGTATATCAGTTAGATGTAAAATCGGCGTTTCTCTATGGGAAGGTAAAAGAGGAGGTATATGTCGGTCAGCCACCGGGCTTCACCGATCCACTTCACAAAGACAAGGTCTAGTTGCTAGACAAAGCTCTGTATGGTTTACACCAGGCCCCGAGAGCTTGGTACGAGACACTGTCTCAACACCTACTAGCCAACAGTTTCATCCGTGGAAAAGTGGATGCTACTCTCTTCACCAAAGAGGTCGACGGTCATCTTCTGATAGTTCAAATTTGGGACGACATCATATTTAGGTCAACAAATGAGGATCTATGCAAAGATTTTGAACGAGTAATGAAGCAGAAATTTGAAATGTCATCGATGGGTGAGATGAAATTCTTTTTGGGATTGCAGGTTGATCAACTATCCAAAGGAATTTTCATACATCAAACGAAGTACGTTCATGATATCTTGGAGAAATTCGGGATGTCAGGTTCTACTCCAGCTTCCACCCCATTAGCAACGAATCATGGGATAAACCCTGATCTCACTGCAGAGAAGGTAGATGAAACGATGTATCATTCCATGATCGGATCACTGATGTATTTGACAGCTTCAAGACCCGATATTATGTCCCCAACCTGCCTCGCAGCAAGATTTCAATCTAACCCGAGAGCTTAGCATATGGTGATTGTGAAAAGGATATTGCGCTACCTGAAAGGAACTCCATCATTGGAGTTGTGGTATCCAAGAGAAGGCGATTTCACGCTCGAAGGGTATTCCGATTCTGATTTCGGATGCTGCAAAGTTAACGCTAAATCAACAACAGCAGGGTGTCAGTTTTTCGGATCACGATTGGTCACTTGGCAATGCAAAAAGCAAACCTCTGTGGCTTTATCCACATGTGAAGCGGAGTATGTATCTGCTAGCAGTTGCTGCTCACAGATCTTGTGGATCCAGCAACAGATGCGCGACTACGGTTTGCAATTTCTAAACACCCCTATCTTTGTTGATAATGAGGCAGCGATTAACATTACTAAAAATCCAGCACATCACGCTAAAACGAAACACATAGAGATTCGTCATCACTTCATTCGTGATTGTTTTGTGAAGAAGTTGATACAAATTGAGAAAATCCACACTGATGAACAAAAAGCTGATTTACATACCAAAGCATTTGATAGAACACGTTTTCAGTATTTGCTAAAACTGAATGGTATGAAGCTTTTATCGGTGTTGGAGGAGATCATTGGCGTTGATGGAGGAGACACTGTAGATGATGTTGAGAAGCAATCTGCAATGGTTTGTCGATTTTTTACTTGTTTTGGTATTTAGGGGGAGTATAGGGTAATTTTTCAGAAAATACAAAAACAATAAAAAATGACAAAAATACAAAAACATGAGATAGTTTTAAAATCCAAAAACAATATAAAACCAGAAAAAGAGCTTGTGTAAAAATGGAAAATGATAGTACATCGGCTTGACAGTCACGGTACGCTAAAGAAATGGAATGTTTAAAAGGTTAAACAGTCTCGCTGATGATATGCCGATAGGTTTTTACACATTTAGTAGGTTTGTTCGGGATATAAACTTAAATCTTTTCTTGCTTATTTCGTGGGGAACACTACTTGGATATATAGGTAACCCCTGAAATCTTGTTTGAAAGATTCCTTTTTCTGATATACTAGGTTTTTATACTCAGTGATATCTGGGGTATTATTCCGGGACTTCTGCTGAATGGAAGTTCTGACCTAGTCCTCAAATAATACTTTCTGCAATGCTTGAAACATAGCATCACCCTCAGCATATGATAAGACAATAAAATTGCTTAGCAATGCTGTTGTAAAAAAGATCCTCTAAAGGGGACACACCCAAGTTGAGTCATGATCTCTCTGCTGAACAGTAGTTCTAACCTGAGCTCTCATGATTTTTCATAAATTATTAACCCCTTACAGATATCATTTGTGTTATAATTATCTGTAAGACTGAATATTGGGATCTGGATACGGGAGTATATTCAAGAGGTGGGACACACGTATAAGTTTAACTCTCTAAAACACTAAATCCGTATCCTGGACAGATTGAAATGTGTGTAAGAATTTAAAGTGGATCAGTATATCGACAATCTAAGCGAATTGTTTAATTCTGAGTATGTAATAAAAGCTTAACGGTACTTGTGATTTGTCGAATAGCTGATATGATTCCCAAACACGCTCATCAAAAATATGTTTGTAAATAGTTTACTTTTATTTCATTTTAGTTCTGTATTTCATTTCTAGTTTAGAAACTTTATTAAAATACAAAAAGATTTTACATTTCTGCTTTATTTTTTACAAACCAAAGTGGAGAGTTGATCTTCAGATTCGATTCGAAAGATTGAAAGCAGATGCAGGAGATTTCTGGGCTGGAGGATGAGTCATGAGCTAAATCTTGATAAGTTTGAGAAGTTGAAAAGATAAAGCAAGTTCATTAATTTGAAACTTGTAATTTTCAGAAATTCAAATTGAACCAAATGTCAGTGTGATTTGTCTCAGATCAACCAAGGTCATTAAGTTGGACTTGGTAGATTAATTGAGTAATCAGGGTCATTTATTTGGACATGAATACTTAAGTGGATTTCTAACACTAAAGGTTAAAAGATAAGTTTTGATTTGAAACTGTTATTATCATATATCTTATTTTTGGGTAGAGTTTATACAGGAATTCCCATGGCAACAAAACGTTAAAGTTTGAACCAGAATCAGAGCCCTAGCTGTTCGAGAGAGGGAGTCTGTGAAAGGGGGAGTTAGGATTCTGGATCAACAATCAAAGGGGAGTTTGAAGATGGAGCTAGATTGAGTTCCTGAACCTGTATGAAGAAAGAGTGTATGCAATGAGAAGACAGAGTTGAAAAGAGATAAAGACTGAAGACTCAATGCCGAAGACTTCGTCAACATCCAAGGGGGAGTCTGTTGGTGCACTGAATGTCTGATGACTACGTCTTAGTTGAGTCTTAGGTCTAGATAGGTTAGATTGGAGCTCGGAAATGAAAAAGTGGATCTTAGAGTGGAATTCCACTCCAAATGACATTTATGTCATTAGGAGCGAAATCAGGTTACATTGTAATTCCGCTCCAGATGCTAGTTTAGTAGGTGATTCCGCTCCAAATGATAGTTGTTGATTCCGCTCCTAAGTGATATTGTTAATTCCGCTCCTGATGACCATGTGGTTTGGAGCGGAATCAGGCACCTATAAATAGGTGAGTGTCGATCTCATTTGTAACAGTTGGAGCGGAAACAGGTCTTGTGTACGGTGTCGAAATTCTGTCAAAATTCATTCAGAAACACTTGTAAAGATTGGAAATCAGTAATAGAAAGAAGTTAAAAGGATCCGAGCTGTTGTGACTTTGTATACATTGATTCCGCCTTCGTATTCAAATATGAACTGCTTTTTACTGACTATATAGGGTCTCAACACGGTCCAACATTTTTCAACTTCGACTATTTTTTCGACCTCAACTATTTTCTCTACCACTTTCTCCACTTCAACGATTTTTTCTATCGCTATTCTTATTATTTCCAGTTCTCTCTTCAATCTGGCAATCTTCTTCTCATTCAGCATTTCAACTTTATCTGCAAAAAACAAATTAAAAGAGTAAATTACAAGTTTTGTCCTTTATGTTTACATAAAATTTCAGGCGCTGTCCTTTAGCGCAAAAGTTGACAGGCGGTGTCCTTTATCTTTCAAAATCTTGCACGTTTTGTCCTTTAGACCAAACCCAGTTAGATTTTTTAGTTAAATCTAGTCATGTGCAAGGCACATGAGGGTACTATTGTAATTTAACCTTCCAAGGACTATTTTGTAAGATCAATTATATCAAGGGTTATTATGTATTAAACTTAAAAATAAAAAAAATATATAAAAACTCTCACACTCTCTCTCTTGATCTGAGTCCCTCCCTCTCTCTCTAACCACCACCCCTCTCTCCCTCTTTTCACTCTACTCCACCGCTCGCTCACCCTGCCTGAGATCTAGCAACAGCAAATGGAACAAGTGAAGAACAAACAGATTATACTCAAGGATTACGTTAATGGTTTCCCTAAGAAATCCGACATGCCAATTACTTCCTCCACCATCAACCTCAAGCTTCCAGAAGGTTCTAACGCCGTCCTCGTGAAGAACCTTTATCTGTCGTGAGATCCGTACATGTGTGGTAGAATGAGCAAATCAGAAGGAAGTTACGTTTCATCCTTCACTCCTGGATCGGTCTGTAACTTCAGCTTCATCGATTTATTCTTAAAACTTTGTTTATTCAACGATTTGTGCTTAGGGTTTCGATGTGATATTGCTGTTTGGGCAAATTATCATTTTTGTTCATTTCATAATTCCTTAATTCCGGAACTATTTTATTATATTTGTGAAATCGGTATATCAAATGTTTTCATCGACCCAATTAGTCTCTCCCTGACAAAATATCAAGATTATTTTAAGGTCAATTATGGCTTGTGTGCTTTGAAATTACCGAAATCCTATCCACACACGTGTAATAATTTTGTATTTCTAATAATTTCAATAAATATCTGTACTTGTGAAATCGGTGTATCAAATGTCCCAGTTCAATTCTGAAACCACCACCTCTGCCGTCAACTTGAGGGTGGAGAGAGAGAGAGAGGAAATTTAGAGAGAGATGAAATTTAGAGAGAGAGAGAGATGTGTGCAGGGTTTTTGTTTATTTGTAAATCTTTTTCCTTTTTTACACAACAGTCCCTTGCTATAAGTTTTTTATACACTAGTCCCTGAGGATGTAAAATGACAAGAATACCCTCATGTGCAAGGCACATGACCAGATTTAACCAAAAAATCTAACTGGGTTTGGCCTAAAGGACAAAACGTGCAAGATTTTGAAAGATAAAGGACACCGCCTGTCAACTTTTGCACTAAAGGACAGCGCCTGAAATTTGATGTAAACATAAAGGACAAAACTTGTAATTTACTCAAATTAAAACTATCAGGATCTAGACCTTTTCTAGCTTTATTAATGTATTCTTCTTCATCATCAGTATCAACATCACTTCCAAAATCTGGAAAAATCGGTATTCTTTTCGAACTAATTTTGACTTCATCTTCTTCCAGAATTCTAGCAACAAGACCTGAACCACGTGGAATTTATTTATCCCAGCTAAATCCCTCTGCAATGTTTCATCATTTTTATGCTGAGGGTGGTGCTATATTTCAAGCAAGCGAAAAGTATTATACGGGGACTAGGCCATTGCTTCCGCAAAATCAGAAGTCCCGGGATAATACCCCAGATATCACTGAGTATAAAGACCTAGTATCTCAGAAAGAGGGATCTTTCAAACAAGATTTCGGGGGTTACACATATATCCGAGAGATGTTCCTCACGATATAAGCAAGTTTGAATTTTAGATTTATATCTCGACACAATCTACTAAATGTGCAAAAACCTACTGGCACATCATCAGTGAGATCGTTTATCATATTTTATCTTTCCAATTCTTTAGCATGCTGTGATCGTCCACTGATGTACTATCATTTCCTCTTTTTCACAACAAAACTCATTTTTGATTTTATCATGTTTTTGACTTTTTCAAATTTTCTAATGTTTTTGGATTTTCTAATCTTACCCCCCCTAAAATTCAAAATCATTTAAAAGAAATTTGAAAACAAACTGTACAAGTAAAGTGACAACTAATATCGAATCACTTCAAATCGCCATTCACTTGGCATAAACAATCAGAACTCCCCTTGACAACAACCTATTTTCCCATTATGATTTCAAAACACTTAAGTTTGTATTAATAAAAAATGGTTTTTTCCAGAAAATTAGTTTTGTTGATTTCATAAAACCACTTGTAGGTTAAGGGATTCATTCATCACTTTGTTTTCTAAAATACCACATTAAAAAAATTTAACATTTTACACTTGTATGAAAGATAAATCAAGTACAACTTAATGTCCCTGATTAATATTGTAAATCGAAATATCACCGAAGTGAATTTCTCAAGAAATATGCCGATTCCTGCTCCACTCTTACCAACCTGGAAGCTCCGGCAAGTCCACATCCTGTAAAATTTTAACAATTTTAAATGTTTCACAAAAATACTTTTTCAAGAATGATGCCGATTCATGCTCCACGATTACCCACTTCGGAGCTCCGGCAAGTCAGAATTTTAGTTTGAAAATGCAGTCACCCAAGCCTGACCAGCCTTGGGTGATTCTGATTCATCTCTATCCCAACCTCCTTTTGATCTGTAAAAATCTTTTGCACTTTTCACTTTTCCATCAACCATCTTTCCAAAAATATGTTTAACTTTCCCATTGAAAGCCTTTTCAGCATCAAATTCTTCTTTACCAGAGAAGAATTGACCTGAAATCTCAAACCTACCTTTTGATTTCAGATTTTCTGCCCGCAATGGTGGAAAATTTTCATCGTTCAACTCAGGAACTAAATTCTCATTCTTTTACTCAACAGATGACTCCTCTGATTTTATGGAATCAGATTCATTGTTAGAACTACTCTCAGATTTTACAACCCATCTCTGTTTATTCAAATCGACTTTTCGTTTGTAAAAATGTTTTGAAACATCACCAGTTTCAAAAGTCGAATTTTCAAACACCTTATATTTATCAGTTGGTTGTTTCTTTCTATTAACATGTATTTCTTCCAATCTTGAGTTAAAAGAAACTCCCTGTTTTGTGTTGTTGGACTGTTGGCAAATTCCAAGCAATGTGTCCAATATTGTGACATTTGAAACACATTCTTCTCTTAACTCTTTGCTCAGTTCTCATCATCATATTCTTTTTCTTCTCAGCAAGAAATTCTTGATTTGATTGTCTCCAGAATTGTTTCTTCTCTTCTTCTACTGAACTTTCACCTGAAACAAATTTAGTTTTTGTTTTATAAGTTTTCCCATTTTCATGATTTTCCGGTGAAATGAAACCTAATCCCTGTTTTTTGAAATTACCATTATGGTTTGGTTTCTTTTGAAAACCATAACCAGAACTGTAACCCTTTTTCTTGTCCAATCTCTGATGAACTCTTGAAGTGTATTTTTTAGGTTTTTCAGCAAGATTTAAATCTTGTATTTCAGAAATATTAATTTCTGTTTTGAAAACCTGTTTAATCATTTCAGTTTTGACACTTCTTATTGGAAATTCCTCATCAGAATATAATTTTTCTGAATCATTCAAAGTATATGCCACTTTGATTGGTCCGTCATTCAAATTAGATTTTGATAACAAGAATTCTTTATTGTAAACTCGTTTAACCGGTGAACTCTGACTTTTTTCTGATGAACTCGAACTTTCAGACTTAGACTCTTACTTTGACTCTTCATCCATATCCAACACCTGATCAACCACTTTCTTTAACAATTCAGACTCATGATCAGTGTCAGACGCTGTGAATGTGACATCAATGTTATCTGGTAACTCATCAATAGTTTCAGACTTTAACTTGATGTTAAGAGCCTTATTTAAACGTTCCTCATTTGGTTTTCTGGGAGAATAACTATTCCAAATCGGAGGCGGACACTTGTTATATTTGACACTCTGTTTCTTACCAGTATCCTCTTCCTTTTCTTTATCTTGGAAAGCTTCAAGACCTGCAACAGTAGGATAAACTCTATCAATCAAATAATCACAAGTTGTATAGCTCAACAACAAATGTTTGATTCTTTCACTCTCAATCTTTTCAAGTTCCAAATCCTGCTTTAGCTTTGCACAATCTTCAATATACTCATTGATGACTTTCTGCTTTGTCATTAAAGTGGAACTCATCATTGTCATAGTAGCATCAACTTCTGAATTTGTCTTTTTCAGACCATCAACTGTTCTGTTCAGCACATCATAAGATTCCTTCACATACTTCACATCAGACAACAAATTCTCTTTCATCTCTTCCAGTTCACAAATCTTCTTGTCTTTCTCATCACAATGTTTGCAAGATTCTAAACATTTCTGACAAGGTTTAATGACCTCAATTATCTTTTCAACATCGACAATTTTCTCAACTTCAACAATTTTTTCAACTTCAACGATTTTTCAACTTCGATGAGTTTTTTGTTGGTGCACTGAATGTCTGATGACTACGTCTTAGTTGAGTCTTAGGTCTAGATAGGTTAGATTGGAGCTCGGAAATGAAAAAGTGGATCTTAGAGTGTAATTCCGCTCCAAATGACATTTATGTTATTAGGAGCGAAATCAGGTTACATTGTAATTCCGCTCCAGATGCTAGTTTAGTAGCTGATTCCGCTCCAAATGATAGTTGTTGATTCCACTCCTAAGTGATATTGTTAATTCCGCTCCTGATGATCATGTGGTTTGGAGCGGAATCAGGCACCTATAAATAGGTGAGTGTCGATCTCATTTGTAACAGTTGGAGCGGAAACAGGTCTTGTGTACGGTGTCGAAATTCTGTCAAAATTCATTCAGAAACACTTGTAAAGATTGGAAATCAGTAATAGAAAGAAGTTAAAAGGATCCGAGCTGTTGTGACTTTGTATACATTGATTCCGCCTTCGTATTCAAAGATGAACTGCTTTTTACTGACTATATAGGGTCTCAACACGGTCCAACAAGTGGTATCAGAGCTCTGGACGAGGAGTTCATACCATAGCAGCTTGATTCTACCAGAATTTCTCATTTCTACTCACTTCTTCTTATATTTTTCTGAATTGAACTAGTTCCAACCGTCGGAATGGCCTGAATTTCGAGTATATTGTGTAAAACATAGTATTAACAAACCCTAGAAAGAATCAGGTTAAAATTCAAAGTAAAAATGGTAAAAATAACCTAAAAACCTGATTTCGCTCGTAAAGTTCTTCGGCTAAAAAGTTGATTTCACTCGTAAAGACTTAAAAATTAGATTCCGCTCGAAATTGTTATCTGATTCCGCTCGTAATCAGATAAAGTCTGATTCCGCCCGAAACTACTTTCTGATTTCGCTCGAAATCAAATAGTTCTTATTTCGCTCGAGAGGCAATTCTGATTCCGCTCGAAATCAGGAAACTTTCTGATTTCGCTCAAACCAAGTTTGTTGATTTCGCTCATAAGCTGATTCCGCTTGAATTAGCTGTTTTTCAAAATTTCTGAAAATTTTCTAAGTGTTTGCTGATTTTGTTTCAGGTACAAGATGGATGATTTCAATCCGTTTTATGATGTATTTGCGTTTGCAGGAGACGGTGGAAATGATACTTCTTCTAGTAACATATATGAGAACCTGTCAAACACAAAGAAAAAGTTATCGGATGCATTGGAGGTTGAAAGTGCTTTCGGAACATACAACAAACCCCCGAAGTTGATGGCTATAGAAGAATACAGTCGGTGGGCAAAGAAATTTGAAGATTGGTTGATGGCCTTTGCTTTTCCCAGCTGGAAGAGTCTAAAAAATGGTTACAATAATGGAGGCAAAACTGGCGAAACCTTAACAACACCTGATGAAATAGAATCGTTTATTGCTGAGCAAAAATGTATTGCGTTGCTGTTTCAGTCCATCAGAGAAGATATAATATCTTTGATCGAATACTCTAGTGCTACAGATCTCTGGAACAAATTGAAAAACAAATGTATAGGAAGCGAAGAAATTGTGAAAAACAAAAAGAAACTACTTAGAAAAGAGTTTGATTTGTTTGGGTGTTTAAAGAATGAATCAGTTTGTAAAATGATTGAGAGGTTTGGGCATCTGAAGCTGGAACTGGCGAGACATGAAATTTCCTATTCTCGAGAAGAGCTAGTAGACAAACTGTTTGACGCATTGCCAGATGAGATGGATTGGCAATATTATGCTTTGATGCTAAAGAATACTATCAAGCCACCAGAAGCGTTGACAGTCTGACGTGATTGTCGTGGGTCACGCAAATTTAATCCCAAAAACAACTATAGATAGTGGTAAGAGGGTATCGAACTCAGGGAGTATGTGGAAAGTGTGTTGATTTTATAGCCTTGCGATTAAACTACAATTAAACTAATTTGCAGAAATTAAAGATCAATACTTTGGATTATTGTTTTAGAAAACTAAATTAAACTAATGGCAAATCAAATGTTGGTTGTAAAACAAATTAGGAGAGAACAATGATCACCTTAGGTTTCAGTTTCTTTAAACAATTGTGTGTAGTTCCAACTAGAAAGAGTTACATAGACATAACTCGTGTATAGATAATTGAAGTGATAAAAGGGAACAAAGTACTCGGATTTATAAACGCGAGGTTGTTTCCCGATGACCAATTAATCAATAACCAACCCTAACCCTTCCCGTGATATCTCGATTTCCAACGGCACCAAGAACGTACGATTGAGACTAGAAATTGCAATATCAATTAACAAGTTACAAGCAATTAAACATACACCATGATATTCAAGCAACGCAAGTTATCATTCTAGAAATTCGGGAATAAACACACAAAAGTTAAATAGAAACCTTCACCTAAGATGATCACCGAAAAGTTTAGCCGGACATAGCTTGGTGAATCATCATCACAATCAATTCAATGTTCATACGAATCAAATACATAAACCGAATGATAGAAAATGTCTCCAACCAAGCAAGAACACCAAAATTCGCCCCTAGTGTCTCCAATAACCGTCCAATGATGAGAACACTCCAAAAGACATCATAAAAACTGATTTAAAGAGGCAGTTACGGTTTGGATCGCAGCCACCACCGTAAATTACGGCTCCACCGTAATTTACGGTGGACTTAAATGTGTTACGGTGTTGCAAGACTGATTTACGGCAGCATACAAATGAAATCCACGTCCACTGTAAATTACGGTAGGACCGTAATTTACGGTGGTGAGCTGAAATATCTTCTTTGTTTCATCTTTTGCTCCTTGCTCACCCCGTTCATCTCCAATACCCTCCAGAGCTACATTTTATCCACTTTAAGCTCCCAAGCCGCACCTGAAACATATGCAATAGTAGTTATCTAATTCAAGATAATTACACGATTAAGTGAATGATTATTTCGTCTTTTAACATGATTAAGGGTTGTCCAATGGACCACCCGTCACATCCCCACACTTAACCGTTGCTTGTCCCAAGCAACTCATCAAATCAGTTTCAAAACAAGTGATCAAACTAAACCAAGCAAAACATGCAATCTTTTTACTAACCCCTTTTTAACACCCAACCAATGCACCCCTCTCTAAATCTCTCCTCTCGGCTACAAGTGAAAACTAGCAAAGATAAGCTAGACACACACTAGGCAAACGAGTGGTTGCATAATCATAAGCTTGTACCTAAATCAATCATTCTCCTAAAATGTGTCAAACATAAATGCAAATCAAAGGGACTTTCAAGGTTGTAACGTGGCTAGGCGTATGGGTAGGAAATGGAATATATATGAAGTAGCGAAAACTTGACCCGGTCTTTTTATTACAAAAATAAGCAAACGAACAACTATTAAACTTGACTACTATACACAAGATAACTAAACATCATTCATTTTTTTTCATTGCTTTTTTTTTTTTTTTTTTTTTTTTGCAAACAACAATACAATAACGCATTAACCATATCTACTTCAAACTACTAAAACTACTAATACTATCACTAATACTATAAGACCTGGTCAAATTTGGGTAAATTTTTAAGTAAGTAGCTAGGGGTAACAATTGATAGGCTTTTAAGGTACAAAATGGGCAACTAAATGTCCAAACCCCCACCCCTCTCACTACCATGCTCATATATATAACTTATGAGGTCCAACCCCCCAAATCCCACACTCGCTCACACCAACAACGAGGCTACCTAAATGCCCTTATCCTTTTTGCATTCATGTCTAACTAAGGACTCAAATCGCATTCAAGCACAAGTTCTAATGCACCCCCACCCGTAGCCACTCTCATCAAAGACAATCATTATTTATGTACAAGTGTGGCTACAACTCTCACCAAGAATGAAAAAGGTATCAAGGGTTGCCGGTGCACCAACTTGGGATTAATCTAGGGTGTTCAAATTTTCACACCGTTTCGCTTGGCTCAAAAATTTTCAAAAACTTCAAAAAATTCCCCCCATCCCCACACTTGGGATACATTGACCCCAATGTATGGTTTTGAGAGGCTTTGATCACTAAAACTTTTTCAACATCAACAAAAACGTTTCTTCACTCAAACCCCAAATTTCTTTTTGTATTTTTCATTTTATAATTTTTTATGTTTTTCTTCTTTTTAACATAAGACACCACCACTCAATCACCAACCCAAACACAACGTATCACAACACCACCCAACCTCCCAATCCTTAAACAAACAAGCTATCAAATATGCACAAAAATATACACAAGGAGAAACACAACCTTACTAATAATAGCGCGGTCCCAGAGGTCCAAAAACGGAAGACATCATGTCATTCCATTCACCGAACGCGAACGAACCGCTACTACTTCCTCCTTCTTGTTGTTGCGCTCCCTCTCGTTGCCTCGGGTCAATCCATTGCGAGTGGTGGATCGGCGGGGTTGGATACGACATACTACCATCATATGGTGGTAGAGACGCATAATCCACATGTTGTGGATCCACAACCACCGGCCGCCCGGCATGATAATCCGCATGCAATCGCCTTTCTTGATCATCAAAATAATTGTTATTTATTTCCACTTCCCGGGAATACGCATGTGTGCGATTCCATAATTCATGACGATCCAAGCTATGTTTCAAGGCCCGCTCTATACTCGCACTATTTCTTGTGTTTTGATAAAACAATGTCCTCTCCGACCCCGACCACGTATCAAACACGGACGCCGGAGGACGTTGATTAGCAATCACCTCTTGCATGGTACCTTCATAGGCCCAACCCGGTACATACGATTGCTGCGTATAATCATAAAACACCCCACCATGACCACTACCAAAACCACCTTGACCAACATTTTCAACACCATGCGGCGCGTCCGCATAGTCTTCATCTCCACTCGGAACTACTTCTTCATCGCTCTCTGGCTCATCCGGCTCTCCCGGTAACAAATCTCGTGCACCCAACTTTAGTGCCCTCCACCGTTGCCCTTCCGACTTCAACTTGTGATACCGCTCCGACTGAGTATACGTCCAAACATTCCCCAACTTATCCAACGTAAAAGGCTGGTGCCTTTTGGTTGCTCCTCGATCTTCGGAAGCAATCGCCTTCTGTTGTTTCATCAACCCCGTAATCATTCGACAGTACGGGACGATGTCTCTTCCATACTTGTTCCGACAGATCCATAAATGGTTCATAATAAGATAACGTATAGGAAAACGCGGACCCCCGTGCATCAACGAATAAAGAACAGGCACTTCAGGAAACCTCACCTGTTCTTTATCTCCCCTCCTTGGAATAACATTAAGAAGACAGATTGTATGCAACAATTTAGCTTCAATTTTCAAATTCTTCCGGTATAGGATACCACTGTATCTACCGGGCAAGAACAATGCTGCCAACATGTCATTCCATCGCTGATGTTTCTCCGGCTTCACAAGAAGATCATCCAAAGTCGGTATCATATAATCGCGGGCTGGCAAACTGTCATACTTTCCGAGCTTCTTCAAGGTATCAAAAGACATATCTACCGGCACTCCATTCACAACACCCGTCAGCTTCATATTCGATGGCCTGTCATATCGATTAACCTTAAGCGTTGCCATCCACTCTTGGATTTCAGTGATAAACAAATTGTTTTTATCTTTGTCAAAACAAGTAAGTGCCGACTCCTAACCTAGAGCCCGGAACTTATCAAACACCCCAAACTGCCCAAACTCAGCTTCTCGAACATCCCTTTCACATATGAAGGCCGCTGCCTTATTCTTCAACTTATTCATGCAATCATTATATAACGTTGGCTGCCATGCCTCTGGTTGTTCATCCAAAGGACCCGAGTCCCATTTTGGTTTCTCTGTCGGATCCAATTCCATCTCTTCTTCGCTTTCACTTTCGCTTTCATCCACTCTACCCAAATATTGTCTCTTCTTTGGTTGTTGTTCCGGCTGTTTACCCTTTCCCCTTGAAGATGAAGACGAACCAGCTCCCGTGTTTTCTTTAGTTCGTGCCATTCCTACACACATTAGAATAAACAACACAACCAACGAAACAACATTAAACCCTCTTTTCAAAACATCCCCACACTTGCTTTTTACCATGGTTGTAGATGCTAGTGAACCAAAAGTATATCAAGAATTTTCAAAACTTGGGCATGGTGTCTCTACAATGTAGAGATACCCAAAAGTTCACTACTTTAACCACAAATCCTACATCTACAACCATAACCATGTTCAAATAATCAATTTCATAATCATGTCTAAGAACAAGCAAGTGGGTATGGGCAAGTAACCTAAATAACCTTACTTTTCACAATGTAGCATCAAAATACAACAAATAAGCTTTCATACCTTTGCTTGAAGATGATAAAGTGCTTGTGAAACAAAAGCTCCAAAAACCCCCAAATTTTTTGAACTAGGGTTTAGAATTTGGACCCTAAAACTGTGTTTTCTCGTATGTTTCTTAGCAAAATCAGATACTACGTTGAAAATTAGTCAAGAAGGACTCTGATTTCTCTCAGTTTGGTCAAGAATTGAAGGATTTATGGAGGTTTGAAGGTTGAAGAAGGTTATGGAGGTTTGAGGTTTCTTGTGGGAAAGAGATGATGGTGATAGAAGGTGAAAGGTGTTGTGTGTGGCTAGGGATTAATCACAAAATCAGATGTTATATTTTTCTTTTGTTTTTTTTTATATACATAAGATCCGGACTAACATGTTGACAAAATCACGTACCGTAAATTACGGTCAAACCGTAATTTATGGTGAGATCTGGATCACAAATTTGTACCGTAAATCAGTAGCACTGCACCGTAAAACTCAACAATTTTCTTAACTCACCGTAAATTACGGTATGACTGTAATTTACGGTGAAACCTGAACATGCATTCTTACCGTAAATCAGTAGAGTTTTACCGTAATCGACCAACCATATTTCCTTACCACCGTAAATTACGGTAAAACCGTAAATTACGGTGGATACTGGGCGATCCTGACTCGTGCAAAATGCTGTTTTAAGGTATCAATTTTTATGTTTTTCAATTTTTTCGATTTTTTTATGGTTTTTAAAATTTTTTCAAAAACGTGAAAAATCACCCTACCCCCTCAAAAATCCCGTGTTGTCCTCAACACAATGTTAGAGTAATTCGTGACCCGAACATCCCCACACTTATTTCAAACACGGATTTCGAGAAAATACGGCAATTGTGCAAATTATACAAAACAAACAAAACAAAACACTACTATGTACACTACCAAACCTGGGCCTCTCATGGTTGTTCCTCATCGACCGGGCGCAAGATGTAGCCCGCTTTGTCAAGCTCCAAGGTGTTTATGTCATTCCCATCCAAGTACGGCTTTAACCGGTGACCGTTCACCGTTTGTTGCTTCAATGTTTGCTCGTCTTGGATGTCTACGTCACCAAATCTACCAACTCTCCGAATGACATACGGACCCATCCATTTACTTTTGAGCTTGCCCGCGAACATCTTTAACCTTGAGTTATACAACCAAACTTTTTGACCCACTTCGAACGTTTTCTTTCGCAATTTTGCATCATGCACCTTCTTGAGTTTATCTTTGTACGCCGATGCAAATTCGTATGCCTCGTCTCGGATTTCTTCTATCTCGCTTAATTGTAACTTTCTCAACTTCCCCGCCTCATCATAATCTGCGTTGACCGTCTTAATTGCCCAATGTGCCCGATGCGCTAACTCCATTGGCAAATGACAACCCTTTCTATACACCATCCGGTAAGGCGTTGTGCCAATTGGAGTCTTGTAGGCCGTTCGGTATGCCCACAACGCATCATCTAACTTACTCGACCAATCCTTCCTATCCGTTCTTACCGTCTTCATGAGAATTTCTTTGATTTGACGGTTGGACACTTCAACTTGTCCACTCGTTTGCGGATGGTAAGGTGTGGCAATCCGGTGATTCACGCTATACCTCTTCAATAATTTTCCGAAGTTGAAGTTCTTGAAATGCGAACCACCATCGCTTATAATGACCCGCGGGATGCCGAAACGAGAAAAGATGTTGGATTGAACAAATTTACAAACAACCGAATGGTCGTTTGTTCGTGTTGCAATAGCTTCAATCCACTTCGAGACATAATCCACCGCTACCAAAATGTATAGAAAGCCATTCGAATTCGGAAAAGGACCCATAAAGTCTATACCCCATACATCAAATATCTCGACAACCAAGATTGGTTGTAATGGCATCTCATCCCTCTTCGATATACTTCCCATCTTTTGACAATTTATGCAGTTTCTAGCAAATTCACAAGCATCCTTGAAAATTGTGGGCCAATAAAACCCACATGAAAGTACCCGATAGCCTGTTTTGTGCCCACTAAAATGACCCCCGCATGCGGACGAATGAGCATGGGTCAAAATTTCCAACACTTCTGTTTCGGGCACACACCTTCGTATAACTTGATCCGGTCCAATCTTGAAAAGATCCGGTTCATCCCAAATGTATTGCTTCACTTGGACCATAAATTGTTGTCGACGCTTCTTGGTCCAATGACTTGGGATGGCACCCGTGGCTAAGTAGTTGACATAGTGAGCATACCACGGTGCAACAAAGGTGGAAACGGCTAGTAATTTCTCGTCGGGAAAACTCTCATTAATTTCACTAACATCATCGATCCCTTCCACCGGAATCCGAGATAAGTGATCCGCCACTACGTTCTCACTTCCCTTTTTGTCTCGGATTTCTAGATCAAATTCTTGTAACAATAATACCCACCGAATCAACCGAGGCTTCGCGTCTTTCTTCTCCATCAAGTATCGGACCGCACTATGATCCGAGTAAACCACCACTTTGCTCCCCCAAATATAAGCACGAAACTTATCCAAAGCATACACCACCGCTAGTAACTCCTTTTCGGTTGTGGTGTAATTGAGTTGTGCTTCGGATAAAGTTTTGCTTGCATAGTAAATCACCACCGGCTTTCTATCAACCCGTTGACCCAAAACTGCACCAATAGTGGTGTCGCTTGCATCACACATGATCTCGAACGGCTTTGACCAATCCGGTGGTTGCAAGATAGGAGCTTTGACCAAATGTTCCTTCAAAACAGTGAAAGCTTGCATACACTCATTAGTAAAATCAAATGGGACATCTTTTAATAACAAGTTGCATAAGGGTTTGGTGATAACACTAAAACCCTTTATGAAACGTCTATAGAAACCCGCATGTCCCAAGAATGACCTTACACCCTTAACATTTTTAGGAGGTGGCAAAGATGCTATTACCCGTATTTTTGCCTTATCCACCTCCATCCCTCTTTCAGAAATTACATGACCCAACACAATGCCCTCTTGCACCATGAAATGACTTTTCTCCCAACTTAGCACTAGATTTTTCTCAACGCACCTTTTTAAAACCTTTTGCAATTCGTTGAGACAAGCATCAAAAGTAGTGCCAAAAATGGAGAAGTCATCCATAAATACTTCAAGCGACTCTCCAACCATGTCCGAGAAGATACTCATCATACATCGTTGGAAAGTTGCCGGAGCATTGCACAAGCCAAATGGCATTCGCCGAAAGGCAAAGGTGCCATATGGACAAGTGAAGGTGGTCTTGTGTTGGTCATCCGGGTGTATTGCTATTTGATTGTAACCCGAGTACCCATCTAAGAAGCAGTAATATTTTTGACCTGATAATTTTTCAATAATTTGGTCAATGAAAGGTAGCGGGAAATGGTCCTTAGAAGTGGCGGCATTCAATTTTCGGTAGTCAATACACACACGCCACCCGGTAACCGGTCGGGTGGCAATTTGTTCACCACTTTCATCCTTGACTACTTGAATGCCGGCCTTCTTAGGCACAACTTGAGTGGGACTCACCCAAGCACTATCCGAAATCGGATAGATAATTCCCGCATCCAACCATTTAATTACCTCCTTTTTGACTACCTCCCGTAAGTTCGGATTCAATCGCCTTTGAGCTTCTCTTGTCGGTTTGGCATCTTCGGTTGTAATGATTTTGTGCATGACAATTGATGGACTAATCCCTTTGAGATCGGCAATTGTCCATCCGATAGCTCCCTTGTTTTCCTTCAAGACTTCCAACAATGCTCGCTCTTGGGCCAACTCCAAATTAGAGGCAATAATGACCGGTAAAGTGTCATTATCCCCTAAAAACACATACTTCAAATGGCTCGGCAAGTCTTTGAGCTCCAACTTTGGCGGCTCCTCTAGCGATGGTTTAGTACCCGAATCTATTTCCGCCGGTAAGCCTTCAAACTGGTGGGTCCATGGTGGCCGACCTTCTTTCAATGCCATCGCATCTTGCTTTTCCTCTTCAACCCGGAGTGCATAAGCATGTACCTGTTCAGAAAAATCACACAGGCAAACATCCAAACCATCCTCCTCATACTCATGCGGGTTGCATCCGTCAACTATATCTGCCATGAAACACTCATCAACACCATTAGCATTAGAATTGTTAGTAAAAACATTCAAACGCATTTTCCGATTTCCAAAAGTCATATCAACTGTACCAAATCTACAATCGATGACTGCATGTGCGGTGCTCAAAAATGGCCGACCCAAAATTACATTTTGTTGTTGCTTAGGGTCCGCCGATGAGTAATCCAAGACTAAAAAGTCAACCGGGTAATAAAATTCATCAATTTTAACAATGACATTTTGAACCATACCCCGGGGTAACTTATGAGACAAATCGGCCAAAACAACCGTTGTCTCCACCCTTGATAACGGACCAAAATCATATTGGTCATATAATCCCCCCGGTAAAATGCTAACTCCGGCCCCAAGATCTAGCAACGCCTTAGCCATTTGAAAATTACCCACTTGTATGTTAATCAATGGCGTGCCCGGATCTTGGAGCTTAGGAGGAAGCTCCCCGTTCAAAACCGCACTCACTTGCCCGGTTAAATCGACCCGCTTAGGCATTTTCTTTTTGTTTTGCCTCTTTTGTGTACACAATTCTTTTAGAAATTTTGCGTAAGCGGGTACTTGCTTTATTGCATCAAGAAGTGGAAGGTTAATTTTGACTTGTTTAAACATGTCCCACAATTCTTCTTTTTGGGGACCTCTCGATGCAATAAAATTTTTCTTACCCGGGTCAAGTAAAGCCGATGGAAACGGGACTTGACTCGGTTCACCCTCAACTTTTTCACTTTCTTTATTTTCACCCAAACCCGGTTTATTAACATTTAATTCTTTTGGTTTAACCGGCGAAACATCATCATCACTATCATTACCCGTGATGTCCTCAACTACCCCCTCAACCAATTCGGGTGATAAATTGGCTTTAAACTCTTTTCCACTTCACAAAACACTAACCTGATGAACATTAACATTACCTCTTGACGAACCGTGTGATGGATTTACCTTGGTGTCACTAGGAAGTTGACCCTTGTTCTTCTTCAATTCAGCCACATCGGTTGCCAATTGACCCATTTGGGTTGTTAATGATTGTATGCTTTTGTCACGAACTTCATCTTTTTGCATTCGGACTTCATCAAGTTGATTCCGTTTTTGCATCTCCGTTTGCATGCTCTTTAGCATCTCCATCATCTCGTTTCCACCCGAAGAACCCCCTTGTTCTTGACCCGTTTGCCTTTGGTACCCTTGGTTGTTCCCACTTCTATATCCACCTTGATTGTTATAAGGTTGACGCGAACCATAGTTTCCTTGGCTACCTTGAAAGTTCGGGTTTGATTGATTTGAGGGGTTCCCATATCGAAAATTTGGGTGGTTCCTCAACCCGGGGTGGTATGTATTGGAATTCATGTTGTTGTAGTTTCTACCACCCCCTCCTTGACCTTGACCTTGAATAGCATGCACTTCTTCATATTGCCCTTCCACCATTCCTTGGCAATTTTCAGCCGCGTGACCTATTTCATTACACAAAGCACAAACATCATAAATTTGGTTAGTAGTTTGAACATTACCATCATCTATGGCGTGCACTTGTGATCGGGCCATGGCCGGTCACGCTCTTCTTGAGGCTTGAGCTTTCCTCTTTGATGTAGTTGCCATGCTTTCCAAGAACTCCCAATCATCATTCTCATAATTTGTTCCAAAAGTCCCACCGGTAATAGACATCAAGTCACGTGCATCTTCAGCACTCAACCCCTCGTGAAAGGCATTCATCAACTCCCACAATTCAATTCCATGGTGAGGGCAATTTTTTATCATCATATTGAAACGCTCGAATGCCTCGTGAAACATCTCACCATGTTGTTGTTGGAAGCTTCTCAACCCCTTTCTTGCATCGTTGGTCTTTTGGGCGGTGTAAAACTCATCCAAGAAAGTTTGTTGCATCTCCCCCCATGTATATATGGATGCCGAAGGTAACGTGTAGAACCATTTCTTCGCCTTATCTTCCAAAGAAAATTGGAATAATACCAATTTGATGTCATCAGCCGAGAACCCTTGACTCCCAAGAGTGTTGCAAATCGAGTCATAAGCCTCTAAATGAAAGTAAGGCTCCTCCGTTGCCAACCCTTTGTATTTTGGTAGACTTTGCAAAGAGTTGGTCCTCACTTCAAATGTTCTCCCTTGATCATTGTGAGGAATAACTACCGGTGAAGGGTTTTGAGTGATTACCGGCCGAAAATGTGCTTCGATGCCCCTCACATTTTCTCTAAGGTGTCTTCTTGGTACACCAAACCTACCCCTTGGGCGAATAGGACCCATTGGTCTTGGTATAGGCCCTTGTGGTGCAATTGGTTGTTGAAATTGTTGTTGCGGCATCGGTGGGCGTTGAATTGGCCTTTGGAATTGTTGGATATTTGGTTGTACATTTTGTGGCCGGACTTGTTGCAATGGAATAGGGCGTTGCATTGGTGGCCCTTGTGGTCTTGGCCGAATATGTTGCGGTATGAGTTGTTGTTGCGACATCCCACCAACATTTGACATTCCTTGAGATTGACTTTGCACATACCCAAACTCTCCTTGATCACCATAACCCTCGTAAAAATATCCATCCTCATCATAACCCTCAAATTCTTCGTATCCTTCCTCATATCCATCTCCCCCTATACCCGAAGTTTGCCCAAATGGAATGGTCGAGTATTGAAAACCCGACTGGTTTGATGGCCTAAACGTAGAGGTAGTATGGACAATGGTTTTATTTGGTGGTATTGAATAATGAGAAGATGATTGACCTGTAGATGGAGGAAAGAAGTGTGATAATGGTGGGATTGTGGCAGATGGACTAAAGGTAAGACTGGGTTCGACTTGAGTAGTGTTCAGTTGTGTGGTGTTGGTATTGGTTGGTGTAGTATCATGAAGTGGAGTAGGAATTGTGGTGATGTTTGGAATAGTGGTGTTTGGTGATGGTTGTGTGGATGTAGGAATGAATGATGAGGTCGTTTGACCCGTTGTAGGTGGTATTTGTGGTTCGTCCATGATGTTTCTTGGTGTAATGGGTGAAGTAGGTGAACCAACGATTCTGTTTTCGCGTAGTAACACTCGGTTTTGCCTTAACGTTCGTTCAATTTCCAGATCAAATGACAATGGTGATGCTTTGTGAGAGCCTCTAGTATGCATGCACCTGTAGAACCTGCACACTAAACACACCAGTGTAAACCCGAAAATAACAAAGCAAAACTAACAAACTGACACACGTTGCGCACTACTCCCTGGCAACGGCGCCAAAATTTGACGTGATTGTCGTGGGTCATGCAAATTTAATCCCAAAAACAACTATAGATAGTGGTAAGAGGGTATCGAACTCAGGGAGTATGTGGAAAGTGTGTTGATTTTATAGCCTTGCGATTAAACTACAATTAAACTAATTTGCAGAAATTAAAGATCAATACTTTGGATTGTTGTTTTAGAAAACTAAATTAAACTAATGGCAAATCAAATGTTGGTTGTAAAACAAATTAGGAGAGAACAATGATCACCTTAGGTTTCAGTTTCTTTAAACAATTGTGTGTAGTTCCAACTAGAAAGAGTTACATAGACATAACTCGTGTATAGATAATTGAAGTGATAAAAGGGAACAAAGTACTCGGATTTATAAACGCGAGGTTGTTTCCCGATGACCAATTAATCAATAACCAACCCTAACCCTTCCCGTGATATCTCGATTGCCAACGGCACCAAGAACGTACGATTGAGACTAGAAATTGCAATATCAATTAACAAGTTACAAGCAATTAAACATACACCATGATATTCAAGCAATGCAAGTTATCATTCTAGAAATTCGGGAATAAACACACAAAAGTTAAATAGAAACCTTCACCTAAGATGATCACCGAAAAGTTTAGCCGGACATAGCTTGGTGAATCATCATCACAATCAATTCAATGTTCATACGAATCAAATACATAAACCGAATGATAGAAAATGTCTCCAACCAAGCAAGAACACCAAAATTCGCCCCTAGTGTCTCCAATAACCGTCCAATGATGAGAACACTCCAAAAGACATCATAAAAACTGATTTAAAGAGGCAGTTACGGTTTGGATCGCAGCCACCACCGTAAATTACGGCTCCACCGTAATTTACGGTGGACTTAAATGTGTTACGGTGTTGCAAGACTGATTTACGGCAGCATACAAATGAAATCCACGTCCACCGTAAATTACGGTAGGACCGTAATTTACGGTGGTGAGCTGAAATATCTTCTTTGTTTCATCTTTTGCTCCTTGCTCACCCCGTTCATCTCCAATACCCTCCAAAGCTACATTTTATCCACTTTAAGCTCCCAAGCCGCACCTGAAACATATGCAATAGTAGTTATCTAATTCAAGATAATTACACGATTAAGTGAATGATTATTTCGTCTTTTAACATGATTAAGGGTTGTCTAATGGACCACCCGTCATAGTCGACTTGCTGATTGAGAGATTAGAGAGTCACGAGTTGGAATTAAAGAAGACGCATAAAGTCAATCACTCATCATACCAGCAGAACTTGGATTTGTATTATCCAAAGAGCATGATGCCAAAGAATACATCTCCCAAGACTGCGTTTTCTACTGAGAATGTTTCCACAACAAGCAAAGAAAGTCAAAGCAATGGTTATCACAGTGGATATCACAGTGGGTCTTCATCAAATTCAAACCAGTCTGATGCAAAGAACTTATTTCAATGCAACATCGCTGTAGACTTAAAGAACGCTCAGAATTTCAGCGAGGAATCTGCCAAACAACAGATGGTTTTCCTAGCATCTGTGCTAGAATCTTATGAAAGTCTTGTAGCAGGGAAGATAGGCAACACCAACCTGACAAAAGAAGATTATGATCAGATAGATCCTGAGGAGATAGAACTAATCGACATAAGGTGGTGTATGGCCAGTGCAGTTCGTCGAGCACAGCGTTTCATGGAGATAATCGGGAGGAAGTCAATTGGTGGACCATCTACCAAGTTGGGCTTTGATAAATCCAAGGTGACATGCTTCAAGTGCAAACAGAAAGGTCACTTTAAGCGTGAATGCAGAAACGCGTATGCTGATGAATCTGAAAACCCGTTCAGAGAAGATTACTACAAGAAGGCAATTTATCATCAGAATAAATCAGAACCGCCAAGAATGAAGCAGCTTGAGGATAACAAAGAAAAATCTAGAGCTCTTGCGGTGATTCACGACGATGAAGGTTACGACTGGAGCGAGTTGTTACCTGAAGAGGATGCGGTTGGATATGCTTTCATGGCAAAAACTGAACCTATTCCTTGGAAAGATAATAGAACTGAAGAACAGAAGTATAATTACAGAAGGATGTTAGCCACGAACAAATTGATCAGATTATCTGGTATCTTTTTTGAGGCAAAAAGAGCAAATAGATGGGATCCAGACAGGGAATGTTATCTTGACCCCTATGGAAACATCGCTGTTGATTATAACACTCTTGATGTGGAAACCATAATCAAAGAGTATCAAGTTGAAGATGATTATTGGCAGAAGAAATGGTGGGGAAGCGAAGAAGAAGAAGAGAAAGAAGAGAAAGAGAAAGAAGAGAAAGAGAAGTCAAAGAAAGTTGATACTGGGATCATTGACACGACACAGGAGTTGAATGCTGAAAACATGGGAAAGATGGCTGACAAGGTGTTGGCAGCTAATACGCTAGAGGTAGATTCTAAATCCGTCTCTGAGTCTAAAAGCCAAGTCAGTTCAAACGCGTCAACGACTGAGTCAAGTAAGAAGGTCAGTGGTGATGGTGACTGCAAAAATTGCATCAAAGAGTGCAAGGTTTGTAGTACAAACACTTATCTCAAAGGTAAGAAGATTGAGGATCTGACTGCTAATGTCAGAAGTGTTGAGGATCAAATCCTTGATCGTGACAAAATGGTGAAAGCTTCAACTGAACGATTAAAAGAATTAACTAACAAAATTGAAACTGATAAAATTGATCAAGAAAAGGTTAGGAAAGAAAATGAGAGGTTAGTTCTTGAAAATCGTCAGATCACTGAAAAATTTGAGAAACTTAAAAGCACGATTAAAGATAATGATGATAGAAACGGTAAAACTTACAAAGAAAATTGCCAATTGCAATGTGTTTTGAGAATCAAAGAAGAATTAATCAACAAACAATTGGATGAGATTGCTAAATTGAAACTTCAGTTTGAAGAAGCCAAGATTGAGAATGAGCGTATCAATTTGAAATTGAACAGTTACAGCTCTGCAAGCTTTGTTTTGCAACACATTATTCCCAAACCTATTGGGAAAGACAAAGCAGGCGAAGATGTATACTGTGATGGAACTAGGGTTGGGTTTCATCAAGTTCCACCACCAGTTCTAGACAATTATTCGGAAAAACAATCTGGGCTGGTTAATCTTGAGGAAGAAAATGAAGTGAAACTTCCTGATTCAATTGATGTGACATTTTCTTCATCATCATTTGATGATAGTGTTCAAACTGAGATTGTTAAAGGCATGGCTGAAAGTGTTCTGGATAGTGATTCAGCTGGAGATGATGAATGTTTCTTGAACAAATACATTCCGAAACAAAAGTCCAAAAACAACTTAGGTGATGAACCGGGTCTTGTGATGTACAAGATGGCTGGATCTGATAAGTTGTATTCGGATTCTGAGTTTCCTCTGGAGAATGTAAATGTTTCAAAATTGACAAATGTGTTCAAAATGGTTGAAATTGATTTGTCTGAAGTAAAGAGTTTAAAACAAACAAAAAAGCAAATGAATTTTGAGAAAGATAAAGCTTACTACAAGAAACCTGTAGTTCCACCACGTTTTTATAACAACAATCGAAACAATTCGTCGGGTGGATATCAGGGTGGTAGGAGTTATCAGAAAAGGAGTTTTCAAAACAAAAGGTTTGCTGAAAAGAAAGTGTTTGTGAATGGGTCGAGTTCACTTTCTGATGAGGAAAATGAAAATTTTTCAAAATCAAATGAAGAGTTTTTTGAAAAGAGGGCCTCACAACCTCAGTCTGAAGGCACAAGTCGGGTAGTTGATACTCGTACATGTTTTAGATGCAACAAAGTTGGTCACATTGCAAGAAATTGCACCAACTCCAAGCCTAAGACTGAAGTTGTTGAGAATCGACAGAAGAAGGTTGATTCAAAAGGAAAAGCTCCAATGGTTGTTGAGAAAGTTTTGAAAAATGAGAAAACAAAAGTCAAAATTGAACCCGTTAGGAATGTGGTAACTAAAAATGACAAATTTTACAAACGGGTTGCATTATCTAAACAAACATGGAAGCCAAAAGTTGTTGATAAACCAAAGGTTTCAGTGTCGGAAAAACAATCGTCTTCTACCACACCGGTAAAGATGAATGTTCCTTTGGATTATTATGAAAAATTAGAGAAACAATCTTCTACTCCACCTGAGAAGAAGAATGTTCAAAAGAAAAATCAACCAACCGGTCAACTTAAAATAGATGAGTTTTTCTTATACAAAAAGGTTGAGGTTGGATCAGATGAAAGTTTGAAAATGAATGATAAAAATTTTCCGCCACTTTACACTACTAAAACTCACATTAAAGTCAAGTTACCCGAGTCAAAAGAGGCTTGGGTGGCATCAAAATCTCACTAAAGATTTTGGACTTGCCGGAGCTTCCTAGTTGGTAATTGTGAAGCATGAATCGGCATCTTTATTGAATTGTTTGTGATATGTGCAGGAACTTCCGAGAGCTATTTCAAGATGGATAATGGATAGCGGAGCGTCTCGACATATGACAGGGAAGACTGCATTGTTGTACGATGTTAGAAATTTCAATGGAGGTTACGTGGGATTCGCAGGAAACCAAGGTGGTAGAATTGTCGGTGAAGGAACGTTATCCAATGGAATCGTTACGTTTGAAAGAGTTAATTACATTGCTGAGCTGGAGAATAATCTACTGAGTATCTCACAGATTTGTGACAGGATGTATACCACTCACTTCACAGACAAAGAATGTTTGATCTTGAAGCCATGATTTGTTATCCCTGAAGAATGGATTATCATGCGGGCACCAAGAGTCAATGATCTGTACGTGTTGGACATGAGTGTAGCTACTACAACCATGGGTCAGGCTCATTGTTTTGTGTCTAGAGCAACAGAGAAAGAATCGAAGTTGTGGCACCGGAAGATGGGGCATATACATCTTAGAAAAATGAATCACTTGGTGCACAATGATTTAGTTCTTGGAGTTAATATCAAAGGTTTTCATCTGGAAGGGGAGTGCATTAGTTGCATCAAAGGCAAGCAGAAGAAAAAGTCACACCCTAAAAAGCAAGTCAATTCAGTTTCCAGACCATTAGAGAGACTACATATGGATCTGTTTGGTCCAGTAAACGTCAAAAGTATTGCAGGGGATCTCTACTGTCTTGTGGTTACTGATGATTATTCCAGATTTTCATGGGTATCATTCTTGAAGTCGAAAGATGAAACGTTTGACAGTTTGATGGCGTTGTTCAGAAAGATTGAAAATTTGTACCAAAGGCGTATTAGAAGAATTAGAAGTGATAATGGTACTGAGTTCAAGAATAACAAGATGGAAGAATATTGTGATGAAAGAGGTATATTGCATGAGTTTAGTGCTCCGTATACTCCGCAGCAGAATGGAGTCGCAGAACGCAAAAACAGGACGCTAATCGAAACGGCCAGAACAATGCTTGCTGATTCAAAGCTACCGATAAATTTTTGGGCAGAAGCAGTTTCCGCCGCATGCTATACACTCAATCGGGTTCTCACTGTAAAGAAATTCAACAAGACATGCTTTGAGTTGATCAATAATCGCAAACCGAACCTGAAGTTTTTAGAACCGTTTGGGTCTCCTTGTACAGTTCTAGAGCCTTTGGGTAAGTTTGGTCCAAAGAGTATCGAAGGAATATTTGTAGGTTACTCAAGTCCACAAAGACGTGTCTTTGTTCCAAGCATGAAGCAGATCATCGAAGCACAACATGTTGAGTGTCAGGGGTATACTATGCCGCCTCAAAATCCCGGTGACTCATGGTGTTTTAATTACGATAAATTGTGGGATTCGTTTGACATGGAAGAAGAAAATGAAGAAGAAGAAGATTTCTTTAACGAGTTGGATATTCTGAGAGAGTATGAAGAATCACAGGAAAGGTTTCCAGCTGAGTATTCAAGAAGACCGCAACGAGCTTCAAATGATGATGAAGCAGGTCCAAGCAATGCTGGTGAACATGATGATGTTCAACAAAATGAAGTTGCTCAAGATAATCAGTCGGCACAGAATGATAATCAAGAATCTGAGAACATGCCAGTATTTGATCGTGGTGATTCAGATTCTGAGGGGGAGCAAATTCAGATCTCAAGTCAAACAAACCCAGTTAGTGAACAAGATGCAAATCAGAATGTTACTAATCTGGAAGGTGATGTAGATGTTCCATGCGAAGTAATGCCACAAACTCTTTCATATCATCCAGAGGAATTGATCATTGGAGAATTGCAGACAGGCGTCCGCACTCGAAGATAGATTGATAAAGGGCTTACATGTTTTTATACAACAGTTGCTCCTTTGCAAACTGAATTTTCATTGAGTTGTTTTATCTCGCAGGTTGAACCAAGGACTTACAAAGAGGCGCTTACTGAAGATTCTTGGGTCAATGCAATGCAGGAGGAACTGAGCCAATTCGAAAAGCTGGGAGTGTGGAAGTTAGTGGATTTTCCAGATGGTCAGAGGAAGATAAACACCAAGTGGGTGTTCAAATGTAAGAGAGACGATAGAGGAGTTGTGGTTCGCAACAAAGCTCGACTCGTAGTCCAGGGTTTCAGTCAGCAGGAGGGGATAGATTTCACTGAAGTATATGCTCCAGTTGCTAGACTAGAAGCTATCAGAATCTTCTTAGCATTTGCATCATGGAAAAACTTCAAAGTATATCAGTTAGATGTAAAATCGGCGTTTCTCTATGGGAAGGTAAAAGAGGAGGTATATGTCGGTCAGCCACCGGGCTTCACCGATCCACTTCACAAAGACAAGGTCTAGTTGCTAGACAAAGCTCTGTATGGTTTACACCAGGCCCCGAGAGCTTGGTACGAGACACTGTCTCAACACCTACTAGCCAACAGTTTCATCCGTGGAAAAGTGGATGCTACTCTCTTCACCAAAGAGGTCGACGGTCATCTTCTGATAGTTCAAATTTGGGACGACATCATATTTGGGTCAACAAATGAGGATCTATGCAAAGATTTTGAACGAGTAATGAAGCAGAAATTTGAAATGTCATCGATGGGTGAGATGAAATTCTTTTTGGGATTGCAGGTTGATCAACTATCCAAAGGAATTTTCATACATCAAACGAAGTACGTTCATGATATCTTGGAGAAATTCGGGATGTCAGGTTCTACTCCAGCTTCCACCCCATTAGCAACGAATCATGGGATAAACCCTGATCTCACCGCAGAGAAGGTAGATGAAACGATGTATCATTCCATGATCGGATCACTGATGTATTTGACAGCTTCAAGACCCGATATTATGTCCCTAACCTGCCTCGCAGCAAGATTTCAATCTAACCCGAGAGCTTAGCATATGGTGATTGTGAAAAGGATATTGCGCTACCTGAAAGGAACTCCATCATTGGAGTTGTGGTATCCAAGAGAAGGCGATTTCACGCTCGAAGGGTATTCCGATTCTGATTTCGGATGCTGCAAAGTTAACGCTAAATCAACAACAGCAGGGTGTCAGTTTTTCGGATCACGATTGGTCACTTGGCAATGCAAAAAGCAAACCTCTGTGGCTTTATCCACATGTGAAGCGGAGTATGTATCTGCTAGCAGTTGCTGCTCACAGATCTTGTGGATCCAGCAACAGATGCGCGACTACGGTTTGCAATTTCTAAACACCCCTATCTTTGTTGATAATGAGGCAGCGATTAACATTACTAAAAATCCAGCACATCACGCTAAAACGAAACACATAGAGATTCGTCATCACTTCATTCGTGATTGTTTTGTGAAGAAGTTGATACAAATTGAGAAAATCCACACTGATGAACAAAAAGCTGATTTACATACCAAAGCATTTGATAGAACACGTTTTCAGTATTTGCTAAAACTGAATGGTATGAAGCTTTTATCGGTGTTGGAGGAGATCATTGGCGTTGATGGAGGAGACACTGTAGATGATGTTGAGAAGCAATCTGCAATGGTTTGTCGATTTTTTACTTGTTTTGGTATTTAGGGGGAGTATAGGGTAATTTTTCAGAAAATACAAAAACAATAAAAAATGACAAAAATACAAAAACATGAGATAGTTTTAAAATCCAAAAACAATATAAAACCAGAAAAAGAGCTTGTGTAAAAAGGGAAAATGATAGTACATCGGCTTGACAGTCACGGTACGCTAAAGAAATGGAATGTTTAAAAGGTTAAACAGTCTCGCTGATGATATGCCGATAGGTTTTTACACATTTAGTAGGTTTGTTCGGGATATAAACTTAAATCTTTTCTTGCTTATTTCGTGGGGAACACTACTTGGATATATAGGTAACCCCTGAAATCTTGTTTGAAAGATTCCTTTTTCTGATATACTAGGTTTTTATACTCAGTGATATCTGGGGTATTATTCCGGGACTTCTGCTGAATGGAAGTTCTGACCTAGTCCTCAAATAATACTTTCTGCAATGCTTGAAACATAGCATCACCCTCAGCATATGATAAGACAATAAAATTGCTTAGCAATGCTGTTGTAAAAAAGATCCTCTAAAGGGGACACACCCAAGTTGAGTCATGATCTCTCTGCTGAACAGTAGTTCTAACCTGAGCTCTCATGATTTTTCATAAATTATTAACCCCTTACAGATATCATTTGTGTTATAATTATCTGTAAGACTGAATATTGGGATCTGGATACGGGAGTATATTCAAGAGGTGGGACACACGTATAAGTTTAACTCTCTAAAACACTAAATCCGTATCCTGGACAGATTGAAATGTGTGTAAGAATTTAAAGTGGATCAGTATATCGACAATCTAAGCGAATTGTTTAATTCTGAGTATGTAATAAAAGCTTAACGGTACTTGTGATTTGTCGAATAGCTGATATGATTCCCAAACACGCTCATCAAAAATATGTTTGTAAATAGTTTACTTTTATTTCATTTTAGTTCTGTATTTCATTTCTAGTTTAGAAACTTTATTAAAATACAAAAAGATTTTACATTTCTGCTTTATTTTTTACAAACCAAAGTGGAGAGTTGATCTTCAGATTCGATTCGAAAGATTGAAAGCAGATGCAGGAGATTTCTGGGCTGGAGGATGAGTCATGAGCTAAATCTTGATAAGTTTGAGAAGTTGAAAAGATAAAGCAAGTTCATTAATTTGAAACTTGTAATTTTCAGAAATTCAAATTGAACCAAATGTCAGTGTGATTTGTCTCAGATCAACCAAGGTCATTAAGTTGGACTTGGTAGATTAATTGAGTAATCAGGGTCATTTATTTGGACATGAATACTTAAGTGGATTTCTAACACTAAAGGTTAAAAGATAAGTTTTGATTTGAAACTGTTATTATCATATATCTTATTTTTGGGTAGAGTTTATACAGGAATTCCCATGGCAACAAAACGTTAAAGTTTGAACCAGAATCAGAGCCCTAGCTGTTCGAGAGAGGGAGTCTGTGAAAGGGGGAGTTAGGATTCTGGATCAACAATCAAAGGGGAGTTTGAAGATGGAGCTAGATTGAGTTCCTGAACCTGTATGAAGAAAGAGTGTATGCAATGAGAAGACAGAGTTGAAAAGAGATAAAGACTGAAGACTCAATGCCGAAGACTTCGTCAACATCCAAGGGGGAGTCTGTTGGTGCACTGAATGTCTGATGACTACGTCTTAGTTGAGTCTTAGGTCTAGATAGGTTAGATTGGAGCTCGGAAATGAAAAAGTGGATCTTAGAGTGGAATTCCACTCCAAATGACATTTATGTCATTAGGAGCGAAATCAGGTTACATTGTAATTCCGCTCCAGATGCTAGTTTAGTAGGTGATTCCGCTCCAAATGATAGTTGTTGATTCCGCTCCTAAGTGATATTGTTAATTCCGCTCCTGATGACCATGTGGTTTGGAGCGGAATCAGGCACCTATAAATAAGTGAGTGTCGATCTCATTTGTAACAGTTGGAGCGGAAACAGGTCTTGTGTACGGTGTCGAAATTCTGTCAAAATTCATTCAGAAACACTTGTAAAGATTGGAAATCAGTAATAGAAAGAAGTTAAAAGGATCCGAGCTGTTGTGACTTTGTATACATTGATTCCGCCTTCGTATTCAAATATGAACTGCTTTTTACTGACTATATAGGGTCTCAACACGGTCCAACATTTTTCAACTTCGACTATTTTTTCGACCTCAACTATTTTCTCTACCACTTTCTCCACTTCAACGATTTTTTCTATCACTTTCTCAATTACTGGTTCAACATTTGCTTCTTTAGCTTCCATCTTTGCCTTTTCATCAGCTATTCTTATTATTTCCAGTTCTCTCTTCAATCTGGCAATCTTCTTCTCATTCAGCATTTCAACTTTATCTGCAAAAAACAAATTAAAAGAGTAAATTACAAGTTTTGTCCTTTATGTTTACATAAAATTTCAGGCGCTGTCCTTTAGCGCAAAAGTTGACAGGCGGTGTCCTTTATCTTTCAAAATCTTGCACGTTTTGTCCTTTAGACCAAACCCAGTTAGATTTTTTAGTTAAATCTAGTCATGTGCAAGGCACATGAGGGTACTATTGTAATTTAACCTTCCAAGGACTATTTTGTAAGATCAATAATATCAAGGGTTATTATGTATTAAACTTAAAAATAAAAAAAATATATAAAAACTCTCACACTCTCTCTCTTGATCTGAGTCCCTCCCTCTCTCTCTAACCACCACCCCTCTCTCCCTCTTTTCACTCTACTCCACCGCTCGCTCACCCTGCCTGAGATCTAGCAACAGCAAATGGAACAAGTGAAGAACAAACAGATTATACTCAAGGATTACGTTAATGGTTTCCCTAAGAAATCCGACATGCCAATTACTTCCTCCACCATCAACCTCAAGCTTCCAGAAGGTTCTAACGCCGTCCTCGTGAAGAACCTTTATCTGTCGTGAGATCCGTACATGCGTGGTAGAATGAGCAAATCAGAAGGAAGTTACGTTTCATCCTTCACTCCTGGATCGGTCTGTAACTTCAGCTTCATCGATTTATTCTTAAAACTTTGTTTATTCAACGATTTGTGCTTAGGGTTTCGATGTGATATTGCTGTTTGGGCAAATTATCATTTTTGTTCATTTCATAATTCCTTAATTCCGGAACTATTTTATTATATTTGTGAAATCGGTATATCAAATGTTTTCATCGACCCAATTAGTCTCTCCCTGACAAAATATCAAGATTATTTTAAGGTCAATTATGGCTTGTGTGCTTTGAAATTACCGAAATCCTATCCACACACGTGTAATAATTTTGTATTTCTAATAATTTCAATAAATATCTGTACTTGTGAAATCGGTGTATCAAATGTCCCAGTTCAATTCTGAAACCACCACCTCTGCCGTCAACTTGAGGGTGGAGAGAGAGAGAGAGAGGAAATTTAGAGAGAGATGAAATTTAGAGAGAGAGAGAGATGTGAGAGAGATGTGTGCAGGGTTTTTGTTTATTTGTAAATCTTTTTCCTTTTTTACACAACAGTCCCTTGCTATAAGTTTTTTATACACTAGTCCCTGAGGATGTAAAATGACAAGAATACCCTCATGTGCAAGGCACATGACCAGATTTAACCAAAAAATCTAACTGGGTTTGGCCTAAAGGACAAAACGTGCAAGATTTTGAAAGATAAAGGACACCGCCTGTCAACTTTTGCACTAAAGGACAGCGCCTGAAATTTGATGTAAACATAAAGGACAAAACTTGTAATTTACTCAAATTAAAACTATCAGGATCTAGACCTTTTCTAGCTTTATTAATGTATTCTTCTTCATCATCAGTATCAACATCACTTCCAAAATCTGGAAAAATCGGTATTCTTTTCGAACTAATTTTGACTTCATCTTCTTCCAGAATTCTAGCAACAAGACCTGAACCACGTGGAATTTATTTATCCCAGCTAAATCCCTCTGCAACCTTTTCATCATCTTGGTCAATTATACCATAACAAGCTCTTTTCTCTTTTTCTTCAATGGTACGTGCATGTGCAGTTTGTGGTTGTTGAGCAATCTGATGAAATATTGATTTTGATAATAATTGTTCTTTCCAAACTGATCTTGTCTTCCATTTGCTTCTTTGTTTTTTCACTCACGCTTAAAATGACCTTTTTCTCGACAACGAAAACATGTAAGCTTTGATTTGTCAAACCCTATCGGAGATTTAGACATCTCACTAAACTCATCTCTTCCGGCAATTTGTTGAAACTTTTCTGCCCTTCGAACAGCACTGGCTAAACACCACTTTACATCCATCAACTCAAGTTCCTCAGCATCAATCTGGTCACAATCCTCTTTGGTAAGCATCGGATTTCCAATTTTGCCAGCAATCAAGCTTTCATATGATTCCAACATAGCAACAAGTGATGCCATGTGTTGCTTAGCTATTTCTGGAGAAAGATTTTGACCATTTTGAATGTTTAAGGTAACGTTGCACTGCAGATTTGTAGAATTCTGTTGTTTAGGACTTGGTGTTGTAAAATTTGGATCAAAACTTGAATACGATGACGAAGGTCCACCACTTTGAATCACGGTACTTCCCTTTGTTCCAGAAGAACTATCAGCACTGAAACCAGTTTGAATCTTTGAGCTTGGAGTAACTTCAAATTTGTTTCCTCTGTAGTATAAACTGACATCTTGTTGAGCATTTGGATTAGTCATTATTGCCGTTTTCTGGATATCCAACTCATGCTCTTCAATCTTCTGAATAAACTGTGCCAGATTCATATTTTCAGATTTTCTCATGTGTTTTAGGATCAACAAATAAGTTCCCCATTTCTGCTGTGGTAAAGCATCGGCTAGTTTATCAACCCATTCATCATCGTCTTTCTTTATGTCCAATCTTCCCATTTCCAAAACCAAATGACAATATCTATCAATGGTCATTTTTGTTGTTTCATTTTCAAAGGCTACAAACATATCAAATGATTTCTTCAGTAAAGCCTTTTTGTTCTTGATCATATCTGAACTTCCTTTAAACTTTTGAATCAATGCAGTTCAAATTGATCTAGCAGTACCCTCATGTTGGAGCAAAACAAAGATATCTTCTTTAACTGCTTGTTGAAGAATACTTATCATCATTTTTTCACTTGTATATTCAATTTTTCAACATCTGAAAAGTCACAAAAAGCCTTTTCAAGCCCACGTTCATTTTTTGGTTTCTTGTAATCTTTCTCTAATGAACACCATGAGTCAAACTTATAAGTTTGCACCCAGTTTTCAAACCGATTTTGCCGTCCTAAAAAATCTTCGATGTACATAAGCTTCGGTGGCTTTTGATAAGTTCCCGTCTCATTCTCACTGTAAAGAGTTTCAGCAGCTGTAACAGGAGCAACTGGTGTAGCAAATGCATTGTAGAATTCCTCTTCCATGATTCAGTAATCTGTATCACAAAGTCAATAAAGTTCAAACAACAATGAAGGTTCACACGAAATAAGAATTCAAATGAAAACACTTCGTGTGAAATATCTTTTTCAAACGAAATTAGCTTTCAAATGAAAACACCACTTTGGTGCGAAATAACTGATTTCGTGTGAAACAGCACACTTTCAAACGAAATATGTAATTTCGTGTGAAATTATTAAACGGAATGCCAATTTGGAGCGAAATTATCTAATTTCGTGTGGAATTTTCAAATGAAATTACACTCTGATGCGAAATTATTTATTTCGAGCGAAATAAGGTAATTTTGTGTGAAATCAAACAGGTAATTCGTATGAAATAGTGCTGACGTCACTTAATCCGAAACCATTTTCAAGCGAAATTATCAATTTTACCACTTTTAGATCGAATTTAAGTCCAATTCTCTCAAGGATTCATTAAAACATTGTTTCGCACTTAATATGTAAAATTTAATCCATTTTGACCGTAAAAACTTGTTAATTTTGAAAAAGAAGGTGTAGAAGTCAGAAATTATGGCTGTTTTGGTAAGAACTCTTCCTCCTGAGCTCTGATACCACATGTAGGATCGTTCTGTGACCCAAATGAGTCTATCAGAAGAGTTCTCGGTCTAATCAGAGGCGGAATTCATTGATTAGACTTTGTAACAGCTTGATTCACTTCTAATTGTCTTGTATTATTGATTTAACACGTTTACAGATCAATTGACACGTCGGCAGCACTTCGGTACTGGAAACATGAACGTTACAAATGAAATCACATCAAGGGTATTTATAGAGGAGGTAATTTCGCATGGAATGACATTGTGCTATTTCGTGCGAAATAGCAACAGGTCATTTCATACGAAATAGCACTTTGCTATTTTGTGCGAAATTAACTTTCAACACTCAAACCCTATTTTTCTCGAACTACGTGCCCTGATCTAACAATTCTATTACAAGACTCGATACAAGACGAAGTCGACAGACGTATGCACCAACAGGTTAGATGGATATTCATGACGGAATAGAGAACAAGGGTCGAGTTGAAGAATCATGGATTGTACGGGAAAGCGGTCACGTTGTTTGTAGTTACTTGTTAGCATAGTCTTATTTCATAAACGTTGAATGATGTATTTATGTTAAAAGGGTCGACTTAAACATTATTCATGTATGTTAGAATAGTAAAAAGGGAAAATTTTTATAGTACGTTTTTCCGCTGCGTATTTATGATCATAACGTGAAAGGGTGTAACAGTTTGAACCATTAAGAGCCTGTATAATGCTTAACCGTTCAGAGGCAAATGTCTGACCAATTCAGATTAGAGGTCTTAACCATTCAGACTTTGTATAAATCTTAACCATTAAGAGGCAAATGTCTGAACCATTCAGACATCTGCTCGTGAAACAAACAGTCTGATCCATTAAGTGCTGAATCAGTAAGAGCTCTGAACGATTAAGAGCCTCGTTAAGACCTAAATAAACAGCCCCTCATGTTGAGGTAGCGCAAATTTATTTTTAGGTTTCCGAAGGGTAAATATATTATTGACCGAGAAACACAATTTAAAATAAGGAATGCAATAACCTTCTCATCTCTCATAGAGTTTATTGGGCTCTAAAGATATTTGTATAAACGAGATAACTTACTCAGATTAAAATAGAACACTTACAGAGTACATTCTCATATATGATTTCGAATAAAATCATGTGTTTAAGATTTGTGACAATGAACCAATCTAGTGTAAACCATATGCTAATCGAGAGACTTATCATTTGACAAGGCCGATTGCACCATATCCACCGAAGAATCAAAAGTTTCGTAAAGCTAATAATATTACATATCTTGCTTTTTCATAATGAAAGTTGATTACTCACGTCAGAGACAAAGATAGGAAAAGCATCCCTCAATAATTAATATCATGTTAAGGAGTAGGGGTGATCATCACTAATCACTCACTCACAACTTGCAATCAAGTTCCGCCATGTCATCAACTATTATTCCATCACTACTGATGGATTTTAGTCACTACTAGAAAAGGGGACAATTTCATACATAAATTTTCTACACAATTTTTTTCGTCACAGATTACAACACTTTTATGACGAATTTCCTACAAAAAAATTTCAAGATTTTGTTACAAATTTTCGATGCATCCATGACGAAAAACAAGAAAACCCTAATTAAAAACAAGAAAGCCCTAATTAATTGACAGTTGCGTCACAAATCTGTCAGAAATAACCTACAAAAGGTTAATTATTATTCTTTACCGAATAAATATGTATATAAGCCAAATAAATAAGGGAAAATAATATCGTTTCCTACACATTTGTGACGAAAAATAAGAAAACCCTAATTAATTGACAGTTGCGTCACAAATCTGTAAGAAATAATCTACTAAAGGTTAATTATTATTTTTTACCGAATAAATATTTATATAAGCCAAAAAAAAATAAGGGAAAATAATATTGTTTCCTACACATTTATGACGAAATATTTATTTTTTAATTAACTTAAACCATCCTTCGGAATTCCGTCACAACTTGTGACAAGTTTCCGACAAAAAATAAGAAAACCCTATCTAATTGACAGTTGCGTCACAAATCTGTCACAAATAATCTACAAAAAAAGGTTGATTATAATTGTTTACCAAATAAATATTAATATATGCAAAATAAATAAGGGAAAATGATAGCATTTCCTACACAATTTTGAAAAAAAAAATATTTATTTATAGGTGGTGGTAGGTTTTTTTTAGAGTGAGACACAGGGGAAGAAGATGAGAGTGGGGGGCCATCTTTATATTCTTTTTATTTTTTTAATTGTTTAGGGTAATCTTGTCATTTCACACATACTTAACTAAGAAAATTAACATAGTTTGGTGATGAGGACTGGGACCAACCCTGTAATTATTGAACCCTTAGAACCAAGTGTGCAATATCTCTAAACTATAGGGACCAACTAGGCATTTAACTCTAAGAGTAAAACGCACGGATAGTCCCTGTGGTTTTGTAAAATAACACCTATAGTCCCTAAATTTTGGAAATTACACCGGTACTCCCTGTGGTTTGACAGTTTGTTACTCGGATAGTCCCTGGAGTAGATGGAGGTTAGTTTTCTTAGTTAAGTGGATGTAAAATGACAAAACTACCCTTACTATTAAATATAATATATATCTTTTTATTATTTATTTAATCAAGTGGGGCTCACTCTCCTTGTCTTCATCCACCCAACCCACCCCAATATAACCCTAACTAATCAACAATCTTCTCCAGTTCACCAATTTCACCGTCTCCACACCGCCAAAGGCCAAACCACCACTACCATAACATTTCCACCCTGTCGCCACCCATATCCCCACTTCTGCCAACAGACCCACCCCACCCTCCTCTTCATAAATTTCTAAGGAGAGAGAGAAAATGTCGATTAAAAGAGAAGAGACCAATAGAGAGAGAAAGAAACAGAGTGGATTTGCCGATAGCTAGCCGACCGGTTAATGGCGGCTCCTTCTTTGAATCGGTTAATGGCGGCTCCGTCTTCTAATCATAAGGTTGATCTGAATCATTCAATTTCTCCTGGGTTTAGTTCAATTTTTATCGAAGAGGAAAGACAGAGCAACCGAAAATGCTCCTTACTGGTTTCCGAATCGGTTAATGGCGGCTCCTTCTTTGAATCATAAGTTTGATCTTAATTTGTAATCTTAGATCAACAAAAATCTATTTGTAGTTTTGGTGTGTTATCTTATGGAATATCACAATCATTCAATATCTCTTGGGTTCAGTTCAATTTTTCCATAATTTTGTAGCTTTTATTGATCACATGTAAGATATCAATGGCCACTTTTCTTGAAGACCACAAAAATCTGTTTGTAGTTCTATTGCATCAATGAAAACCCTAATGAATCTATTCAAATTTAGTGAATCTGTTGGTTTGAAGCTATTGCTTTATTCGAGATTTTCAAAATCTGAATTACACTGAATCAGTGTTATATTTCTCAAATTCAACTTTAAATTAGAAGTTATGGTGGTTGTGGAGATTGATTGTGGTGGTGATTGTGGAAGGTGATGGTGGATAGAGGTTGAAGATGAAGTGTCGTGTGGGTTCTACAAATAAAATATAATAGTATAAAAAGAGTGGCCTTTAATCAGATTCTATTTTATTTTTTGTTTTTTATCATTAAGGGCAAATTTGTCATTTCATGTCCACTTAAATTAACTTAACTGAGAAAACTAACCTTCATCCACTCCAGGGACTATCCGAGTAACAAACTGTCAAACCATAGGGAGCACCGGTGTAAATTTCAAAAGTTGGGGACTATAGGTGTTATTTGTGACAACCCGCACTAAACCAGGTATCCGTACAACTTAATTAATGATTAATTACTGCTTAATTACTGTGCTTGTTTGAAACTAGCTGATAAACTGCTACCTGCATACTGATACATGCACTTACTTGCATCATACTTTATATGCTGTCACTACATTATTTACATACGGCACCTTAGTGACAAACATGATGCACAAAAAGCACAGTAGCACTAAACGGATACACAGTGAACATGCTGATATAACCAGCATCAGGCAGATACTACCTCTAAGGCCTGTTAAGAGCCTCATATATTTTTGCTACACTGGTAGTGAGTGTAGGGATATAAGGGTTGTGGTACTGCGTCTCTAGGAATAAGATACACTGATTCGGATGTGCCTGAAACGTACTTTAAGTACCAAACACAGCACTTTAATAAACAAACCAGCTTCTAGCTGACTAGTAAAGTGCCAAAATATGAGAAAATAACACTAGACACTTTCTAAAGTGTCGGGAAAACAAATTGTGTCACTAAAAATGTTAATAACGACACTTTAAAACTTTTGTAACGCTTTAACGGATTACTATCCAACCGGACACCCGGACTTTACCCGGAACATGAAAATATTATTATTTTCACTATTTATATTTTTCTGAGCCAGTTAGGGTCCCTGATTTCCCTAACACCCGTCATAACGCATAACATACCACTAACTAAGTTAGATACTTAGTTAACCTAATTAACTAAACTAAACCCCTAACCACCCACTTAAAATCGAACCAACCCCACCCCCCATCATAACCGTCCCCTAACTAGGGGAGACACAAATGGTACTTGGTGATTAACTAAATCTTGCATGGTCTAATATCTTGGGGACACATTACCCATTGGGTAATAACATCTTAATTTCCCTTTAAATACACACTTAAACACTAAGAGTTCATTATCACAACTCACCACATTACTCTCCTTCTCTCTTGCCCTCCCACCTTCGGCCGAACACCCCACACACCACCATCATATTTTCGGCTCTTGATCTCATCATTCCAAGATCATACACACTTCACAAGTCGCATATTAGGAGCTTTGGTGCACTCGGAACGCGAAGGACCTCTACCGTTAGCTTTTATCCACCTCTTTTTCGCCAAAGATCTTCCCTAGCCTTGAGCTAGAGGTATAATGTTTAAAACTTGTTCTTGAACATATCTAAAGTGGTTAAAAGGAATATTGTCGGTTAAACATCGTAAACATACATTTTGATGCATAAAAGTCTAGTAAAAACTATAAAAGTGGTGGTTAATAACACATGTGTTGTGTAAAAGTTGTAGTATTTGGAAATTGTGTTTATCTAGACCCGATCTATGATGTGGTAGCTCGGATCTCCGTTTAACCCGACTTTGTAAGATCATGTATCTTCACATAAGCTCGTTTTTGGTTACCACAAGGGTTAAAAGGCGAAACTCTACCACACAAGATACATGAACTTGTGTAGAAATATTTTACTCGTGTAAAAGTGATTTAACCTGTACATTGGTGTTTAAAACTAGCGGATCTACGTATCTGCAAGTGGTATTTTTGAAGAACCACACTTTAAAGAAAACATGGATTACAAAGATGGATCTTACACTAACAAACATGGTTTTATAAACCACAAGTGTGTAAACACTTGTGAAACAAAAAGATCCGACAAAGAAGTAAATTTGTCACTTTTTACTAGAAGTTGTAAAGACGGATTTCTCTAATCACGAGGTTTTTACAAGATTAAAGTTACTTTATATAAAGATCTACATATATAAAGGGGATTTACATTAAAGATGCGGAAAAACTACAAGTTCATGCGATTATGCAAATTTTCATAATTGTCGACTAGTTTGTTGTGTCGGAAATTGTTTGATTGAATAAAGAAGTTGTTGAATTGATTTGTTAAAAGAAAATGATACGCTTGAAAGCGTGGCCACCTCCAGTTACAGAGGAAACTCTGGTGAAATTTTCTAAAAACCTAACACTTAGAATTATTTACACAACAAGTGTTAGAATTATTTTTGGACATAATTTCAAAACATAAATTTCGCCGGCACTATATTTTACTAAATATTCGGAGGTGGGGTTTTCACAAAGATTAACGTGATAAATATATTTGTCACAACACTGTTTATGATTATTTTGTGAAATACATAAATATTATTTTAGAGTGAAAATAATATTTACAAGCGTTAATGATTCCAAAACTTTACGAACGCTTCCACAAACATATAAGTTACACCGGTAATTACATTACCACAAGATTGATAAAACGTAACTTACGCACATGTATTGTATCCCCCATCCTTGGGAAGAAGAATAACTACCAAGTGTATACGGAACATAAACACGAAATAGTTGTCTAACTATTTCCCAAAGACATAAACTGTAAAGCTAAGGCACGGCCGTCCGTCTAATAGAATTAGCACTTGTAGGTCGTTGCACAGCTTACTGTATTGGAGACACTTGGTAGAGACGCGCATTCACTGTGAGTTCATGTCCCCCTTTTCTCTAACTGTTTTCAGTTTACTTAACCGCGGGGGTGAAATACATGTTACTATGATTTACGAGTACTTTACAACGGTATGTTTAACGTAAGGAGGTGTTATACGATCATGTGAGTGGATAGGAACAACATGGGGCCATTAGTCCTCATGGAGGGACCGAGGGACAGGAGCGGTAGATCTATCTGGGTGTAGCGAGCCCAGCCCCCGGCCAAACTAGAAACGGACCGTGGGGTGACTTTGTCCACATACTTTGCCGTGGCGAAATCTGCTAGGTTTGAGTCTCCCTATTTGCACTTCACATATGTCAGTGGCCTTGCAAACCATTGGTGATCACAAGTCCTCTTACACTGCTACATACCACAACTATTTTTATACTCACAAGTGTTTTACATACTCACTTACACATGAACTCGCTCAACATTATTGTTGATTTTTCAACTCACATGTATTTCAGGAAATTAAAACGGATCTGGCACGGTATGGAACGTTTTCCGCTGCACTTGTCATGGAGTCATCAGGGTTTAGGGGATGTGTCTCTTTCCTGGACAAGACACAGTCCTTAAACCACGTTTATGTTATGTTATAAGTTGTAATGTCTACTGAACAAGGTTTTGGTTGTATGTTAAAACAATGGTAATGTGTTTGATTTTCAAAACTTAATGGATGACTTGCATGGTTTTTAAATTCATATAGCTTGTTATGGTTAAGCTATGGTATTAAGAAGTCACATCAACATTAACCACGCTTCCGCAAAGCCAGGGTGTGACAGCTTGGTATCAGAGCTCTGATCATAGCGAACTAGGATTCTTTCTCGAGTCTAGACTATGATCACTAGGGCTCTCACGAAAACATTTTTCTGCATACCACTTAAGTCCAGATCCACAACTTTTTACAAACAAATGTTGAGCACATTTTACTAATTATAGGCTCAGCTTGGAGGGCTGAGGATCGATCTGGAGGATCGAGATGATCAAGGTAGTTGAGCACGTTGGTTTGTTATAGGATCGATCTGGAGGATCGAGGTTTGGTTTAAGTGAAGGACGGAGCAGTCTTGTAGACTGGATGAAATTGGCTAGTAAGACTAGGAGAAGTATGTGATACCTTACCTGGTGACTATGTGATTAACTGATTATATGATTGATTATTATACGTATATGTGTTACAAACGTTATGCTTTCATCAAGTACTAGAAAGATGGGCACTACGAACCCCATGACCACAGTATCAGACGACATAGTTCAACGAAGCACGAGGTGTACATTTCTGATACTACCGGCACAGACAATGACGACTTTCAGCCCTTTGTGCACTGCCTGAAGTCGTAGCAGAGCCTACTGATGGCCATCTTGTTGGGAATTTGCGACTGGCGGTGATCCCTGCTCCTGTGCCCCTTGCCGCTTATCTCGTTGTTGATATGCCCCCGACATTGCCTCTAAAGACGATGTCGAACTATTAAGAGGAGGACCCACTTGAGGGCAAGGCCCTCTCGCTGCTAGCATTAGACTACTGCATGCGGACGCTCCTGTAGGGGAAACTCATTTCCCTATCCCAGACTCATTTGAGTCTCTAACATCCGCGTCTTCGCACATACAGGGAATGCAGCACCACTTACACGACGCCGACCCTGATATGGCATCATCAGCTGAACCGGATCCCACACACAGCTTTGAGTTTGATCGCGATTATGAGGACAATTCTGTTTTTCCGCCTGGTGTTGATCCAGACCATGACATTGAGTTCATGCACTTAGACCAGCCCTTGGGGGATCCTATAACCCCTGTGATTGTCGATCCAGCTGATTTTGAGATGGAGTTTTTGATTCGAAGCTAGCCGTGGCCCCTGAGCCAGGCGTTGCTCCTGACCCCGCATTGGAGTATGACCCTGTTCATGCCAATGCACCGGCTGTTGCTCCTTGATTGATCATCTGCTTGGATGAGAGAAAATTTGGGGTAACTGTGCAAGATAATTTATTATTACGGGGGCCCACGTAATAACGATTTGTAGTGCACAGGAATCCTGGTGGACTCTGCAGGTCAAGCTAATGATAACCAATGCAGCATGAAATAACTTAAACACAAATGACCAAGCCGATGTAGCCTCGAGTTCATTCTATTACGAGCAACAAGCCAAATTGGCAAGCCTATGTGAAGGCTCAGAAATTTATTTCCCCACTCATACAGTGAGTATATTTGCGTGTGAAATTGGGTGATTACATGATGGCTTACGTTGCTATATATATACCCCATAGACAATTGAAACATTGTCCAACCCGCTTCACGCTATTTCGACAAAAAGGGAATGTCACCCAGGCGTGACACGAACACCAGTACATTGCTAAGGACAGAAGCCGAGCTGCAAGAACGCATCTCACAGATAAATGCACGACATGAAGCCCTCCACTCTAAGTACAACGATGGCATTACTGGATATAACCCTCCAACTGGCTGCACCTATAAACAGTTCCTGAACTGCAAGCCTTTGAACTTTGTCAGAACCGGAGGCACCGTTGCATTTGTTCGTTGGTCCAAAAGATCGACTCCACTCTAAGAATGAGTAACTGCTCGCCCCAACAGAGTGTTACCTACATCTCAGGGATATTTCTAGATGGCACACTCTCTTAATGGAACCTCCAGGTTCAGACCCTTGGCACAGACGCTGCTTATACACTGAGCTGGGACGAGCTCAAGGAAACGATTGAGAAGAAATGTTGTTTTAGGACAGAAATTCAGAAACTTGACGTGGAGTCCTGAAATTTGAGGAAGGACGAACCAGAGACTCCTGAACATGACCAGCGATCGCACGACTTGTCTAGGGTCGTCCCCTACTAAGTCATTGATGTAGTATGATATAGTGGTGTACTTGTGAGCTTTACATTGTGGTCTTGAATTGTGGCAATACAATCGCAGTATTCTCATCACATGCGATGTTCAATCAATTGTTTATGTCCTATAGCATAAGAGGTTATGTGATTGACTTGTTGATAACATGAGATGTTATGTGTTGGTATTGTTGAATGCATACGTACACTTCACTTGCTATGACCTAACCTATGTGAAACATCTTTTAGAAGATGCCGCCAAGACACGAAATGCGCATGCCCACCTCTGAGGCAGAACTTAAAGAGATAATTGTTGCAGCTATAGCACAGCACGAGGCCCTACGCTCCGAACCAATCAAAGGTACCTCGGAAAATAACGGTTGTTCCTACTGGCACTTCCTCAACTACAAGCCTCCGAAGTTCGACGGCACTGGGGGTGCCATAACTTTTGTAAAATGGATTGAAAGTATGGAATCCATCTTTCGAATGAGTGGCTGTACGCCAGAACAACAGGTCCCATACGTTTCTGAGTTGTTTCAAGATGGAGCTCGATTATGGTGGAATCTTCAGGTTCGAATAATGGGCCTAACTACAGCATACGCGTTAACTTGGGATGAGTTGAAAGGAATGATGCATAAGAAGTATTGCCCCCACACGGAAACCCAGAAGTGGGAAGATGAATTTCGGAGCCTAGTGATGGAAGGTCCGAAGGTGTTGGAGTACGTGCAACGACTCCATGATCTGTCACAAATTGTTCCATACCTGGTAAAACCAGAACTGAAGAAATTGGAACAATTCATTTGGGAACTGGCGCCTCAAGTCTTGAGCTTGATGACAGCATCTACGCCACCAACAACCATTGTTGCAAGTAAGATGGGTTTGGCACTCGTTACGAAAGCAAATAGACTAGAAAAACTTGCAAACCCTGACAAGAAAACTCAGGTAGAGTCGTCTGGAAAGAACAAAAGGAAGCTTACCGAAGATACCCAAATGAACAACGATGAACAAAGATCTATTCGAGGTTGCTTTGACTGCGGGGACAAAGGGCATTTCAAGAAAGATTGCCCTAACAACAAACAGGCCAATGATAAGATTTACTTAGAAACCAAACCAAGATGTGCTGAGTGCAAGTGTCACCGTGATGGTGGATGTCAGAAGCCTTGGTACGGGAGGAAAGGACACAACAAGGAAGGTTGTGGGATGAAGAGTTCCATACAAGGAGAAAACAGTAACAACGCTCTAGGTGGAAATGGGAAAGGAAATGGCCGAATGATAGGATGCTACCATTGTAAGGAAGTTGGACATTTTAAGAGGGAATGCCTGAAGTTGAAACAAGACCATGAGAGAAAATCCAACATCAGAGCTTGTGAGGCATGCCAGGATCCAGGTGTGATTTCTGGTACGTTCTCTAACAACCAAAACTTTTGCACCTATTTTGTTTTATGCTGGTGCCGGTTATGGCTTCGTGTCTTTAGAATTTAAGAATATACTTGGTTTGACCGCTAGTAAGTTAGATATCCCCTACTCGATCGAATTAGCTAATGGAAAGTTAGTTGAAGCCAACGAAGTAATCAGAGGCTGTGTGATAGAACTGGGAGAACGTGAGTTTACTTTGGATCTACTACCAGCCGAATTGGGAAGCTTCGACGTGGTGGTAGGAATGGATTGGTTATCCGGAAACAAGGCTGAGATAGTATGTCACGAGAAAGCTGTTCGTATTCCAACTGATGATGGTGAGACAATTGTGGTTCACGGAGAGAAGCGTGACACACCGCTAAGATTTATCAGCTGCTTGAAAGCAAGGAAGTGTTTACAGAAAAGATGTGTTGCTTTTCTAGCACACATCGTGGATAAAAAGGCTGCTGAGCCAAGAATCGAAGACATCCCTGTCGTAAGGGAGTATCCAGAAGTCTTCCCAGAAGACTTGCCTGGATTACCGCCTCTAAGGCAAGTAGAGTTTCACGACGATTCAATTCCAGGCACTGCACCCGTAGTCAATGCATCATAGCGACTTACATTTTCGGGGGTGCAAGGATTGACAGAGAAGTGTTGGTAACGGATGGAGAAGGAAGATAACAGACAAAAAAAAAAAATTTCCTTTTTGGGGTAATCCCATTGTTACCCATCAAAAAGGAGGATGATGATTTTCAAATAAACATCAACTACAGAGAATTGAACAAGCTGGCGATCAAGAACAGGTATCCTCTGCCAAGAATCGACGATCTGTCTGATCAACTGCAAGGTTCAAGCTTTTACTCTAAGATCGATCTTCGATCTGGATACCATCAATTAAGGATACAGGAGGAAAGTATCCCGAAAACAGCCTTCCGAACTCGCTATGGACACTACGAGTTCCTCGTTATGCCATTTGGTTTGACAAACGCACCTGCGGTATTCATGGATCTAATGAATAGGGTTTGCAAGCCATACCTGGGCAAGTTCGTGACTGTATTCATCGACGACATCTTGATTTACTCAAAGACGAAGGCTGAACACGAACAACATCTTAGAACCATATTGGAGCTACTAAAGAAGGAACAGTTGTACGCCAAATTCTCCAAGTGCGAATTTTGGCTACGCGAAGTCCAATTCCTTGGGCACGTGGTAAATGGGGATGGAATTCATGTTGATCCCACAAAGATCGAGGCGATCAAGGATTGGGAAACGCCAAGGACGCCAACCGAGATTCGGCAATTCTTGGGTTTGGCTGGCTACTATCGAAGGTTCATCGAGGATTTCTCGAAAATCGCTCAACCTTTGACGCTCCCCACTCAGAAGGATAAGACGTTTGATTGGGGAATCAAACAGGAGGAAGCATTTCAGGTATTGAAGGATAAGCTTTGTAACGCGCCAATCTTAGCTCTACCAGAAGGTACTAATGACTTTGTGGTATACTGCGACGCATCGCATCAGGGTTTGGGTTGTGTGTTGATGCAACGCCAAAAGGTCATTGCTTACGCATCACGCCAACTGAAAGTGCACGAAAAGAACTATACCACACACGATTTAGAGCTTGGCGCAGTGGTTTTCGCTTTAAAGATCTGGAGACACTACCTATATGGTACGAAGTGCACAATCTTCACAGATCACAAAAGCCTACAGTATATATTCAACCAGAAGGAGTTGAATATGAGGCAAAGACGATGGGTTGAATTGTTGAACGATTACGACTGCGAGATAAAATATCATCCAGGGAAGGCGAATGTAGTCGCCGATGCCCTAAGTCGTAAAAAAAAAAAAAAGAATCAAGCCCATAAGGGTTAGGGCTTTGGAAATGATCATACGAACCGATCTTTCCTCGCGCATTCGTGCTGCACAAAAGGAAGCTCTCAAGGAGGGAAACCTTGAGGAAGAATATCTCCGTGGAATGGAAAAGCTTTTGGTACCAAACGAGGAAGGAACATTATGTTTTGAGAAAAGGATTTGGGTTCCTCTGTTTGGTGGATTAAGGGAAATTATTTTCGACGAAGCGCACAAGTTACGGTACTCTATCCACCCTGGATCGGATAAGATGTACCAGGATCTCAAGGATTATTATTGGTGGCCTAGGATGAAAGGCGACGTTGCTGTTTACGTGAGCAAATGTTTAACGTGCGCTAAGGTCAAGGCAGAATACCAGAAGCCTTCGGGACTTCTGCAACAACCTGAGATTCCCAAGTGGAAATGGGAACAAATCTCAATGGATTTTGTTACAAAATTACCAAGAACGCCAAGAGGCCACGATATGATTTGGGTGATTGTTGACCGCCTAACAAAATCCGCACACTTTCTGCCAATCAAGGAGAAAGACAGTACTAGTAAACTTGCGGAGATTTACATGAGAGAGATCGTAGCACGTCATGGAGTACCACTCTTGATCATCTCTGATAGAGACGGAAGGTTTGTGTCAAGAATATGGCAATCTTTCCCAGAATCTTTTGGCTCACAATTGAATCTGAGCACTGCGTTCCATCCGCAAACTGACGGCCAGAGCGAGCGAACGATACAAACTTTGGAAGACATGCTGAGGGCATGTGTTATGGATTTGGGCGGTAGCTGGGATAAACACTTACCTTTGGTCGAATTTTCATACAACAACAGCTACCACACCAGTATTGGTGTCGCGCCATTTGAGGCCCTATACGGACGCAAGTGCCGATCACCACTATGTTGGTCTGACGCAGGTGATAGGCAGCTTGCTGGTCCCGAGATCGTCCAAGAGACGACAGACAAGATCGCGCAAATACTTAAACGCATCAAAGCCGCTCGCCACAGACAAAAGGCCTACGCGGATCCAAACCGGAAACATGTGGATTTCCAAGTTGGGGAAATGGTGTTATTGAAGGTTTCACCCTGGAAGGGGGTGGCACGCTTTGGTAAGCATGGAAAGTTAAATCCGCGCTACATTGGTCCCTTCAGAATTCTGGAAAGAATTGGGACAGTAGCATACAAGTTGGACCTACCTACTGAACTGAATGGTGTTCACGATACATTTCATGTATCCAATTTAAAGAAAAGTCCAACTCAAGTTGACGTTGCCATTCCTACCGACGAGATTCATATTGACGACACGCTCCACTTCGTAGAAGAACCTGTCGAGGTCACAGATTGGAAAGTTAACAAGACCCGCCGGAGCAGTGTCAAACTCGTCAAAGTTCGTTGGAATGCCAGACATGGTCCTAAATTCACATGGGAACGTGAGGACCGGATGAAAGAGAAATACCCCCACTTATTTCCTAGGAACCCTGCTTCTACAAGCAGAACTTAAATTTCGGGACGAAATTTATTTAACGGGGGGAGAATGTGACAACCCGCACTAAACCAGGTATCCGTACAACTTAATTAATGATTAATTACTGCTTAATTACTGTGCTTGTTTGAAACTAGCTGATAAACTGCTACCTGCATACTGATACATGCACTTACTTGCATCATACTTTATATGTTGTCACTACATTATTTACATACGGCACCTTAGTGACAAACATGATGCACAAAAAGCACAGTAGCACTAAACGGATACACAGTGAACATGCTGATATAACCAGCATCAGGCAGATACTGCCTCTAAGGCCTGTTAAGAGCCTCATATATTTTTGCTACACTGGTAGTGAGTGTAGGGATATAAGGGTTGTGGTACCGCGTCTCTAGGAATAAGATACACTGATTCGGATGTGCCTGAAACGTACTTTAAGTACCAAACACAGCACTTTAATAAACAAACCAGCTTCTAGCTGACTAGTAAAGTGCCAAAATATGAGAAAATAACACTAGACACTTTCTAAAGTGTCGGGAAAACAAATTGTGTCACTAAAAATGTTAATAACGACACTTTAAAACTTTTGTAACGCTTTAACGGATTACTATCCAACCGGACACCCGGACTTTACCCGGAACATGAAAATATTATTATTTTCACTATTTATATTTTTCTGAGCCAGTTAGGGTCCCTGATTTCCCTAACACCCGTCATAACGCATAACATACCACTAACTAAGTTAGATACTTAGTTAACCTAATTAACTAAACTAAACCCCTAACCACCCACTTAAAATCGAACCAACCCCACCCCCCATCATAACCGTCCCCTAACTAGGGGAGACACAAATGGTACTTGGTGATTAACTAAATCTTGCATGGTCTAATATCTTGGGGACACATTACCCATTGGGTAATAACATCTTAATTTCCCTTTAAATACACACTTAAACACTAAGAGTTCATTATCACAACTCACCACATTACTCTCCTTCTCTCTTGCCCTCCCACCTTCGGCCGAACACCCCACACACCACCATCATATTTTCGGCTCTTGATCTCATCATTCCAAGATCATACACACTTCACAAGTCGCATATTAGGAGCTTTGGTGCACTCGGAACGCGAAGGACCTCTACCGTTAGCTTTTATCCACCTCTTTTTCGCCAAAGATCTTCCCTAGCCTTGAGCTAGAGGTATAATGTTTAAAACTTATTCTTGAACATATCTAAAGTGGTTAAAAGGAATATTGTCGGTTAAACATCGTAAACATACATTTTGATGCATAAAAGTCTAGTAAAAACTATAAAAGTGGTGGTTAATAACACATGTGTTGTGTAAAAGTTGTAGTATTTGGAAATTGTGTTTATCTAGACCCGATCTATGATGTGGTAGCTCGGATCTCCGTTTAACCCGACTTTGTAAGATCATGTATCTTCACATAAGCTCGTTTTTGGTTACCACAAGGGTTAAAAGGCGAAACTCTACCACACAAGATACATGAACTTGTGTAGAAATATTTTACTCGTGTAAAAGTGATTTAACCTGTACATTGGTGTTTAAAACTAGCGGATCTACGTATCTGCAAGTGGTATTTTTGAAGAACCACACTTTAAAGAAAACATGGTTTACAAAGATGGATCTTACACTAACAAACATGGTTTTATAAACCACAAGTGTGTAAACACTTGTGAAACAAAAAGATCCGACAAAGAAGTAAATTTGTCACTTTTTACTAGAAGTTGTAAAGACGGATTTCTCTAATCACGAGGTTTTTACAAGATTAAAGTTACTTTATATAAAGATCTACATATATAAAGGGGATTTACATTAAAGATGCGGAAAAACTACAAGTTCATGCGATTATGCAAATTTTCATAATTGTCGACTAGTTTGTTGTGTCGGAAATTGTTTGATTGAATAAAGAAGTTGTTGAATTGATTTGTTAAAAGAAAATGATACGCTTGAAAGCGTGGCCACCTCCAGTTACAGAGGAAACTCTGGCGAAATTTTCTAAAAACCTAACACTTAGAATTATTTACACAACAAGTGTTAGAATTATTTTTGGACATAATTTCAAAACATAAATTTCGCCGGCACTATATTTTACTAAATATTCGGAGGTGGGGTTTTCACAAAGATTAACGTGATAAATATATTTGTCACAACACTGTTTATGATTATTTTGTGAAATACATAAATATTATTTTAGAGTGAAAATAATATTTACAAGCGTTAATGATTCCAAAACTTTACGAACGCTTCCACAAACATATAAGTTACACCGGTAATTACATTACCACAAGATTGATAAAACGTAACTTACGCACATGTATTGTATCCCCCATCCTTGGGAAGAAGAATAACTACCAAGTGTATACGGAACATAAACACGAAATAGTTGTCTAACTATTTCCCAAAGACATAAACTGTAAAGCTAAGGCACGGCCGTCCGTCTAATAGAATTAGCACTTGTAGGTCGTTGCACAGCTTACTGTATTGGAGACACTTGGTAGAGACGCGCATTCACTGTGAGTTCATGTCCCCCTTTTCTCTAACTGTTTTCAGTTTACTTAACCGCGGGGGTGAAATACATGTTACTATGATTTACGAGTACTTTACAACGGTATGTTTAACGTAAGGAGGTGTTATACGATCATGTGAGTGGATAGGAACAACATGGGGCCATTAGTCCTCATGGAGGGACCGAGGGACAGGAGCGGTAGATCTATCTGGGTGTAGCGAGCCCAGCCCCCGGCCAAACTAGAAACGGACCGTGGGGTGACTTTGTCCACATACTTTGCCGTGGCGAAATCTGCTAGGTTTGAGTCTCCCTATTTGCACTTCACATATGTCAGTGGCCTTGCAAACCATTGGTGATCACAAGTCCTCTTACACTGCTACATACCACAACTATTTTTATACTCACAAGTGTTTTACATACTCACTTACACATGAACTCGCTCAACATTATTGTTGATTTTTCAACTCACATGTATTTCAGGAAATTAAAACGGATCTGGCACGGTATGGAACGTTTTCCGCTGCACTTGTCATGGAGTCATCAGGGTTTAGGGGATGTGTCTCTTTCCTGGACAAGACACAGTCCTTAAACCACGTTTATGTTATGTTATAAGTTGTAATGTCTACTGAACAAGGTTTTGGTTGTATGTTAAAACAATGGTAATGTGTTTGATTTTCAAAACTTAATGGATGACTTGCATGGTTTTTAAATTCATATAGCTTGTTATGGTTAAGCTATGGTATTAAGAAGTCACATCAACATTAACCACGCTTCCGCAAAGCCAGGGTGTGACATTATTTTACAAAACCACAGGGACTATTCGTGCATTTTACTCTAACTCTAAAATATACAAAATGATAGTTTCATGCATTCTGGCAACTTGCTACTTATATACATTTACTTGCTAATAGCTTTACTTTTGTGGTATCGTCAATCAAAGAGAACAACACCAATAGGTACACCTTATTAATTACCAGCCAAATGTATTAAACTTAATCACACAAAAAATGCTATACTGATTTTATTTCAAACTTTACAGGTAGCTTATATGGGGCAACTGAATTGCAAGGTCCAAAGGACTACTTGCAACTCGTCTTGAAGAAGAAAAGAATCTACTTGCAACTCGTCTTGACGAAGAAAGGAAAGCAAGGGAAGAAGAATTGGCGTGCTCCCTTTAAGTAGTTCTAGTTTTTGATATCTTTTTGGAATTATGTTGAGTTGTATTAGCTTACGGTTTAGACATATTGGAATTGGGTCACAGAAAATACTCAGTTACCTTGGAATCCTTGGAAATTTGTAACAACACTTCTTATTTATTTGTCGGAATTGGGTCACAAAAAATACTCAGTTTTCTCGAAAATTTGTTACAACACTTCTTATTTATTTGTTGGAATTGGGTCACAAAAAATAATCAGTTTCCTCGGAAATTTGTAACAACACTTCTAATTTGTTAGTCAGAAGTGGGTCACAAATAATATTGTATTAAAATTTGTTAATTTTTTTGTTTTTTTTTATTTTGATCGAAAATGTGTAGCTAAAAAATAAATCCTAAAAGATAATATTTAAATATATTGTAGGAGATTCGTAGCAATTTGCAACGTAGTAGTTTCGTAGAAAATGTGTAGGAAGTTGCGTAGGAAATGCGTTGGAAACGGGTTTCCTACGAGGTGTTTTCGTACATCAGGTATTTGTCATAAATGCGTAGAAAAGCCAGTTTTATGACGCATTTCCTACGAAAACTGGCGTAAGAAGTTTCAGATTTTCTAGTAGTGAGTGGAAATGTCTATCACTCACAACACCCAACAATACCCATCACTCACAACACTCAACAACACCCAACAATACCATCACTCACATCATCTTCACGCGTGATAAATATCACGCATTGTTAGTTTAAAGCGTGATATAGTTTGGTGGCGGTGGTGTTTGACATTCTATCACTCGTTATACATTTCCATCACGAGGTAAAATCCTTCCATCCCGGTCCTCTAATGATATAAGGGAACGTGTGAGGGCCCATGTATCAAACTTGTGAACCATTACGTATTTTAATAAGCACACATTTGACCTCCACCCACCCGAAGGCACGACAGTGGAATAATCGGTAAAACCTCGCCTCCCATCCAAGACGAACCGGCGTAACCCGTATTCGCCCTTCACCGGGATGCCGCAAAAAATAATGGTGAGAATGGGAGTCGAAGCCTCATATGGACGTAAGTGTCGGCCCCCGTCGTGATGGGGCGGAGACCAGAGATAAACGGTTTATTGACCACGAGTTGGTTCAGGAAACTACGGACAAGATCGTTCAGATACGTGTTCGTATCAAGTCAGTACGTGATAGACATAAGAGTTACGCCGACAAGCGGCAAAAACCGTTGGAATTTGAGGTTGATAATATGGTTTTACTGAAAGTCTTTCCTTGGAAAGGCGTGGTACGATTTGGTAAGCGTGGAAAGTTGGACCCACGGTATATTGGACCCTTCGACATCCTAGAAAGGATCGAATACAAACTAAAGCTTGTAGAAGAGCCATACACAAGAAACAGTAGTTGTTTCCGCAAATGAGATTCATGTCAACGACAATCTCCAATTTACCAAAGAACCCGTTGAGGTTACGGACCGGAAAGTCCACAAGACTCGGAAAAGTCGTATTAAACTTGTCAAAGTTCGTTGGAATTAACGCCATGGCCCAGAGTTTACTTGGTGGCGTGAAAACCAGATTAAATCAAAATATCCGCATTTGTTTCACAATTCCCCCGCAACCGATAACGCAACTTGAATTTCGGGACGAAATTCTTTTAACGGGGGGAGAATGTGACAACTGGCAATTTTCCATGTATCCATACAATGTTAAACAGTAATTTGTGCTTTAATAACTGTGCCTGATTTGGATTAATGACATGAATGATTTTCTGATTGCTGTCATATACATACAAGTGCATTACAGGTTGCAAGATTATTTATCATTATTGCATGCAACACAGTGTGATTCAATTAGTGCACAAAACCAAGTAAGCACAGTTATCAGACAAGCTAGAAGTACTGACGGGAGTTCAGTACTTAGACAGACATGATATTAAGACATAGAATGAGCCCGGAACCAAGAGTTATACTAGAATAGTATGTAGGAAAGTAGGGATCACAAAATTTCCTTCCTAGTGATGATTTAAGTGCCGAAAAGTTCCTGAAACACACTGAAACTGCAGAATTCTGCACAATTCAGCAAAAATCAACTTTTTAACTACAAAATATAATGCAGAATTATGGTTTAATGGTCCAGAATACCTTCCTAATTATCGGGAATCAAAACTGTCATAAAAGACAACATAACGCACTCTAAACTGTGCAATTTAGCACCTTAACGAACCTGTAACCAACCGAATAACCGGACCCTACCCGGAACATCAAATTTTCACTAGAAGCATTGTTTTAGTGTTACGAAGCTTGTTATGGTTACCGAACATGATAACACATCCTATAAACACTAAACACCTAAAATACTAACCAATACCCTTACAATCCAACTTAAATCCCTAACTCACCATTACAACCCAACCAAGACCCCCCTTCCAAAAGACGGTCACAAGAGAGCCCCCACTTGTTGATTTCTTTGCAATATAAAATTTGATATGTAATGAGATTTAGAAACATTTTAACCAAAGGATTAACTATTGTTGGAAGAACGTTATTTAAAACCCACAAGTCCTAACCTCATTCTCATTTCACCACTTCAACATCACCCAACACCTTCTCCTTCTTCCCCTTGTTCTCGGCTCCAAACACCCACCATACAACCTCCATTTTCATTCAATTCTCAAGCAATATAAGGACTCTCAAGGGTGCAAGGAACATATATAAGAAGCTTGGAAGCTTTAGAAGTTGAAGGACCTTTTCCTAGGGCTTTTATCCACCCCATTCATCATCATCTTCATCTTTGTTTCTTCCCTAGCCATAGAGCTAGTAGTAAGCTCCTCACAACTTGTTATTACTTCTAATTTTAGTGGTTAAAAGGTTATGTAATATGTTAATCTTAAGAATCTCAAAGAAACATGAAGATGATCTTGAACATAAAGCTTAATAACATAAAAATCTAAGTTGTTTTAGTATATGTATGAAACTTGTTTGTTGATTTCTTGTGATTATGATGTTGATCATCATAAGAAGCTTCCTAGATGATGATTACTCATATGATCTAGCAAGTATAAGGATGAATCTTGTGAAATTAGTAATGGTCATCCTTTATGTTAAACATGAACTTGAATATGAACTTGTTTTAGTGAATGATGATTATTGATTCATGTTATAAGTCTAGAAAATAAAAGATTTAAAAAATAATATTTTCAAGAAAACAAAGGTTATTACAAGATTAACATGAACTTGGTTTTTAAAGAAAGTAAACATGTTTTAAGTGTTGAAACAAAGTTAGAAGAGTGTTGTTAACAAGAAAAATACAAGAAGAATTATTTTTAGAAAATCTTCATACAAGTTGTAAAGAACTAAAATTTACAAGAATGAGTTTTATAAACTATAAACCATGTTGTTAGAGGTAACTAAGCTTACTAAACAACATGTGAAAATACTACAAATTTTTACAAACTTTCAAGTTCATGTCATAGTGTAAAATGCACATTTTTAGCTGTTGGTAAGTATGTGTAAATTGTTGATGATTGATGATGAGTTTTTAAAAAGAAAATGATATGCTTATGAGCATGGAAACCTCTATTTTTAAGGGGAAACTATGGCAAAACTTTTGTAGAAATTAAACACTATAGAAAAATATTTTTAAACAAGTGTTTATAAGTAAATTTTGATCATGGTTTACATATAAAAATTTGCCAAAATTTTTATTACCAAAATTACAAATATTGGAGGTTGATTTTTGATAAATAAAAATGACTAAGTATATATTTAGGAAAATATATATTTAGATGTCACAAATTGTGTGCTACTTGTATATTATGTGTATTAGTTATATTATTTTAGGAACTTGAAAATAATATAACACACCAAAATACAAAAATTGGAATATCGAAATATTACCAAAATTCCAAGAAAATAAATACATAATTTAAACCCGAATATTGGACAAATGGACATAAGGACTACGAGTATATATGTTTCGGAAATAAATTCATATTTCGACAAATGTGTTAAACGGTATTTTGGAAACCAAAGAAACGGAAAATATGGATTTTACTAGTATCACAAAATATATCATATTTTGTCAAATAGAAAATATGTTATTTTGAGTGGAGAAAAATATATATTTTCTTAAACAATTTGAAGATATATTATATTTGAGTAGAGAAAAATGTATATTTCCTTAAAACAAGTTAAGAATATATTATTTTGGGTGAAAAATTGAAATATATATTTTCTAAAGTTAGTCTTAAAAATATATATTATTTTTGAGATATATATGAAGGTATATTTATTATTTTTTTTTTGCCAAGAAAGATTTACAGATATTTTTTTCTATAAAAATCCTCTTAAAATATGAATATTTTAAGAATATAAATTTGGTGATCTTTAGTTTTTAAAAATAATATTCCGGAAAATTAAATACAAAGTTAAGTATAAAATACTTAATAAATACAAGAAAATACGTATTCTCGTACGTACAATTATACACCGAAATACACTACCAATAATTGGCAAAATACACAAGTATAAGAATACACAAGTGCAAGTATACTAATATTTGGGAGAATATACACATGTGGAAATACATAATAAACCAAGTTAAAAATATATTGTTTTAACAATATTCCAAATAATTGGATAAATATAATTTAAGTTAAATTATTTTAACCAATAATTATATACTTTGGAAATATATAATGTACATCAAAGATGTAACTCAAAGTATACCATGAACTTCCAAAATAAGTCTTAATAAACAACTAAGACTAAGAGTCGTTACACAACCTAAACGCCATAAAACTTAGCACGTGTGTAAGTGGTAGTACGGCGTAAGGATACATACTTTGGGTACACAGGATACAGGACGCAAATCTGTGAGTTCATGTCCCCCTTTTCTTTTAACTGTTTTCAGTTTTATAACTTCGGGGGTGAAATACATGTTACAAATGTTTCAAACGTTTACAAATGGTATGGTTTGCTAAGGAATGAACTGTTAGATCATGTGAATGGGTAGGCGCACACTTAAGACCATTAATCCTCGTATAAGGACCACGAGGCATGAGTGGTAGATCTATCTGGGTGTTGCAAGCCCCACCCATGGGCCCGGGGTGGCCGAATGTGGTGACTATGTCGTTCCAGCCGAGTGGACCGGTACAAAATCCGCTAGGTTTGAGCCTTCCTGCACCATTGCACACATATTAATGACCTTGCAAATCATTAATTGATCTGTTCATAGACGCTTTCATACCGGTTTACAAAAGGCAAACTTACAGATGTTTAGAAGATTATTCGAATTCATACAGAAACACATGAACTCGCTCAACTTTTGTTGAGGTTTTCAAAATTACATGTATTTCAGGAAATAAGATGGATCTTGGGCGCTGGTGTTGTTTTCGAGACGTAAATTTCAAGTTGAGATGTCATCCACTTTTGTTTTGTAACATAACTTGAGGATTTTGGCTGAAACTTAAATGACTTGTGTTTGTAACATTTCAACTTATGAATGGATGAATATCATGTTTTAATCATATAGTTGTTTATTATAATTGAATGCAATGATATTGAGAAAGTCACACATTATACGCTTACGCAAAAGTCGAGGTGTGACAATTTGGTATCAGAGCTTTGATTGTAGTGAACTGGGATTTCTTCTCGAGTCTAGACTACAATCACTAGGATTCTCTCACGAAAACATTTTTTTTTACAAAAAGGTTTTTCATTGCATTTACGAAAGCGCCAAGATCCAGGAATCAAACATTTTTCAAAGGAAAGACAAAGCAAGGACATTAGTAGGAAGGGAGAATACCCTGACCTATGTGCCAACTGAGGTATAGTCAGTCCATGTGGGATATACTTGCCAAAGACAAAATGACCCCCGAAAGAACACACGAGAGTTATATGTGACATGTTGCATTATTTGCTTGTATATACTAAGTAACATTATTATTCATTAATATGTAAGCATATACATATATATGTATGGGATAATTAGTGACGGGAACAAGATACCTTCGACTTCTATTATTATCCTTGACTCGCACAATGAGACTATCGACCTCGCTCTTATTGCAAAACTTGTGGCTGACATAGTTACCAAACGAGACCCTGAGCTTGTTACCGTAGAAGATGGCTATTCTTCCCTCTCGAATGCAAAGGTGTCTGACTACGACAGTGATGGCGAGGTGGAGGAGGTAACCTTGGACATCAACCTTATCAGTGGGACGAGGTCCCTGAGGCATTCATGAAACCTGATTGACGATACTCTTTTCCAGACAAAGAAGATGAAGTATTCATCTTAAAGGTGTCCCTCTAGCTTCTATTGCTAGGAACCCTGCTTATTCCTACTCTGTCTAAGCATTGTGCCATTTTGCTCGTAACAACAACGGACGTTGGCGCGTGGACCATCATAAATGTCCTTTCCATGTTGAAGGTATGAGGACAGTAGTGTCCCCTCTCTGGCTGATCGTCTTCTTTGAACGAGGGAAAATTAGGGTGACCATGAAAGACAATTTATTATTACGGGGGCCCACTTAATAACGACTTGTAGTGCATGGAAATCCTGGTGGACTCTGCGGGTCAAGCTAATGATCACCACCCATTCGAAATTTCTAAAGTTGTTCAAATTTTCATCTGGCAGAACACTAACCAAGGTGGTTACTATAACACTCTACAAAGCAGGAAGTCTGTCTATGCCTTCTTGCACCTAACACTTCCACCTGTAGTACGAGTCGTTGAGACCCGATATCTAAGCGAGAGAAGATGACTAACGCTCTGGAAAGATTTACCCGAACACCGCAGGATTCTTATGTGTGAAGTTGTACAGTACTTACAACACCCCCAAACCTATCCATTGTAGTTACTACGATAGACCCTAGCTTTTGGCATCCGTATTACTCCAAGGAATTAGCATGGCGCGAACTGTAGTGTAACCCATTTACCACACTCCTTTCGGCATTCATGGAAACCATATCAACCATATTAGGACTCATGGAACCCAAGCAAAATCAATGTATACGTCGCACAGTCCAGTGTGGCGAAGGGGTCCTTCCTACGTCGGGCAATCGAGGCCAAGAAATATAGAACACACGTTGTAAGGACGAAAGTGACCACTCGATTCCCCCTTCTCGACAGATTCCTATTCCATTAAGTACGTGGATGAAACATGCAGGAAGTTTCTTCTCGTCCTTCACCTTATAAGCACCCTGTCACCCACTACTTATATTACAACACCGACACCCCCCCATAAGTACTTCCACCCACTCTATCCCATGGTGCACCCCATCGTTTGGGTAGTGCATTCACACCCTGGAAACCACTTTACGGTTGCTACAAGATACAATTTGGTCCAGAGGAAGAGGTCATGTACCCTCACGACCTTACTTTTGTGTTTCCACTATCACCCCCTACACGTGGTAGTAATGCACAACCCATCCTTTGGGAAGTGTGCCCAGTTTTTTTTTTTTGTTAAAGTAAACACTATGGAAGAGTTGGAAACTTGAGGAATAAACAAGGAACAAGGTGAAGGGAAGGCCTCACCGTATTTCGTATAGCACTAGATGAATTGCATCAATCGGAGTAAGGTGACTCCGAGGAGGTTTTCTACGCAAGACTAATTGCAACAAGTTGATATGGTGTATGTAAAAGTCGATGTACCCTTAGCAAGATTTTGATGTGACTCACTACAATGATGAGATGATTATGGTGGGAAGATTTGCATAGGCCTCATTATGAATTACCTTACCCTTATGCTTATAGTGCATGATGAATGGGCTTTGCTTTCACTTATCGATGACAATATTTATTCTGAAATAAATGTCTAATTTCATCGATATGTTTTATGCATGTGAAGCTCATGGAACCACAACAAAGGGACATTGGTCAGACCCAACTGGAACCTTTACCTGCAACAAGAGCTGAGCTCGAAGCTTTAGTGAACTAGCAAGTCGCTAAAGCAATCATCCAATACGAAGCAAGCAACATTGCAAACAGCGGCGAACTAAGAGGAACCATAATGGGAATCGCTCAGGCAATAATAACTCTTGCCCTAGGTCCTACCAAGGGGGAGTAACGGTAGAGAAACCTAATGGAAGTCCAGTGAAAAAGAAGATGCATGTGGAGTCTTCGTATGACAACAAAAGAGAGTTTTCAAGCCTGAAGAAAGGAACCCAAGCAAGTCATGATAACTCGAACGCAAATAAAAGAAGGGAAGCAAATCCGCCTCGTGGCACGAAAGCTTTTGGAGCCACCAATGAGGCCAAAGGAAAGGTTTATTTGGGAAATAAGCCGAGATGTGACGGATGCAGGTTTCACCATGAAGGTCGATGCTCGAAACCTAAGTGTGATAGATGTGGAAAAAGGGGACACAGCAAGGATACCTGTTGGGCAAGATACCCCAACCGAGGAGGAAATGGTAACTACAACCAAGGGGATAACAACAACAACCAAGGCAGAAACGGTAATGATAGAACTCCTGGTTGTTTCAAATGTGGTGACACAGGGCACTTTAGGAAAGATTGCCCTAAGAAGGATCAAGCACGAGGAAGAGTTTCATGAACGGGGCTCGTGAAGCGTGTTAGGACCTGAATATTGCGACGGGTACATTCCCTATTAACCAACACTATGGATCCATTTTGATTGATACTGGCGCCAACTTTAGCGTTGTATCTATAGAACTTAAGAACCTACTTGACTTAGAAGCGAGTAAACTAGACACCCCATACTCTGTAGAGTTGGAAAATGGGAAAGTAGTCGAAGTGGATAAAGTTATTAAGGGTTGTACACTTGGACTTGGGGAGACGGAAATTCTCTATCCACCTTCTACTAGTTGGTTTAGATAGTTTTGATGTGGTAGTCGTCATGGGTTGGATATCCAATATTGGAGCTGAAGTTGTTTGTCATGAGAAAATCATTCGCATCCCTCTTGTGAATGATGAAACACATATAGTACACGACCTTCATACAGTTGATGCTAGGACGCCGGGCCTTATTAGGCGGAAGACTGTGACACTTCACATTGGTTATGAGAGTGTAGAAGTGTCTCCGAAAAGGCTGCATAGCCTTCCTTGCTATTATTATCGACAAGGAGACCAAGGAGCCAAGATTAGAAGGCATCCCCGTTGTAACGAAATTTCCAGAAGTCTTTCCTAAAGACTTGACTGGGCTACCTCCACAGCGACAAGTGGAGTTTCGGATAGATCTAGTGCTAGGAGTGGCACCAGTTGCAAGGGCGCCTTACCGATTAGCTCCGTCCGACACACAAGAACTTTCAACTCAACTACAAGAGCCACTAGATAAGGGAACTTATCAAGCTAAGCTTCTCACCCTAGGGAGCTCCAGTGATATTTATTGGGAAGGAGGACGATAGTTTTTCGTATGTGCATACAGCCCGACCTGAGAGGAACTCAAAAGAACTATTGAGGAAGAAGTATTGTGCATAGGCGACAGGGAGTTAAACAAAATAACCATCAAGAATCGGTACCCCTCACCGAGAGTTGATGACTCGTTTGACCAACTACGAGGTTCCAGCTACTATTCCAAGATTGACTTGAGGTCAGGATACCATCAGTTGCGAATGCAAGAAGAAAGTATCCCTAAAATGTCCTTTAGGACTCGTTATGGCCATTACGAGTTCCTTATCATGCCGTTTGGCTTAACAAACGCACCGGCATTATTCATGGACATCATGAATCGGGTGTGCAAGCCATACTTGGATAAGTATGTGATCGTGTTCATTGATGACATCCTTATATACTCGAAGACCAAGGAAGAACATGAGCAACATCAGCGAGCCATCTTGAAACTCCTGAAGAAGGGACAGTTGTACGCTAAGCTGTCAAAATGCGAATTTTGGGATTTGTGAGGTGCAATTCCTAACTCATAAGGTGAATGAGAATGGAATTCATGTTGACCCTGTCAAGATCGAGGCAATCAAGAATTGGGAAACCCCCAAGACGCCAACTAAGATACGACAATTTCTGGGGTTAGCAGGCTATCACAGACGATTCATTGAGAATTTTTGAAGTATTACTCAACCACTAACGTCCCTAACCCAAAAAGGATATGAAGTTTGATTGGGTAGAGAAACAAGAAACAGCTTTGCAGACGTTGAAGGATAAACTCTGCGACGCACCTATCTTATCTTTACCCGACGGTACTGATGGTTCCATGGTCTGCTGTGATGCGTCTCGACAAGGTCTCGGTTGCGTGTTGAGGCAACGGGACAAAGTCATCACATACGCATCACATCAGTTAAAGGTGCAAGAAAAGTACTATACGACGCATGACCTTAAGTTAGGAGTTGTGATTTTGCGTTAAAGAATTGGCGTCATTACTTGTATGGTACTCGTTGCACGATCTTTACTGACCATAAGAGTTTGCAACACATTTTGTGATCAGAAGGATTTGAATATGAGACAGCGTAGATGGGTTGAGCCATAGAATGATTATGATGGTGAGATCAAGTATCACCCAGGCAAGGCAAACGTTGTAGCAAACGCCTTGAGTCGCAAGGAACGCACAAAGCCTCTAAGGGTGCGAGCGTTAGGGATGGCGATACAAACTGATCTCACAGTTCAGATTCGTGAAGCCCAGTAGGAAGTACTTAGACCAGAGAACCTATGATTTGAATCACTTCGTGGTATGGAAGTGCAATTGTTGCCGAAGGAAGATGGAACATTGTACTTCATGGAATGAATTTGGGCACCATTCTTCGGCAATCTACGAGCACTTATTCTGGATGAAGCTCATAAGTCGAGGTACTCGATCCATCGTGGATCCGAAAAGATGTACCCAGACTTAAAAGATTGGTATTGGTGGCCCAAGATGAAAGCCGACATCGCTATATATGTGGGTAATTGCCTTACTTGCGCCAAAGTTAAGGCATAATACCAGAACCCGTCAGGGTTACTGCAACAACAGGAGATTCCCGTATGGAAGTGGGAACAGATCTCCATGGACTTCATTCAAGGCTACCAAGAACACAAAGAGGACACGATATGATTTAGGTGATTATCGATCGACTCACGAAGTCTGCACACTTTGTACCTATCAGTAAGAAAGACAGCACAAAGAAGTTAGTAGAAATATCTCTTAGAGAGACTGTGGCACATCATGGAGTGCCTATATCCATCATATCCGACCGAGATGGTCGCGTTGCGTTGGATCTGATAGACGTTTCAACAAGCGATTGCTTCACAGTTGAATCGTAGCACAGCCCTTCACCCTCAAACGGACGGCCAGAGTGAACGGATGATTCAGACTTTGGAAGACATGCTACGTGCTTGTGTGATGGACTTTGGTGGGAGTTGGGATACTCACCTGCCCTGTGGGGTTTTCCTACAATAATAATTATCGCAGCAGCATTCAGGCCACCCCTTTTGAAGCCTCATATGGACGTAAGTGTCGGCCCCCGTCGTGATGGGGCGGAGACCGGAGATAAACGGTTTATTGACCCCGAGTTGGTTAAGGAAACTACGGACAAGATCATTCAGATACGTGATCATATCAAGTCAGTACGTGATAGATAGAAGAGTTACGCCGACAAGCGGCAGAAACTATTGAAATTTGAGGTTGATAATATGCTTTTACTGAAAGTCTCGCCTTGGAAAGGCGTGATACGATTTGGTAAGCGTGGAAAGTTGGATCCATGGTACATTGGACCCTTCGAGATCCTGGAAAGGATCGAAACCGTTACATACAAACTAAAGCTTTCAGAAGAGCCATACACAAGAAACAATAGTTGTTTCCGCAGACGAGATTCATTTCAACGACAATCTCCAATTTACCGAAGAACCTGTTGAGGTTACGGACTGGAAAGTCCACAAAACTCGGAAAAGTCGTATTAAACTTGTCAAATTTCGTTGGAATTCACGCCATGGCCCAGAGTTTACTTGGGAGCATGAAAACCAGATTAAATCAAAATATCCGCATTTGTTTCACAATTCCCCCGCAACCAATAACACAGCTTGAATTTCGGGATGCAATTCTTTTAACGAGGGGAGAATGTGACAACTGGCAATTTTCAATGTATCCATACAATGTTAAACAGTAATTTGTGCTTTAATGATTATGCCTGATTTTGATTAATGACATGAATGATTTTCTGATTGCTATCATATACATACAAGTGCATTACAGGTTGCAAGATTATTTATCATTATTGCATGCAACACAGTTTGATACAATTAGTGCACAAAACCAAGGAAGCACAGTTATCAGACAAGCTAGAAGTTCTGACGGGAGTTCAGTACTCAGATAGACATGATATTAAGACACAGAATGAGGCCGGAACCAAGAGTTATACTAGAATAGTATGTAGGAAAGTAGGGATCACAAAACTGCCTTTCTAGTGATGATTTAAGTGCCGGAAAGTTCCTGAAACACACAGAAACTGCAGAATTCAGCAAAAACCAGCTTTTTAACTACAAAATATAATGCAGAATTATGGTGTAATGGTCTAGAATACCTTCCTAAGTGTCGGGAATCAAAACTATCATAAAAGATAACATAAAGCACACTAAACTGCGCAATTTAGCATCTTATCGAACCGGTAACCAACCGAACAACCGGACACTACCCGAAACACCAAATTCTCACTAGAAGCATTGTTTTAGTGTTACGAAGCTAGTTATGGTCACCGAACATCGTAACCCATCCTATAAACACTAAACACCTAAAATACTAACCAATACACTTACAATCCAACTTAAATCCCCAACTCACCATTACAACCCAACCAAGATCCCCCCCCCCCTCAAAAGACGGTCACCAGTGGGCCCCCACTTGTTGATTTCTTTGCAATATAAAATTTGATATGTAATGAGATTTAGAAACATTTTAACCAAAGGATTAACTATTGTTGGAAGAACTTTATTTAAAACCCACAAGTCCTAACCTCATTCTCATTTCACCACTTCAACATCACCCAACACCTTCTCCTTCTTCCCCTTGTTCTCGGCTCCAAACACCCACCATACAACCTCCATTTTCATTCAATTTGCGTCACGCGACAAACTCTATTAGATCCTTCGCGCCCCGTGAGCGCTCTCGCGTGTCACGCCAGAGCTAGTGTCCCCTCTCGCGTGTCGTGTGGGAACCCAATTTCCAGCGGGTGCAGGTTGATTTCCTGCATTTCTGCCCAGCTCTGAATTTTCCATAAATCTCAACTTTAAACTTGCATAACTTTCTATCTAAGTGTCCGTTTTAGGTGATTCTTTTTCCTACGCGTCCGTAATAAAAATACGGATCTAATCATTCAAATTTCACGTAACGAAACCCGGTTTATGAACGGATGGTTCATAAATCCTTGTTTCGATTATCCGACCCATTACCTATGTGTGCGTATTTTCCATCATTCAATTCTACGGCATACTAGATTAATTACCCATTCCCCGGGCTTATAAACTTTGGCGTATCAGCACCATTACATTGTTTTGCGCTCTCAATAGATTTTCATGCTTGTTTTCTCATATTTCAAGCAATGTCGCTTTATGCAATTCTTACAAGTGATTACTAACCGTTTGACCCAATATCACGGGTTCATAAATTTAACTTAGTTTATCCAATCCATTGGCGTATTGTTTTCTAACACTAACTTATTACGAGACTTTCAAGTCTCTACATACATCATCGTTTTAAAAGCATAGTTTTGACCCGTTTGGTTGTCAAGTGAAAACCTTCACTTTGATGACTACCAAGGTCTATTCAATTTGACCCGTTTGATCTACCGAGTGAACTCCATCACTTTCATGATACATCAAATATCCTTATCACACTACAATATTATTTACGAGACATACTAGACAATCTTTGTAACTAGGTAACGGAGCTTATAGTTAGGTACCTTTAAAGCACCCCTTTCAAGCGCGTATCCCCTCCGGCTTGTCCACTTAACGATCCGGATTCCTTGCCTATAGAGTTCAACCAAGTATTGTTTAGAACTCTTTTCACAACATATCACGCATAATTTTCCATATTGTACAAACATGCGTTTTTATCTCAAATTCACTATGTTAGCTTTCTTTTAAGCATTTTAACAAACACTTTAAGAGCATGGTCTTTAAATAACCATTCTCAAGTTTATGACTCAACTATTTAGCCGAATTTTTATACTTTTTGCAAGTTCTTTACTTCTAGCATGTATATCAATATCAATTTTTCTTCATGCAAACCGTTTAACATAAATTTTCTGATTACTTATTAGGTTTCCTTATTATTCACAAAACCCATTTATCACTTAGTTAGGTTAACATGAATATTCATAATTTGGACATCAATTTCACAAATTATTGGCTAGGGTTTACATCTAAACACGTCTCCAACCCTAATTTCATCTAAACAACAACATATCAAGCTCAGATTTTGATTTCACAAATTATCAAGAATCTGAGATGGAACTAAAATGATGGAATTTAGCATACCTTATGATCACTTCGCTGAGATGATCACTAATCTATGCTTGGAACTCGATTTGGAACACTTTAGAGCCTTCAATTTGATCAAAAAGTTGAAACTAGGGTTTGAGGGTGAACTTCGGGGGTTATAAGTCCACCCCCTTAAAAGGATTTCGTCCCCGAAACCAAAGTACATACCAAACAACGTAGGGTAGAGTCGTTGCATCTCCTCTTCGGATTCCCATGTAGTATCCGCACCCCTTCTATGTTCCCATTTAACCTTTACTTGGTTAATTTCTTTGTTTCGTAAACTCTTAACCTTTCGATCTAGGATTTCAATCGGCCTCACCGCGTAATTAAGGCTATTATCCACTTCGATGTCGTCGTAGGGGATATAAGCCGTCACTTCGGCTAAACACTTTCGGAGATGCGTGTGTAGCGTTATATATTTTAGTTTATATTTTAAGCCATTTTTAACACTTTAGTCAAGTTTTAAATTTATAAAACACGATATTCTACTAACACTAAATACACATATGGGCAAGTGCACCCATCATGAGCGTAGTATAGTGTTGGTAAGATACCGAGGTCATCCAAGGACACAAGAGCTTTTATTACCGGTTTATCCTCAACGTCTAATCAAATCAAAATTTTTAGAAAAGGTTTTAAACATAAAAATAAAAACTAAAATGCTGAAAAATAAAATAAAAATAAAACAGACAGACAAGATGAATCACTTGGATCCGACTCGCCTTTAGTGTAACCTTTGATGATTTCCGCACTTTTGCACTTTTTAAGAGATTATCTTAGTTATAGTAGTAGGCCCCTCTTTTGAAGGTGACGTTACCCTCAACCCAGTAGTTTGAGTCGGCAAGGATACAATCCTAAAGGGTTGGAATATTGAAAGATAATTAATTAAGTTATTAATGCGTAATGTGGTAGGCCCCTCTTTTGAAGGTGACGTTACCCTCGGCTAAGTGGTTTGAGTCAGCAGGGATACAATCCCATGTAGCCGGGTTAATGTATTAATAGTAGTTTACATATGAGGGGATCAAGCTATTCGCACCCCCGCCATCCAATACCAGTGGGTATTGAAGGAGGTCCTAGTAAGCTTGACCCAGGTCCTTGCAGGATCTATACACTGAACAAGGCAAGAACCTTACCAAACCATTCCCTTAACCCCCGACCAGGTAGCCAACATATCTCTATATAGACCATAGAGATATGAATGGTGAAAATCTTTTATTTTATATAGACAGTAAAATAATTCCAAGACACCACGGACAAATGATAAGGAAGTTTCACCTTCAACATAAGAAACTAGTTATTAAAGTCATTAATACAAAACCAAATAAAAATTGCGAAAAATATTAAAAATCAAAAGTATTACACTAAATGCTTGTCTTCACCAAGTGATGTAAGAGACTTAGGCAAACATGGCCTTTGATTGTCAAGAACTCTTACTATCAATCTTGGATCCTGAGACTACTACACACACTCAAGATGGATGATGGTGGTGGATGGGGGTGTTGTGATGGTGGTGGAGTGTGGGTGAAGTGGGAGAGAGGTGGTTTGCCAAGGGATGCTTTTGAAGTGAGCCAAGCACCCCTATTTATAGCTTGCACAGAAGTCCGGACACGGCCCCGTTGTGACAACTGTCAAAAATCCAGGTATCCGTACAATCAATTAACCATGATTAGTGCTTAATGACTGTGCTGAATTACAATTAACTGCTTTCTGATTACTGCCATATACATACATGTGCATCATACATTGTTTAATATCATACCAATATTGCATGAAAGCTTTATTGCCTCAGATGATGCATTAAGTACAGTTAGCATAGTTATCTGATAAATCAGGAAAATGCTGACAGAACTCAACACATTGACAGACAGTGCATTTAGACACAGAGTGAGCCAGAAATCAAGTATGACATTAGTATAGTGTGTAGGAAAGTAAGGATCACAAAACTGCCTTTCTAAGTGATAGTTTAAGTGCCGGAAAGTGCCTAAGACTCACCCAAAGTGCTTAATTCAGCAAAATTCAACAAAAATCAGCAATTTAACACACTAATATTATGCAGAAATATGGTAAAATGGTCCTGAATGCTTTCCTAAGTGTCGGGAATCAAAAGTGTCATAAAAAGATACATAAAGTACACTAAACTGCAAAGTTTAGCACTTTAACGAACCAGTAACCAACCAAACAACCGGACACTACCCGAAACACCAAATTTACACTAGAAGCACTGTTTTTACATTTCCAAGCTAGTTATGGTCCCCGAACATCATAACACCTCCTAAAATATCTAGTAACTAACTTAACTAACTATATACTTACATTTCAACCTTAATGTAACTAACTTGGTTAAAGCCTAATCTAGACCCCCCACCTAGTGGACGGCCCAACACATGGCCTCACTTGGGATTTTGTTTCAATATTATATTTGATCTTGTTGGTATTTAGAAAGCACATAAACCATGGGTTAAAATGAGAATATGGTTATAAGTAATACCTAAGTGAACCATAAGCTCATTTCTCACACACACTAACACACACTTACTCTCCTCTCTTCCCTCTCCTTGTTCTCGGCCGAAACTCACCACACCCACCTCCACCATCATTCAATCTTCTTCATTCATTCTACATACTCACAAAGGTGTTAGAGACCATACAAAGAAGCTTGGAGCTTGTGGAAGTGGAAGGACCTTTCTCATTTGCTTTTATCCATCTCATAACTTCTCTTGATCATCCCTAGCCTTGTGCTAGTGGTAAGAGTCTTGGTCTTGCTATAGTACTTCTATTTTTAGTGGTTAAAGAAGAATCATAATCAAAAACTTGAAGAACACTAAAGATCATAGGAAGTAAACATGAACATAAACATGTTTAATGATGAAACTAAGTTGTTTAGGTGATGATTTGTTTGTTGATTGTTGTTTGTTCATATATATGATGTAGATCATCATATGTTCTTGCTAGATCATTGTAACACCTGTTCTTAAAAATTAAGGTTTTACGTATCATTTACGAAGAACAATCATGTAATTAAGATTACATATGCTTTGGAATTATGGGTTTATTAAAACCTTTTACAATTTAAAAGTATACAACATATCATGTGTACGTTTGTCGTTTAACATAACAACGATACATAGTGCGGAAGCTTGTTTCGTGATCGTGTTCGGTTCTTGCTCGTCGCTAGATCTTCATCCGGGCACTCTTGGCATTCTCCTATGATCAAAACCAACTTAAAAGTTAGTTTTGATAGTTAAATAATCAGTATAAACTAGTTACATGGGTCAAGCAACAACAAAATAATTCTTTATCCGGAACAGGGGGCTTCGCGTGACGCCAAGGGGCCTTGCGTGACGCCAAGCCCCTGTTTTCACAGCCTGATGCTTTAACAGTTGCTGTACGTTCCCAGCTTAACCCGATTTCACGGAAACGAGCATAACTCTCTCGTTTTTAACCCGTTTTACCTGATTCTTTTTCCTACGCGTCCGTAATTTAATTCTCCGTCATATGGAGTTAAAATCCAACATCCAACTTAATAAATTTTTAGACTTCTAAACCTTCGACTCGTTACCTTTTTACCGAATTTTAACCCGTTTATGCATTTTATCAAACAAACATATTTGTTTGATCCTTATATCACATACACTTCTTCAAATTAATGTTATCTACCACTTTAGGTTCTAATCACAGGTTTATTACATAATTTAAACCCGTTTTTGCTCATATGCTTATTTTGACACGTTAAGGGTATTTTAAGCACTTTAAAGCTTAAAATCGCTTTCATTCCCTTCTAGCATTGTAGTTCTACATTTCTTATCTAGTAACCTCCCATTACAACTATATGTGTATTGGGTTTAATGTAGATATCTATATGTTCCGAGTTTTACCCCTCGGATTACCATTTTACGGCAAAGACTCATATAAAGCCCTTCGACCCAAGAATTTACGTTTTTCACTATCTAACTTATCCTAAGTATTTATATAATCATAAAACTCATTTCCGAACCACCTTTAAGAGTCGTTCGTCCGAATTAGCTTACAAGGGCAATTTGGTCAATTTTCATCCTTCTTTAACTACAAGGGTCCTTTAAATACTTGATTGACCCAAAATCCGACTCTTTTAACTATAATCTTATTTATAAACCCATGTGCTTCTAAAACACCATGAACATAATTCAATTTATTCGGTTTACCTTAAAGATAACCGAATATCTACTCTTTAACATTGTCTAACTCTTATAGAACTCCAAATTCTACATGATGAGTTGTGTTATTATACATACCTGGCTCGGATCAATATATTGACCCGTTTCAATACCTTGCCTTAATAGCCGCTAAGCAATAGCGATGTACTTATCTTTTTGCTATTTATTCCTATAACATGTAACTCGACAAACCATTAGACAATATTGTCAAAGGGTGATAATTTCACCTTTTGACCCGTTTATTTACCTAGTGATCTTCATCACTTCAAGTAAATGCCAATTTCATGTATTATGCTAATTTAAAGTCTACTAGCTAAAATACGGAATCAAGCATAACGTAACGGAATCGTAGTTACGTACCTTTAAAGCACACCTTTCAAGCGTGTATCACCTCCGGCTTGTCCGCTTGACGTTCCGGATTCCTTGCCTAAAGAGTTCAATTCACAATAAGTTTAGAACTCTTTCACAAGCTTTAACGCCTAATTTGCTACAATAACCAAATCTGCGTTTTTAACCCAACTTTTAACATTTTAACCCTCACTTAGGTGTTCCATCAAACACCTAGCGGGTCAGATTTTTATATAAACAAAACCAAGTTCATGACTTGTAATTATCATCTAAACTAACTTTACTTAGTCAATCCTACATATATCTTAACATCAATATTTCTGAAATTTATTCTAAATTTCAGATTTGTGTTAGAACAAGATCACAATTCTAAGGCTTATCAAGTTTTCTTCAAGTTTATTAATCACCAACAATGGTGGTTATAAACTCTATAATTATCATGAAATCTTTTAACAAGATTTCACCTAGGGTTCATCCCTAGACACCATATCTCTTCTAATTACATTCATGCATGACACAATCAAGCTAAACTTCGATCTTTCATAATTAACCTAGAACTTGAGATGAATCAAAACTTCAAGATTTTACATACCTTATGATCCCTTCAACTAGGTGATCATTAATTTATGCTTGAAAATCGATTTGGACATGATTTAAGCCTTCAATTTGTGGCTTTTGTGAATGTTAGGGTTTTGGAGGATGGGGGTCTTCCTTCCCTGCTTCTGATCGAACCAGACACCAAATGGTGTGATTGGTTTTTGTTTTAATTAATTCTAGTTTCACTTTTTACAAGATTAACCCCTCCTCTTTTGTATAACTTATAGTTTGGCTGTTTTTAACCTTATTATAAGTTATTTCTAGACTATTGGCTAACTAGGTTAAAATTCCTAGTTAGTAAATTCTTGTTTATTTAAGAATCCTAATATTCACCGGGTTACCTTTTACCACTAAAGGTAAATTACCCGTCTTTTAGTATAAACATGGTTTGATTACCAAACCCGTTTTCGGGGTGTTACAAGTCTACCCCCTTAAAGAGGTTTCGTCCTCGAAACCTTTCTTACATAGTTCATGGAATTTTAAACTCAATGCATTTGACTTGAGTAATATTTTAGGCATTACTCATACTTTACCCAATTGCTAGTATTACCAGAAAAATATATGGAAATATCTTTTTGGTTACAAAACATCTACGTACCTCATACAACATAATGCAACTTGAAATAACGTAATTTCGTTATTTTTACTAGTTTAGTTAATTTAGCGATATCTATCGCTTTTATATATTATTGAACTCTTTATGAATCCGTTACTTCGATCCGTTTAAAGGTCTTTAGTGAAATCTTCCACTTTTAGCAACAATTTATTTTGTTTTCAAATTCATTTATTCGGTTCAGTTATACCGAATCCACCGATTATAAGCAACCAAATTTATTTAAATGACCTTAACCGGTCCCACTAACTAGACTTATTAGTCCAGTTACTCTTTATCGCTCGCTTGGTTATAAAGTGATTCCACTTCACATTGTATTTCTTGACCGTGATCGTGTCACATTATGTTTAATTTATATCAACATTTCTTTATCATACTTCTTCTTTTCGAATGTATTGTCTCGCACCTATCGATGTTAAGACCCATACTCTTTGATATTAACCATTTTCTAATCTCCCTCGTAATATCCATACATGTTAAAACATTGTTTCTTACTAAAACTAAATTTTAGTTTAACGTTTCCTTTTACTCCATGTCTTACATCTTTTACTCATTTCTAGGACTTTTACGTCTGAAAATTTATTCCTTTCCGTTGTCTTTTCAGTAATATTTTTGTCCGTTTAGATGTTTTAGTGAAATCCCTCACTTTTATACTACCTTTACCTTCCGTTATTATTTTACGCGGGGAGTTTAACCATTTTCCTCTCTTCATGTTATTGACCCGTAGGTTCTTTCACTTAGCCTCATAGGCTTATTTCTTTAGATTTTTCACCTTTTTAAGGCGAGGCCTTTATGATCCCTTTGCTTCAATTCATGTCCCGTGGGTCATTTTGGCCCCGTAGACCTTTACACTAATTAATATCCCGTAGGTTATGATGATCCCGTAGATCATCTTTTGTTCTAGTCTTTATTCAAATGTGTATACGTTTATATACGCATATGGCGTTAAGACACCCCTTTTTATGTTTGTAATTATTCACCTTTACTTTTTGGATTTCATTTGACCTTGACCGTAGTCTAAGGCTACATTGTTTTCTTTCGAATCATCTTTCCGACTTCTCGACTTCCAACGTCAATTAAACGTCGGTTTTCCATACACTTACCGTTACCCGGTTCTTACCTGTACTTCTTTACGTCCCATTACCCGGGTTCTTTTATTTCAATGTTTTTAACGCCTATAACTCCTTTACATAGGTTTATTAATATTTCGCACTTTTATTTATCCGATTCGCACTTACTTACTTTAGCAAGTGTCATCCTTTATTAAATTTGTTTGACTTGTTCGTGTGAACATTCGTCACTTATGAACGCCAAACTTCAGTCTTTGTTTGACCCGTTCAGCTTTGAAATAGCCGAACATAGTTTATTTAAAATTTCTATTTATATTATTTTGTCGTCTTTTAGTTATGACTCAAAACCCGAGTCTTTTAACTTTCCATCCGAGTTCCCGTTTCTCGGTTCACGCATGTGTTTAATTCTTACCCATCAACCGGGTGTTTAACCGAAATCGTTATCATTGCAACCTTTCCGGTATGCATTAAGACTTCATTTCGATTTACTTGGTCATCTTAACGAAATCCGTCGCTTTTATTCGACCATGTCTTTTATTCTTTACGTGACCCCCATTGGCGGCCTTATTAATTATGAGTGACGATTATCATCGTTATCCTTACTTTACTACGACTAAAGTTAACAACCTTGATTATCTTTTTCGTGTGGGCAACACCTTTGTTTTTATGACCTAACGGATCATCTATACTTTGGTTTTACTTGCCCATTTTGTTCACCATGGCCCTTTCGTACAAGATGACTTATTTTCGTGAATTTTCTTTTGATCATTCATTTTTATATCATCATTTACATTAATCCTTGTCCCTTCTCTCGGGCTCATTATCCTAATGTAATACGCTTCCGTCACTCGGCTGTGCGTTTACATTATTATCAACTATTTTGTTCATTTGTTTCATTTGGGTACTTTTTAATTTTGTCCCATTCACCCCGCCCTTACTACATCGGATGTAAATGTGTCCGCTATAAGAAGTTCATGGTATCACATGCCACTACTTACTTGGCCAGAGTAAGCGATTAACACATGACATGCATGACCTTTTTATAGTTTTCACATCACGCCCTATGTAAGTAATGCCTCTATTTGTTTCTCTTGGAAACAATATCTCGAATACATTTTCTATTCGGTTTTCCAAGTTTCTATTTTACATATGCAACAATCATTCTCTACATGTTTGTTGCATATTGCTATTTGTGCGTTTACATTCAAAAGCGTGTACCTGGTAATGTTTGCCCTGACGGGTGTTCCTTGCCATTAACCTTGTTCGCGGTCGTTACGCGATTTAGTCCTTGGTGAGCATGCTCCTCTTGTCATACTTCGGACCGTTCCTCTATCATATCCGTAATTTGTTCAACTCACGCTATCCTCATATGCGAGTGTCCTTCAACTAAAACATATACAACAGTTAGTAATTTCAACATTAAAGGATGCCCGTATTATAATACAAGGTTTTTCTACTATACGCATCAACGCGTGTAATTTCGTTGACTATATCTATTCTATATCGTTTTTATTGGTGTAACGTGTATTACACGATAACCATATGTGTTGTTCTCAACACTTTTAATCATATTAAACCTTTGATATACATGTACTTACCGGATTTGCGATCAAGCATCGAACCGAACACATTTGTCAATAACCTTGAGCTCTGATTACCAACTTGTAACACCCGTTCTTAAAAATTAAGGTTTTACGTATCATTTACGAAGAACAATCATGTAATTAAGATTACATATGCTTTGGAATTATGGGTTTATTAAAACCTTTTACAATTTAAAAGTATACAACATATCATGTGTACGTTTGTCGTTTAACATAACAACGATACATAGTGCGGAAGCTTGTTTCGTGATCGTGTTCGATTCTTGCTCGTCGCTTGATCTTCATCCGGGCACTCTTGGCATTCACCTATGATCAAAACCAACTTAAAAGTTAGTTTTGATAGTTAAATAATCAGTATAAACAAGTTACATGGGTCAAACAACAACAAAATAATTCTTTATCAGGAACAGGGGGCTTCGCGTGACGCCAAGGGGCCTCGCGTGATGCCAAGCCCCTATTTTCACAGCCTGATGCTTTAACAGTTGCTGTACGTTCCCAGCTTAACCCGATTTCACGGAAACGAGCATAACTCTCTCGTTTTTAACCCGTTTTACCCGATTCTTTTTCCTACGCGTCCGTAATTTAATTCTCCATCATATGGAGTTAAAATCCAACATCCAACTTAATAAATTTTTAGACTTCTAAACCTTCGACTCGTTACCTTTTTACCGAATTTTAACCCGTTTATGCATTTTATCAAACAAACATATTTGTTTGATCCTTATATCACATACACTTCTTCAAATTAATGTTATCTACCACTTTAGGTTCTAATCACAGGTTTATTACATAATTTAAATCCGTTTTTGCTCATATGCTTATTTTGACACGTTAAGGGTATTTTAAGCACTTTAAAGCTTAAAATCGCTTTCATTCCCTTCTAGCATTGTAGTTCTACATTTCTTATCTAGTAACCTCCCATTACAACTATATGTGTATTGGGTTTAATGTAGATATCTATATGTTCCGAGTTTTACCCCTCGGATTACCATTTTACGGCAAAGACTCATATAAAGCCCTTCGACCCAAGAATTTACGTTTTTCACTATCTAACTTATCCTAAGTATTTATATAATCATAAAAATCATTTCCGAACCACCTTTAAGAGTCGTTCGTCCGAATTAGCTTACAAGGGCAATTTGGTCAATTTTCATCCTTCTTTAACTACAAGGGTCCTTTAAATACTTGATTGACCCAAAATCCGACTCTTTTAACTATAATCTTATTTATAAACCCATGTGCTTCTAAAACACCATGAACATAATTCAATTTATTCGGTTTACCTTAAAGATAACCGAATATCTACTCTTTAACATTGTCTAACTCTTATAGAACTCCAAATTCTACATGATGAGTTGTGTTATTATACATACCTGGCTCGGATCAATATATTGACCCGTTTCAATACCTTGCCTTAATAGCCGCTAAGCAATAGCGATGTACTTATCTTTTTGCTATTTATTCCTATAACATGTAACTCGACAAACCATTAGATAATATTGTCAAAGGGTGATAATTTCACCTTTTGACCCGTTTATTTACCTAGTGATCTTCATCACTTCAAGTAAATGCCAATTTCATGTATTATGCTAATTTAAAGTCTACTAGCTAAAATACGGAATCAAGCATAACGTAACGGAATCGTAGTTACGTACCTTTAAAGCACACCTTTCAAGCGTGTATCACCTCCGGCTTGTCCGCTTGACGTTCCGGATTCCTTGCCTAAAGAGTTCAATTCACAATAAGTTTAGAACTCTTTCACAAGCTTTAACGCATAATTTGCTACAATAACCAAATCTGCGTTTTTACCCCAACTTTTAACATTTTAACCCTCACTTAGGCGTTCCATCAAACACCTAGTGGGTCAGATTTTTATATAAACAAAACCAAGTTCATGACTTGTAATTATCATCTAAACTAACTTTACTTAGTCAATCCTACATATATCTTAACATCAATATTTCTGAAATTTATTCTAAATTTCAGATTTGTGTTAGAACACGATCACAATTCTAAGGCTTATCAAGTTTTCTTCAAGTTTATTAATCACCAACAATGGTGGTTATAAACTCTATAATTATCATGAAATCTTTTAACAAGATTTCACCTAGGGTTCATCCCTAGACACCATATCTCTTCTAATTACATTCATGCATGACACAATCAAGCTAAACTTCGATCTTTCATAATTAACCTAGAACTTGAGATGAATCAAAACTTCAAGATTTTACATACCTTATGATCCCTTCAACTAGGTGATCATTAATTTATGCTTGAAAATCGATTTGGACATGATTTAAGCCTTCAATTTGGGGCTTTTGTGAATGTTAGGGTTTTGGAGGATGGGGGTCGCCCTTCCCTGCTTCTGATCGAACCAGACACCAAATGGTGTGTTTGGTTTTTGTTTTAATTAATTCTAGTTTCACTTTTTACAAGATTAACCCCTCCTCTTTTGTATAACTTATAGTTTGGCTGTTTTTAACCTTATTATAAGTTATTTCTAGACTATTGGCTAACTAGGTTAAAATTCCTAGTTAGTAAATTCTTGTTTATTTAAGAATCCAAATATTCACCGGGTTACCTTTTACCACTAAAGGTAAATTACCCGTATTTTAGTATAAACGTGGTTTGATTACCAAACCCATTTTCGGGGTGTTACAATCATGATTAAAAACATAATCCAGCAAGATGAGAAAGTAGAAATATGGTAGGATGATGGATCATCCACATATGAATCATGAACTTGAATGACTAAATGGTTTTCTTGAAAAATAATGATCAAGGTGAGTAATAACACTTGTAGATCTAAAGATTTATGAATGGTCTTTCAAAGAAACCAAGTAAAAAATATAAGTTTTATTGAATCTTGGTTCTTACAAAAACAAACTCTATTTTTAGTGGTTAAACAAGTGTAGAAGCACTTGTGAAACAAGAAAATTTTATAAAGAAACATTTTTAGAAAATGTGACAAGAAGTTGTAAACGTCTAACTTCTTTAAAAATGAAGTTTTTAATGAACTAATCACATTTTAAAGAATAACAAGGCTTACTAATAACACTAGTAAGTTCCTACAATTTTTTACAAATATTCAAGTTCATGAAGTGGTAGATTATTACTTGTTTTTGGAAAATCGGTAAGAAAAGGTTGTTTATTGTTGTTGGTGGATTGATTGTGATGATTTTTACAAAAGAAAATGATATGCTTGAAAGCATGGAAACCTCCATTTTTAAGGGAAACTATGGCAAAATTTTCTAAAAATATAAACACTTAGAAAAATGTTTTTAAACAAATATTTACAAGTGTATTTTAAACCATGAGTTTCCTACAAAAAACTTTGCCATAATTTTTGTTACAAAAATATAATTATTGGAGGTTGATTTTCATAAATAAAAGTGACTAAATATTTATTTAGGAAATATATATTTAGAAGACACCATGTGTGTGATTATTTGTATATTTTGTGTATTAGTTATATTATTTTAGGACATAAAAAATATAACACATCAAAATACCAAGAATTACAATCTAAAATATTACCAAATTCCAACAAATAAATATACACATTTACACCAAATATTGGTGAAACCGAACTATGGAATAAGACTTACAAAATATTCCGGAAAATTTATTCACAAAGTATATTTTGGTAAATAAAAATTTGGACACCAAGGAAGTAAAATAATATGATTTTTACAATTACTAGAAAAATATATTATATTTTGACAAGGAAAAATATATTAGAGTTAATTACATAGTTAGTCCCTGTGGTTTGCACAAAATAACAACATTAGGTACTAATAGTTTAAAATCACATTCTAGGGTATTAACTTTTCATTTTGTAACGTTTGAGGGTATTAACTTTTCATTTTGTAACGTTTGAGGGTATTAATTTTTCATTTTGTAACGTTTGAGGGTACTAATAAAATGTGATTTTAAGCCTTTAAACAGTGCTAATACCCTCAAACGTTACAAAATGAAAAGTTAATACCCTAGAATGTGATTCTAAACTATTAGTACCTAAGGTTGTTATTTTTTGCAAACCACAGGGACTAACTATGTAATTAACTCAATATATTATTTTTTACAAGTATGAAATATATATTTTTCCTGAAATTTTAGAAGATATATTATTTTTAAGAAGAATATATTTTCTTACACGAACGCGAAACACGATATTTTGAGGCGAAAGTTATATTTTCTCAAATAAATATGAGATATATCATTTTTGGAGAAAAATGAGTTTATCTATATATTTTCCAAGATTGGACTTGAAAATGTATTAATTTTTGAAACTCATGAGAAATACAAATATTTTTGCCAAAGGAAAAATTATAAATATTTTTTTCTAAGTAATATTCCTTAAAATATATATATTCTGAAAATATATATTAGATATTTATTAAAGATAATATTCCGGAATAATTAATATGAAATTAAGTATAAAGGATACTTAATGAATACCGTAAAAATACGTATTCTCGTACGTATAAACACACACCGGAATATGACCCTAATACATGCAAAAAATATACAAGTATAAGAATACAGATACAAATACACCCATCCTTGGGAAAGAAACACAAGTATAAATACTTGGGAAGTATTAAAGTTAAAATAATTGTTTAACAATTATTCCAAAATTCATAAATATAATTTAAGTTAAAATATTAATTATTTTAACAAATAATTATATAACTTGGAATAATATCGAAGACACAAAAGAAACGTAACTCAAAGACATCAATACCAAGTCAAGGCACGACCCGCTCGTCTAATAGATCATAGTACGTTGTAGGTAGTAGTGTTTACCCGAAGGAGCTTGAGTTGCGGTGACTGAAGACGCAATACAGTGAGTTCATGTCCCCCTTTTCTTTAAACTGTTTTGTTTTATAACTTCGGAGGTGAAGTACATGTTTCAAAAGGATTACAAACAATTACAATTGGTATGGTTAGCTTTGGAAAGTACAGTAGATCATGTGAATGGGTAGTCGCACTCCTAAGACCATTAATCCTCGAGTTAGGACCGAGGGGCATGAGTGATAGATCTATTTGGGTGTAGCAAGCCCACACCCATGTGGACCAGGGTGGCCCATGAGGTGACTATGTCTTACAGCCGGAATCTGCTAGGTTTGAGCCTTCCTACGCCGTTGCACGCATGTTAATGGCCTTGCAAACCATTAATCGATCTGTTTCCTTGTTTTGCTTTCATACCGGGATTTACAAAACATACATACATACAATGTTATCAAAGGTTTTATTCATACACACAAACGAACTCATGAACTCGCTCAACTTTTGTTGATGTTTTCAAAACACATGTATTTCAGGGAATTAGTTGTGGATCTGGCGGGCGTTCGGAAGTTCCAAGTGTGGTTTAAGAATAAAAGATGTCATCCATGGTCTTCGGGTTTGGTCAGGGTGTCTTATTCCTGGACGAGACACGTCTTCCAAATCCTGGTGTTATTTAATCTCTTTTGTCGAGCTCTCTGAACTCTTAAACAAGTTGCATGGTTTGTACTCGAATTTGAATTTATATGTTTTTTTAGACAATGTTGTCATGTTTTTAAACTTGATTAATGGATGACCATCTATGGTTTTATCATATAGTTGTTGTTATGATTGAATGCAATGGTATTAAGAAATTCACACCATAATCACGCTTTCGCAAAAGTCAGGGTGTGACAACTTGGTATCAGAGCTTCGATTGTAGCGAACTAGGATTCCTTCTCGTGTCTAGACTATAATCATTAGGGCTCTCACGAAAATATTTTCACAACATGTTTTCATTGCATACACGAAACGCCCAGATCCAGGGAAACAAATATTTTTACAAACAAAAAGACATGAAACACATTTCAAGGTTTGTGTTTATGGTTCAGTCTGAGAGACTGGGTGGTTCAGTCTGAGAGACTGGGTGGTTCAGTCTGAGAGACTGGGTGGTTCAGTCTGAGAGACTAGGTGGTTCAGTCTGAGAGACTGGGTGGTTTAGTCTGGAGAGACTAGGAGGTTCAGTCTGGGAGGCTGAGTAGTTTAGTCTGGGAGACTAGGTAGTTTAGTCTGGGAGACTAGGAAGGATACGTAATTACATTGTTATTGATTGCATGCTTAATATTAGTTGTTGATATACATGCATATGTTGTGATTGTTTTGTTACAGACACTATGTCATCATCCGAGAGTGGTTTGTCCGATACCGATGACCCCATGGCTGTAGTCTCAGATGATGAGATTTCACTCAAGCCAGAGATATTTACTTCTGACACTGAGAGTGACTCGGAGATGATGTCCGATGATGACGACGACTTTCAGCCCTTTGCGCTGCCCGATTTCGGAGATGATTTACGGATTGTTGATGGTATCCCAGACGAGGATCCCTTTGTTATTCCCATTCCAGTTCACGGTCATCTTATCATTGGTCACCCCGATGGTGAGTATGTTGTGGCACCGATCCTCGCTCCCTTTCCTCTCATGGTCATTCCTCCTGAGGATTTGCCTTTTGACGATCTTTTTGATGATGATGTTAACCTGTTTGTCAATGGTCCTCCCGATGATGTTCATGGCGATGGAGAGCTCGATGAGGACGTTGTTGCTATTCCACTTTTGGGGATTCCTGTTATTGAGATTTCTTCTGATTCTAGTTTACATTCTGTCCCCGATTCTTTTGAGTAAGTGTCATCATCCGCCTTACGGGCAGTTGGTTTTCGACGTTATGCCACCGACTCTGACGATGACACAGCTATGTCAGCTGCACTAATTCCTCCACATGACATTGAGCCTGGACTTGAGCCTGATATTATTCCTGATGATCAGCCTACTGATGCACCCGCTGATCCTGTGCCGATACCTGCACCTAAGCCTTTGCCTGATCATGACCCTATACCATTTAGCATACCTGACATTGCACCACTTATACCTGATCCAGTTCCTACACCCGCTGACCCTCCTATCATTGAGCCAGTTACTCCCCCACTTGCACCTGCACCTGTTGACATTGCTCCTTTTCACCCAGAGACTCTACTGGGGAGAGCACCTCAGGAGTCAGATATGCACCGTGTCGACCTGCCTATTGTTTTCTTTCAGGATATACCCGCACCCCGTCCAAGGGAAGGCACTTCTAGCCAGCAGCCTAGCCATGACCCACCTGTATCAGCGGCTTTCCCTCACATGCCTCAGTCTGCACCTTCTACTCATTTTACTTCTTCGCCACTAGATGAGCCACTTAGATGGTTCCCAACTTACACCATGCTGATTTCTGATCCCTACCATCCCTCACACTTTACTGGTTATACATGGGATGAGTTACTACTATCATTGCAGCTCCAGTTTGAGATCATGAGTCGCAGGATTTTAGAGCTTGAAATGACACCGTGACCTTTGCCATGTCCGTGTCAGCCTGCATTTGTTCCCCCTCGATCATCACCGTCCCCATTTTCGCACCTTCCTGCACCACTTACTCCATTTCCCGAGTTTGACACTCGCTTTCTTACTGTTGAGCAGCAGATCAGTTATCTGTTACGTCATGTTTATCAGCTTGAGGAGGAGCTTGCGCATGTGCGCAGCTTGCTTTTTGTTCCTCCACCTCCTCCTGCACCACCATCAACATAGGCGGTTTTTGGTTTTATGTAGGTAGCATACTTTTGATGAGAGCGCCGCTATTGAGCCTAGCTAGTGAAGCCTTTTGGAGACCACCTTTTGACTGTATGTCTTATGGTAGATTGGTAGACATTTTTGGACAAGGGTAGTGTGACTCTGTGTTCCCTTTTGGTACGATACATTTGTAAAACTTGTAACTGTATTTGTGGTCGATGATTAATGAAAGCTCAATCGTAATGTTCTCATTAAATACACTGTTGAAATTACTTGTTTATGCTATGATTGCATGCTTACTTGTTATGACAAACACTATTATATACTTACTACTTATTATATACATAAGACCTGACCTATACAATCTTCTTTTAGAAAATGCATCCTTGAAGGAACAATCAGTTACCCACAACAGAGGCTGAACTGCATGAACGGATTTCACAAGCAATCACACAACATGACGCCTTACGCTCTGAACACAGCGGAGGTACCTCAAGAAATAACCCACCTCACGGTAATGTTTAAGTCATTTAAGACACATTACGATACGTTTGGACATTCCATGTGCATTTGCTAATGCTTCCTGTGAATGATGTTACTTGTACAGGTTGTACTTACAAGCAGTTCCTAGACTATAAGCCTCTGAATTTTGACGGCACTGGAGGTGCTGTAACCTTCGTTAGATGGGCAGAGAAAATCGACTCTGTGCTGCAGATGAGCAAGTGTGCGCCAGAGCACCAAGTCACCTACATTTATGGACTATTCCTAGACGGGGCTCTATCCTGGTGGAACCTTCAGGTTCAGACTCTGGGAGAAGAGGCTGCATATTCTATGAATTGGGATGAGATGAAAGAGCTGATGCGCAAGAAGTACTGCTCGAGAGCTGAGATTCAGAAGCTGGAAACCGAGTTCTGGAATCTGAAGATGGATGGACCTAAGATTCCTGAGTATGTGCAGAGATTCCATGACCTGTCTCGCGTTGTCCCCTACATGGTAGAACCAGAGTTCAAGCGAATTGAACGTTTCATCTGGGGATTGGCACCCCAAATTACGAGCATGGTGACTACATCAAAGCCTCTAACGATCACTGAGGCCATTGATTTGAGCGTGGCATTGACTGAAGAAGCGATTAGGCTGAACAAGTTCTCGGTCTCTGAAGGAAAGAAGAAGGAGACTCATGTTGAGTCATCAGGAGAGAACAAGAGGAAGTTGTCCAATTTCAAGAAGGGTACCCAAGGAAACAACAGTGGTAACAAGAAGAGAGATACGAATCCACCAGCCGAGGCTAAGACTGGTGCTACTTCTGGTACTGAGATTAGAGGAAAAGGATATATGGGCACCCTGCCCAAATGTGATGAGTGTCAGTTTCATTACACTGGACGATGTAGAGCTGGAAAATGTGAAACGTGCGGAAAAGTTGGCCATGCCAAAGAGACAAGCTGGTATGGAGCCGATCGTGGGAATAATGGTGGTCAGAGAGGTGGTGGTAATGGAAATGGCAGTGGAAACTGTGGTGGAAACGGTTATGGAAACCGCAATCAAGGAGGAAATGGCGGTAATGGAAATTGTGGGGGTTCTGGAAACCAAGCTGGTGATGTGTGCAAAATGCAACATATAAATTACATCAAATGTGGCATAAAACTAACCCTTTTTTAGTACTAATGTTGGAAAAAGTGTGTTTTTGTCTTCCTTTTGTATTTTCAGGAATAAATGAGCTCAAAATGAACAAAAGAAGCAAAAAGGCAGCTAAATCTAACATAAATACAAGAAAATGAATAAACGTGGCATGCCCAACCCCCGACAACATCTTCCCAAGCAAAACAAGAGAACAGAAGGCTGAACACGCCCCGTGCTCAATGAGCATGGGGGCGTGCCCAAGTGTCTGTAGAAAAGACAAAGCTGTAGAAGCTTCTATGACCCACCACGGGGGCATGCCCAGCGGACACGGGGCCGTGGTCAAATCTAAGATTCGCAGAATCTAGGGAAATCTTGATAGTACAGATACGCTTCTGCACACGGGGTCGTGCCCAGCGGACACGGGGGCGTGGTCAACTAATGCAGACAAACTGCAATTAATGAAGAAAGAGAAGATGGGTGGACACGGGGCCATGTCCGGGCTTCTGTGCAGGCTATAAATTGGGGTGATTGGCTCATTTGCAAACCATCCCTTGGCAAACCACCTCTCTCACACTTCACCCACACTCCACCACCACCACAACACCATCATCCACCACCATCATCCATCATAGAGTGTGTGTAGTAGTCTCGGGATCCAAGATTGATCGTAAGAGTTATTGAAAATCAAAGGCCATGTTTTCCTAAGTCTCTTACATCACTTGGTGAAGACAAGTGTCTAGTGTAATACTTTTTATTTTTAATCTTTTCGCACTTTTTATTTGGTTTTGTATTAATGACTTTAATAACTAGTTTCTTATGTTGAAGGTGAGTCTTTCTTATCGTTTTTCCGTGGTGTCTTGGCATTATTTTACTGTCTATATAAAATAAAAGATTTTCATCATTCATATCTCCACGGTATATATGGAGGTATGTTGGCTACCTGGTCGGGTGTTAAGGGAACGGTTTGGTAAGAGTCTTGCCTTGTTCAGTGTATAGATCCTGCAAGGACCTGGGTTAACTTTAGTAGGACCTCCTTCAATACCCACTGGTATTGGATGGCGGGGGTCCGAACTCCTTGATCCCCTCATATGTAAACTACTATTAAAACTTTAACCCGGCTACTTAGGACTGTATCCCTGCTGACTCAGACTACTTAGCCGAGGGTAACGTCACCTCCAGAAGAGGGGCCTACCACAATATGCCTTAATAAATTAGTTAATTATCTTTCAATAATCCAACCCTTTAGGATTGTATCCTTGCTGACTCAAACTACTGGGTTGAGGGTAACGTCACCTTCAGAAGAGGGGCCTACTACAATAACTAAGATAATCTCTTAAAAAGTGCAAAAGTGCGAAAATAATCAAAGGTTACACTAAACACGAGTCGGATCCAAGTGATTCATCTTGTCTATCTGTTTTTTATTTTTATTTTATTTTTAATTTCAACATTTTTAGTTTTTATTTTCTAGTTTAAAACATTTTTCTAAACTTTTGATTTGATTAGACGTTGAGGATAAACCGGTACTAAAAGCTCTTGTGTCCTTGGACGACCTCGGTATCTTACCAACACTATACTACACTCACGATGGGTGCACTTGCCCATATGTGTGTTTGGTGTTAGTAAAATATCGTGTTTTATAAATTTAAAACTTGACTAACGTGTAAAAAGGGCTAAAAATATACATAAAATATATAACACCACACGCACATCAAGTTTTTGGCGCCGTTGCCGGGGACACAAGGATTTTAAGAAAGTTAGGAATCAACGGCCTAATCACTTTTTTTATTTTTATTTTTCTATATTTTTTAGGATTTTTTTTATTTTTCAGTTTCTGCAGAACTCAGCATGGGGTATGCCCGCTGAACACGCCCCCGTGCCCAATCTTTGGTACTGGCAATCCCGTTTTAAGTCAGACAGTAAGTTGCACACGGGGTCGTGCCCACTCAACACTCCCTGTGCCCAAGTTTCAGTTACTGAAAACAGAACCGTAAGATCCCGACGGTTGGTAATTTCTGACACAAACATGAGTGATACTGATATTTTTTACTTTCGGCACCATTATGGTACATGGTGTCAAATATGTGGTGGCCCTCATAAAGATTTAGAATGTTATTTTCTAAATTATAAGCCCCATTATATAGACCCATTGTTTTCCTGTAGCCTTAAGAGGGGCGAAAGTAAAAATAATCCCTATCTCTCCCTCGAATGCTCTCAATCAACCCTTCTAGGAGGGATGCTTCTCGATGAATTATTTCAAATGGAAGATATAATTCTTAATTGGGTAAAAGAACTTGAGATGGATATAGATAATTCACCTCAAGACGAAGCCCAGAAAGAATTATTGAGATGGCATTCGAATAAAAACAACTTTGTTGTTCCCGAAATCACCTCTAACTCTAGCGAGGACTTGAGCGATAGTCGTCCCTGTGTTGATTGTGCCGTGAAGGACTCCCCATCGACTTCGTTCGCTGCATACATAGACCTGAGCGATTCGGCATACACCTTCTTTAATGAGAGCCCAGGAAAGGGTTGGACTTGTCCACCTACATTTAGCATAGGAATCACCCTCACCGACAACCTCTTGTGTTCTCGTCTTAGTCTAGAGCAATTAAGGTATCACAAGCACTTTGGGGTTGTTCCATCCAGTAAGGAACCACCCGATTCGGATGAATTCCTTAAAATAGACAAAACTTCATAAATAGCCTCTAGACACGGGGCCGTGTCCAGGTCAACACGCCCCCGTGTCCACCAAAAGATTCCTTTCTGACTTTTTGTTAGAATACGGACAAATTGTGTCAGGGCTCGTCTGCAAACGGGGCCGTGTCCAGCTGACACGGGGCCGTGTGTAGTGTGCTGTCATTTTCTATAAATGCAGCCAAGAATCCTGCACATTTGGACCATTCCAGGGACAGAGATTTGGTGGGACCTTCACACATACCATCCTAGGTAATTTCTAAAAGAAGGTTCTCAACAACCATCTTGTCCTTTCCTCTCTTGTCCATTCCCTTTTTCTTCATTTTTCACCTCAACACCTCCATTAGAGCTTGAGATCACCATGATTCCAAGCTTTATTGTGATATTTGTTAGGTTTTTGTACAAGGAATCTTGTTATAAATAAGTGTTACAACATTGTTTTAAGTTATTTCTGCTCAAAAACGCTTCCTAAGTTGGAAAAATAATTTAAAAATCCCAGATTCCTTGTTCTAAAAATCTGCAGAAAGGTGAACACGGGGACGTGCTCAGTGAGCACGGGGCCGTGTCCGAGGCTACTGTTTCATTAAAATAAACTTTTTTCAGTTTATTTTCGTAGAATGTCGAGCCAAAACAGTGGAACTTCTTCTGCACATTCCATAAATAATCGGAGGGAAAGGAGGTTTTCGATTGAAGTAACTCTCGTACGCTACGTAATGGCATTACGTGAAGCTCTTGATGAGATGACCTCGGTAGAGGAGGTCCTCATAGACCGTATAAATTATCTTACGGTGGGGTTGGAAAACAGTTTTCAAGAAATCAACCTCTTGCACCAGAGGTTGAACATTCTTGTGACACCTCCCATGGAGCCAATCCTCCCTCAAGAGGATTGGAACCTAGCACTTGGAGTCAATAATCCCACCGGATGGGATGACATCCCCGCGGAGCCTCCTCTTGAAGATTTGCAAGAAGTCCCGTTGGAGATTGCACCCCCTCAAACTGATGCAAATGAGCCCGCCTTTCTTCTCCCAAGAGAGATAGAGGAATGGCTCACCGACATATGAGGAACCCATATCTCGAGAAAGAAGTTCTTCGAGCCTTATCAAACCGAAAGAATTATCTCTTCGGAAATTTTGCTAATAGAATAAACCTTAGGCTAGAACTTCTTGGTTTAGACTTCTTGTGTTTCTTTTGACCTATTTATCTAGAATTTTATTTTAGGACTATTATGTAACTTTCTCTATTTGAATGAATGATGGTTTTTATTAATTTGGTGTTTGGATGATGATGTAATAGGTAAAACATACTCGGGATGGTGAAGGATACCAAGGGAAACTTGCACCAACACCCCATACACAAAAACAGGGCCACTCGACAATTTTTCTTCGTTACAGCAAGTTCAGTACGAGGCCGTGCTCAGCCAACACGCCCCATGCTCAACCATCTGCAGAAAATTGCCCAGTTCAGGTACCTGGACACGGGGCGTGTTCACTGAACACGCCCCCTTGTCCAACCTTTTGTTACTTTACTTTATTTTCTGTTACTGGCGATCTGAACACGGGCCGTGTCCAGACGCCCAGTAACGTAAAATTTTGCTTTTTCACATCTTTTTACACATTCAATCAACCTAAAAACTTATTTTTGGGACACATTGAGGACAATGTGTAATTTAAGTGGGGGGGGGGGGATGCTAAAACCTTGAATTTTGCAAGTCCTAATCACAAGCCTTATAAAAAACTCTATTGGAACCGCTAAACACCCCAAATTTTTTCAAATTTTTTTTTACTTGTTTAGGTTTAATTTAGGAATTTCAAATTCTAAAAGGTTATATTTTTACAAATTTACAACCGATAGCGTCGTGATAAAAAGAACCAACATAAGAAAATTATGAAACGGCATGACAAATCTAGTTAAAATTTGATTATATATACTTGATCACATAAAAAACCCATTCCCACAAAAAGTGAGTTTTGAGCCTTTATTGAGCATACAAATACACATCTTTAAACTAAATGCTCAGTTTTCGTTTCTTGTGTGAATAGCCGCTTGGTTCTTACAACTCTAGAACTTTCCACGACAATACATTCCCGGTCCTTGCCAACTTAAACCCGAGTAAGTAAATGATGGAGGCATTAGGACTAACCCTTTTTATTTCAACACCATTATTTTTCTTTTTTTACCACCTACCCAAAATCCCCCTAGTTAACCCCTTTAAGCCTAAACCTTTTCATTTCTTAACCGAAATCAAATACCCTTTTACCCACCATAACCCTTTTTCATTTTAAACCCTTTATTTTAGTAACAAAGGTCAGTTTTCGTGTGACTTCCTTATCAAAAACAAACAAACAAAAAATAGTAAAGAAGAAAAGAAAAATGAAGTTAGCAATAAACAAACAAAGCTCATCAAAAGAAGGCTTGTTTGAATAATGCTTCATTGGAATAAAAAGTCACAAAAATGTTTTGCGAAAACCGACGCTTTTTACGCCTTTCGCCCTTTTCTACTAACCACTTGTCACACCATGTCTTTTGCGGAAGCGTATGATGTGTGACTGGTTTAATATCATTGCATTCAATCATAATAAACAACTACATGATCAAAACGATGTTCATCCATTCATGAAATTTGAGTATTACAAACACTTGTTATTTAAGTTTTAAAACACAACCTTCGTCTAGGGTACAATTCAACAAAAGTGGATGGCATCTAAACTTGAAGTCTACTTCTAGTTACGACACTCGCGCCCAAGATCCATCCTGTCACCTGAAATACATGTAATTTTGGAAAACATCAACAAAAGTTGAGCGAGTTCATGCATCTTGTTTGTGTACTGTAATTCTTGTAAATCTTTGAGAGACTCCTTTGTAAACAGGTATGAAAAGCGTATATGAACATGAATGTTTTACAAGGACTTTAAGGCATGTGAGGACATGGGGAGTACTTGTTATGACTCCTTGAGGACATGGGAAGCACTCGTAATGGCTTATACCCTTGTCGATTTTCCTTGACTGTGTCGATTAACCTCGACTGTGTCTATTTCCCTCGACTGTGTCGATTACCCTCGACTGTGTCGATTAACCTCGACTGGGACTTCGAAGCAGTGCTAGGTACTAGTTGTGACCATGAGTGGGGTTCGGCCGTACCCGTTAGATCTAACCCTTGTCCCTAATGAATGTTTCAATGGCATTTCAGTTTCTAGTCTATGCTCACATGATCTAGTATTTCATAGGCATTTCATACCGTTTTAAGCATTTGTAACATGTATTTCACCTCCGAGAGTTATAAAACCAAAAACAGTTAAAGAAAAGGTGGAGCATGAACTCACAACTTTGCGTTCCTGCGTCGCAAACTTCGCCGGATTTGCTTATCTAGCGTCGTGACCTAAACGTTTTATTAACGTTAGTCACTAGACTTGCATCGCACAAGTACAAGTCACTATCTTTTGTATATGTGTTCTTGTGTTAAAAATAATTTATATTTTTAACTATGTATCTTACTTATATTATTTTCTCAAAAATAAATATAAGTATCTTGTATTTTGCACCCGAATTATGCAATTTTGTCCAAGTAATATATTTTCATAAATATATCTTCTTGTATGTGTCTAAGCATGTTGTATGTGTATTTTTGTATTCTTACTCTTATGAGTATTTAGTGTATTTTCAAGTCCTAATACACTATTCATGTATAATACATACTACATACACTTAGCACAAAATTTAGTGATCAATAAATACATATATTTTTCCTCAAAAATATACATACTTAATATCAATTTTAATCTTGAAGAAATCATCGTTTTCTTATCTTGAAGTTTTCATAAAAATTGGGAAACCTTGGTAAATATTTTTAGGTACATTTTTAGGGAATAAGTTTCACAAAAACTTATATTTTTCTAAGTGTCAAAATTTATAGAAATTTTGACAGAGTTTCCCCTAAAAATGGAGGTTTCCCATGTTTTCAAAACATGTGTTTATTTTCTTTTAAAACATCATTAACAATCAACTACAAATCTCTAAACCATATTACACTAGTCAAGTGCAAAAATAATGCACTTTACATAACAACATGAACTTGGTTTTTCATAAAAACGCATAGTAACTTAGTGGGGTGTTTAGTGGGTTTAGTTACCCTCCAAAGTGTGTTTACTTTTCTTAAAATCTTACTCTCGGGGTTTTTAGATGTTCACAACTTGTGAACTTATTTTACAAAAATATTTGCTTACAATATTTTCTTGTTTTAATAGACTTACTACACTTATTTTGTTACTAAAATAATGCTGGTTTAACAAAAGTCATAACCCTTCAAAAATCATCTTCTACTCTTGGTTTATTTAGAAAAACCATTCTCGAAACTTGGATTTACAAGATTACTAGTTTACTTGGTTTATTATTTTCAAGAAAAATCATCCTACTTTGAAGTTCATGTCTTCTCTAGTGGATGATTATTTCATTTACACATAATCATTCCTAACTTGTTAAGCCATGTTTTTAATCATAACTTAACAAGCTTCATATGATGACTAACCATCATCTTACTAGTAATTACCAAGAAATCAACAACATAACCAAAACAGTTTTATATTATCATTATTTCAACTTGTTTTATCATCATGTTAGCTTTAGGTTCAAGACTTATGTTTATGATCTTTTAGTGTTCTTGAGATTTCAACATAACATAACTATTAACCATCAAAAATGTGAAGTAAACAAAGATCAAAGAAGCTTACAACTAGCTTAAAGCTAGGGACGTTCAAGCTCGGAAATGTAGAGGATAAAAGCAAACTAGAGAGGTCCTTCAAGATCCGTGAGCATCGAGCTTCATTAATCACCTTCCAACACCCTTTGATAACCTTAAATTGGATGAAGCTTGAATGATGAAGATGGTGGTGTATAGATGGGGGTTCAGCCGAAGCTTGTAGAGGGAGATAGGATAAGTTTTGAGTGGGGTAATGAAGATGGAAGGATGCCATGTGATCTTAAATCCATTAAGAGCTTTGTCCAAAGGTCCATATGTTTCACAAGTACTAGACAAAATCTTACATTAAATCTTCCATGATCCACTAATATCTAGCAAGATCTCATAAGATCCATCAATTAGGCCATAAGGCCGATTATGGCATGAGGGGGAGGGGTCTAATTGAAACTTTTAGTCATTTATAGTACTTGCAAGATCCTACTAAATCACAAGGAATCCAAGGAAGATTATGTGGATTTAAAAGAGATCTAGAGAAGATTTAAGTAGGATTTTGAAGGATCTTGAAAGATTATGGTGGGGCCATGCTATGGGGCCGTGAACAATGAAAAGGGGGGGGGGGGTAAGGTGTAAATTCCCATGGTAGTTTAAGTAATCTAATTAGTTTTCAAGTATAGTATTGGGTAAAGCCCGGAAAGTCTATATATAAACCCTTGTATGTACTCTTGGGTTTTAATGTATTATTGTTGTTGGACCTATACCTAGGCTCCAATTCTATTGTCTAACTGCTTTCTGCAGAATTGTCGACACAATGTGTCTTACCGGTGAGTTTACTAATATTTTGATGTTCCGGGTAAAGCCCGGTTGTTTGGTTAAATACCATTCCGTTAAAGTGCTAAATTGCACCGTTTAGTGTCTTTTAAGTATTCTTTTGTGACACTTTCAATTCCCAACACTCGGGGAAGTATTCTGGATCAATTTGTTATGTTTTTGCATGCTACAATCTTGTCATATTGCTGAATTTTGCTGAATTATATAAAATTCAGCTTTTAAAGTGTATTTCGGGTGCTTTTTAGTGAGTATTTTAGCTTCCGGAAAGTCTATATATAAACCCTTGTATGTACTCTTGGGTTTTAATGTATTATTGTCGTTGGACCTATACCTAGGCTCCAATTCTATTGTCTAACTGCTTTCTGCAGAATTGTCGACACAATGTGTCTTACCGGTGAGTTTACTAGTATTTTTGACGCAACTCTATCATAAAGTAATTCTTGTAGTATAAGACGTGCATGAATTCACTTGTATAGAAATAAAAAAATTATTTGTCTTGTAAACCGGATCATGTACGTTCATTAAAACACAGATCACTGTTCATTTAGTGTGCGAATTGTACAGAAAAGTGACGGTTGTCACAGTCTCCCCCCGTTAAAAGAATTTCCTCCCGAAATTCAAGCGATGCCATCGGTTGTAGGGGAGTTGTGAAACAAATGTGGTCACTTAGATTCATGATTTGTCTTTATGGTCCCATGTAATTCTGGGTCATGTTATGAATTCTATTGTACTCAAGTAAATCAATCATGTCTTTTCTGTATCTTGTGGACTCTTGGTCCGTAACCTTAAAAGGTTTCTATAGTAATTCTAGTCGTTTGTCATTGACGTGAATCTTATTTATGGGTTCAATGACTGTACCTTGAGTTAGGCTCCTCTACAGACTTGGCACATGAATGTGTCGCGATCACTACTGATCTTTTTCTGGAAGTTTCATCTTGTGAACAATGGTTCTGATCCCTACATCGGGGATTCAACCTTTTCGTTTTCCAAATCACACTACGCCTTCTCTAGGCGAGGCTCTCATTTTAGTCATACTTCTTGTCTCAAATTCTTACGATTTCTGCCGCTCATCGGCGTAATCTTTCTGTATTCTGCGGGCTGTCTCGATGTGGTCACATGTCTGAAAGATCTTGCCTCTAGATTTTCCTGAACCAACTCGGTCCAGTAGATTGTTTATTTCCGGTCTCGGTTCAACATGACGGGAATCGACCCATTATGTTCCATCTAAAGCTTCACACGAAGCGGTTTAAACGGCGGTGTGATAAATACTTTTGTAGGAAAACTCCACTAGGGTCAAGTGAGTGTTCCAACTTTTCGTCAAAGTTTATCATACAAGCACGCAACATGCCCATACAGTCTGCATCGTTCAGTAGCTTAGTTCATCTTTGTTAATATTTAAGTTCTTGCGATCATTGGTGTGCTGCAATCTTTGTGATCAGTAAAGATCGTGCAGTGTTTTCTTTCAGGTAATGACGTCAAATTTGCGGCGCGCAATTACGGTTTCTAGATCAAGGCTTCTCCTCATGATCTCTTAATCAATGTGCCGCGTATGCAATGTTGTGGTCTCGTTGCATCGACGTGCAATCGAGACTTTGTCGAGAAGCGTCACATAATTGCAAATCTAGCTCCTTAGCTCTTAGTTGCAGGGTTGGCATGAATTTCGTTCTTATCCACCATGTATCTTAAAGTTCTCACTTCGCGAATTCGAAATCCGCTTTCCATCGTCAAAGCACGTATCTGTTCTTTTCTCTAAGAGTTGCAAGGTAAATTGCAGCTGTTGCTCACGACCTTCCTTGGTCGTTGGCCGTATAAGAATGTAGTCAATCAATATAATCATGATCTATCCAGGTATGGCTTACATGTTCGATTCATGAGGTCCATGAATATTGTCGATGCATGTGTTAAGCCAAATGGTACGACAAGGAACTCGTAATGCTTGAAGCGAGTCCTAAAGGTCGTTTTAGGATATTTCTTTCTTGTATTCATAGTTGTGGACATCCTGTCCTCAAGTCGATCTTTGAGTGGTAACCAGAACCTTATGATTTGTCTGTTCATGTTATCAGTCTTTGGCAAAGGATTCTGATCCTCAACTTTCTTGAGTTTGTGCAAAATGGAACTGTCAACTTTCTCCTCGTGTCCTTAACTAAGGATGTCATGTCCTTAATTCCTTCTGTCTAGCAGCTCTTGCAGTTATACCGGAGGCTCATGCTTTGCGAACGAAGCTAGTTGGTAAGGCGTCATTCGGTACTGGTGCCGCTCCTGGCACGGGGTTCATCCTAAACTTCTCTTGTCGCTGCGAAGGTATCCCCGGTCAAGTCTTCAGAAAAAGGCTCCTGGAATTCCTTCCGTAGCGGGGATGTTCTCAGGCTTATACCTGGATATCCAATCCATGCTGACTATCATATTAGGACTCCTCAAGTTACTGGTAACAGAGGGTTCCGGCCTTCTGAGTTCCTAGAATATAATCCTTAGTTGTTTTGTCTGTTCAAACTAGCCTTCTATATGCCCATTTCTAAGGGATACGGGACGTCTATTCTACTTGAAACTAGGCCAAGCCGTTTCTTAAGTTCTAAACATACAATGTTAAAGTTGGTGCTAGTATTACTCAAAACATAGACGCATAAGGTTGGTTAATGGGGAACGTACCCGTAACCGCATCTGGATCCTGGTGTGCTTCACGAGTTTCGATCGTGAAAACCCTTCCTTGCTTGTTTCTTCCTAGGGCAATCCTTCCTAAAGTGCCCTGCTTCACCATATCTGTAGCAACCTGGTACTCTCTTATCTCTTCCATCTGGGTCTTTCGCCCAACAGGCGTCCTTGCTGTGCCCTTCTTTTCCACACTTTCCGTACTTAGGCCTCAGACATCGACCTTCATGCTGAGAATTGCATTCCCCGCACCTCGGTTTAGTCCCCAAGTAAATTTTACCACCAGCCTTATTAGTGGCTCCATCAGCCTTCCTGTTATGCGGCAGATTCACTTTCTTTCTTTTGTTTGCTTTAGAGCTTCCATAGCTGACTCGGGTGCTCGATTTTAGGCTTGAAGACTTCCTCTTCCTGTTGTCTGATGACTCCACATGAGTCTCTTTCTTGTTATCCTCAGATTCCGAAAATTTTCCCATGCGCAAAGCTTCTTTAGTAAGAGTGACACTCAAATCGATAGCCTCTACGATGGTCAAGGGCTTTGAGGAAGTAACCATGCTCCTGATCTGAGGTGCAAGTCCCCAAATGAATCGTTCAATCCTTTTGAATTCCGGTTTGACTAAGTAAGGGACGACCCTATACAAGTCATGAAATCGCTGGACGTATTCAGGAATCTTTGGTCCGTCCATTTTCAAGTTCCAGAGCTCAATCTCGAGCTTCTGGATTTCAGCCCTAGAACAGTATTTCTTTTCCATCATTTCTTTGAGCTCGTCCCAGCTCAGTGCATAAGCAGCATATGCACCAAGGGTCTGAACCTGAAGGTTCCACCAGGAGAGTGCGCCATTCAAAAACAACCCTGAGATATAGGTAACACTCTGTTGGGGCGAACAGTTACTCATTCTTAGAATGGATTCAGTCTTTTCTGACCAACGGACAAATGTAACGGCACCTCCTGTGCCAACAAAATTCAATGGCTTGCAGTCTAGGAATTGTTTATAGGTGCAGCCAGTTGGAGGGTTATTTCCGGAAGTGCCACCGCTGTGTTCGGAGCAAAGGGCTTCATGTCGTGAAATTGCCTATGAGATTCGTTCTCGAAGCTCAGCTTCTGTTCTTGGTAGCGTACTGGTGTTTGTGTCTCGTCTCGGCGGCATTCTCTTCTGTCAAAAGGTATGAAGTTGGTTAGACAATATTCCATAATTGTCTATGAGGTACATAGCACCATAAGCCATCATGTAATCACCCAATTTCACATGTATATATAATCAATGTATGAGCGAGGAAACAATTACTGAGCCTTCACATAGGCTTGCCAACTTGGCTTATTATTTGTAATGGAAAAAAATGGACTCGAGGCTACATTTCCTTGGTCATTCAAGTTCTAGTTATTTCCTGTTACCTTGGTTTTCTTAGGTCTTTAGCTTTACTGATGTGTATATTTTCCCAGAGATGGGGTTGCTCGTGTAGAGGTGATAGAGAGTGTAACGTTGCTGAATCTTTTTAAATGTTACCCATCTTCACTTGCTTAAATGTCGTTTTCTCAAACGTCTCGTATACAGGTAGAAGTGTCAGTCACGAAATAGGCTAAGACAGGCTTCCTACTTTATAACGCGCTAAAGCACTAATCTATGTATTGTTCTACCAGATAAAGGTGTGAACACCTATAGATTATTTTTGTGTGGTTTTCATTAGTTCCACCCGCAGAGTCCACCAGGATTTCTGTGCACTACAAGTCGTTATTACGTGGGCCCCCATAATAATAAATTGTCTTGCACAGTTACCCCAATTTTCTCTCGTCCAAGCAGATGATCAATCAAGGAGGAGACACTACTGTCCTTATACCTCTGTCATGGGAAGGACCATTGCGATGGTCCACGCGCTAACACTTGTTATCGTTACGCGCGTATAGGCACGATGATTAAATGGAATAGGAATAGAGAGAATTCCTAGTAGTTAGAGGGGGCACCTTCAAGATGAATACTTCATCTTCCTTTTCTGGTCAAGTATGTCGTCAATCTTGCTTCACAAAGGCCGCAGGGATCTCGTCCCGCTGATTAAGAAGTTGATCAAGGTTGCCACCTCTGCCTCGTCGTCACTATCGTAGTCAGGCACCTTCACGATCGAGAGAGAAGAGCAGCCATTTCCTACGAAAGCAAGCTCAGAATCTTGTTTGGTAATCACTTCCATCCATGAGCTTTGCAAAGGACGCGAGGTCGGTAGCTTCATCGTGCGAGTCACGTACAGTAATAGGAGTCGGAGTCGAAAGTATCTTATTTACGTTAATAATCATTCCGTACACTTATTTGTATGTATTCACGTCAATATTTATTTCGTACACTTATTCGTATATATGTATATCAATAACAAATATGCTACTTAGCATAAACAAGCAATTTGATGCATTATATCACGTATAACTCTCGTTTTTGGGGGGTCATTTTTCTAGTTGTCGATTTACGACAAAAACACTACTTGATACAAGTTTTCACCAAGAGTGTATTTTATCTTTGGCAAGTCTAACTCGTGTAGACTATGCCTTAATTGGTACCTTATCTTGAGGGTATTCCCTACTAATGTCCTTGCCTTGTCTCTTTTTGAAAAGTGTTTGACTCGTGGATCTTGACGCTTACGTGAATGCAATGAAAACCTTTTTGTAAAATGTTTTCGTGAGAGAACTCTAGTGATTGTAGTCTAGACTCGAGAAGGAATCCTAGTTCACTTCAATCGAAGCTCTGATACCAAACTGTCACACCCTGTCTTTTGCGGAAGCGTATGATGTGTAACTGGTTTAATATCATTGCATTCAATCGTAATAAACAACTACATGATCAAAACGATGTTCATCCATTCATGAAATTTGAGTATTACAAACACTTGTTATTTAAGTTTTAAAACACAACCTTCGTCTAGGGTACAATTCAACAAAAGTGGATGACATCTAAACTTGAAGTCTACTTCTAGTTACGACACTCGCGCCCAAGATCCATCATGTCACCTGAAATACATGTAATTTTGGAAAACATCAACAAAAGTTGAGCGAGTTCATGCATCTTGTTTGTGTACTGTAATTCTTGTAAATCTTTGAGAGACTCCTTTGTAAACAGGTATGAAAAGCGTATATGAACATGAATGTTTTACAAGGACTTTAAGGCATGTGAGGACATGGGGAGTACTTGTTATGACTCCTTGAGGACATGGGAAGCACTCGTAATGGCTTATACCCTTGTCGATTTTCATTGACTGTGTCGATTAACCTCGACTGTGTCGATTAACCTCGACTGTGTCGATTAACCTCGACTGGGACTCCGAAGCACTGCTAGGTACGAGTTGTGACCATGAGTGGGTTTCGGCCGTACCCGTTAGATCTAACCCTCGTCCCTAATGAATGTTTTAATGAATGTTTCAATGAATGTTTCAATGAATGTTTTAATGAATGTTTCAATGGCATTTCAGTTTCTAGTCTATGCTCACATGATCTAGTATTTCATAGGCATTTCATACCTTTTTAAGCATTTGTAACATGTATTTCACCCCCGAGAGTTATAAAACCAAAAACAATTAAAGAAAAGCGGGAGCATGAACTCACCACTTTGCGTTCCTGCGTCGCAAACTTCACTGGATTTGCTTATCTAGCGTCGTGATCTAAACGTGTTTATTAACGTTAGTCACTAGACTTGCATCGCACAAGTACAAGTCACTATCTTTTGTATATGTGTTCTTGTGTTAAAAATAATTTATATTTTTAACTATGTATCTTACTTATATTATTTTCTCAAAAATAAATATAAGTATCTTGTATTTTGCACCCGAATTATGCATTTTGTCCAAGTAATATATTTTCATAAATATATCTTCTTGTATGTGTCTAAGCATGTTGTATGTGTATTTTTGTATTCTTACTCTTATGAGTATTTAGTGTATTTTCAATTCCTAATACACTATTCATGTATAATACTTACTACATACACTTAACACAAAATTTAGTGATCAATAAATACATATATTTTTCCTCAAAAATATACATACTTAATATCAATTTTAATCTTGAAGAAATCATCGTTTTCTTATCTTGAAGTTTTCATAAAAATTGGGAAACCTTGGTAAATATTTTTAGGTACATTTTTAGGGAATAAGTTTCACAAAAACTTATATTTTTCTAAGTGTCAAAATTTATAGAAATTTTGACAGAGTTTCCCCTAAAAATGGAGGTTTCCCATGTTTTCAAAACATGTGTTTATTTTCTTTTAAAACATCATTAACAATCAACAACAAATCTCTAAACCATATTACACTAGTCAAGTGCAAAAACAATGCACTTTACATAATAACATGAACTTGGTTTTTCATAAAAACGCGAAGTAACTTAGTGGGGTATTTACTGGGTTTAGTTACCCTCCAAAGTGTGTTTACTTTTGTTAAAATCTTACTCTCGGGGTTTTTTGATGTTCACAACTTGTGAACTTATTTTACAAAAATATTTGCTTACAATATTTTCTTGTTTTAATAGACTTACTACACTTATTTTGTTACTAAAATAATGTAGGTTTAACAAAAGTCATAACCCTTCAAAAATCTTCTTCTACTCTTGGTTTATTTAGAAAAACCATTCTCGAGACTTGGATTTACAAGATTACTAGTTTACTTGGTTTATTATTTATTAAGAAAAATCATCCTACTTTCAAGTTCATGTCTTCTCTAGTGGATGATTATTTCATTTACACATAATCATTCCTAACTTGTTAAGCCATGTTTTTAATCATAACTTAACAAGCTTCATATGATGACTAACCATCACCTTACTAGTAATTACCAAGAAATCAACAACATAACCAAAACAGTTTTATATTATCATTATTTCATCTTGTTTTATCATCATGTTAGCTTTAGGTTCAAGACTTATGTTTATGATCTTTTAGTGTTCTTGAGATTTCAACATAACATAACTATTAACCATCAAAAATGTGAAGTAAACAAAGATCAAAGAAGCTTACAACTAGCTTAAAGCTAGGGACGTTCAAGCTCGGAAATGTAGAGGATAAAAGCAAACTAGAGAGGTCCTTCAAGATCCGTGAGCATCGAGCTTCGTTAATCACCTTCCAACACCTTTTGATAACCTTAAATTGTATGAAGCTTGAATGATGAAGATGGTGGTGTATAGATGGGCGTTCAGCCGAAGCTTGTAGAGGGAGAGAGGATAAGTTTTGAGTGGGGTAATGAAGATGGAAGGATGCCATGTGATCTTAAATCCATTAAGAGCTTTGTCCAAAGGTCCATATGTTTCACAAGTACTAGACAAAATCTTACATTAAATCTTCCATGATCCACTAATATCTAGCAATATCTCATAAGATCCATCAATTAGGCCATAAGGCCGATTATGGCATGAGGGGGAGGGGTCTAATTGAAACTTTTAGTCATTTATAGTACTTGCAAGATCCTACTAAATCACAAGGAATCCAAGGAAGATTATGTGGATTTAAAAGAGATCTAGAGAAGATTTAAGTAGGATTTTGAAGGATCTTGAAAGATTATGCTGGGGCCATGCTATGGGGCCAAGAACAATGAAAATGGGGGGGGGGGGGGGGGTAAGGTGTAAATTCCCATGGTAGTTTAAGTAATCTAATTAGTTTTCAAGTATAGTATTGGGAATTTAATTTGCTATCATGTTATAAGGGATGTTATGGTGTTCGGGGACCATAACTAGCCCAGAAATAATTAGACAATGCTTCTAGCAAATATTTTGATGTGCCGGTTAAAGCCCGGTTGTTCGGTTAAATACCGTTCCGTTAAAGTGCAAAATTGCACCGTTTAGTGTCTTTTAAGTATTCTTTTGTGACACTTTCAATTCCCAACACTCGGGGAAGTATTCTGGATCAATTCATTATGTTTTTGCATGCTACAATCTTGTCATATTGCTGAATTTTGCTAAATTATATAAAATTCAGCTTTTAAAGTGTATTTCGGGTGCTTTTTAGTGCGTATTTTAGCTTCCAGAAAGTCTATATATAAACCCTTGTATGTACTCTTGGGTTTTAATGTATTATTGTCATTGGACCTATACCTAGGCTCCAATTCTATTGTCTAACTAAGTTTGTCCCATTTGTGATTTTTCCTAAGCACACACTTAAGGTGTGAGAGAAAATTCTCTCTATTCTCTCCCACATTTTCTAGCCGTCATCCGCCCTACTACCACCTTCCGCCGCCGTCTACCACCCTTCTACGTATCATCTACCATCAGCCACACGAAACACCTTTCATATTCTATTTCGGGTGCCATCTACCACCTGAAACACCTTTCATCTGCTATTTCGGGTGTGTTTAGGAAAGATCTGAAGTTATCAGGCTGTTATGGGGAAGAAAAAGAAACCTCCGCCGCCTAAGGTTCACAATATTAGATCTACGACAAAGGAGGAGGCAACTGAGATTAAAGAACAAGTCACTTCGTGGTGGGATAAATTGATAAGTGGAAATGCAGTGGCTTCGGGGGATGCTGAGAAGAAGGATGAAAGAAAAAGTGAAGAGCCGGAGGTATGTGGGTTGAGTCAGTCTGTATCTACTGTTCCTGTGAAACCTGGGTCACTGCGACCAGCAAAAAAATACCAAATCAATGAAATAGTGTGTTTCATACTTGGAATTTGTATAAATATGTGTGATCATTGCACATATCAATTCTTGTTCGATTTCGAACTTTAAATCGCTTTCTGGAAGGTTATACGCAATCTAATGCGTAAATGTAACCAGTTTAATGCAACAAACACTCTGGAACAGTGACATATGCTTAACATACCTTAAATAACCTTTACATAAGTTAGAAATGAGTTTTGAAGGCTTTGGTATGGCAAAAATCAAGTTTATTCGCTTACAGGGACTAAATTTGACAAACTACGAAAGTATGACGATTCGTACTGGAACAGACATTCCGGAACATGACCATAAGTTAAACATACCATAAATACCCTTTACATAGCTTAGAAATAGGCTTTGAGGGGTTCGGTGTGCTAAAATAAACTTTTGGGTCATTCAGGGACTAAAAACGTCAAAAAGTGCACAAGTTTGCATTTTCGCGCATAACATACGTTCTGAATACATCCGGAGATCCAAAAATTTATGTAAGCACTAAAATATTTTATTTTAGGGTTTGGCATAAGTAAATTCCATTCGTCGCACAATTTGGATCGTTTTTCGCGCTTATACGCATTCTGTCGTAATTAAGCGAATAACGCAACCGTACGACCAAACGAACCGACATCCGAGATACTTTTGAGCATGTTTTGAGTTCCCTATACTTTAACTTTATTTTAGATCCTTGAAATGGGGTTAACGGGGCTTAAAAGTGCAAAAAAATCAAGTTTTACAAGTGCAGGGACCATTTTTGAAATTTCTGACCAGATTCAATGAACCTAGTCCATTTTGAAGTGTTGATGGTTTTAACCCATGGTTTTGCAAAACCATGGGCTGGTATTCAATGAACCTAGTCCATTATTAGGGGCTCCCATGGTTTTAGAAAACCATGGCCACACATGTAAGGTCCAGATCAAAGCTCAGTTTTCGATGAACGATCTTAACGGTTCTTGAATTCCTATAAATACCCACCCTCACTTCCTCCCAAAGCACACTTGAATCTGATTTTGGCTCTCTAAGTTGAATTTTATGCATCATACCTGAGAGTAAATTGGATCAAGAGCTTGCGGGGACCTTCTGTAAGTATTCTTTCGTTCTTTTCATTCGTTTTTGTCGTTAGAGTCAATCTGCGTTTGACTTTCTGCTTTGACCAGTTTACGGTCAACGCGAAGTTCTTTTGAACTTCATAAGGTGAGCGTAATCATGATGGTTATAGTCCCTAGTGACTATACCTACTGATTACCACGTTATCTAGGCTCAGTGACGAGTCGTAGTTTTGGCCAAAATGCGTTTTCTCGAGTATTTTGTAACCAAACTACTCTAGGATATCAAAACCGTTTGTTTTGATATCAAAACTTGTTTTCTAAATTAGTTAAGCATGTTTTTACATGCTTAGCTGGTCACTTTTAGTTTTGTGCTTGTCTAGGGTCGTAAAGGTAAGCGATCTAATCAATCGCTTATACTTTCGAACCCGACCCGTTTGGTCGATCATTAGGATCCGACCAAACATGTTAAGTGACCATAGTAGTGTAGGGAATAACCTTACGAGGTTATACCTTATGGTCACTTAGGTTTGATTAGTCGCATGATAGGTAGTTTATATGCCTTAGGTAAATTACCAAAATGCCTTTTTTACGCCAAAATTCATTTTAAGCATATGTAACATAACTTTTGACATCTAAACTGATTTGGCAATAATATTAGACATAATAAGGCATATTTTACTTGTCATAGGACTAGTTAGGCGGTCCGAACGCGTTTTACGCGAACAACGCGTTAAAGTAGCATAAGCTACCTAAACGGGTTGTAATGGGTCGTAAGCACTTAGGTTAGGTTTCATTGTAGTATGCAGGCTTTGTTAAACCATATTACATGAGTTCCCATACTCATTTGGTTTACGAGCCCTCATTCTATCCGATCCTCCGATATAGGTCCGGTTTATTAACATAGTTACCTATATTAGGTGTCGTTTGATTTCTGTGATCTCTAGCATTGTTTGGTTATTACTCAAGGACTCCTAGGCAATCTCAAGTGAGTACATAGACCCATCTTTTACTATTTTCAAACTGTTTTGGGGTGAAACACATGTGCCTACTTGTTACTTTCGTGCTTTCCTGTTTTGACATCATATACTTGCTATGTTCATTAGTACATTTATAGTACATGATTTACATTACATTGTTTTGCTATGTATGCTTACTTAGCATACTTAGTACATTGTTTTACTTTACATTTCTGCTATGTATGTTGAATGAGCATGCTAGCACATTGATTTACATGACTTTTCTGCTTTGTATGTTAACTTAGCATACTTAGTACATTGTTTTACATTACATTTTGTTGCATATGCTCATCCAGCATATGAATACATTATATTACATTACATTTTGAACCGTTTGTAACTATTTGACTATGTGAACCGTTGTAACCATTTGATTATGTGAACTGTTTGTAACTGTTGAACCGTGTGAACCGTATTTGACCATACATAACCATTTCTACAATTGTTAAACATTACATTTTGGTGGTTATTTGGGTAAGTGATTTAAGTAACAAGACGACGTGTAATACGATAAAATCATGGTGGATACGCCGCTGGTACTTCCTATATATAAGTGCTTTTATGGTATTACATATCGTAGCGTTATCTAAACCATTTCAGTTTAGACATATTACATCTACAATAAAATCTTCACACAAACATCGTTTTACAAATAACTTAATACAAACTCATTCTACATGGTTATTCACTTAACTATACATTATTCTTTTATACATATATATATCATTTGGTTTATTTATCACTTTTCAAATGATTTATGAAAGGAAACACTCAACAAGATTCAGGGCTACTTTTTATTAAACAGTCTCTTTAAACGCAAGTCATGAATCCTATTTTCACAAAACCTATGTATCTCACAGGCATTTTTATGCTGACGTACCTATTTTCACGTGTGTTTTTAGGAGCTGTTGCATAAGATGATCGAGACACACTTAGGCGGACCTGTGCCTTAGTGACTTAAAACGAAGCAAGAACTAGTTAAATTACGTTGTGTACTCTTTGTTTCTTGTTTTAAGACAATGCAACTCTCTTGTTTGATTAATAAAACGTAACTTTAATTTCCATGGTTGTGAAACAATTAATTCTGTTACAACACTCCCCGACGTTTCCGCCACGTTTTGTTGTTTTACGTGGTCGGGGTGTGACAGAAAAGTTGGTATCAGAGCCAATGGTAATAGGGAATTAGGTTATTAGTAATGCTTTGACCTAGACTATAACCTTCCTAGGACCCTAACGCGAGTTTACTTGCGTTTAGTCATAAAACAATACCGTTGCCTATCTTTAGGCAGCAACCACAACGAGAACATCAATTCCGAATCCACTTTGAAAATTAATCATATGTTTTTGGATGATTGATTACTACGTTTTGAACCCTCTGTTGTAAGGTTTTGAACCCTCTGTTACAAGGTTTTGAACCCCTTTGAGTTTTCAAAATCTCGTCAGAGTTTTGGGTCCTAAATAGTGTGAACACGTGCAAACTGGAAGAGTGAATGCCTGTACCCTGGGTTTTCTGTCTAAGGCTAGAGTGTTCGTACAAATCCATATAATTGGACCAGTCACTCTTACCAGGGAACTCTTGGGGTGAGTGTCCACTTATAGGCGAGCATGTCTTCGCGATACATTATGAGGACCTACTTGCTTTGATTCAGCCTTTGTGTGTCGTTTGTTTGCTTCGTGGTTCAAACAAATGACCATCACCCGTGATTTTGGTCGGTAGTTATAACATCCTATTCTTACCCAATGCCATTTCATTTGTTTTCTCTCTTATTTCCCCTTTTTAGAATGCCTCCTCGACGCGACAATCAGATAGCGAATGTCGAACTGGCAGAAATCATTGCGCAGCAAATGGCTGCTGCTTTCCCAAATCTTATTGCTCAACTGAACCAAGCCAACAACAACAATAATGCTCCATGAAATTTCAAGATTTTCAATTCGGCTAAGCCACTCAAGTTTAGTGGTTCTGAAGGAGCAACTGGGCTCCTACAATGGTTCGAGAGCACTGAGAGTACATTTCGTCACGTTCAGTGTCTTGATAATCACAAGGTCGAGTTTGCTTCCAGTGTGTTTCAGAAGAGGGCTCTTACATGGTGGAACGGGGTGATGAGAGACCGTGGTGCTGAGGTTGCTTTAGCACAGACTTGGGCCGAGCTTAGGGCTCTTATGATGAAGGAATTCTGTCCTCGTCATGAGCTAAGGGCTCTAGAAAGGGAATTTGATGATCTTAAGCAAGATAGCGGTGAGCATCGAGCCTACACGGACCGTTATGAGGAGTTAAGTCTGTTATGCCCAAACATGGTCACGCCTTTGGATAAGGCAATCGAAAAGTACATTGATGGCCTCCCTGACTCAGTACAAGACATTATAACTGGTAGTAAACCCACTACAGTTAGACAGGCCATTGAGCTATCTGCAACCTTGACTGAATCTTAGATCAGGAAAGGTAAACTTTTTTGAAAAAGTGACAAGAAACCAATCGAGGAATCAAAGACCATGGATGAACAGACTGGATCCCCTAAGAAGTCAAACAAGCGAAAGGCTTCTCAGAACTTCACCGTGGTCGCTCACAATGGTCAAGTCGTCCCCAACCAACCAGCTCAACCCCTTGCTAGGAAGCCCTACAACGGAACTGCACCCTTGTGCAACCAATGTAGCCTACATCATCATGCTGGTGTGAAGTGCCGCACATGCCAAGTTTGTGGACTTATAGGTCATAAGGCGAGGGTTTGCCCAACAGCAGCTGCACCAAATCAAGTTAACAACAATCCTGCTCAAGGTCGTTTTCCACCAGGATCTTGCTTCAATTGTGGCGAGATGGGCCATTTCCGAAGAAACTGCCCAAAGCTTGCTAATGCAAATCCAGTGCAGGGATGAGCATCTGACCGAATGGAAGACAACGCTGTTTAGAAATAATCACGTCTTATGTATTATTTTCTTTTGTTGTCAAGGTCCATGAAACATTTGTTATCGTTGTTTATAAATAAAGCTTTTATTTTACAATGCAATATACAAATATTGATGTGGTTACACGTGTAAACAACATATCCCCTACGATACCGACAATCAAGGAACCACATTCCTCCCATCTTTATGATCTCTTGCGTTTTCCACGAAAATCCTAAGTACCCGTTTCTTCCAAGGAAAACGAAGTACAAGGCGCAAGTTACAACTCTGGACGAATACCCACTCCTTAATGGGGTACCTAAGGATATTTCCGTAATCCTTAATTGTTGTATACCTAAATTCGAATACGGTGATTCCTTGTAATCAAAAATCGAATTTTTAGAAGACCATCCTATCTTTTCAGATAGATGCTTGAGGACGTTGAAGTCCATCAACTGGGTTCCTGGTATGCCTTGAATACCCATGTTCAAATCAACGGCAAGTTAATAACAATCAATAACAAGATAATAACAATTAATAACCAAGAAAACAATTATGTGCTTATGTGTTCCCCTTTATGATTTTTGTGTGATCCAAATTATGTTACCCAAATCCTCGTAGAATCTTCCATATCTTCGTATAAAGGATTCATAGTAGGATACCCAAAGGTACTACCCAAAATCCTTAATGGACTTCTACGTTGTAGTTAAGTCCCTTGGATTATAAAGTACTACTCCATAATTAGACCCCTTGAGTGGTCTAGTTAAACAGATTGATCCAAAAATCTGGTTAGGAATATCATGTGATGATATAGCTGAAAGGACTCCTTAGTGGCCTAATTAAAAAGATCATCTGTCGATCTAATTAAAAGGACCCTATGGTAGTCTAGTCACCCTCATCACATGTTTGATTTTTCTTCCCCTAAAACAATTACAAAACAAACTGTGCGAACTGTGCAAGGAATTACGTAATTATGGATGCATACATAATTATGGAATTTAGTGCACAAGAATCACAGCAAGTTCTGTCATGTATGTAGAGTTAACCCAATTCATTTCCAACTCTGATGAAGCAACCGTTGAAAATGACTCATTCTGTTCATTTTCGTTTCTAAAGATTATCCGTTGAGGAAATGAATATCCATTTGTCTAATCCTTCTCATTTCCATTTCTGAGGAAGCAACCGTTGAAGATGACTCCGTCTGTTCATTTTCGTTTCCAAAGATTATCCGTTGAGGAAATGAATATCCGTTTGTCTAATCCTTCTCATTTCCGTTTCTAAGGAAGTAACCATTGAAGATGACTCCGTCTGTTCATTTTCGTTTCTAAAGATTATCCGTTGAGGAAATGAATATCCGTTTGTTTAATCCTTCATTTCCAATTCTGAAGAATACCCGTTGAGGAAAATGACTCCGTTTGTTCATTTTCGTTCTGAAGAATATCCGTCGAGGGAAATGAATATCCGTTGATTATTTTTTCATTCCCGTTTCTGACGAAGAACCCGTTGAGGAAAATGAATCATCCATTCATTTTCACTTCTGAAGAATATCCGTTGAGGGAAAAGAATATCCGTTTAGTTAACTCCTCCATTTTCCATTTCCGAAGAACCCGTTGAGGAAAATGACTCCGTTCGATCATTTTCGCTTCTGAAGAATATCCGTTGAGGAAAATGACAGGATTATGCCTTGCGTATCGCTGATGATCATTTAACACAAAGTCACAGACAGACTCATACGAATAAATTTCGGGACGAAATTTCCTGAAGTAGGGGAGACTGTGATACCTGAGTCACTGCGACCAGCAAACAAAAACCAAATCAATGAAATATTGTGTTTCATACTTGGAATTTGTGTAAATATGTGTGATCTTTGCACATATCAATTCTTGTTCGATTTCGAACTTTAAATCGCTTTCTGGAAGGTTATACGCAATTTAATGCGTAAATGTAACCATTTTAATGCAAAAAACACTCTGGAACAGTGAAATATGCTTAACATACCTTAAATAACCTTTACATAACTTAGAAATGAGTTTTGAAGGCTTTGGTATGGCAAAAATCAAGTTTATTCGCTTACAGGGACTAAATTCGACAAACTACAAAAGTATGACGATTCGTACTGGAACAGACATTCCGAAACATGAACATAAGTTAAACATACCATAAATACCCTTTACATAGCTTAGAAATAGGCTTTGAGGGGTTCGGTGTGCTAAAATAAACTTTTGGGTCATTCAGGGACTAAAAACGTCAAAAAGTGCACAAGTTTGCATTTTCGCGCATAACTTACATTCTGAATACATCCGAAGATCCAAAAATTTATGTAAGCACTAAAATATTTTATTTTAGTGTTTGGCATAAGAAAATTCCATTCGTCGCACAATTTGGATCGTTTTTCGCGCTTATGCGCATTCCGTCGTATTTAAGCGAATAACGCAACCGTACGACCAAACGAACCGACATCCAAGATACTTTTGAGCATGTTTTGAGTTCCCTATACTTTAACTTTATTTTAGAGCCTTGAAATGGGGTTAATGGGGCTTAAAAGTGCAAAAAAATCAAGTTTTACAAGTGCAGGGACCATTTTTGAAATTTCTGACCAGATTCAATGAACCTAGTCCATTTTGAAGTGTTGATGGTTTTAACCCATGGTTTTGCAAAACCATGGGCTGGTATTCAATGAACCTAGTCCATTATTAGGGGCTCCCATAGTTTTAGAAAACCTTGGGCACACATGTAAGGTCCAGATCAAAGCTCAGTTTTCGATGAATGATCTTAACAGTTCTTCAATTCCTATAAATACCCACCGTCACTTCCTCCCAAAGCACACTTGAATCTGATTTAGGCTCTCTAAGTTGAAATTTATGCTTCATACCTGAGAGTAAATCGGATCAAGAGCTTGCGGGGACCTTCTGTAAGTATTCTTTCATTCTTTTCATTCGTTTTTGTCGTTAAAGTCAAACTGCGTTTGACATTCTGCTTTGACCAGTTTCTTGTCAACGCGAAGTTCTTTTGAACTTCATAACATGAGCGTAATCACGATGGTTATAGTCCCTAGTGACTATACCTACTGATTACCACGTCATCTTGGCTCAGTGACGAGTCGTAGTTTCGGCCAAAATGCGTTTTCTCGCGTATTTTGTAACCAAACTACTCTAGGATATCAAAACCGTTTGTTTTGATATCAAAACTTGTTTTCTAACTTAGTTAAGCATGTTTTAACATTCTTAGCTCGTCACTTTTAGTTTTGTGCTTGTCTAGGGTCGTAAAGGTAAGCGATCTAATCAATCGCTTATACTTTCGAACCCGACCCGTTTGGTCGATCATTAGGATCCGACCAAACATGTTAAGTGACCATAGTAGCGTAGGGAATAACCTTAAGAGGTTATACCTTATAGTCACTTAGGTTTGATTAGTCGCATGATAGGTAGTTTATATGCCTTAGGTAAATTACCAAAATGCCCTTTTTACGCCAAAATTCATTTTAAGCATATGTAACATAACTTTTGACATCTAAACTGATTTGGAAACAATATTAGACATAATAAGGCATATGTTACTTGTCATAGGACTAGTTAGGCGGTCCGAACGCGTTTTACGCAAACGACGCGTTAAAGTAGCATAAGCTACCTAAACGGGTTGTAATGGGTCGTAAGCACTTAGGTTAGGTTTCATTGTAGTATGTAGGCTTTGTTAAACCATATTACATGAGTTCCCATACTCATTTGGTTTACGAGCCCTCATTCTATCCGATCCTTCGATATAGGTCCGGTTTATTAACATAGTTACCTATATTAGGTGTCGTTTGATTTCCGTGATCTCTAGCATTGTTTGGTTATTACTCAAGGACTCCTAGGCAATCTCAAGTGAGTACATAGACCCCTCTTTTACAGTTTTCAAACTGTTTTGGGGTGAAACACATGTGCCTACTTGTTACTTTCGTGCTTTCCTGTTTTCACATCATATACTTGCTATGCTCATTAGTACATTTATAGTACATGATTTACATTACATTGTTTTGCTATGTATGTTTACTTAGCATACTTAGTGCATTGTTTTACTTTACATTTCTGCTATGTATGTTGACTGAGCATGCTAGCACATTGATTTACATGACTTTTCTGCTTGGTATGTTAACTTAGCATACTTAGTACATTGTTTTACATTACATTTTTTTGCATATGCTCATCCAGCATATGAATACATTATATTACATTACATTTTGAACCATTTGTAACTATTTGACTATGTGAACCGTTGTAACCATTTGACTATGTGAACCGTTGTAACCATTTTACTATGTGAACCGTTGTAACCATTTGACTATGTGAACCGTTGTAACCATTTGATTATGTGAACTGTTTGTGACTGTTGAACCGTGTGAACCGTATTTGACCATACATAACCATTTCTACAATTGTTAAACATTACATTTTGGTGGTTATTTGGGTAAGTGATTTAAGTAACAAGACGACGTGTAATACGATAAAATCATGGTGGATACACCGCTGGTACTTCCTATATATAAGTGCTTTTATGTTATTACATATCGTAGCGTTATCTAAACCATTTCAGTTTAGACATATTACATCTACAATAAAATCTTCACACAAACATCATTTTACAAATAACTTAATACAAACTCATTCTACATGGTTATTCACTTAACCATACATTATTCTTTTATACATATATATATATATATCATTTGGTTTATTTATCACTTTTCAAATGATTTATGAAAGGAAACACTCAACAAGATTCAGGGCTACTTTTTATTAAACAGTCTCTTTAAACGCAAGTCATGAATCCTATTTTCACAAAACCTATGTATCTCACAGGCATTTTTATGCTGACGTACCTATTTTCACATGTGTTTTCAGGAGCTGTTGCATAAGATGATCGAGACACACTTAGGCGGACCTGTGCCTTAGTGACTTAAAACTAAGCAAGAAACTAGTTAAATTCCGTTGTGTACTCTTTGTTTCTTGTTTTAAGACAATGTAACTCTCTTGTTTGATAAATAAAATGTAACTTTAATTTCCATGGTTGTGAACCAATTAATTCTGTTACAACACTCCCCGACGTTTCCGCCACGTTTTGTTGTTTTACGTGGTCGGGGTGTGACAGTTCCAACGGTTTCTACGGTTGAAATATCATCTGGAAAAGATGAGAGTTTGAAGTTTGTTTTGTCGGAAAACATGGTGAGTTTGGATGATGAATATGTGAATTCATCTCCTTTAGTTACGAAGAATCCAGATAGAAAAGGTACAAGAACAGCTTCAGTATATGATATTTTGGATTATGATAAAAGGAATATTCCTATTCTGGTGAAACCAGATATGTCGGAGTTACTGACGCCGGTGAAGGAGTCATTACCCGGAAAGAGTGAATATGAAGTTTTGATGTTACGACGTGATGCTTCGTTGGCAGCTGCAAAAGTTAAAATGGATGTAGGAAATAAGTCGGAAGTTGTGAAGGAAATTGCGCCGGTTAATTTCCGGGATTCTGTAATGCCGGAATCGGAAAATGTATTCGAGAATGTGGGGATTTGTGTGGATGATGTCAGCGTGATGCAGCAGATGGAATGTTCGGTGACGGCTGCACATGATGTCCAATAAAAAATGATTAACCCTAGTAATTGTTAGCCATTGGATGATGGAATTGATCAACGATTGCGGATGAAAGGGAATCATGTGGTGGGACCTGATGTGTTACTGGATATTTCTGTTGATGGACCGCATAATTCAAGCCCAACCGATATTCCAGGTCTGTGTAATATTAGCCCTATTAGTGCATGCCCAATTCAAGCCCAACCGATATTCTGTAGCTGATTCAGAATATAGGCTTCAAAATGAAATTGGGTCTGTAAGCAATAATGATTCTAATGGTGATGTTTTGAAATAAGATACTGGCCTAGTTAATTTAGATAAGGAAGTTGGGCCAACTATTGAATTAAATGTTGTGAATGAACCTGTTAATGGGCCGGCTGATAAAGCCAAGGCCCATAAGAAGGTGACATTTGCGGATATAGTCCAAGGGCCGGTTCATAATATGTCTCCTCATGTCATGAAGTTTGGATAATTTGAAGCAGTTATTCAAATTAAGGATGATGTCCTGGAAATTGATCCTCTTCGGGGTACAAAATATTGGAACCAAGAGTTATTTGAAAAATTACTTAGGGGTGATGATGTTGTGGATGGGGAAACACGTTTGGCATATGTTGGTCCTAAGCGTAATGCCGAGGGAGTTTTTGAAGTTAATATTGAAGGCCATTTTATGAAAAAGTCATATGCTTCCAATGTTTTCCAACTTTATGGGAATTTTATTGGGGTTGTTATGCCATTCCGGGTTGTGAAAGAAAATCTGATAAAAATGTGGCATAAGTATGGGCTTAAATCAATTAGCATGAATAGAAATGGGTATTTCTTTTTTAAGTTTGATCATGAAGAGGGTATGTTGCAAGTACTTGAAAGGAACCCGTGGTTGGTGGATAATGTTCCTCTTGTTCTACAAGTTTGGGATCCTAGTGTTGTCTTGAGTAAACCGAATCCAAAAACGGTTCCTATTTGGGTTACCATAAAAGATTTACCATTGAGTTTGTGGAATGGTGGTAATATAGGACAAGTGGTTAGTTGTGTTGGAAAGCCGTTAATGCTTGATCAAGCCACATTCAAGAGATGTGAGACGAAGGAAGGTCCGCTAAATTTTGCTTGAATATTGGTGGATGCTAAAGCTTCAAATGGGCTTCTGGATAAAGTAAAAATCAATCTTCCTACATGTAATGGGATCCTGGGTAAGTCTAATTTTCTTGATTTGTCGTATAAATGGAAACCTCCGTGTTGCACTAGGTGTGAAGTATTTGGGCATTCGGTTGATAAATGTAAACTTAAAGATCAAGAAGTAGTGAAAAAACAAGGTATGGCAAAGAGTATGTTGAATTCTAAAGTGGATAAGGCCCAAAATAATGAGTTTGTTGAAGTTGTTTGGAAGCCAAAAGCTCAGAATAAAGGAAAAAGTCCAATTTGGCAGATTAAAAAAACCGACACTTGGCCTATGATTGTGGAACCGGGCCCATCGCGACAAACTGGACTGAATTCGAACTCCTCGGATCATACTGTGGGCCTGGTTGCTGAAATGGATCAAGGGAAGCCCAGCGAAAAGGCTGATGGGCTTCAGAAAAAGGCTGGTGAGGGATTGGGCTTGCTGAAAGATGATGTGGTTAATATGGGTAATGATGATCGAGTACAAGGCCCAATTGCTGATTATTTGAATCAGAACCTGGGCTCTAATTCTGGCCCATCAGCGCTAATTAATAAGGAGTTCCCTCCTTTGCAATGTGCTGGCCCATCGAGAAGCCCTGTGATGAAAGCTAGTTTGAATGCGGGCTCAATAGGTAAGGCCCAATCTTATGGTGGTGGCTTTTATGATGTCACAAAAAATTCTTTTGTGTCACCGTTGGGCCCGACATGTAATACAAAAAATAGCTTTGGAACGTTATGTGATGAGGAGGAATGCTTTGATATGGATCTTGGGATGTGGGAGCATGAGATTGAGATGGTAAAAAAGTTAGTGGAAACTAATACCCGCCCGAAGATCGAAGATTATAGTGCATGGTCCGAAAATACAAGAAAATATTATGATAGTTTGACAAAAATGGATGGAGACGAAGTTGAAGTAGAGTCCGAGACTGATGAAATGGCGCGGTTTATGAAGATTGGCTCTAAATTTAGTTTTGTTTCCTTTTTTTGTATTATGATGTATGTTTCCTTTTTTTGTTCTTTGTTTTTATGGCGCATCGTCATATAAACTTTAGAACTTGTTTGTATTCTCGGTTTGGAAATTAATAAAAGTTTACCCGGGGACTCCCCGTTTCCCAAAAAAAAAAATTATATTGTCTAACTGCTTTCTGCAGAATTGTCGACACAATGTGTCTTACCGGTGAGTTTACTAGTATTTTTGACGCAATGCTATCATAAGGTAATTCTTGTAGTATAAGACGTGCATGAATTCACTTGTATAGAAATCAAAAATTTATTTGTCTTGTAAACTGGATCATGTACGTTCATTAAAGCACAGATCACTGTTTATTTAGTGTACGGAATGTACGGAAAAGTGACGGTTGTCACACCACTAACCCAACCACCTACCTTTAACCCAAGCCTAACCCTTCACCCCAAAAGCCCTCTTGATATTTACAAAGGTATATAGTTAAAAAGGAGGAGGATTGTTTGCTTGGCAAGCTTATGGTAGAAGTAAGTTCAATGCCGCTCTCGAGAGTTTTCACAAAAATACACCTTCGGCCGAGTGTTCAGTGATCCCCCGTGAGGTATGTGAACTTGTATATAAATGAAATTTTAAAGAGGCATGTCATGCCCTAATAAGTAATTTATCTTATGTAATGTTTTAAATCAATCATGAAGAATATGATTGTAAATAAATAAAAATAAAACTTAATAAAGAATCTTGGAAATCCCGACACTCTATGACAAGCCCAAAACCTTCTCTTCTACCCATTCCATTTGGGAGTGTAAAGCCACATTATAAAGAGTTTTGCTTGAGGACAAGCAAAGATTCAAGTGTGGGAGTATTTGATGTGTGCAAAATGCAACATATAAATTACATCAAATGTGGCATAAAACTAACCCTTTTTTAGTACTAATGTTGGAAAAAGTGTGTTTTTGTCTTCCTTTTGTATTTTCGGGAATAAATGAGCTCAAATGAACAAAAGAAGCAAAAAGGCAGCTAAATCTAACATAAATACAAGAAAAGGAATAAATGTGGCATGCCCAACCCCCCGACAGCATCTTCCCAAGCAAAACAAGAGAACAGAAGGCTGAACTCGCCCTGTGCTCAATGAGCACAGGGGCGTGCCCAAGTGTCTGCAGAAAAGACAAAGCTGTAGAAGCTTCTATCACCCACCACGGGGGCGTGCCCAGCGGACACGGGGCCGTGGTCAACTCTAAGATTCGCAGAATTTAGGGAAATCTTGATAGTACAGATACGCTTCTGCACACGGGGTCGTGCCCAGCGGACACGGGGGCGTGGTCAACTAATGCAGACAAACTGCAATTAATGAAGAAAGAGAAGATGGGTGGACACGGGGCCATGCCCAATGGACACGGGGCCGTGTCCGCGCTTCTATGCAGGCTATAAATAGGGGTGCTTGGCTCATTTGCAAACCATCCCTTGGCAAACCACCTCTCTCACACTCCACCACCACCACAACACCATCATCCACCACCATCATCCATCATAGAGTGTGTGTAGTAGTCTCGGGATCCAAGATTGATCGTAAGAGTTCTTGACAATCAAAGACCATGTTTGCCTAAGTCTCTTACATCACTTGGTGAAGACAAGTGTCTAGTGTAATACTTTTTATTTTTAATCTTTTCACACTTTTTATTTGGTTCTGTAAGAGTCTTCCTTATCGTTTATCCGTGGTGTCTTGGCATTATTTTACTGTCTATATAAAATAAAAGATTTTCACCATTCATATCTCCACGGTCTATATGGAGGTATGTTGGCTACCTGGTCGGGGGTTAAGGGAACTGTTTGGTAAGAGTCTTGCCTTGTTCAGTGTATAGATCCTGCAAGGACCTGGGTCAACTTTAGTAGGACCTCCTTCAATACCCAATGGTATTGGATGGCGGGGGTCCGAACTCCTTGATCCCCTCATATGTAAACTACTATTAAAACTTTAACCCGGCTACTTAGGACTGTATCCCTGCTGACTCAGACTACTTAGCCGAGGGTAATGTCACCTCCAGAAGAGGGGCCTACCACAAGATGCATTAATAACTTAATTAATTATCTTTCAATAATCCAACCCTTTAGGATTGTATCCTTGCTGACTCAAACTACTGGGTTGAGGGTAACGTCACCTTCAGAAGAGGGGCCTACTACAATAACTAAGATAATCTCTTAAAAAGTGCAAAAGTGCGGAAATAATCAAAGGTTACACTAAACACGAGTCAGATCCAAGTGATTCATCTTGTCTATCTGTTTTTTATTTTTATTTTATTTTTAATTTCAGCTTTTTTAGTTTTTATTTTCTAGTTTAAAACATTTTTCTAAACTTTTGATTTGATTAGACGTTGAGGATAAACCGGTACTAAAAGCTCTTGTGTCCTTGGACGACCTCGGTATCTTACCAACACTATACTACGCTCACGATGGGTGCACTTGCCCATATGTGTGTTTGGTGTTAGTAAAATATCGTGTTTTATAAATTTAAAACTTGACTAACGTGTAAAAAGGGCTAAAAATATACATAAAATATATAACACCACACGCGCATCACTGGTAATGGAAACCGCAACCAAAACAACAACCAGGGTGGTACTAGAAACAAGCAATGATGCTTTAGTTGCGGAGATGTCGGGCATTTCAAGCGAGATTGCCCAATGAACAATCAATCCCAAGGAAGAGTTTTCAACATAGGAGCTAGGGAAGCTCGCCAGGATCCGAATGTAGTTACGGGTACGTTCCCTATCAACAAATACTTTGCATCTGTAGTGTTTGATACTGGTGCCGACTATAGCTTTGTATCCCTAGAATTTAAGAATATACTTGGGTTAGTGACCACTAAGCTAGAAATTCCATACTCGATAGAACTAGCTAATGGAAAGCTAGTAGAGGCAAACAAAGTGATTAGAGGTTGTGTAATAGAACTTGGAGAGCATGAGTTTATGCTCGATCTCCTACCAGTTGAGTTGGGAAGCTTTGACGTGGTAGTTGGAATGGATTGGTTGTCGAGAAACCGAGCTGAGATCGTATGCCACGAGAAGATCATTCGCATCCCGATGGCGAATGGAGAGACGATTGTAGTGCATGGAGAGAAGCATGACACGCCTCTAAGGATTATCAGCTGTTTAAAGGCCCGGAAGTTTTTGCAGAAAGGATGTGTTGCCTTCTTGGCTCACATTGTTGATAAAGAAGCCGAAGAGCCAACGTTGGAAGATATCCATGTGGTAAGGGAATATCCTGAAGTCTTCCCTGAAGAATTGCCAGGATTACCGCCACAACGACAAGTCGAATTCCATATTGACTTAGTTCCAGGCGCCGCGCTTATGGCCAAGGCACCTTATCGACTTGCGCCTTCCGAGATGCAAGAATTGTCGACGCAGCTTCAAGAGCTTTTGGACAAGGGATTTATTAGAACAAGCTTCTTGCCTTGGGGAGCTCCAGTTCCGTTTCTGAAGAAGAAGGATGGTAGTTTTCGCATGTGCATTGACTACCGAGAACTAAACAAGTTGACCATCGAGAATCGGTACCCCTTGCCGAGGATTGATGATCTCTTCGATCAACTTCAAGGCTCGAGTTACTACTCCAAGATCGATCTTGGATCAGGTTATCACCAGCTGCGAATTCAAGAAGAGAGTATACCGAAGACTGCCTTCAGGACTCGTTATGGACATTACAAGTTTCTAGTGATGCCGTTTGGATTGACGAATGCACCAGCAGTATTCATGGATCTGATGAACCGAGTCTGCAAGCCATATCTCGATAAATTCATGATTGTGTTTATCGATGATATTTTGATCTATTCTAGGACGAAGGAAGAGCACGAGCAACACCTTAGAGCCATTTTAGAGCTGCTCAAGAAGGAGAAACTGTACGCTAAGTTCTCGAAGTGCTAGTTCTGGTTGTGTGAGGTACAATTCCTTGGTCATGTAGTGAATGAAGATGGAATCCACCTGGATCCCACCAATATCGAGGCGATTAAGAATTGGGAAACTCCGAAGACGCCAACCGAGATCCGACAGTTTCTAGGTTTAGCTGGGTATTATCGCCGATTCATTGAGGATTTTTCTAAAATCACTCAACCGCTGACCTCCCTTACTCAGAAGGATAAGAAGTATGAATGGGGAGATAAGCAAGAAGAAGCATTTCAGTTGCTTAAGAACAAGCTTTGCGATGCACCTATTTTATCTCTACCCGAAGGCACCGATGGCTTCGTGGTATACTGTGACGCTTCGCGTCAGGGATTGGGTTGTGTGCTGATGCAGGGACAGAAGGTTATCACTTATGCTTCGCACCAGTTGAAAGTCCACGAGAAGAACTACACCACACATGATTTGGAATTAGGCGCAGTGGTGTTTGCTTTGAAGATCTGGTGACATTATTTGTATGGCACACGATGTACGATCTTTACCGATCACAAGAGCCTCCAACACATATTCGATCAGAAAGAGCTTAATATGAGACAGCGACGATGGGTTGAGTTGTTAAATGATTATGATTTTGAAATCAAATATCACCCAAGAAAGGCGAATGTGGTGGCAGATGCCTTAAGTCGAAAAGAGAGGATTAAGCCCATAAGGGTTAGGGCTTTGGAGATGATCATTCAAACAGACCTCTCGTTGCGCATTCGTGATGCACAGAGAGAAGCTCTCAAGAAGCAAAACTTGAAGGATGAATATCTCCGTGGGATGGAGAAGAAGTTGGCACCCAATGAGGAAGGAACCTTGTGTTTCATGGGAATAATTTGGGTTCCCCTCTTTGGAGGTCTTAGAGATGTGATCTTTGATGAAGCTCATAAATCAAGGTACTCGATCCACCCAGGATCGGATAAGATGTACCAAGATTTGAAGGATTTCTACTGGTGGCCGAGATTGAAAGGTGATGTTGAAACTTATGTTGGAAAATGTTTGACTTGCACCAAGGTGAAGGCCGAGTATCAGAAGCCTTCAGGTCTCCTAAAGCAACCCGAGATACCCATGTGGAAGTGGGAGCATATCTCGATGGATTTTATAACAAATTTTCCAAAGACACCCAGAGGTCACGATACGATTTGGGTAATCGTAGACCGTTTGACAAAATCTACGCACTTTTTGCCAATCAGGGAAAAGGATAACACAGGTAAGCTAGCTGAGCTGTACCTGAGGGAGATAGTTGCACGTCATGGAGTCCCTATCTCGATTATATCTAATAGAGATGGAATATTTGTGTCCAGGATTTGGTAATCTTTCCAAGAAGCGTTTTGTTCTCAGTTGAATTTGAGCACCGCATTTCATCCACAGACGGACGGCCAAAGTGAGAGAACGATTCAGACACTTGAAGATATCTTACGAGCTTGTGTAATGGACTTGGGTGGCAGTTGGGACACTCACCTACCTTTGGTTGAGTTCTCCTATAATAACAGCTACCATACAAGCATTCAACCTGCACCGTTTGAAGCTCTCTACGGACGAAAGTGTCAATCGCCGTTATGCTGGGCAGATGCAGGCGATAGACAGCTAGTTGGTCCTGAATTGGTCCAAGAGACGACAGATAAGATCATGAAGATCCGAGAGCGCATTAAGGCGGCTCGCGATCGACAAAAGAGTTATGCAGACCAAAGAAAGAAACCTTTGGAATTCGAAGTGGGAGATATGGTTTTATTGAAAGTATCACCTTGGAAAGGTGTAGCACGCCTTGGAAAGCGTGGTAAGTTAAACCCACGATTCATTGGACCGTTCAAAATCCTGGAGAGGATTGGTCCTGTAGCATACAAGTTGGAACTACCTGCAGAACTGAATGGTGTTCATGATACATTCCATGTATCTAACCTGAAGAAGAGTCCAACACAGGAAACAGTGGTCATTCCTGCTGATGAGGTTCACATTGACGACACACTCCACTTTATGGAAGAACCTGTTGAGGTTACCGATTGGAAAATTAACAAGACTCAGAGGAGTAGTGTTAAGCATGTTAAGGTTAGATGGAATGCGCGTCACGGCCCAGAGTTTACTTGGGAGCGTGAGGACCGCATGAAAGCTAAATATCCGCGTTTGTTCCCTAACTCCCCTGCAGCTGGTAGTAAAGCTTAAAATTTCGGGAAGAAATTTTCTTAACAGGGAGAGAATGTGACAACTGTCAAAAATCCAGGTATCCGTACAATTAATTAACCATGATTAGTGCTTAATGACTGTGCTGAATTACAATTAACTGCTTTCTGATTACTGCCATATACATACATGTGCATCATACATTGTTTAATAACATACCAATATTGCATGAAAGCTTTATTGCCTCAGATGATGCATTAAGTACAGTTAGCATAGTTATCTAATAAATCAGGAAAATGCTGACAGAACTCAACACATAGACAGACAGTGCATTTAGACACAGAATGAGCCAGAAACCAAGTATGACACTAGTATAGTGTGTAGGAAAGTAAGGATCACAAAACTGCCTTTCTAAGTGATAGTTTAAGTGCTGAAAAGTGCCTAAAACTCACCCAAAGTGCTGAATTCAGCAAAATTCAGCAATTTAACACACTAATATTATGCAGAAATATGGTAAAATGGTCCTGAATGCTTTCCTAAGTGTCGGGAATCAAAAGTGTCACAAAAAGATACATAAAGTACACTAAACTGCAAAGTTTAGCACTTTAACAAACCAGTAACCAACCAAACAACTGGACGCTACCCGAAACACCAAATTTACACTAGAAGCACTGTTTTAACATTTCCAAGCTAGTTATGGTCCCCGAACATCATAACACCTCCTAAAATATCTAGTAACTAACTTAACTAACTAGATACTTACATTTCAACCTTAATGTAACTAACTTGGTTAAAGCCTAATCTAGACCCCCCTACCTAGTGGACGGCCCAACACATGGCCCCACTTGGGATTTTGTTTCAATATTATATTTGATCTTGTTGGTCTTTAGAAAGCACATAAACCTTGAGTTAAAATGAGAATATGGTTATAAGTAATACCTAAGAGAACCATAAGCTCATTTCTCACACACACTAACACAAACTTACTCTCCTCCCTTCCCTCTCCTTGTTCTCGGCCAAAACTCACCACACCCACCTCCACCATCATTCAATCTTCTTCATTCATTCTACATACTCACAAAGGTGTTAGAGACCATACAAAGAAGCTAGGAGCTTGTGGAAGTGGAAGGACCTGTCTCATTTGCTTTTATCCATCTCATAACTTCTCTTGATCATCCCTAGCCTTGTGCTAGTGGTAAGAGTCTTGGTCTTGCTATATTACTTCTATTTTTAGTGGTTAAAGAAGAATCATAATCAAAAACTTGAAGAACACTAAAGATCATAGGAAGTAAACATGAACATAAACATGTTTAATGATGAAACTAAGTTGTTTAGGTGATGATTTGTTTGTTGATTGTTGTTTGTTCATATATATGATGTAGATCATCATATGATCTTGCTAGATCATGATTAAAAACATAATCCAGCAAGATGAGAAAGTAGAAATATGGTAGGATGATGGATCATCCACATATGAATCATGAACTTGAATGACTAAATGGTTTTCTTGAAAAATAATGATCAAAGTGAGTAATAACACTTGTAGATCTAAAGATTTATGAATGGTCTTTCAAAGAAACCAAGTCAAAAATATAAGTTTTATTGAATCTTGGTTCTTACAAAAACAAACTCTATTTTTAGTGGTTAAACAAGTGTAGAAGCACTTGTGAAACAATAAAATTTCATAAAGAAACATTTTTAGAAAATGTGACAAGAAGTTGTAAACGTCTAACTTCTTTAAAAATGAAGTTTTTAAAGAACTAATCACATTTTAAAGGATAACAAGGCTTACTAATAACACTAGTAAGTTCCTACAAATTTTTACAAATATTCAAGTTCATGAAGTGGTAGATTATTACTTGTTTTTGGCAAATTGGTAAGAAAAGGTTGTTTATTATTGTTGGTGGATTGATTGTGATGATTTTTACAAAAGAAAATGATATGCTTGAAAGCATGGAAACCTCCATTTTTAAGGGAAACTATGGAAAAATTTTCTAAAACTATAAACACTTAGAAAAATGTTTTTAAACAAATATTTACAAGTGTATTTTAAACCATGAGTTTCCTACAAAAACTTTGCCATAATTTTTATTACAAAAATATAATTATTGGAGGTTCATTTTCATAAATAAAAGTGACTAAATATGTATTTAGGAAATATATATTTAGAAGACACCATGTGTGTGATTATTTGTATATTTTGTGTATTAGTTATATTATTTTAGTACATGAAATAATATAACACATCAAAATACCAAGAATTACAATCCAAAATATTACCAAAATTCCAACAAATAAATATACACATTTACACCAAATATTGGTGAAACCGAACTATGGAATAAGACTTACAAAATATTCCAGAAAATTTATTCACAAAGTATATTTTGGTAAATAAAAATTTGGACACCAAGAAAGTAAAAAAATATGATTTTTACAATTACTAAAAAAATATATTATATTTTGACAAGGAAAAATATATTATTTTCCACAAGTATGAAATATATATTTTTCCTGAAATTTTAGAAGAATATATTTTCTTACACGAACGCGAAATACGATAATTTGAGGCGAAAGTTATATTTTCTCAAATAAATATAAGATATATCATTTTTAGAGAAAAATGAGTTTATCTATATATTTTCCAAGATTGGACTTGAAAATGTATTAATTTTTGAAACTCATGAGAAATACAAATATTTTTTGCCAAAGGAAAAATTATAAATATTTTTTTCTAAGTAATATTCCTTAAAATATATATATTCTGGAAATATATATTAGATATTTATTAAAAATAATATTCCGGAATAATTAATATGAAATTAAGTATAAAGGATACTTAATGAATACCGTAAAAATACGTATTCTCGTACGTATAAATACACACTGGAATACCACCCTAATACATGCCAAAAATATACAAGTATAAGATTACAGATACAAATACACCAATCTTTGGGAAAGAAACACAAGTATAAATACTTGGGAAGTATTAAAGTTAAAATAATTGTTTAACAATTATTCCAAAATTCATAAATATAATTTAAGTTAAAATATTAATTATTTTAACAAATAATTATATAACTTGGAATAATATCGAAGACACAAAAGAAACGTAACTCAAAGACATCAATACTAAGTCAAGGCACGACCCGCTCGTCTAATAGATCATAGTACGTTGTAGGTAGTAGTGTTTACCCGAAGGAGCTTGAGTTACGGTGACTGAAGACGCAAGACAGTGAGTTCATGTCCCCCTTTTCTTTAAACTGTTTTGTTTTATAACTTTGGGGGTGAAGTACATGTTTCAAAAGGATTACAAACAATTACAATTGGTATGGTTAGCTTTGGAAAGTACAGTAGATCATGTGATTGGGTAGGCGCACTCCTAAGACCATTAATCCTCGAGTTAGGACCGAGGGGCATGAGTGATATATTTATTTGGGTGTAGCAAGCCCACACCCATGTGGACCAGGGTGGCCCATAAGGTGACTATATCTTACAGCTAAAGGCCCGGTACAAATCTGCTAGGTTTGAGCCTTCCTACGCCGTTGCACGCATGTTAATGGCCTTGCAAACCATTAATCGATTTGTTTCCTTATTTTGCTTTCATACCGGGATTTACAAAACATACATACATACAATGTTATCAAAGGTTTTATTCATGCACACAAACAAACTCATGAACTCGCTCAACTTTTGTTGATGTTTTCAAAACACATGTATTTCAGGGAATTAGTTGTGGTTCTGGCGGGCGTTCGGAAGTTCCAAGTGTGGTTTAAGAATAAAAGATGTCATCCATGGTCTTCGGGTTTGGTCAGGGTGTCTTATTCCTGGACGAGACACGTCTTCCAAATCCTGGTGTTATTTAATCTCTTTGGTCGAGTCTTTGTGAACTCTTAAACAAGTTGCATGGTTTGTACTCGAATTTGAATTTCTATGTTTTTTTAGACAATGTTGTCAGGTTTTTAAACTTGATTAATGGATGACCATCTATGGTTTTATGATATAGTTGTTGTTATGATTGAATGAAATGGTATTAAGAAAGTCGCACCATAATCACGCTTTCCCAAAAGTCAGGCTGTGACACTCGAGTCCATTGGGCTGCCCCGTGTCCATCCTCTTTGTCTTTCTTCATTAATTGCAATTGTCTTCATTAGGCTCCACACGCCCCCGTGTTCACTGGGCATGGCCCCATGTGCATAAGCGAATCTGTACTATCAAGATTTGAAAGATTTTGCGAATCTTAGTGTTGACCAGGGCCCGTGTTGAGCTGGGCACGCCCCCATGATGGGAATAGAAGCTTCTATGAGTTTGTCTTTTCTGCAAGTGTCTGGCCACACCCCCGTGTCCGCTGGGGACGGGGCCGTGGTCAGCCTTCTGTTCCTTTGTTTTTGCTTGGGAAGATGCTGTCGAGGGGTCGGGCATGCCACGTTTATTCCTTTTCTTATATTTATGTTAGATTTGGCTGCATATTTGTTCCTTTTGTTCAATTAGCTCATTTAGTCCTGAAAATACAAAAGGAAGACAAAAGCACACTTTTTCTAACATTAGTACTAAAAAAGGGTTAGTTTTATGCCTCATTTGATGTAATTTATCTGTTGCATTTTACACACATCAAATACCCCCACACTTGAATCTTTGCTTGTCCTCAAGCAAAACTCTTTATAATGCGACTTACACGCCCAAATGGAATGGGTAGAAGAGAAGTTTTGGGTTTGTCTTGAGTGTCGGGAATCCAAGATATTTATTGGGTTTTATTTTTATGATATTTACAATCCTATTCGTTATGATTTATGTAGAACGTTTCATAAGAAAAATTACTTATTTGGGCATAACATGCCTCTTTAAAATTCCATTTATATACAAGTTCACATACCTCACGGGAGATCATTCAACACTCGATCGAATATGTATTTTTATGAAACACTCAAGACCGGCATGAAACTTACTCCTACCATATGCTTGCCAAGCAATCGATCCTCCTCCTTTTTAACTATAAACCTTTGTAAATATCAAGAGGACTTGGGGAAGGGTTAGGCTTGGGTTAAAGGTAGGTGGTTTTGGGTTAGTGGTTAGTAAAAAAGCTAAAAGCGTAAAAAGCATCGGTTGTCGTAAAACTTTTTTTTTGTTTTTGTGACTTTTTATTCAAACTAAATACTTTCAAACAAAATTTCTTTGAAGAATTTGTTTGTTTATTGCTAGACTTCATCATTTTTTATAAGGAATGTCACAAGAAAACCGAGCTTTTTTTTACTAAAACAAAACGGTTTAAAAGAAAAAGGTTTTGGTGGGTAAAGAGTGTTTGTTTTGTGGGTTTAGAAATGAAAAGATTTAGGCTCAAAAGGGTTAATTAGGGGGATTTTGGGTAGGTTAGAAGAAAAAGAAAAATAATGGTGTTGAAAAGAAAAAGGGTTAGTCCTAATGCCTCCATCATTTACTTACATGGGTTTAAGTTGGTAAGGACCGGGAATGTATTTTCATGGCAAGTTCTAGAGTCGTAAGAAACCAAGCGGCTATTCACACAAGATACGAAAAATGAGCAGATGTATATTTGTATGCTCAATAAAGGCTCAAAACTCACTTTTGTGGGAATGGGTATATAATGTGATCAAGTATATATAATCAAATTTTAACTAGATTTGTCATGCCGTTTCATAATTATCTTATGTTGGTTCTTTTTATCACGACGCTATCGGTTGTAAATTTGTAAAAATATAACCTTTTTAGAACTTGTGATTCCCAAATTAAACCAAGACAAGTAGAATAAAAGAACGAAAAGTTTTTGAAAAAATTTGCAGTGATTAGCGGTTCCAATAGAGCTTTGTGTAAGGCTTGTTATTAGGACTTGCAAAATTCAAGGTTCTAGCATCCCCCCAACACTTAAATTACACATTGTCCTCAATGTGTCCCAAAATAAGTTTTTAGGTTGATTGAATGTGTAAAAAGGTGTTAAAAACAAGGTTTTGGTGTTACTGGGCAGCTGGACACGACCCCGTGCTGGATGAGCACGGCCCCGTAGTCAGACTGCTAGTAATGAAAACTTACAGAAGGTGGGCACGGGAGCGTGTCTGGTGGACACGACCCCGTGTTGGGCAGGCTTTAAACAAACAACAGCAACAGGGTGGTGGACACGGTGGCGTGTTGGCTGGGCACAGCCCCGTGTTGACAATCTGCAGTCTGCAAAAATAGGGTTTTGTTTTCGTTTCTGGTTTCCAGGCTTATGTAGCACCAATACTTAGTATTTCCAAGCCTTGTAGGTACCTGTTTTGCTTAGAAATACCACATCAAACAAAATAACAAACATCCTACCTTACCAAAAGTTCAATCATCCACAACACAAACTAAAAAGAAAAATGCAGGAAATTAAAAGTGTTAACGGAAAATTAATTGTTCAACAATGGCACCCAGGCAATGAAATTGTTTGTGAAAGATAAGGGGTTAACCTGTTAAGACCTTCAACCGTGTTTCATCACCTACCACCGCTTCCAGCTCAATCCATACCGTCGTCCTCGTCATCCCCTCCTTGGCCCGCCATGTACTCCCGGATATTGCCGATGTCATCTTGAATTTCAGAGATGTTCCTCTCTATAACTCCAATTCAGGCGTACGTGTTGCTTGCCATATTGTAGGTGTTTCGGGTGCACATGAGGTTTTCCTGCAACAAATCATGTAAACTTTGAAAATTAGGAAAACCACCTCCTTGAGAGGAGGACTGGCTCGGATCACCATGGGGCTGATACTGCTATTGTGGAGGAGGAAAAATTTGTGGAGCGTGAAGGACGAGAGCTTCTTGAGGATTCCATACATGCCCTTGAACCGTTTGAAATCTGATTATTCCGTCATCCGCTTCGTTTATAATCCCCACTGAGCGGCATATGACGAGATCCACCTTCCCCGACCACGGGCCCCTATGTTAGGACCTACGCATCCCTTGCACGAAATGCTTGAAGAGGCGGTAAACCCATCCTATGAAGAAGATAGGGGTCAGGGGATTGGCTAGTTGGTTTAAGCGCATGTTGCGTAGGAGCATGTATGGAACATCAAGGGCTATGCGGTTGTAGATGCAGTGAAGGACCAGAAGAACACGCAAGCTCACAACACCAGCACTGTTATGTCGTTGGTAGAGGGAGTTGCTAAGGACCCTATGGATGTAGCGGTATAGAGGGTCCCGTGTTGGGATCTAAGTTTGGATTGATTGTGTTTTTCGTTTGATTTAAGGTGAAAGATGAACAAGTAATGCAGCGGAATTAAAATGGAGATAAACTTTGCACACAATCAAACAGGAGAATTGCTTTTCACACACATTTTCACAAAGAACCGAATGATTGAATTTATTTCAACTACGATTACAATGCATGCATGTAACAAACTCCCCCTCAGCCTGAGCTCACGGTGTTTGTTCGTACAGGAAGAAAAGTGATGAAGAGCTAATAGAACAGTACAGGGTACTGTTCTATTTATAGGCACACTCAAACCACTGTGGCATGTTTGTTGACATCACCATGAAAGTGACATCTAACCTCCTAACAAACTCTAACAACTGATCTAATACAAACACTGCTATGCTAACTACTAATTACAATTCATTACATAAGAAAACTAAACTACTGCTTTATCCTTCCACTGTTGTGACTCCAGCAGTACTTGATAACTTTAGCAGTGCTTGACCCATAGCAGTAGATTGATCAACAGGGCTTTAGTCTTCATCAGTCTTTAACATGATCAGCAGATGTGAGTCAGCAGTTGATGTAAAGGATCAGTGGATGGAGGTCATCAGATGTTGAAACCACTTTCAAGGGGAGAGAATGTAAACATAACTTCTGCTTATTTTGGATCCACTTCTCTGATCTAGTTTTGGCTTTAATTATATGTTCCTCTGATAGGGTTCAATCCCAACAATCTCCCCCTGGAACAGATAATGCCAAAACACTTCATTATTGTGGAACTTTATTGCCTCATCAACAGTTCCCTTATTTTCCCTTTGAGTTGTAACTCAAAGTCTAAGGCATCTGTGTCATCTTCATCCCTGCACAGTGGAAGATCAAGGAGATCCTGCAGATCCTCAACACTCATGCCTAGTGCTTGTTCCCTTGATATTTTCTTCACTTCTCCACTAGACTTGGTCACTGTCAGTACATGGGTCTGTTTGTCAGTTTTCCACTTTAGTACTTTTGAGTCTGGTGGGTTTCTTGGGAGATTTTTATTAGATGAGGAATTGGGAGATGGTGGCCTGGTGATGACTGACTGAGCAGTGCTTTGAGCTTTAGCAAGTTCAAGAATAACAGCCATAATTTGTTTGAGAACCATTTTTAAAACTTCATCACCAGCTGCTTGATCCTCTAGTGTTTCTGCATCCATTTGTTTTTGTATTCTTCTTTGATAAAGAATGGTAGCATGTGGAGCAGTGGATTTCCTGACTTACAGCTTTGGTGCTCTTGTTGAAACCTTTGCTTCAGGATAGTCAGGTTTTTGTGGAACCTTTGGATCTTTCTTCATTAGTTCCTCCAACTTTTTGTAAGTGGCCCTGACTTTGTCTTCTTTCCACCTCATCACTTGGTTTCTTGACCCATAATCAGCAGTGATTAGTTCCTCTTTCATCCTCTTCAGCTCTAGCACCTTATCAGGTACATTCTTCTTATATTTTGCCCAATCAGGAGGAGTATGTTTAACCTTGTTTTTGATCATTTCTTGAATCCTGGCTGCTTCACTTTCAAGCTCAGGAATGATCCATTCTTTATACATGTATTTTTCTCCCTTATATTTCTTGTAAGTCATGATGTTTTCAATGTAGTCTTTTCTCAGGGATTCATCTGCTCTTTCTAATATTTGCTGACATACATTCTTTGCAAACTGCTCCAAAGATCTAACTTGTGTGAGCAGAAATTAATAATACCTTTGAATTTCTTTGTCAGATTTTCCTTGTGAGTTTCTTTTAGAGATATCCTCTGCTTGTTGAGCCTTAACTTTCAAGTATTCTTCAATGTTGTTAGGCCTAGGATATCCTTCAACTGATGGCAAACTCCTTTTGGCAGGGTCATCCTCAAAATAGAAGGATTTGATCTCTTCTCTGACTGCTATGAGTTCTAGAGGATATTGGACACCTGCAGGAGTGATGGCAGTGATTGGTTGTTGAAGTTGGGTTGAAGAGAGAGGAACAGGGTTTGGAATATTGACAAGTGACAAAGGTTGTGAAGATGTTGGTGTTGGTGAAGAATCATCATCTTTCAGAATTAACCTTCTCCTTTTTGGTTGAGGAGTGGCTGATGATGTTTTGGATGGTTTAGTGGTGGTGATTTGAGTGGTGGTTATTGTAGTGGAGGTGATTGAAGTGGGAGGTTGCTGACTAACAGTTGTAGAAACAACTGGTGTTTCAACCACTGTTGCCATTACAACTAATGATGTGTCATCAGCTGTCTTCTGCTTTTTGGCAGGAGGTGATGGTGGTGAGATTGTTTTTGGTGGTGAGGTGGTTTTTGGTGGTGATGGAGTTTTTGGTGGGGCAGTGGTGGTAGTGGGAGCAGTTGTTGTGGTTGAAGTGGTGGTTTTTGGTTTAACAACTGCTGAAACCACTGAGGTACCAACATTTGTTGATACAACATGTGTTACAACAGCTGTTTGGGTGGAAGATTGATGTGTGAGGTTTTTGGTAGATTTAGGAGTTTGCTTTGTGGGTCTGGATGGTGTGTGTTTGGGTTCCCTTACTTTTCTAGTGGGATTCTTTCTTTTTGGCTCAGGATTTTTGTCATCCTTTGGCTCAGAAATACCCTGCTCATTCAGCTCCATAAATGCTCTTTTCTCCTGTTCCCACCTGGATTTATCCTTAGCCTCTTTATCCCTTTTTACACTAGCTTTTGCTTCAGCAAGTGCATTTGTGGTCACATCAGTCTTTTTACTACCATCTGGCAAGGGAATATCTGCAAGCATGCTTGATTTATCTGGTTCAATGTAGAGGCCATCTTCATACCCTTTCTTCTTGAACTGCTTTAATTTCTCCCCCTTTTTGGCATTATCAGTTGGAGTATTATCCACAAAGATAACAGTGGGATGTGCAGTGCCAGTGGTGTTCAGCAAATGGGCCTTTATAGCCTTGATGTCAGCCTGGGTGTCTTTAAACCTTGACTCCATGAGATTTCTGATCTTTTGGACTTGAATCTCATGCTGCTGATCAGCTAATTCTCTTTGATGTTGGAGTAGTGGTTGAAATAAACTCCACAGCTCATCTGTTGAAGGAGCAGATGATGGAGCAGCTGTTGGAGTTGGAGCAGCAGTGGGTGGTACCTTGTGAACTTTCAACAACAGTTGCAGCATGTCTTTGATTTCTGCAACAGATGTATCCAGTTTATCAACTCTAGCCGTCAATTCTTGGTACATTAAACCATCACCCAACTTAATGGGATCATCTGATTTCCCACATTCTGTGGTTGTAATAGTGGTTGACTCAGGGAATGTATTCCAAAAGTCATCCACTGATGCCCCTTTGTCTTGGAACTGGGGACTTCTTCCTTCAAATTGAGAAACACATTTTAGTGAACCAGTGAAGACTGGATACACAAGTGTTGCCAGAGAATAAATTGCCTCCAAGGAAGTCTTATTGATGTAACCACTGTCCAAATGCAAACCAGTGGGGTCAGCATTTGTAGTGGCTGCTTCACTTGGACTACCACCAAGAGTTACTTGTAACTCAAGGGGTGTAACCTCCTCAGGTGTTGTTGGTGGGTTAGCAATGACTGAAACAGCATACCCAGTCACTTGTTGAGGTATGTTCTCATTGACAGGTGATTGAGAAGGACTGGTTTGTGTCTGGTTCAAACCAAGAGCATCCAACAATAATTTTGTTTGTTGGGGGAATTATGGATGTGAGGTTGGGTGTAGAAAGAGAATTTGCCTTGGGCAGTGGGCTGTGGATGATGGAAGCAAGTGATTCCAGAGCATCATATTGTGGTGTCCCCATTCTAACAATCTGTTCTTTTTTAGAAGAAGCAGGAGGAGTTTCAGGCATGGGTTGAGATATTTCTACCATCTGCTGTGAGGAAGTAGCAGCAGTGGTTTCATGTGACTTTTGTGTTGTCACTGGCAGTTGCTCTAGGATCTCATCTTCCAGAGTTGCCTTTTTTGTAGGTTTGGGAGGTTTTTGAGTTTTCTTTTGTCTTTGCTTTTTGGCGATTTTAGGTGTGGGTTTCACAGCAGTTTTTTTGCTACTGTGATCACCTAGAGCAGTGGGCTCAGTAGCAGATACCTGAGGAGCAGTGGTAGTTGCTAAATTCTGCTCAGGGACCTCTGCTTTTGTTTTGCAAGGTGTTGATAATCTTGTAAAAGTTTCAGCTGTTAAGCTATTTATTTGAAAAGAATCACCTTGTGTGAGCACATGAGCATCATCCTTACCAATTTTCTTTTGAAAGTAATAACTTAGAAATCTTGGAAATAGTAAGAATGGTTGTTTATCAACATTTTTAACCAAATCATTAAAGATCTCCATGGAGTAGTTAAAATTTTCATTTTGTAAAATAGCATATCCCAGGTATTGAATCTTTAATGGTATCTCATTAAAAGCAGTTGTTTTATTTGAAACACACATCAAAAGGGTATGGAATAAAAATGTTGTTGCAGGAGGAAAGTAACCTTTTTGTAAGGTATCCCTCCTCATTTCTTCTGCATACCCCCTTTCAAGAAAATCAGTTTGATATTCGTTTTTAGGAAAAGAAGTTTTACCTTGATGGTCATCAAGTTCGAATACCTTTGAGATGGATTGTGGTGTGATTTTGACTGTTTTACCCATTAGAGAGGAATTAATGGCTATGATGTCTTCACCTTGTGTTTCAAGAGTAGCATTTTTCCAGAATTCTCTCTGGGTTTTCAGGAAAATTGGAGCATCTGCTGTCAACAAAGTTTTGTACTTTGAAGACGACATAGTATTAATGATGGAATCATAGGTATCGATGGTACCGGGTTTTGTGAGGAGACCCAGATAGTTGTGAGGATATTTGTATGGGATTTCAATGGTTGTGGTAGCCATTTGAGTGGCCTTTTTAGAAGATGAAGACTTTGATTTTGTCATTTTGACGAAGAAGAATGATGAATGATTTGTGAGAAATGGATGATAACTGCTTTGAGAAAGGAATTTTTGTGAATTCGATTCGACAACAAAACCATGTTTGGGGGTTTTGCCCAGGGTTTTATAGTGGAAAAAGTGAGTGTTGACGTGGCAGCAGTTACAAAAGATCTGACCGCTATGTACTGTCCACGTGCCAACCCCTGATGAATTGAAGGACAAGTGTTTTATGAAGACCACTGATGGACCAAGATCCGTGGTTGCAACGGTAATAATGAAAGCAGTGGGTGATTTTTACTATCAGTGGATAGCATATCAGTGGTTAAAAACACTGATTTTGAACAACAGTGCTTATCAAGGAAATGAGAGAACAGGGGTTGACTTTCAGCAGTGGACAAATTTTTAAGCAGAACAGATGTTTGAACAAAACAGTGGTTATGGCAGAGTTTTAAGGATTTAATTAAAAATTCATTTTTAGCTATTTTTAAGGATGGATTTTTGATTTTCTGAAAACATTTTAATGCTTTTATTCATAGAAAAACAGGATTTTGCCTGTTATTCCATGTTCAGCATGCCAATCCTAGAGATCAAGCTTTCAAAGGTGGATGTGTCTAATACTTTGTTTAGCACATCTGCCAGCTGATCTTTAGTTGGAACATGGTGCAGAGAAATCAAACCTTTTTCATAGCAATCCCTCACAAAGTGATGTCTGATATCAATGTGCTTGGTGGTTGAATGGGAAACTGGATTTTTGATGATATTTTATGCTGCCTGACTGTCCAACATGAGAGGTGTCTTTAGGGTAGTGATACCAAAATCCAGCAACTGATTTTGAAGCCAAAGTAGTTGGGTTGTACAGCTTGCAGCAGCTATATACTCTGCCTCAACAGTGGATGTGGAAACAGCTGCTTGCTTTTTGCTTTGCCAAGACACTAAGCAACTGCCTAGGAATTGGCACCCTCCTGAAGTGGACTTCCTTGTCTTGTCACATCCAGCAAAGTCACTATCTGAGAAACCTGAAAGCTTGATATTTCCATCAGTGGGATACCAGATACCAAGTGTGGGAGCACCTTTTAGGTATCTGAATATCCTTTTTACAGCAATAAGGTTTGAAATGTGTGAAGAGTTTAGGAAACTCATGACAGCTGAGGCTTGATATTTTTGCTTTTTACACCTTTTTACACATTCAATCAACCTAAAAACTTATTTTTGGGACACATTGAGGACAATGTGTAATTTAAGTGTGGGGGGGATGCTAAAACCTTGAATCTTGCAAGTCCTAAATACAAGCCTTACACAAAACTCTATTGGAATTGCTAATCACCCCAAATTTTTTTCAAAAATTTTCAAATTTTTTTTACTTGTCTAGGTTTAACTCGGGAAATTCAAGTTCTAAAAAGGTTATATTTTTGCAAATTTACAACCAATAGCGTCGTGATAAAAAGAACCAACATAAGAAAATTATGAAAAGGCATGACAAGCTTAGTTAAAATTTGATTATATATACTTGATCACATAAAAACCCATTCCCACAAAAGTGAGTTTTGAGCCTTTATTGAGCATACAATTATATATCATTAGAACTAAATGCTCATTTTTCGTTTCTTGTGTGAATAGCCGCTTGGTTCTTACGACTCTAGAACTTGCCATGACGATACATTCCCAATCCTTACCAACTTAAACCCGAGTAAATAAATGATGGAGGCATTAGGACTAACCCTTTTTATTTCTACACCATTATTTTCTTTTTTTTTTACCACCTACCCAAAATCCCCCTAGTTAGCCCCTTTGAGCCTAAACCTTTTCATTTCATAACCCAAACCAAACACCCTTTTTACCCACCAAAACCTTTTTCATTTTTACCCCTTTGTTTTAGTAACAAGTTCGATTTTTCGTATGACTTTTCAAAAAAAAAAAAATAATAATAATAAAAAAATTTTTGTTGATGATTAAGCAAAAGAAAATAAACAAACAAGTTCATCAAAAATAACTTTGTTTGAATAAATAGCTTCATCAAAAGAAAAGTTACAAAAATAGAAAGTCTTACGAAAACCGAAACTTGTTACGCTTTTTCGCCCTTTCTCTACTAACCACTAACCACCAACCCAACCACCTACCTTTAACCCAAGCCTAACCCTTAACCCACAAAGTCCTCTTGATATTTACAAAGGTATATAAGTTAAAAAGGAGGAGGATTGATTGCTTGGCAAGCCTATGGTAGGAGTAAGTTCCATGCCGCTCTCGAGTGATCCACAAAAATACATTTTCGGCCGAGTGTTGAGTGATCCCCGTGAGGTATGTGAACTTGTATATAAATAGAATTTTAAAGAGGCATGTTATGCCCTAATAAGTAATTTATCGTATGAAAAGTTTTAAATAAATCATGACGAATAGGATTGTAAATAAATAAAAATAAAACTAAATAGAGAATCTTGGAAATCCCGACACTCTATGACAAGCCCAAAACCTTCTTTTCTACCCATTCCATTTGGGAGTGTAAATAGCCACATATTAAAGAGTTTTGCTTGAGGACAAGCAAAGATTCAAGTGTGGGGGTATTTGATGTGTTCAAAATGTAACATATAAATTTCATCAAATGAGACATAAAACTAACCCTTTTTTAGTACTAATGTTGGAAAAAGTATGCTTTTGTCTTCCTTTTTCATTTTCAGGATTAAATGAGCTCAAATTAACAAAAGAAGCAAAAAGACATCAAAATCTAACATAAATACAAGAAAAGGAACAAGACGTGGCATGCCCGACCCCACAACAGCATCTTCCCAAGCAAAACAAGAGACCAGAAGCCTGAACACGCCTCGTGCTCAGCCAGCACGGGGGCGTGCCCAAGTGTTAGCAGAAAAGACAAAGTGGTAGAAGCTTCTATTGCCCACCACGGGGCCGTGCTCAGCGGACACGGGGTCGTGGTCAACTATAAGATTCGCACAATCCAGGCAAATCTTCATAGTACAAAGATTCTTCTGCACACGGGGTCGTGCTCAGCGGACACGGGGGCGTGGTCAACTAATAAGACAAAGCTGCATTTAATGAAGAAAGAGAGGATGTGGACATGGGGCCGTGCCCACTGGACACGGGGCCGTGCCCGAGCTTCTGTTCAGCCTATAAATAGAAGTGCTTTGCTCAAGCTCAAACCATCCATTGGCACACCACCTCTTTCACACTTCACCCACCACCCACCACCACCATAACACCATCATCCACCACCATCATCCATTGTCCATCGTAGAGTGTGTGAGTCGTCTCGGGATCCAAGATTGATCGTAAGAGTTCTTGACAATCAAGGCCATGTTTGCCTAAGTCTCTTACATCACTTGGTGAAGACAAAGTGTCTAGTGTAATACTTTTTATTTCTAATCTTTTGCACTTTTTACTTGGTTTTGTATTAATGACTTTAATAACTAGTTGCTTATGTTGAAGGTGATCTTTACTTATCGTTTGTCCGTGGTGTCTTGGCATTATTTTACTGTCTATATAAAATAAAAGATTTTCACCATTCATATCTCCACGGTCTATATGGAGGTATGTTGGCTACCTGGTCGGGGGTTAAGGGAACGGTTTGGTAAAGGTCTTGCCATTGTTCAGCGTTTAGAGGTCCTGCAATGGACCTGGGTCAAATTTAGTAGGACCTCCTTCAATACTTCACGGTATTGGATGGCGGGGGTCCAAACTCTTTGATCCCCTCATAAGTTAACTACTATTAATACTATAACCCGGCTATTTAGGACTGTATCCCTGCTGACTCAGACTACTTAGTCGAGGGTAACGTCACCTCCAAAAGAGGGGCCTACCATAATTTGCATTAATAACTGAATTAATTATCTTCCAATAATCCACCCTTTTAGGATTGTATCCTTGCTGACTCAGACTACTGGGGTGAGGGTAACGTCACCTTCAAAAGAGGGGCCTACTACAATAACTAAGATAATCTCTTAATTATGTGCAAAAGTGCGGAAATAATCAAAGGTTACACTAGATACGAGTCGGAACCAAGTGATTCATCTTGTCTATCTGTTTTTCTTTTTATTTTATTTTTCAGCATTTAGTTAGTTTTTATTTTTCTTAGTTAAAAACATTTTTCTAAACTTTTTATTTTGATTAGACGTTGAGGATAAACCGGTACTAAAAGCTCTTGTGTCCTTGGACGACCTCGGTATCTTGCCAACACTATACTACGCTCACGATGGGTGCACTTGCCCATATGTGTGTTTAGTGTTAGTAAAATATCGTGTTTTATAAATTTAAAACTTGGCTAAAAATAAGTGTTAAAGGGGCTTAAAATATACACCTAATATATATAACACTTCACACGCATCATCTACATAAATCTGGACAATCATCAAATCCTTTCCTCTCCACTTTAGAAACAGTGTTTTGTCTATTTTACCTCTTGTGAAACCAATGGAAAGTAGAAAGGTGGAAAGAGTTTCATACCAGGCTCTTGGTGCTTGTTTCAAGCCATACAAAGCTTTATTTAGCTTGTAGACATGATTTGGATTAAATGGATCCTCAAAGCCTGGAGGTTGACAAACATAAACCTCTTCTTGAATCTTACCATAGAGGAATGCACATTTGATATCCATTTGATACACCTTGATGTTGTGGTTGACAGCAAAGGCCGGGAATAGTCTGATAGCTTCTAATCTTGCTACAGGGGCAAATGTTTCATCATAGTCAATGCCCTCTTCCTGTCTGAACCCTTGAACCACAAGCCTGGCTTTATTCTTGACAACAATACCCCTTTCATTAGTTTTATTTTTTAAGACCCATTTTATGCCAATAGGACTCACACCCTCTGGCAATGGTACAAGCTCCCAAACTTGTTGTCTCCTAAACTGTTGGAGCTCCTCTTGCATGGCTTCTACCCAGCTGTTGTCTTTTAGTGCCTCTTGGTACTTGACTGGCTGAAGGAGAGATAGGAAACCAGCAAAAAGACAAATGTTTTGGGATTGACTTCTTGTGAGCACCCCTTCATTGATGTTGCCAATGATTTGGTCAGGTGGATGAGATTTCAAGAAGATAAGATCTCCTTGGTATGGAACAATGGCATTAAGTGGGGAAGGCTGCAGATTAGAATCATCTGAGCTAACCACTGCTGGTGACTTTGATGATCCAGCAGTGGTTTCAAAAGGTGGTGGAATAGGAGGTAATGGTGGGGACACATGCTGACTTTGATCCACTGTTTGAGGACTTTTATCAACAGTGTTTGATGATGTGGAAACAGGGGTTGATGGGCTACTTTGGTCAACAACTGTTGAGGTAGCAGTGGTTGAACTTTGAAAGCTGTTTTGAACATCTGCTGCTCTTCTATTTGATGCAGACTTTTGTTGTGGAATGATGATTTCATATCCATAGTCTGATGATGAGTTTTCTGATGGACCTGCATTGTTAGGCTTGACAGCAACACTTTCAAATGTGAATTTATCAAGATCAAATAAATCTGCAGGATTTGCTGGGATTTTCATTGATGAAAGTTCATTGAACTTTACATTCAAAGTCTCTCCCACTGTCTTAGTCCTTATGTTAAACACTTTGTAGGCCTTAGCAGTGGTTGAGTATCCCAGAGGATAACCACAATCATTTTTGGCTGCAAACTTTGAGATAGAATCTTTTAAGTTTAAAATGAAGCATGGGCAGCCAAAAACTTTGAAATATGAAATCAATGGCTTTATTTTATACAGCAGTTCATATGCAGTCTTTTGATGCCTGGGGTTGATTAAAACTCTATTTTGGACATAGCAAGCAGTGTTTACTGCCTCTGCCCAAAAAATTAATGGCAAACCTGAATCAGTAAGCATGGTTCTGGGAGCCTCAATCAAAGTCATGTTCTTTCTCTCAACAACCCCATTTTGTTCTGGTGTCCTTGGAATGCTGTATTGCCTTACAATTCCTTTTGACACACAGAAATCATCGAACTCCTTATTTCTGAACTCTGTGACATTGTCACTTCTGAAGATTTTTACTGGCAAGTCAAACTGCTTTTCAACCTGTTTCACAAAGTCTTGCAGAATGCCTGCAGTCTCATCTTTTGAGTGTAAAAAGTAAGTCCATGTAAACCTAGAAAAGTCATCAATAATAACCAAACAATATCTATTTTTCTTAAGACTCATGACTTTAACTGTGCCAAACAAATCCATATGAAGCATTTGCAAACATTTGGTTGTTTTGGACTCTTCAATTGATTTGTATGAGCTTTTATGTTGTTTTCCTTTTAGGCATGAAACCCAATGCTCAGGACAGGTGAACAGTTTTTGAGGTAAACCTCTTACTAACCCCTGTTTTGAAATAGCAGTGATTGTCTTGAGATTTGTGTGCCCCAATCTCCTGTGCCATAATTCTGTCTCTTTGTTTGAGGCAGCTGAGAACAGATAGGCATCAGTCCTGGGGCTGTCTTTTGACATATCAACAACATAAACATTGCCACTTCTTTGAGCAACTAGTTGAGTTTTTCCATTTTTTTATTATTGCTTCAATCTTTTCAACCATTTCTGGTCCAACAATCCTACAACAATCCTTTGTGAAGAAAGAGCCATAGCCCTTATCACTCATTTGAGAGACACGCAGGAGATTGAATTTTAGATTGTCTATTAGATTGACATTTTCAAATTTAACATTACCAGACTGTACAGTACCAGACCCCAGAACTTTCCCTTTACTATTATTACCAAAGGATATATCACCCCCTCCATGGATTTTGAAATCTTTGAGTAGGGCTTTACTTCCTGTCATGTGCTTGGAGCCTCCACTATCTACATACCAAAGGCTATCTAAGAATGCAGAAGCTCCCTGCACATGAAGTAAAATGATTAGTTCATTAGGGTCTCCAAAGCCAATAAGGCTTTAGATGGGGTCTCAACAGTGTCTGGGATGAGTTCAGGTGGATGGACAGTGGTTAGCTCAGGGGTTTGAACATTTTTGGGAATGTTTTTCTCTAACCATTGTTGGGGGTCTTGACCAATCACCTGCTGATAACCAAAAGGATACTTGTTCACTCTTGGTTTAGAAGGCTTTTTGTAAACCTCATAAACATGTGGGATCCTCTGGTATAGTGGTTGTCCCTTACCTCTTCTGTATTGATTGGTAGGGGGTGCATCAGTCACCTGAACATCTCTTTTGACAGATGTTTGGTTCAGCTGTTTTGTAACAGCTGTTTGAACTGGCACAAACAGTGGTTGATTCTTGGTGAATTTGACAGATGATGTTGATGAACTCAAGGATGTTTTTGAAGTGTACTCATTCTTTTTTACATCAAATTTTTTGAGATACACACATTCTTGAGGTTTGTGGTTTGTTTTACCACAGATGGTGTAGCTCTCAGCAGGAACAATGACACTTGTTTTGTTGATATCATATGCTTTTAGATTAAAACAGTCTTTTGTTAGATGGTTCTTCTTTTCACAGAAATCACAAAACAGGTTCTTAACTTTTTCTCTTCTTTTCTTCTTCTCAGACTCCTTAGCAACAGAGTTTTGAACTACTGTTGGGATGTCTTTGAGAGGAATGGCCTTTTGCTTTAGGAGCTTTTACACCATCAGTGGTTGTGAAGTCCATTGGTTTGAAATTCTCAAGAATGTCACACTCATCAGACCATGTGGGTTTAAATTGTTATTTCTCAATTTCCTCAAAGGTTGAGGATCCCACAGATCTTTCCAGAGTGATTTTGTTACCAAGTTTGTCAGATATCTTAACTTCTTGGCCATTCTTGTTGGTTGGTGTTATTTCAACTGAACCAGCTTGTTTAGCAGCAGTGTTTTCAATTTCAACATATTTTCTAAATCCTATACCAGATTTCACATTGCTTTCAAGCTGTTTTTCTAACATGACCTCATAACCTTTGCAAGATTCCACCCATCTTTCACAAGTGATTTGGGTGGATTCCAACTCTTTTTTGCAAACTTGATATTTTTCTACCATAGTTTGGAGCTGGTTCATGGTTATGCTTTGCTCTTCTTTTAGACTGCATATTTCTTTGTCTTTTTCAGCCAATTTGTTTTTAAGTTCTTTTAAAGACTTTTCAAATTTGACCTCATCATTCAACACTCTATCCCTAAGGTTTCCATTCACCTCTTTAATGTTAGCAAATGCTATGATGCATTTGTCTGAACACAGATTTTCAAGAACCTGAGATGATACCTTAGTTGCAGCCATCATGGCACAATCACAAGTATGCTCTTCCTCATCAGTCACCTTCTCTTCCTTCTCACCCGGTTTCTTCTCTTCTTCTTTGGACCAGGGGTCATTTAGTGGTTCAATCAGGGGTTCTGAACTTTCTTCCAGCAGTAGTTCACCAGTAATAGCAGTAACCACTGCTTCAGCAACTTCATCCACTGTTTCAGCACTTGTTTGCCCTTTTTCAGCATCCGGCTCTTCTGGTATTGACTCTAATGCCATAAGACAAAATTCATCATTAGAAGTATCATTAGTAGCATAGAGTGCAAAATTTTCATCACCTAGCTCTTCAGGTAAGCAGCTCCAGTCAACAAAGCCTTGGGTGAAAAAGCTTTGCTGATCTGGTTGAACCACTGCTGGTGGTGCAGCTTGTTGTGGTGCAACTAGTTGCACTTGAACCTGAGGTACAGGAGCCTGGACATACTGAATTTGAGGGACAGTGGTTTAAATATAATGCACAGGAGGTTTGCATAATGAGCAGTGTTTACATGGGGAGCAGGGGTATAATGGGAATAGTGCACAGTGCTTTGGTTTTGTGGTCTAGGGTTTGAGCTGGGATGAGTAACAATTGGACCAGTGGTTTGACTCCTACATTCCCTAGCAAAATGACCTAGCCTATTGCACTTATAGCATATGATCTTTAACTTATCCAACCCCACTTTTAGATTCCCATGTAACCCTGGGAATTTTCTCCCTGTTCTTTTATAGAATTTGCTTGTTCTTACACTAAGCAAAGCCAATTGATGCAAAATGTCCATTTCTTCAAGATCAGTTGGATCAAAGTGCTATAAATCATTGAGTTCAAAGCTCAAGTTATCTGACATCTGGTTTTCACAATTAGCTGTAAAAGCATAATTTGCAGAGTGAGAATCAGAGTCGTTAAAGTTTCCTCCAGCAGTTATGTCAATGTAATGATCATAACTCTGATCCTTACTACTGCTACCAGATTCTTCCTGACCAAAAAGAGCTGTGCTGCCAAATGAGTAGTCATCAGCAACTTTTACAGACTCTTGCAACTTCTTTTTCTGGTTTAACTCCCTTTCATAGGTCAGGAGTTTACCATGAAGTTGGGTTAGTGTCAGATCTTTGAACTCAGCAGAGTTTCTGGTTACAAAAGCAATTGGATCCTATTTTTCAGGTAGTGATCTAAGAAACATGCTATTTTGTGTAGAATTTGGAAATACAACCTTACCAAGTCTTAGCTCACTAATGAGACAGCTGAATCGCTCAAACTGTTGAGTCAATGATTCACCCTTAATGTGACAAAAGGTTTCATACTACTGATTTAGAATTTCCCTATATTTTCAATTACTTCTTCAGTTCCCCTAAATTGTTCCTTAAGTGCATCCAATAATTCCTTGGCACTGTTACAATGTAACAGCCCAACATAAATTTCATTAGGCAATGCAGATGCAATGATGCTAAATGCTTTGGCATCGAGTTCGAACTTTTAAAAATCAATTTCAGTATAGTTTTCAGGTTTTTTAGGTTCAAACTTCTTTGTATCCTCAGCACTTGGCACCATGGGAACATGTGGTCCAAAAATAACAGATCTCCAACATCCGGTATTCTGTTGGGCAAGGATGTGACCCATCCTTCTCTCCCAGATGTTGTATTCATTACGTTTATGCATGGGTGGTTTGAAAAGTGAACCGATGTTATTCTTATCATCTTGTGATTGTGACATCATCGTAGTTGTTTTACAGGCACTGATTAATCAACTTTGAATGTGATTAAACCTTACTCTGTTTTTCAACAAAACGAACAACTATGTCAAAATGATTGTTAAATCAAATTTGACTGTCCGAGCTCTGATACCAATTGTTAGGATCTGAGTTTGGATTGGTTGTGTTTTTCGTTTGATTTAAGATGAAAGTTGAACAAGTAATGCAGCGGAATTAAAATGGAGATAAACTTTGCATACAATCAAACAGGAGAATTGCTTTTCACACACATTTTCACAAAGAACCGAATGACTGAATTTATTTCAACTACGATTACAATGCATGCATGTAACAAACTCCCCCTCAGCCTGAGCTCACTGTGTTTGTTCGTACAGGAAGAAATGTGATGAAGAGCTAATAGAACAGTACAGGGTACTGTTCTATTTATAGGCACGCTCAAACCACTGTGGCATCTTTGCTGACGTCACCATGAAAGTGACATCTAACCTCCTAACAAACTCTAACAACTGATCTAATATAAACACTGCTATGCTAACTACTGGTTACAATTCATTACATAAGAAAACTAAACTACTGCTTTATCCTTCCACTGTTGAGACTCTAGCAGTACTTGATAACTTTAGCAGTGCTTGACCCATAGCAGTAGATTGATCAACAGGGCTTTAGTCTTCATCAGTCTTTAACATGATTAGCAGTTGTGAGTCAGCAGTTGATGTAAAGGATCAGTGGATGGAGGTCATCAGATGTTGAAACCACTTTCAAGGGGAGAGAATGTAAACATAACTACTGCTTATTTTGGATCTACTGCAATGATCCAGTTTTAGCTTTAATTATCTGTTCCTCTGATAGGGTTCAATCCCAACATCCCGCAACTGTGTGCTCTTGGTCTGGCTTGGGTTGTAGTGTCCTTCCCCAATCTGAGCCCATGCTGCTTGACGTTGGTCCGGTGGGAGTTCACGGAGACCATCCGTGTTTTCCTCATCTCCCGCATCTTCTTTAGCATATAACCCAATGATTGCCCCAAATTGTGCAATTGAAATTGAGAGCACATTCCCAGCACAACGAAATTCCACTCCCTCATTATCGAACGGCTCAGCTCTTGACTTGAACGCTAATGTACTGTAGAACTCCATGTTGTATTCATGGACCGAGTGGAGTCTAGTACAAAGGGCTGCCCTGAGTGGATCAATGATGAGGTTGTTGAAGCGGTCGAGATGTCCTACTACTTCTAAGGTTTCAAGGCAGACTTGTTGTGGGTTTTCTTCGGGCCTTGTCTTGAGAATTTCAAGCCGGGCTTGAGCAGCCCACTCATTTTGGTTGAATCTCGTGGGCGGGCATATATATATATATATATATATATATATTAGTGCATATGTGATTGCCCTGTTTCCCGAAACTTGGTTTTAGAAACCTTACCGATTTAGAAGCCTTTCCGACATTCGCCACTTACAAGATATGATGTTGATGCTTAAACCTTCGTTTATTCTTCGGCCGCATGCAGCGATATTTCCTCCTCTTCATCCTCAATAAATCCTTGATAAAGCTTTAGCCATTGGCCACTAACTTTGAATGGGATTCCATTCTGAGATTTAATTTCAATTGCACAGTGAGGAAAAATTTGGGTGATAAAAAAAGGTCCCGTCCGCCTAGACTTTAGCTTACCAGGAAATAATCAAAGTTGTGAATTAAATAATAGAACTTGATCTCCTACCCGAAATTCATTAGGTTTAATGTGTTTATCATGCACATTTTTCATTCTTTCCTTATAAATTTCGGAGTTAGAGTATGCGTGATTTCTTAATTCGTCTAATTCATTTAATTGATAAAATCGATTTTTACCAGAAATTCCTATGTCTAAGTTTACGTTTTTAATTGCCCAGTAGGCTTTGTGTGCGATTTCTACTGGCAAATGACAACTTTTTCCATAGACAAGCTTATATGAGGTGGTACCTATTGTTGTTTTATAAGCAGTTCGAAAAGCCCATAAAGCATCGTCTAATTTATCGGCCCATTCTTTTTTATTTAATCCTAAGGTTTTTTCAAGTATTCTTTTTAAACCTCGATTAGTCACTTCGGCTTGTCCGTTTGTTTGAGGGTGATATGCTGTTGAGACCCGGTGATAGACCCCATACCCTGTTAAGATTTTTTCAAGTTGATGGTTACAAAAATGGGTGCCTCTATCACTTATTAATGCTTTTGGAGTTCTGAAACGAGAAAATAATCGTTTCAAGAATCTTACCATGACTCTTCCATCATTTGTTAGAAGGGCTTCGGCCTCGGCCCATTTTGACAAGTAATACACTGCCACAAGTATATATTTGTTTCCTTTTGACGGTGGGAAAGGTCCCATAAAGTCGAGTCTCCACACATCAAAAATTTCACAAACAAGAATGCCGTTTTGTGGCATTTCATTTTTGGAAGAAATATTACCTGATCGTTGGTATGCATCACATGTTTTGACAAGACTTTGGGCTCTTTGTAAATGGTTGGCCAATAGAATCCTGAATCAAATACCTTTCCCGCGGTGCTAGCGACACCATGATGTCCTCCGTATGGACCTTCATGACAATGGCGAAGAATTCTTCTCACTTCACTACCATGTACGCATCGTCGGATGAGTTGGTCGGCACACATTTTGAAAAGATAAGGATCCTCCCAAAAATAATGCTTTACATAGGCAAAGAATTTTTTTCTTTGATGATGTGGCCATCCTTTCGCGACTATTTCGCTAGCTAAGTAGTTAGCATAGTTGGCTTACCATGGCTCTTCTCGGTATTCCACCTAGGGACTCCGTTGGGAATTTTTCATTGATTAGCTCGTCCCTAGTTGCCTCCAAAGCTGGATCTTCCAAACGAGAGAGATGATCAGCAGCGGTGTTTTCTGCTCCTCCTTTGTCTTTTATTTCAATGTCGAATTCTTGGAGGAGTATGATCCATCTGATTAAACGTGGTTTAGCATCCTGTTTCTTAATGAGATAACGAATGGCTGCATGGTCTGTATAAACTATCGTTTTAGAAAGAACAAGATAAGAATGAAATTTATCAAAAGAAAATACTACAGCTAGTAACTCTTTTTCAGTTGTTGTGTAATTTTCTTGTGCATCGTTAAGTGTTTTACTAGCATAATATATTGGGTGAAAATGCTTATCTTTTCTTTGTCCCAAGACGGCTCCAACTGCAAAGTCACTTGCATCACACATGATTTTGAAAGGTAATTTCCAATCAGGCGCTATCATGATAGGTGCATTGACTAGCATTTCTTTTAGTATGAGAAATGCTTGGTTGCAATCCTTGTCAAAGATGAACGGAGCATCTTTTTCAAGTAATTTTGTTAGAGGTCTTGAGATTTTTGGAAAGTCTTTGATAAATCGCCTATAGAATCTGGCATGTCCTAGGAAACTTCTGATAGCTTGAACAGAGGATGGGTGTGGTAATCGAGAAATAGTGTCTATTTTTGCTCGATCAACCTCCATTCCTTCGCTTGAGATTTTGTGACCGAGTACTATTCCCTCCGTTACCATGAAATGGCATTTTTCTCAATTAAGGGCGATGTTAGTTTCCTCATAACGTGATAGCATTCATTCAAGGTTATCAAGGCATTGGTCATATGAATCTCCAAAGATAGAAAACTCGTCCATGAAGACTTCCATTGTCTTTTCTATCATATCGTGGAAAATGGCCACCATGCAACGTTGAAATGTTGCGGGGGCATTACATAGACCAAAGGGCATGCATCGATAAGCAAAAGTTCCGCAGGGACATGTGAATGTTGTCTTTTCTTGGTCTTCGGGTGCTATCGGTATTTGAAAGTAACCTGAAAAACCATCTAAGAAACAATAAAATTTATGATCGGATAATCTTTCTAACATTTGATCAATAAAAGGTAAGGGGAAATGGTCTTTCCTAGTTGCCTCATTTAATCGACGATAATCTATACAAACTCTCCATCCTGTGACGGTTCTTGTTGGTATTAGTTCATTTTTCTCATTAGTGACCACCGTCATACCTCCTAATTTTAGGAACTACTTGAACGGGACTTACCCAAGGACTATCGGTGTCACACCCCGACCACGTAAAACAACAAAACGTGGCGGAAACGTCGGGGAGTGTTGTAACAGAATCATTGTTTCAGAACCATGGATCAAACAGTTTCGTTTTATTGAATTAAATATATTACATTACATATGAATTAGAAACAAAACATGTACAAATAGACTTTCATTGTTATTAAGTCACTAAGGCCTCGTCCAATCCTATGTGAGAGTACACAAATATCATCATCAAGCATCATCAACTATTGTACCTGAAACACATGTGAAAATACGTCAGCATAAAAATGCCGGTGAGTACATAGGTTTTATATGAGTGTCAGATTCATGGCTCGTTTTACATGTGGCAATACTTATTTAAAAACCTTTATTTTGAAAAGTATAGTATTGCGACATAATTAACCAACTCAAATCAAGTTGGTTATAATTGATAAAATCTCGTAGCCATGATTCTTAACTTCAAAACATTTGGAAATTAAACCCAGATTGTAAATCGTTTTTGAAATAAAAACTCGAATAGTATATACATCGTTAGAAAAACCTTGTAATATAACTTTGTTTTGATAGCCTTGCCCAAGTGATCTAGATAACGCAACGATATATAATGTATTAAAAGCACTTATATATAGGAAGTACCAGCGGCGTATCCACCATGCTTTTAACACATTACACCCGCCCCGTTACCTAATCACTTCCCTAACCCAACGGTTTAAACAAATTCCAAACAGTTCATGTCAATCAAACGGTTACAAACGGTTCACATAGTCAAGTAGTCACAAACGGTTCACATAATCAAACGGTTACAATGGTTCACATAATCCAATGGTTACATACGGTTCACATAGTCAAGTAGTCATAAACGGTTCACATAATCAAACGGTTACAAACGGTTTACATAATCCAATGGTTATAAACGGTTCACATGATCAAATGATTACAACGGTTCAAAATGTAAAACAATATGTCCATATGCTGGATGAGCATATGCGACAAGATGTAATATACCAAAATCAATGTGCTAGCATGTTAAGAGCACATACATAGCAAAACATAATGAAATCATGTACTAATAGTGTACTAATAAACATAGCAAGTATATGATATGAAAACATGGAAAACATGAAAGTAACAAGTAGGCATATGTGTTCCACCCCAAAACAGTTTGAAAACAGTAAAAGAGGGGTCTATGTACTCACTTGAGGGTGCTTAGAAGTCTTGAACAACAACCAAGCAAAGCTAGAGGGATCACGGAAATCAAATGGCACCTAATATAGGTAACTATGTAAATAACCGGACCTAAATCGGGAGATCGGATAGGATGAGGTTTCGTAAACCAAATGAGTGTTGGAACTCACATGATATAGTTTAACAAAGCCTACATACTAAAACGAAACCTATTCTAAGTGCTTACGACCCATTACGACTCGTTAAGATAGCTTACGCCACTTTAATGCGTCATTCGCGTAAAACGCGTTCGGACCGCCTAACTAGTCCTATGATAAGTAACATATGCCTTAATATGTCTAATATTGTTGCTAAATGAGTTTAGATGTCAAAAACTAAGTTACATATGCTTAAAATGAATTTATGTGTGAAATGGGCATTTTGGTCATTTACCTAAGGCATATGAACTACCTATCATACAACTAACTAAACGAAGTGACCATAAGGTATAACCTCGGAAGGTTATTCCCTATACAACTATGGTCACCTAATATGTTTGGTCGGATCCTAATGATCGACCAAACGGGTCAGGTTCGAAGGTCTAAGCGGTTGTTTAGACCGCTTACCTTACGACCCTATATAAGCACTAAACCTAAAGTGACGAGTTAAACATGTTGAAACATGTTTAACTAAGTTAAAAAACAGGTTTGGTATCAAAACAAACGGTTTTGATACCTAAAGTAGTTTGGTTACAAAATACGCAAGAAGGCGCATTTTGGCCGAAACTACGACTCGCCACTAATCCTAGATTACGTGGTAATCAGTAGGTATAGTCACTAGGGACTATAACCATCGTGATTACGCTCATGTTATGAAGTTCAAATGAACTTCGCATTGACCATAAACTGGTCAATGCAGAAAGTCAAACTCGGTTTTACTTTCAGACCCGAAAAGCGATAAAAGAACGAAAGAATACTTACAAAGGGTCCACGCAAGATTTGATCCGATTTTCTCTCAGGTATGAAGCAAAGGCCTCAACTTAGAGAGCATAAATCAGATTCAAATTGTGGGTTTTGCAAATGAGAGGTGAGGGGTATATATAGTTTTCGTAGAACCGTTAGGATCGTTTCTTGAAAACCGCGCTTCAATCTCAGCCATACACCTCGTGCCCACAGATTTACAAAACCAAGGGAGCCCATAGAATTGCTCAAAACCATTTGCACAAGTGTGGAGCAGCTGAATCAAGCTGGAATCAACTTTCTGCTGATCTGGGGATACCTTACGGACCATATGGTCCATCCCTTACGGACCGTATGTGGTCTGTAGACCAGCAACTTTCAAAAGTTGACAGTTTAGCCCCTGCACTTGAGAATCTTGCATTTTGATGCATTTTTGGCACGTTTAAGCCCAGTTAACCCCATTTCAAGGCTCTAAAATGAAGTTAAAGTATAGGGAACTTAAAACATGCTCAAAAATATCTCGGATGTCGGTTCGTTTGGTCGTACGATTGCGTTGTTCGGTTAATTACGACGGAAGTCGTAACGGACGCAAAAACGATCCAAATTAAGCGACGAATGGAATTTTATCATGCCAAACACTAAAATAAAGTATTTTAATGCTTACATAAATTTTTGGATGTTCGGATATATTCAGAACGTAAGATATGCGCGAAAATGCAAACTTATGCATTTTTTGACGCTTTTAGTCCCTGAATGACCAAAGAGATTATTTTAGCACACCGAACCCCTCAAAGCCTATTTATAAGCTATGTGAAGGATATTTAGGGTATGTTTAACTTATGGTCATGTTCCGGAATGTTTGTTACAGTATGAATCGGCATACTTTCGCAGTTTGTCGAATTTAGTCCCTGTAAGCGAACAAACTTGATTTCGGCATACCAAACCATCCAAAACTTATTTCTAAGTTATGTAAAGGTTATTTAAGGTATGTTAAGCCTATGTAATTGTTCCGGAGTGTTTGTTGAATTAAACTGGTTATATTTACGCACCAGATCACGTATAACCTTCCAGAAAGCGATTTAAGGCCCGAAATCGAACAAGAATTGATATGTGGAAACGATACACATATTTTTACAAATCCCAAGTGTGAAACACAATATTTCATTGATTTGGTATTTGTTTGATGGTCAAGGAGGCATAGGTGTCACAGTCTCCCCTACTTTAGGAAATTTCGTCCCGAAATTTATTCGTAGGACTCTGTCTGTGACTTTGTGTTAAATAACCATCAAATACAAGGCATAATCCTATCATTTCCTTCAATGAACATTCTTCAGAAACGAAAATGAACTGACGGAGTCATTTTCAATAGATATTCTTCAGAAATGGAAAATGAACGGATAAACAATAAAGATATTCATTTCCTCAACGGACATTCTTCGGAAACGAAAATGAACGAACGGAGTCATTTTCAACGGTTGCTTCCTCAGAAATGGAAATGAAGAGGATAATCAAACGGATATTCATTTCCTTAACGGACATTCTTCAGAAACGAAAATGAACGAACGGAGTCATTATCAATGGTTGCTTCCTCAGAAACGGAAATGAAGAGGATAATCAAACGGATATTCATTTCCTTAACGGACATTCTTCATAAACGAAAATGAACGAACAGAGTCATTTTCAACGGTTGCTTCCTCAGAAACGGAAATGAAGAGGATAATCAAACGGATATTCATTTCCTTAACGGACATTCTTCAGAAACGAAAATGAACGAACAGAGTCATTTTCAACGGTTGCTTCCTCAGAAACTGAAATGAAGAGGATAATCAAACGGATATTCATTTCCTCAACGGACATTCTTCAGAAACGAAAATGAACGGATGGAGTCATTTTCAATGGTTGCTTCATCAGAGTTGGAAATGAAGGATTAAACAAATGGATATTCATTTCCTCAACGGATAATCTTCAGAAACGAAAATGAATAGACGGAGTCATTTTCAACGGTTGCTTCATCAGAGTTGGAAATGAATTGGGTTAACTCTAGATACATGACAGAACTTGCTGTGATTTATGTTCACTAAATTCCATAATTATGTATGCATCCATAATTACGTAATTCCTTGCACAGTCCACACAGTTTGTTTTCTAATGTTTAGGGGATGAAAATCAAACCTGTGATGAGGGTGACTAGAATACCATAGGGTCCTTTTAATTAGATCGACGGATGATCTTTTTAATTAGACCACCAAGGAGTCCTTTTAGCTATATCATCACATGATATTCCTAACCAGATTTTTGGATCAATCTGTTTAACTAGACCACTCAAGGGGTGTAATTATGGAGTAGTACTTTATAATCCAAGGGGCTTAACTACAACGTAGAAGTCCATTAAGGATTTAAGGTAGTACCTTTGGGTATCCTACTATGAATCCCTTATACGAAGATATGGAAGATTCTATGAGGATTTGGATAACAAAATTTGGATCACACAAAAACATAAAAGGGAACACATAAGAACTTAATCACATAATTGTTTTCTTGGTTATTAATTGTTATTATCTTGTTATTGATTGCTATTAACTTGGTGCCGATTTGAACATGGGTATTCAAGGCATACCAGGAACCCAGTTGATGGACTTCAACATCCTCAAGCATCTATCTGAAAATATAGGTTGATCTTCCAAAAATTCGATTTTTTATTACAAGGAATCACCATATTCGAAATAAGGTATACAACAATTAAGGACTTACGGGAATACCCTTAGGTACCCCATTAAGGAGTGGGTATTCGTCCAGAGTTGTAACTTGCGCCTTGTACTTCATTTTCCTTGGAAGAAACGCGTACTTAGGATATTCATGGAAAACGCAAGAGATCATAAAGTGGAAGAATTTTGGGGGTAGTTTGTTCTTCAAGGAATACGGTTCCTTGATTGTCGATATTGTAGGGGATATGTTGTTTACACATGAAACCACATCAATATTTGTATATTGCATTGTAAAATAAAAAACTTTATTTATAAATAACAACAACTGTTTCTTGGACCTTGACAACAAAAGAAAGTAATACATAAGGCTTGATTATTTCTAAACAGCGTTGTCTTCCATTCGGTCAGATGCTCATCCCTGCGCTGGATTCGCATTAGCAAGCTTTGGGCAGTTTCTTCAGAAATGGCCCATCTCGACACAGTTGAAGCAAGAACCTGGTGGAAAACGACCTTGAGCAGGATTGTTGTTAACTTGATTTGGTGCAGTTGCTGTTGGGCAAACCCTCGCTGTATGACCTATAAGTCCACAAACTTGGCATGTGCGGCACTTCACACCAGCTTGATGACGTAGGCTACATTGGTTGCACAACGGTGCAGTTCTGTTGTAGGGCTTCCTAGCAGGGGGTTGAGCTGGTTGGTTGGGGACAACTTGACCATTGTGAGCGACCACAGCGAAGTTCTGAGAAGCCTTTCGCTTCTTTGACTTCTTAGGGGATCCAGTCTGTTCATCCTTGGGCTTTGATTCCTCAATCGGTTTCTTGTCACTTTTTCGGAAAAGTTTACCTTTCCTGATCTGAGATTCAGTCAAGGTAGCGGATAGCTCAATGGCCTGTCTAACTGTAGTGGGATTACTACCAGTTACAATGTCTTGTACTAAGTCAGGGAGGCCATCAATGTACTTTTCGATTGCCTTATCCAAAGGCGTGACCATGTTTGGGCATAACAGACTTAACTCCTCATAACGGTCTGTGTAGGCTCGATGCTCACCGCTATCTTGCTTAAGATCGTCAAATTCCCTCTCCAAGGCCCTGATCTCGTGACGAGGACAGAATTCCTTCATCATCAGAGCTCGAAGCTCTTCCTACGTTTGAGCCAGTGCCACATCGGCACCCCTATCTCTCATCACACCGTTCCACCACGTCAAAGCTCGTTTCTCAAAGACACTAGATGCGAAATTTACCTTTCGCTCGTTTGGACATTGAACATGTCTGAAGGTGCTTTTTAAACTCTCGAACCATTGCAGAAGTGCAGTCGCTCCTTGAGTCCCAGAAAACTTTGATGGCTTAGTTGAATTGAATGTCTTGAAGTTGCAGGGAGCATTATTGTTGTTGAGAGCTTGGTTACATTGAGAAACGATGTTCGGGATTGCAGCAGTCATCTGCTGTGTAATGATAGCTGCCAGTTCTTCATTAGGCACCTGATTGTCGCGTCGTGGAGGCATTTCTAAAAGGGGAAACAAGAGAGGAAACAAGTGAAATGGCATTGGGTAAGAATAGGAGGTTACAAATACCGACCAAAAGCATGGGTGATGGTCATTTGATTGAACCATGAAGCAAACAAACGACACACAAACGCTGAATCAAACTAAATAGGTCCTCATGATGTATCGCGAAGACATGCTCGCCTATAAGTGGACACTCACCCCAAGAGTTCCCAGGTAAGAGTGACTGGTCCGATACTGCAGATTTGTACGAACACTCTAGCCTTAGACAGAAAACTCAGGGTATAGGCACCCACCCTTCCAGTTTGCACGTCTTCACATTATTTAGACCCAAACTCTGACGAGATTTTGAAAACTTTGAAGGTTCAAAACCTTATAATAAATCATCCTAGAACAAATGATTAGTTTTCAAAGCAGATTCAAATTTATGTTCTTATTGTGGTTGTCACTTAAGGATAAGTGACAGTATCGTTTTTAAAACTAAACACAAAATAACTTATGTTAGGGTCCTAGGAAGGTTATAGTCTAGGTCAAAGCGTTACTAATAACCTAATTCCCTATAACCATTGGCTGTGATACCAACTTTTCTATCACACCCCGACTACGTAAAACAACAAAACGTGGTGGAAACGTCGGGGAGTGTTGTAACAGAATCATTGTTTCACAACCATGGATCAAACAGTTTCGTTTTATTGAATTAAATGTATTACATTACATATGAATTAGAAACAAAACATGTACAAATAGACTTTCATTGTTATTAAGTCACTAAGGCCTCGTCCAATCCTATGTGAGAGTACACAAATATCATCATCAAGCATCATCAACTATTGTACCTGAAACACATGTGAAAATACGTCAGCATAAAAATGCCGGCGAGTACATAGGTTTTATATGAGTGTCAGATTCATGGCTCGTTTTACATGTGGCAATACTTATTTAAAAACCTTTATTTTGAAAAGTATAGTATTGCGACATAATTAACCAACTCAAATCAAGTTGGTTATAATTGATAAAATCTCGTAGCCATGATTCTTAACTTCAAAACATTTGGAAATTAAACCCAGATTGTAAATCGTTTTTGAAATAAAAACTCGAATAGTATATATATCGTTAGAAAAACCTTGTAATATAACTTTGTTTTGATAGCCTTGCCCAAGTGATCTAGATAACGCAACGATATATAATGTATTAAAAGCACTTATATATAGGAAGTACCAGCGGCGTATCCACCATGCTTTTAACACATTACACCCGCCCCGTTACCTAATCACTTCCCTAACCCAACGGTTTAAACAAATTCCAAACAGTTCATGTCAATCAAACGGTTACAAACGGTTCACATAGTCAAGTAGTCACAAACGGTTCACATAATCAAACGGTTACAATGGTTCACATAATCCAATGGTTACATACGGTTCACATAGTCAAGTAGTCATAAACGGTTCACATAATCAAACGGTTACAAACGGTTTACATAATCCAATGGTTATAAACGGTTCACATGATCAAATGGTTACAACGGTTCAAAATGTAAAACAATATGTCCATATGCTGGATGAGCATATGCGACAAGATGTAATATACCAAAATCAATGTGCTAGCATGTTAAGAGCACATACATAGCAAAACATAATGAAATCATGTACTAATAGTGTACTAATAAACATAGCAAGTATATGATATGAAAACATGGAAAACATGAAAGTAACAAGTAGGCATATGTGTTCCACCCCAAAACAGTTTGAAAACAGTAAAAGAGGGGTCTATGTACTCACTTGAGGGTGCTTAGAAGTCTTGAACAACAACCAAGCAAAGCTGGAGGGATCACGGAAATCAAACGGCACCTAATATAGGTAACTATGTAAATAACCGGACCTAAATCAGGAGATCAGATAGGATGAGGTTTCGTAAACCAAATGAGTGTTGGAACTCATATGATATGGTTTAACAAAGCCTACATACTAAAACGAAACCTATTCTAAGTGCTTACGACCCATTACGACTCGTTAAGATAGCTTACGCCACTTTAATGCGTCATTCGCGTAAAACGCGTTCGGACCGCCTAACTAGTCCTATGATAAGTAACATATGCCTTAATATGTCTAATATTGTTGCTAAATCAGTTTAGATGTCAAAAATTAAGTTACATATGCTTAAAATGAATTTATGTGTGAAAAGGGCATTTTGGTCATTTACTTAAGGCATATAAACTACCTATTATACAACTAACTAAACGAAGTGACCATAAGGTATAACCTCGGAAGGTTATTCCCTATACAACTATGGTCACCTAATATGTTTGGTCGGATCCTAATGATCGACCAAACGGGTCGGGTTCGAAGGTCTAAGCGGTTGTTTAGACCGCTTACCTTACGACCCTATATAAGCACTAAACCTAAAGTGACGAGTTAAACATGTTGAAACATGTTTAACTAAGTTAAAAAACAGGTTTGGTATCAAAATAAACGGTTTTGATACCTAAAGTAGTTTGGTTACAAAATACGCAAGAATGCGCATTTTGGCCGAAACTACGACTCGCCACTAATCCTAGATAAAGTGGTAATCAGTAGGTATAGTCACTGGGGACTATAACCATCGTGATTACGCTCACGTTATGAAGTTCAAACGAACTTCGCATTGACCATAAACTGGTCAATGCATAAAGTCAAACTCAGTTTGACTTTCAGACCCGAAAAGCGATAAATGAACTAAAGAATACTTACAAAGGGTCCCCGCAAGATTTGATCCGATTTTCTCTCAGGTATGAAGCAAAGGCCTCAACTTAGAGAGCATAAATCAGATTCAAATTGTGGGTTTTGCAAATGAGAGGCGAGGGGTATATATAGTTTTTGTAGAACCGTTAGGATCGTTTCTTGAAAACCGAGCTTCAATCTCATCCATACACCTCGTGCCCACATATTTACAAAACCAAGGGAGCCCTTAGAATTGCTCAAAACCATTTGCACAAGTGTGGAAGAGCTGAATCAAGCTGGAATCAACTTTCTGCTGAACTGGGGATACCTTACGGACCGTATGGTCCATCCCTTACGGATCGTATGTGGTCTGCAGACCAGCAACTTTCAAAAGTTGACAGTTTAGCCCCCTGCACTTGAGAATCTTGCATTTTGATGCATTTTTGGCACGTTTAAGCCCAGTTAACCCCATTTCAAGGCTCTAAAATGAAGTTAAAGTATAGGGAACTTAAAACATGCTCAAAAATATCTCGGATGTCGGTTCGTTTGGTCGTACGATTGCGTTGTTCGGTTAATTACGACGGAAGTCGTAACGGACGCAAAAACGATCCAAATTAAGCGACGAATGGAATTTTATCCTGCCAAACACTAAAATAAAATATTTTAATGCTTACATAAATTTTGGATGTCCGGATATATTTAGAACGTAAGATATGCGCGAAAATGCAAACTTATGCATTTTTTGACGCTTTTAGTCCCTGAACGACCAAAGAGTTTATTTTAGCACACCGAACCCCTCAAAGCCTATTTCTAAGCTATGTGAAGGATATTTAGGGTATGTTTAACTTATGGTCATGTTTCGGAATGTTTGTTACAGTATGAATCGGCATACTTGCGCAGTTTGTCAAATTTAGTCCCTATAAGCGAACAAACTTGATTTCGGCATACCAAACCATCCAAAACTTTTTTCTAAGTTATGTAAAGGTTATTTAAGGTATGTTAAGACTATGTCACTATTCCAGAGTGTTTGTTGCATTAAACTGGTTATATTTACGCACCAGATCACGTATAACCTTCCAGAAAGCGATTTCAAGCCCGAAATCGAACAAGAATTGATATGTGCAAACGATACACATATTTTTACAAATCCCAAGTGTGAAACACAATATTTCATTGATTTGGTATTTTTTTGATGGTCACAGAGGCACAGGTGTCACGATCGGAAATTGGGTAAATAAGTCCTGCGTCAAGCAACTTGATGACTTCATTTTTAACCACTTCTTGGACATTTGGATTTACTCTATGTTGTGGTTGTATCACCGATTTATAGTCATCATTCATTAAAATTTTGTGCGTGCACATGGAAGGGCTTATTCCTTTAATATCTACAAGCTTCCAAGCGATCGCATTTTTGTGTTTTTTCAAAAGCGAGATTAGTTTATCTTTTTCTACACTAGTTAATTTAGATGAAATAATTACAGGTAACTTACCATCTTTATCGAGAAAAGCATATTCCAAACCTTTTGGAAGTTCTTTGAGCTCAAGTGGTGGGTCTTTGGGAGACTTCTTATTTGGTTGCTCATTTTGATCAAGAACCAAAAAGGTTTGTTCTATGGCGACCTCTTCTTCAACAAGGTGGTCAATTTTTTTTCTTGTATTGGGTGGCTCATCTTCATCTTCAATTAGGGGGTCGTCATTGCCGAATGGATATTTCATTGAACGCTCAAGATCGACACTTCTTTTGAATGCCCCTAATTGAATAGGTAGATTTTTTTTCTTCCAATTATTCAAAGCTTCGTAGGTTTTTACAAAGGGTCGTCCTAAGACTAACGGAGCATCATCAAGGATGACGAAGTCGGTTGGGATTACCATTTGATTTGTTCGGACTAACACATCTTCAACTATCCCCATTGATTTTACTGTTTTCCGACTAAATAAAAAAATGGGTATTTGAAGTGGAGAAAAATCACCAATACTTAATTTTTCGAAAATGTAGTTTGGCATTATATTAACACAAAGATCTTTATCAATTGTAGTATTACTAATAAAGGAATTTTGAAAGAAACATGGAACCAGTGTAATGTTAATTTCAAATGGATCATCTTTTATTAGCGTAGTTTGATCATTTGTTAACTTAACGCTTACCATTTTGTCAATTTTAGTGTTAGTGTTTAACTCTTTTAAAAACTTAGCATGAGTGGATACTAAACAATGGTTTTCGAAAGAAGGTGATAAGAGATTAATTTCTTGAAAATTAGACTCTTCTTGAATTTTAACGTTATCGGACTCACCTTTTTCGTTGTTTAACTCATGTGTCGGTTTTTCACTTACTTGTTCTTCCATTTTTACCTCTTCAACTATCTCTTCTTTATTACAAGTTAATTCTTCCCTTGCGCAGGATTCCTCTTCCCTTGCGCGGGCTTCTTTTATACAACGCTCGATAGTTTTAAGGTGTTCTATTATCTTTTCAGCTACGGGTGAGATAGTTGGTGGTTCGTTAAAGTGAGTTGAATACGTATCATCAAAGCTGGAATTCGGAAGTTCGATCCTTGGCTCCTCATAGTACTCATATGAGGTAGATAGTTCACCCCATTGTTCCTCATTGTAAGTATATGATGGATAAGGGTCGTAACTTGGTTCTTCATGATACTCATATGAGGTGGGTTGTTCACGCCATGGTTCCTCATAGTAAGTATATGAAGATTGAGGCTCGTATCTTGGTTCCTCAAAGTATGAGTAAGAAGGCTCATACCTTGGTTCATCAAAAGATGAGTATGAGGGAGAAGGTTCATACCTTGGCTCTTCATAGGGTGTGTATGAAGTTGATGGCTCGTACCTGGGCTCCTAATAGTGGGTGTATGAAGGGGATGGTTGAAATAAGTCACAATATTGCACCGAATGAGGGTTGCTACAAATAGTACAATACTCTTCCCAATAATCATCCTCCTCATAGTGGTAGTTGTAACCTACTGAGTATTGATCCATAAGTATCACTCAGCAGATCGCAACAGAGTCTCGGGACCAGAAAACAAAAATAAAAACGGAAACAGAGGCTGGACCCGACCCCGTGTGCAGTGAGCACGACCCCGTGTTCCGGTTCTGTATCTGGGCGTTTAAAAAAATGTGACTGGTTTTGTGCAGTACAGGGGCGTGTTCAGCGAACACGACCCCATGTTCATACTCTGTATCTGGGTGTTTTTAAAAAAATATGCAGCACGGGCCCGTGTTCAGGCTACTGTAATGCAAAAACTAACTAAAAGTGAAAAAAAAATGTGCGCGGTTTTGAAACGGTTTTTGAAAAAACTGATTAGGCAGTCGATTCTAAGCTTTCTTAAAATCTTTGTGTCCCCGGCAGCGGCGCCAAAAACTTGATGCGTGTGTAGCGTTATATATTTTAGTTTATATTTTAAGCCCTTTTTAACACTTTAGTCAAGTTTTAAATTTATAAAACACGATATTCTACTAACACTAAACACACATATGGGCAAGTGCACCCATCGTGAGCGTAGTATAGCGTTGGTAAGATACCGAGGTCGTCCAAGGACACAAGAGCTTTTAGTACCGGTTTATCCTCAACATCTAATCAAATCAATATTTTTAGAAAAGGTTTTAAACATAAAAATAAAAACTAAAATGCTGAAAAATAAAATAAAAATAAAACAGATAGACAAGATCAGTCACTTGGATCCGACTCTCCTTTAGTGTAACCTTTGATGATTTCCGCACTTTTGCACTTTTTAAGAGATTATCTTAGTTATAGTAGTAGGCCCTTCTTTTGAAGATGAGGTTACCCTCAACCTAGTAGTTTGAGTCAGCAAGGATACAATCCTAAAGGGTTGGAATACTGAAAGATAATTAATTAAGTTATTAATGCGTAATGTGGTAGGCCCCTCTTTTGAAGGTGACGTTACCCTCGGCTAAGTGGTTTGAGTCAGCAGGGATACAATCCCAAGTAGCCGGGTTAATGTATTAATAGTAGTTTACATATGAGGGGATCAAGCTATTCGCACCCCCGCCATCCAATACCAGTGGGTATTGAAGGAGGTCCTAGTAAGCTTGACTCAGGTCCTTGCAAGATCTAAACACTGAACAAGGTAAGAACCTTACCAAACCATTCCCTTAACCCCCGACCAGGTAGCCAACATATCTCTATATAGACCGTAGATATATGAATGGTGAAAATCTTTTATTTTATATAGACGGTAAAATAATGCCAAGACACCATGGACAAATGATAAGGAAGTTTCACCTTCAACATAAGAAACTAGTTATTAAAGTCATTAATACAAAACCAAATAAAAAGTGAAAAAAGATTAAAAATCAAAAGTATTACACTAAATGTTTGTCTTCACCAAGTGATGTAAGAGACTTAGGCAAACATGGCCTTTGATGTTCAAGAACTCTTACTATCAATCTTGGATCCCGAGACTACTACACACACTCTAGATGGATGATGGATGATGGTGGTGGATGTGGGTGTTGTGATGGTGGTGGAGTGTGGGTGAAGTGGGAGAGAGGTGGTTTGCCAAGGGATGCTTTTGAAGTGAGCCAAGCACCCCTATTTATAGCCTGCACAGAAGCCCGGACACGGCCCCGTGTCCATTGGGCACGGCCCCGTGTCCATCCTATTTCTCTTTCTTCATTAATTGCAATTGTCTTCATTAGGCTCCACACGCCCCCGTGTTCACTGGGCACGGCCCCGTGTGCAGAAGCGAATCTGTACTATCAAGATTTGCAAGATTTTGCGAATCTTAGCGTTGACCACGGCCCGTATTGAGCTGGGCACGCCCCCATGCTGGGAATAGAAGCTTCTATGAGTTTCTCTTTTCTGCAAGTGTCTGGCCACGCCCCCCGTGTCCGCTGGGCACGGGGCCATAGTCAGCCTTCTGTTCCTTTGTTTTTGCTTGGGAAGATGTTGTCGAAGGGTCGGCCATGCCACGTTTATTCCTTTTCTTATATTTATGTTAGATTTGGCTGCATATTTGTTCTTTTTGTTCAATTAGCTCATTTAGTCCTGAAAATACAAAAGGAAGACAAAAGCACACTTTTTCCAACATTAGTACTAAAAAGGGTTAGTTTTATGCCTCATTTGATGTAATTTATATGTTGCATTTTACACACATCTGTAAGTGACCTTATGAACCCGTTCGACGATCCTAAATGGCCCAATAAACCTCAGGCTTAACTTTCCCCTTTTTCTGAACCGAATAACCCCCTTCCACGGAGATACTTTAAGCATAACTTTTTCATCGACTTGAAACTCAATCGGTTTCCTTCTTTTATCCGCGTATGATTTTTGTCGGTCCTGAGCCGCTTTCAAATGGGTCCGGACCAGATCGATTTTCTCATTCGTGATTTGGACTATATCCTTATGTGCAAGCTCACGTGGACCAACTTCATCCCAACATACCGGGGTTTGGCATTTTCTACCGTAAAGCATCTCGTACGGAGCCATACCAATGCTTGTATGGTAACTATTATTATATGAAAATTCGACCAAGGGTAGATAGACATCCCAACTTCCCCCGAAGTCGATAATACATGCCGGTAACTTATCTTCCAACGTCTTTATTGTTCTTTCACTCTGTCCATCCGTTTGTGGATGGTACGCTGTGCTAATGAACAATTTAGTTCCCATTTGCTCTTGGAATTCGCGCCAAAAGTTTGCCGTGAATCGGGTATCTCTATCGGACACGATGGATATCGGTACCCCGTGGCGTGCCACTATCTCATTGGTATATACCTCTGACATCTTTTCGGACGTATAAGTCTCATGAATCGGAATGAAGTGAGCACTTTTCGTCAATCTGTCCACAACTACCCATATAGCATCGAATTTGCGGTTTGTTCTGGGCAGTTTGGTCAATAGATCCATTGTGATCTGTTCCCATTTCCAAACTGGGATGTCCAACGGTTGCAGTTTACCATATGGCTTTTGGTGCTCTGCTTTGACTTGTAGATAGGTTAAGCACTTCTCTACATACTTTACAAGCTTGGTTGCCCCTGGATGGATAGAATAACGAGATTTATGAGCTTCATCAAGTAGAAGCGTCTTGATTCCACACGAATTTGGGACCCATATTCTTCCGAATCGAGTCTTTAACCCGTTGTTACCATCCACCAATTCTTTCAATTGGCCGACTATTCTTTCTTTCTTCAAATTTTCTTCTTTCATTGCTTCAACTTGAGATTTTCGGATTTGTTCAAGTAGACCCGATGTCACAATTAGTTGCATCAATCGTACTCGTATTGGTGTATAGTCTACCCTTTGGCTCAACGCGTCCGCTACCACATTAGCTTTTCTGGGATGGTAATGTATATCACAATCGAAATCCTTGACTGTTTCTAACCACCGCCTCTGCCTCATGTTTAATTCCTTCTGGTCGAAGAAATATTTCAAACTTTTATGATCGGTAAAGATAGTGCATTTTACCCCATATAAATAATGCCTCCATATCTTTAAGGCAAATACCACCGCCGCCAATTTGAGATCGTGTGTAGGGTATTTCTTTTCATGAGTCTTCAGTTGTCTCGAGGCATAGGCTATAACCTTGCCTCGTTGCATCAAAACACACCCGAGCCCCGAATGTGACACATCCGAGTAAACCACCATATCATCAACTCCGTCCGGCAATGTTAATACTGAAGTGTGGGTTGATTTTTCATTAAGCGTTTGGAAAGCTTTTTCCTGATCATCACCCCATATAAACTTTTCATCCTTACGAGTTAATTTGGTCAACGGCGTAGCAATCTTGGAGAAATCCTGTATGAATCTCCTGTAATATCCCGCAAGCTCCAAAAAGCTTCTAATTTCTGAAGGATTCTTCGGAGGATTCCATTTTGCCACCGCTTCTATTTTTGACGGGTCTACCAACACCCTGTTCGGCTAATGATGTGCCCGAGAAATTGCACTTCTCGTAACCAGAAGGCACATTTCGAGAATTTTGCATATAATTTTTCTCTTCTGAGCGTCTCCAACACTTCACGTAAATGGCTTGCGTGTTCTGCTTCATTCTTTGAATACACTAGGATGTCGTCGATGAACACTATCACCGACTTATCCAACATCGGCTTGCAAACCCGGTTCATGAGGTCCATGAAAGCCGCGGGCGCATTGGTCAATCCAAAGGACATCACAAGAAATTCGTAATGTCCGTACTGTGTACGAAAGGCCATCTTCGGTACATCCTCCTCTTTGACCTTCAACTGATGATACCCCGATCTAAGGTCAATCTTGGAGAACCAACTCGCACCTTGGGTGGTCAACTCCCGGGAGGTCATCAATTCTTGGGAGCGGGTATCGATTTTTCACCGTGAGTTTGTTCAACTCCCGGTAATCGATACACATTCACATACTCCCGTCCTTTTTCTTCACAAATAGCACCAGTGCACCCCAAGGAGACACACTCGGCCTAATAAACCCTTTCTCGAGCAGGTCTTGAATCTAAGACATTAACTCTTGTAACTCCGATGGCGCGAGCCGATACGGCGCCTTAGCTACAGGTTTCGCACCCGGAATCAGTTCAATTCCGAACTCTACCTCCCGTTCAGGCGGTACTCCCGGTAAATCTTTCGAAAACACATCTGCATACTCACGTATCACCGGTACGTCTTCAATCTTCGGCAATCCCTCCCCGGGTTTGTTTTGCGTAAATCATGAATGCTCTACATCCGCGTCTCATAAGTTTGTGAGCCTTTAACATTGAGCATATTATGGGATTACCCCCTTTCTCGCCATAGATGGTAACGTGTTTTCCACTTGGAAACGTTAATTTTATCTCCTTACGGAAACACACGACCTTCGCGTGATGTCGGGATAACCAATCCATCCCGACCACTACTTTGAATTCTCCCATTGACATCGGGATCAGGTCTATTGAGTATTCTTCACCATTGATACTCATCTTACAATCTTGACACACGTCACACACGATAAAACCTTTGTTATCACCTATTTCTACTTCTAGAGGCATAGGTAATTTTGTCAATACAAATGAAGGATGTCGAATAAATCCATGTGAAATAAAGGATTTATTCACACCCGTATCAAATAACACATGTGCGGGAATTGAATTTATGGCGAATATACCTGAGACCACATCGGGTTCCATCTTTGCCTCGGCCGCGATTAACTGGAAGGATCTGGCCTTTGCTTTTAGAGTTTCTGCTTGTGAATCATTGCCATCCTTCTTTCCGACTAATTCCGGGCATTCTAATTTCTTATGACCCGGCTGGTAGCATTTATAACAAACCGACACTTTTCCCGGGCATAGTGTAGCCGTATGCCCTGTCTTCCCGCATATAGGACACGACTTATCTTTGAACCGACACTCGCCCTTGTGCCCTTTCCCGCATACCTTGCAACTCGGCGACCCACCTTTCACATCTTGTTTCTTAGACGACTCTGTTGTTCGCGCCTTCTTCGTATGGCTTGGATTAACAACTTGTGCCCTCCGTTCGCCTTGCTTAATTTGCTTTTTCAGCTCTATCTCCCTTTCTCGAGCAGTGTTTATGATTTTGGTGAGAATTTCGTATTTCGAGGGAGTCATAAACTCCCGAGATTCTGCACTCAGCATATTATAGTAATAATATACTTTATGCTCTTCGGATGTCACCAACTCGTCACAAAATCTCAATTTGTCGAGAAAGATCCCCGTGATCTTATCAATAGATTCACCTTTTTGCCTTAGCTGAATAAATTCTTCCTTGATTCTGTTGATGACTGCCTTGGGACTGTGGTGTTTAAGGAATGGTGCCTTAAACTCGTCTCATGTCATCGCCCTTGCCGCTTCATTCCCAGTTTCCTTTTCTTGTTATCCCACCAATCTTTCGCTTGGCCTCTTAATTGACCCGTGCCGTAAGCTACGAAGTCATTTGTGTCACAATGCGTTCTCTCAAACACCCCCTCGATATCACTTAGCCATCGTTGGCATATTATCGGATCCACTTCTCCATTATAAAGTGGTGGTTTACATGACATGAGTTCTTTATATGAGCAACCCTTCCGCTCTCCAGATTTTTCCTTTGCTACGTTGGTACTATCTTCCAACTTCTTGATCCGCTCTTCGACTACCGAAAGTACCGTATTTTGGATCTTATCTATAAAACCGGATAGGCTATTCTCGATTGCCTTTCCTACCTCCTCGGCAATCACTTCTTTCATTTGCTTGGTGACTATCGGCACCACATCATTGTTACTTTTTTCCGCTATCTTGAAACTGAAATGTTTATACCAACTGTTAAACATTTAATTTATAACATATACCTTATTCACCTTGGTTTAGTCAAGTTCATAACTTGCTTTAACCTTTTTCATTTAGTGCACTTTCCGGATTCAAGTGTGTTAATACACTCTTCCCGTGCACATCAATTCATATCTCTTTTCTTCATTTAATAAAATCTACTAAAGTAACTAATTCTTACCGGATGTTTGATCAAGCTTGAACCGAACACACTTTGTTAACAACCATGGGCTCTGATTACCAACTTGTAACACTCGTCTCATTAATTTAATATTTTAAACTAAAACACGCATTATTAAAACCAAAATGCATAATTTAGAAAACTTAGTTGTTAAAACTAAGATTACATGGTTATGGTGTTCTAATATAACCACTTAACTAGTTTAAAACATTCAACATTAAGTAGTGTTTACAAAAACAAACATTGTCTAAAACATGATTAGATTAGTGCGGAAGCTTCAAAACTTTGTGTTCGGTTCTTGAATTCTTGCTTGATCGGCATCTGAAATGAGACGAACATAACCTAAGGTCAAAACCACAATAAATGTTAGTTTTGACATCATTAAAAATACGTATAAACAGGTTCTAGTATCATACAATTGAAAACAAAAATAAAATTTCAATTCTTGGTCTGTCGCGCCACACGACAGACTCCATTAGATCCTTCGTGCCCCGCGAGCGCTCTCGCATGTCGCGCCAGAGCTAGTGTTCCCTGTCGCGTGCCGCGGGGGAACTTGATTTCCAGCGGGTGCAGGTTGATATCCTGCATTTCTGCCCAGCTCCGAATTTTCCATAAATCTCAACTTTAAACTTACATAACTTTCTATCTAAGTGTCCGTTTTAGGTGTTTCTTTTTCCTACGCGTCCGTAATAAAAATACGGATCTAATCATTCAAATTTCACGTGACGAAACCCGGTTTATGAACAGATGGTTCACAAATCCTTGTTTCGATTATCCGACCCATTAGCTATGTGTGCATATTTTCCATCATTCAATTCTACGGCATACTAGACTTATTTACCCATTCCACTGGCATATAAACTTTGGCGTATCAGCACCATTACATGGTTTTACGCTCTCGATAGAATTTCATGCTTGTTTTCTCAAATTTCAAGCAATGTCGCTTTATGCAACTCTTACAAGTGATTACTAACCGTTTGACCCAATATCACGGGTTCATAAATTTAACTTAGTTTATCCAATCCATTGGCGTATTGTTTTCAAACACTAACTTATTATGAGACTTTCAAGTCTCTACATACATCATCGTTTTAAAAGCATAGTTTTGACCCGTTTGGTTGTTAAGTGAAAATCTTCACTTTGATGACTACCAAGGTCTATTCAAATTGAACCGTTTGATCTACCGAGTGAACCCTGTCACTTTCATGATACATCAGATATCCTTATCACACTACAATATTACTTACAAGACATACTAGACAATCTTTGTAACTAGGTAACGGAGCTTATAGTTACGTACCTTTAAAGCACCTCTTTCAAGCGCGTATCCCCTCCGGCTTGTCCACTTGACGATCCGGATTCCTTGCCAATAGAGTTCAACCAAGTATTGTTTAGAACTCTTTTCACAACATATCACACATAATTTGCCATATTGTACAAACATGCGTTCTTATCTCAAATTCACTATGTTAGCTTTCTTTTAAGCATTTTAACGAACACTTTAAGAGCATGGTCTTTAAATAACCATTCTCAAGTTTATAACTCAACTATTTAGCTGAATTTTTATACTTTTTGCAAGTTCTTTGCTTCTAGAATGTATATTAATATCAAATTTGCTTCATGCAAACCGTTTAACATCAATTTTCCGATTACTTATTAGGTTTCCTTATTATTCACAAAACCTATTTATCACTTAGATAGGTAAACATGAATATTCATAATTTGGACATCAATTTCATAAATTATTGGCTAGGGTTTACATCTAAACATGTCTCCAACCCTAATTTCATCTAAACATCAACATATCAAGCTCGGATTTTGATTTCACAAATTATCAAGAATCTAAGATGGGACTAAAATGATGGAATTTAGCATACCTTATGATCACTTCGCTGAGATGATCACCAATCTATGCTTGGAATTCGATTTGGAACACTTTAGAGCCTTCAATTTGATCAAAAAGTTGAAACTAGGGTTTGAGGGTGAACTTGGTCACCCCCTGCGTTCTTGATCGTTCCAAACACACTCAAATGTGTGTTTGGATTTTAATTGTTTTATTTTTATTAAAACTAGTTTGATTTTTAACATCTTTGGTCCCTCAACTAAAGCCAAGTTAAACTTTACATGTTTTAATCAAGTTTCTTTGTTATTACTAGACCTATAACTAACTAGGTTATTTATTCCTAGTTAGTTTACTCTTGTTTATTGTAAACTTTATAATTTTATTATAAAGTTTTATATTTTTTTGGTGTTACAAGACCCCCATCCCAGACGGAAGGAATTAACGGTGAAGTTAATGGAGGCAACGGAAAAAATGACAGATGATGGAGGTTTCTTCGATTTGTTCAAGGTGGATAACGATGATGATTATGATTTTGAAACCCTAACAGTAGTCTGAAAATCGGGATTTAATAAATTGTGATCGGACACTGAAATTTACCTTTAAAAAATTGTGATATGTCGGTGAGGATCTGTTTCGTCGAGGATCTGCCGGCGAGGATTGCGTTTTGAAATTGAAGCGGTTCTTGCTAGCTGTCTCCTTTGGTCTGAAATTTGCTTTGAAATTTTGTGTTGGCGGGGATGAATGGAAAATATTTAAAGAGGGGTTGGATTTAATGAAGTTGCAGGTGGTTAAGGTGGAGGTGAGTGGTGATATGGTGGTTAAAGGTGATGATGAGATGAAGAAGAGGTGAGGTTGGGGTGGAGCCCACAAAGTTTTTTTTAATTAATTTGTTTTTATTATCTAGGTGGGGCCCATTTAAGCTCAGTGTATTCTTTGGTTTTTAACTTTTATTTTTAACAGAGATGGTACTTTTGTCATTTCACATCAACTTAACTGAGAAAACTAACCCACATCCACGTCAGGACTATCCGGGAACAAAATTGCAAAAAAATTGAGGACTATAGCTGTAATTTTAGAAAGGTATGGACTAACGGTGAAAAATGGGCAAACCACAGCGACTATCCGGGCACTTTTCTATTATATTTATGTATTATTATTATTATTAATATTATTATTTTAGTAATTATATACTCAAGTATTTAAATAAGAGAATCCTTAACTATATTTAGGTATTATTATTATTATTATTATTATTATTATTATTAATATCATAAATATTTAGTAATTGTATATTTATGTATTTAAAATATGATAATAATTAATGTAGTGAACTAAAAAACCTCATGTGCATTAACCAATGTATTAACTAAGAGAAGTTTTATTTAATTAAATGGGGCAAATTAATAACTATTCCATAGAACATTAATACCTTATGTTTGGAAAATTGTAACAACACTCATCTTAAAAATTTTATGAATTTATTAAACTGCCCATCTTTATTTTTGAACGGCCAACAATTCAATCCCGAGCATTCTCGGGGCACCCACTGGACAAATGGAGTACTCCGAGAGTAACCAGAGTCATCCACCACCAATTCCGGGGAAAACCCGGTAACCCATACGTCCGTAGGCACGATGGTAAAATTACCGGTAAAACATGTTTGGCTTAAGGATCGAACCCAGGTTTATCTGAGTCTCATATCACTGCCCACCAGTACCTCACTCTTTTTTTGCACCAAATGATAATTAAACTTGAGTATTCAAAGAAGAACTCAAGTCATTCTATCACTTGATCTAAAGGTCATTGGCTATTATATTTCCCATCTAAAATGCTTTATAATGTATCTTAAAATTATGGATATAGATATAACATAATATATATTATTTAGTTATTTTTAATTGTGTTAATATATATAGCAACATTTGTAATATAATATATATTCTGTCATGTTAAATAAAAATTTGTTATGTTTATATTAAAAGTAGTCTCATATTTTATGAATTTATTATGTTGCCCATCTAAAATGCTTTAGAATGTATCTTAAAATTATGGATATAGATATAACATAACATATTTAGTTATTTAGTTTTGTTTATATATATATAGCTAATTGTAATGTAATATATATTCTTTCATGTTAAATAACAATTTAATATATTTATATTAAAAGTAGTCTCAGAAAACTAAGACCATGAGGTGTGGTTCCCCCTTTCTCCATAGCCACATAGGCGCCACCTCAGCACCTTATTTCCACCTCATCATCTTCCCCATCAAGGGGTGTGGTGTATCCCTTTCCCTTCCCTAACCAATCACCATCAAAGATCCTGGAGACAAGTGCTCGGGCGGACGGGAGTTATTCACCGATCGTCTCGATCTTCGGTCGGGAGGGGCGATGCTCCCGATCGGGGAAAGCCTCCACCTCAGCTCCCCGAACTACTTGCCGACGCCACACCCCATCGCCTAATCAACGCATTTCTAGCCAAACTGATGATGTTGGAGCTCTAGTAGCAGATTGTGCTCGAGTTGAATTAATTAAATTTTTTTGACAAACTGATACATACTTATTAGATTGCACTTATTTTTCGATCCTTAGCTTTAATGCAAGTTTACATGACCATGTACACATTTTAAACCTGAATTTCAACATGGTACAACACTAGCACAGGTAGGTGGTCCACCTTAAGTGCTCACCCAAAGCTTATGGTTCAGACATTGTCCTTTCTATATGGGCACCCTAAATGCTTACACAATGTCCGGCTTACAATATCCACCACTAGTTCGTGGTAAGTGTAACTCACTTGTCCAACTTTCAAATAAACTAGCATTGGTTAATGGGTACTTTCGTGCCTAACCAATGTCCACCTTCGAAATATGGTTTAAACATTTAGAAAGATAAAATAACCATATGACCTACTTAAGCTTAGGTTGTAATATAACTTATTTTTTTAAACCGGTGATCTGAAACCAACTTAGAACAACGAATAATATTTTGCTAAGGCTAGCTCTAATATTAAGGGCGTCCATAGCTACCTAATTAGTTGTCACATTATATCCTTACAAATTCTTAAAAATTCTTACAAATCCTTAAAACCCTCTTAGACCACCCGTAGTGGGGTTTTTTTTGGCGTTTTTTTCCCAATGACAGGTATTCTTTTTTTTGTTTGGCCAATACCTTTTTTTTATGGTTTTTTTTATCTAATTCTTTTACACCCCTTTTAACATAATGCCCACATCCCCACTACACCCATTTTAGAAAGAAAAAAAAAAAAAAAAAAAAACGCCCCATAATGTCTCATTGTTGACTGGACTGTCACATGGCGCAAAACGCCTAAGGGTGGGGGCATTATTTGTGTTTTCCACTACACATGGTTTTAAAAATCCTTACAAATCCTTAAAACCCTCAAATTTCACCTTCAACCATACAAACACCCTTACATATCCTTATATTTTCCGCATCATCCCCATTTTTTTCTTTAACTTTAATTACTTGGGTTATTGAAATTAAGTGATTAAATAATTAATATAAGTAAATAAGTAATTTTCTCTATATTAATTAGCAAATTACTCTCCTCTCCCATATTTACTCTTCAATTTTCTCCCATCCCATTTGTCCATTTGTCAGTCTCATATGAGTCTCATATGCTGTAAACTATTTTCAAAACTTGAACACATTGTACAACCAATCAAAGAAGATGGTACAACCTCATTGAAAAACTAAAACCACCAGCACCACAGTTGATTAATTCTGGTGAAAAGAGAGTTGAAAAGGAGGAACAAAGATGAGAAAGCGACCCAAGGTAAGGGTTTTGCAGTGGTCAGCGGCGACGGTTGGGTGGCAGACTGGCTGCGTTTGACGAGATGATCGGTGATGGTGGAGAGAGGGGAAAGGAGTAGAGAGGAAGATGTGATGGGTTAGAGTTGGAGAGATGTTGTAAAGTTTATGGCAACGGAAACGATGGTTGAAGGTGGGTTACAAACGATGGGACCGAAAGGGGTAGGGCGGCGGGGGTGGGGTTGTTGTTGGTGGTTGTGTTGGGTGGTGGGGTTTCCGGTGTCAGATCTGATCGGAGGGAGTCATGGTTGTTGAGAAATTTGCGAAACCAGAAAACATCTTCAACAGAAGACGAATAAATCTTCTGGCTTCAAAATTAGTTATGGTTGTTAAGAGATTTGCAAATCCAGAAACTTATGTCGCATAAGAACAAGAACCGAGCTTTCCATTCTTTTACACCTTACCAGATCAACAATCCAAGTCAATTCAAGGCCCGACTAGGAATGAACACCTACAGTTTTTGTCCTATTTCTTTTTTTGGTCAGCCATATATTTAATTATAAGTGTAGAGAGATGAAGCACAGATAAAGTGTAGAAGAGGGTTGTAGACTTTTTTAGGATTTCACATTTATTTTTCTTTTCTTCTCTTCTCTTCCACTACATGTGTTTAGGTGAAAGACGGTGGGTAAAGAATTTGATGGTTTTCTAAACCACCTAATGGTTTTCTTCTTTTAAAAAAAAATAATAATAATTAACTTAATTCTTTAAATATAATTGTATTAGAGGTAAACTTATAAAATGCCTGCATAAAATGTAATTATATAGTTGAAAAAACTTCCAGAATTTTTATTGTTGGATCTTTGAAATATTTGTTTATAGCTCCTTTTTCCCAGAGTTTTATTAACGAATCTTCAAAATATTTATTTCTAGCTCATTTTAACAACCATGAAAATAATTATATGTTTAAAAGAAAACGAGGTCAAAGAAAAACTGATTATACAATGAAAACTTTTGTATTATAGAGTTATATTATTAATTGAAACACGCGCTATTTACAGAGTTACTTTATACCATTTCAACATAGTTATTTTTATATAATAATAATTACGTTTTGGTTTAAAGTTCATGAGTTAACACCTTAAAACGAATATGCATGATTCAACATTTTTACCTTTGTTTTGTTTAACGGTTTTGCCGCAACGCGCGAGTCATAAAACCTCGTTCTAAAAATAAAAAGTAAATCAAATTTTTAAAAATATAAAATCATAGAAATTGCAAGAAAAGATGGTAAACAAATGCATGGCTTATAGTGAGTCACATCAAGCTTTAAAAGAAAAGGTTTTTTTTTAAACGTAAACTTCAATACTTCATTACAACACACCAACCTATAAAACAGGACGGTCAAAAACGCGGATTACAGATTTACAAAGTTACACCAGACTACGAAACCAACCTAGCTTTAAATGTACTTCTAATCCAAAAAAAAAAAATTGATTTAATTTCACTAATAATATCTTCTACTTGGACTTGTTTGTTTGAGAACTTCATGCCATTCCTAGTGCGCCATATGCTTCAACAACTTATCATCACAATCCCATGAAATATCTCTTTAGCCAACCATTTCCACCCGATTGACATGATTACACAAATCCTACTTGATTGAAGAAACATGTATCGGTACAACGTCGCACCAAACCGAAATACGTTGCCAAATGATACTTGCCACGATACAAGACGTGAGAAGATGATTAGCAGTCTCATCACTTGGTCCGCAAAGAGGACGATGTCTTCAGTATCTATGTTCCTACCTCCGACTTGCGTCCCATTTCCGCTCTCCCAGCAAACACATTACATTTCATAGGGATCCACTTGAACCACTTTATCACGTAATTTCCACTATGATCCGTCCCTTTATTGGGAAGTTTTCTCACCGCCTCAACCGAGAAATATCAAGAGCTGTCCTCGATCCATGTCCATTTGTCGTGGCGATCTTTGAGGTTAATCACTTCCACATCTCTAAGAAGCCAGTTTAACTCCGAGATTTCAAGGAAGCTTCCTCTCCCTCGTTGTTAATGCTCCTTAAATAAATTGTTGAGAAAAATATTATAAAGTAAAGAAAATGACACAATAACCTAAACATACAAAACCCTTGGAGTCGGATATTTCTTTTGGATCTAGCCAAATCAAACATGCTCCATTGCATCTGAAAAGTTTGATTTACTCCATGCTATCTCGGGCAAGATTACATCTTACTCGTTGGAGACAGTCTAACAATATATAAGGATCTATGTAAAAACACTTAATTCTGTGAAAACACACAAAATAACATAAAATAATTTATTTTTAAGTTTAAAATTATTAAACTAGAAGAAAGTGATAGAAATGCAATATTTATTCATCTAAAGTGAAATTAAATGAATATGTAAGTCAAGGGTTTATTATCACACCTACACATGAGTATCTAAATAGCTAAAAGTGAAAAAGTTATTAAGAAATCAGTTTGATAATTTTTGTTTACATAAACATATATAATTCATGTGTATATTATCCAGGGCTAGCCCTGAGCATGGCTGGGTGGGCGACGGCTCAGAGCAAAAACGTTTGGGGGTCCACAAAATTTTTAAAATTAATTGATGGGTTATTTAAGATCTGCTAATGATCAAAGCCAAAATCCAATGGATTCACCATACCTGCCTGAAGAAATAAGTTAAAATACAGTCACAAGTCCAGCAGTTTCTCTCCACTTGAAAGCTTCTCAAAACAGCTGCCCCAACTACTGCTGCATCAAACTGATTAGAGCATAGAAGAACAAGTGCTGATTGTCAAAGTGCTGGTCAACAAGTCAATACTCAAGTCAACTAGAGTCAAAGGCTGGAGACTAGAAGACCAAGTCAACAACTCAAAAGCAAAAGTTCTGGATTTCTAGAAGTGCAGGTTTTCAACCAGCAATTCTATGAAATTCAGCAGTTCACTCTATCTCACACCAATAACAACAGTTCAATGCAACAATGTAACTATCCAACAGTTTTGCTAACTGGTGGCAGTTACATCCCAATCTGTTTTAATACTTATAGTTACAATTAGAATATATTAAGAAATTAGTTTGATGATGTTTATTAACATAAACATATGAATTTGTATGATAGTAATATATATATATATATATATATATATATATATATATATATATATATATATGTGAAGGTTCATTTGAGAATAAATTTAATGTGAGAAGAAAAAGAAGAAAGGGCATAATGGTAAAACATTAAATAAGTTAAAATTGACTGATTTTCATATATAACGTGCAAAACACAGTTTTAATCAATTCTTGAAAGAATCAGACTTAAAATCGACCTAAAACGTGATCAATTTTGCCAAAAATATACCCGATCGTGTGACATCAGCATCATTTCATGTGAAATTACCTCCATTTCGCACGAATTGAACTTCTAATTCGCATCAAAGGTCCATTTCGTGTGAAACAGACTTCCATTTCGCTTGAAATTGACCCAGATCGCACCAAAAGGTCCAATTCGTTTGAAATTGACTTCCATTTCGTACGAAGTGAACCCAATTCGCGTGAAACTTACAGCCAGTTTGTTTGAACCTTGTCATTTCGTTTAAAAAGGTTCCATTTAGTTTGAACTCACCAATTCGCACCAAAGTCAGTTCGCATCAAAGTCATCCAGTTCGTTTAAGATTTGAACCTCGAATTCGCTTGAACACTGTGATTTTGTGAACTTTCAACATCGAAACATGGAAGAAGAGTTTTACAATGCTTTTGCTACTGAATAGGTCATTCCAGCTACCGTTGCTGAAACTGTTAATAGTGAGAATGAAACAGGAACTTTCCAAAAACCGCCGAAGCTTATGTACATTGAGGATTTTAAAGGATGGCAAAACCGTTTTGAAAATTGGGTAAAAGCTTATAAGTTTGATGCATGGGTTTTGTAAGACAAAGATTATGTTAAACCGACGGATGACCGTGGAAATGAAAAACCTTTAAGTGAATATTCAGCGAATGAGAAGTTAAAATACACCAGTGAAAAAATGATGATTAGCATTCTCCAACAAGCAGTAAAAGAAGATATTTTTGTTTTGCTTCAACATGAGGAAACTGCTAGATCAATTTGGTTGGCATTGATTCAGAAGTTTAAGGGAAGTTGTCACACCCCGACCACGTGGAACAACCAAACGTGGCGGAAACATCGGGGAGTGTTGTAACAGAATTAATTGTTTCAAATCCATGGCAATAGAATCTTCGTTTTATTAATCAAATATGAAAGATTACATTGTTTTAAACAAGAACCAAAGAGTACATAACATAAAGTAACTAGTTCTTGTCTCGTTTTAAGTCACTAAGGCACAGGTCCGCCTAAGTATGTCTTGATCAATCCTATGCATCATCTCCTGAAAACACATGTGAAAATAGGTACGTCAGCATAAAAATGCCTGTGAGATACATAGGTTTTGTGAAAACAGAATTCATGACTTATGTTTGAGAAAATGTTTAGTCATGAACCTTGTAATTTTCTTTGTCTTGTAAATCATTTGAAAAACGATAAGATCAGATGATATGTATAAATAAGAGAATAATGTATGGTTAAATGAATAACCATGTAAAATGAGTTTGTATAAGATAAGTTGTTTGTAAATCAATGTCTTGTGAAAAGTATGTTATTTGTATAAAATGTTATATGTCTCAAACTGAAATGATTCAAATAACGCTACAATATGTGATACCATACAAACACTTATCTATAGGAAGTACCAGCGGCGTATCCACCATGCTTGTATCATATTACACACGCCTCGTTACTTAAATCACTCACTCAAACCAAACCATCAAGATGTAATGTTTAACAATTGTAGAAATGTTTATGTATGATCAAATACGGTTCACACGGTTCACAGATACAAACGGTTCACAGATACACACGGTTCACAGATACAAACGGTTCACAGATACAAACGGTTCACATAGTCAAATGATTACAACGGTTCACATAGTCAAATAGTTATAAACGGTTCAAAATGTAATATAATGTGTTCATATGCTGGATGAGCATATGCAACAAAATGCAATGTAAAACAATGTGTCCATATGTTGAGTAAACATATGCAACTAATGTAATGTAAATCAATGTGCTAGCATGCTCAGTCAACATACATAGCAGAAATGTAAAGTAAAACAATGTACTAAGTATGCTAAGTAAACATACATAGCAAAACAATGTAATGTAAATCATGTACTAATAGTGTACTAATGAACATAGCAAGTATATGATGTGAAAACAGGAAAGCACGAAAATAACAAGTAGGCACATGTGTTTCACCCCAAAACAGTTTGAAAACAATAAAAGAGGGGTCTATGTACTCACTTGAGATTGCTCAGAAGTCCTAAGATAACCACCAAGTAATGCTAGAGATCACGGAATATCAAACGGCACCTAATATAGGTAACTACATTAATAAACCGGACCTAAATCGGAAGATCGGATAGAATGAGGGTTCATAAACCAAATGAGTATGGGAACTCATGTAGTATGGTTTAACAAAGCCTACATACTAAAAGAAACCTAACCTAAGTGCTTACGACCCGTTTAGGTAGCTTATGCTACTTTAACGCGTCGTGCGCGCAAAAGTGCACTCGAGACGTCTAACTAGCCCTATGGCAAGTGTTATATGCCTAAACATGTTACATAATCAGTTATGTGGCAAAAGTTTAGGTTACATATGCTTAATTACCAATTATACATGAAAAGGGTATTCTGGTAATTTACCTAAGACATATAAACTACCTATCATACAACTACTCAAACGATGTGACCATAGGGTATAACCTCGGAAGGTTATTCCCTATACACTATGGTCACCTAATGTATTTGGTCGGATCCTAATGATCGACCAAATGGGTCGGGTTCGAAGGTATACGCGATTTATTAGATCGCTTACCCTTACGACCCTAGACAACGTGGTAATCAGTAGGCATAGTCACAAGGGACTATAACCATCGTGATTACAATCACGTTGTGAAGTTCAAACGAACTTCGCATTGACCATACACTGGTCAACGCAGAAAGTCAAACAAAGTTTGACTTTCGGACTCGAAAAGCAAATAAAAGAAAGAAAAGAACGAAAGAATACTTACAAAGGGTCCCCGCAAGCAAATCGTGATCGAATAGCTCAGGTATGAAGCAAAGGCCTCAACTTAGAGCATTACAATCAGATTTGGTGGGTTTTTGCAAGCCATGGGGGTGGGTATTTATAGTGTTCGGAGAACCGTTAGGATCGTTTATCGGGAAACGTGCTTCAATCTTGGCCTTACACTTGCACCCATGGTATTGTAATACCATGGGCACATCAAACCAGCCCATCGTATTGAAAAATACCATGTGCACCATTGAAATGGACCAGATCCAATGTTCCTACATGTTTTCTGCTGTCTGGGGGCTGACGCGGCCCGCTTCAGGATCAGACAAAACTCAGGCGGGCCGCCTGGAGCTTCTGATCAGAAAACAAGTTTCAAAAGTGACAGTTTTGGTCCCTGTTGTGTTTTAAGCCCATTTCCGGCACTTCTAAGGCCCGTAAAGCCAACTTTAAGGCCCTAAAATGATGCCTAAACATTGTGGACATGAAACATGCTCAAAAATATGTCGGATGTTGGTTCGTTTGGCCTTACGAACGCGATGTTCGCTTAATTACGACGGAATGCACATAAGCGCGAAAAACGATCCAAATTGCGCGACGAATGGATTTTTCTTATGCCAAACACTAAAATAAAGTGTTTTAGTGCTTACATAAATTTTTGGATGTCCGGATGTATTCAGAGCGTAAGTTATGCGTAAAAGTGCAAACTTGTGCACTTTTTGACACTTTTTGTCCCTGAATGACCCAAAAGTTTATTTTAGCACACCGAACCCCTCAAAGCCTATTTCTAAGCTATGTAAAGGATATTTAAGGTGTGTTTAACTTATGGTCATGTTCCTGAATGTTCGTTACAGTTCAAATTGGCATACTTTCGCAGTTTGTCAAGTTTAGTCCCTGTAAGCGAATAAACTAGATTTTGCCATACCAAAGCCTTCAAAACTTATTTCTAAGTTATGTAAATGTTACTTAAGGTATGTTAAGCCTATTTCACTATTCCGGAGTGTTCGTTGCATTAAACTGGTTGTATTTACGCATCAGTGCGCGTATAACCCTCCAGAAAGCGATTTAAAGCTTGAAATCGAACAAGAGTTGATTGTGTAAACGATACACATATTTTTTTACAAATCCCAAGTATGAAATACAATATTTCATTGGTTTGGCATTTGTTTGATGGTTGAAGTGACACAGGTGTCACAGAAGTGCTGATATGATAAAAAATAAACGTGCATTACTAAAGAAGTCTTTTTATATGTTTACAGCTTGGAAAGGTGAAACGACTAAGAAGACTATCGATAGATATTGTCATCTTGTCCAGGAAATGAAAAGATTGGACATCAAAAAGGAAGATGATGAATGGGTTGATAAGCTTTCTGATGCGTTACCACAAGATAAATGGGGAACATATTTGTTGATTTTAAAACATATGAGAAAATCTGAAAGTATGAATTTGTGTAAGTTCATTCAGAAGCTTGAAGAACATGAGTTAGATGCTCAGAAAACTGCTATCATGAATAATCCAAGTGCTCAACAAGATGATAGTCTATACTATAGAGGAAGCAAATTTGAGACTACTCAGAGTTCGAAGATTCAGACTGCTTTCAGTGCTGATGGTACTTCCGGAACAAATGTTAGCACTACAACTCAGAGTGGGGGATATTCTTCGTCATATTCAAGTTTTGATCCGAATTTATCAACACCAAGTTCTCAACGATAGAGTTCAACAAATCTGGAATGCAATGTAACAGTAAACATACAAAATGGTCAAAATCTCTCTCCAGATATGGTTAAGCAACACATGGCATCACTTGTTACTATGTTAGAATCATATGAAAGTTTGGTTGCTCGAAGAATTGGAAATCCGATGCTCACCAAAGAGGATTATGATCAGATAGATTCTGAAGAACTTGAATTGATGGACATCAAGTGGTGTTTAGCTAGTGTTTTGAGAAGAGCAGAAAAATTCAAACAAATCACCGGAAGAGATGATCTTCGTGATGCTGCTACATCTCAGCTAGGTTTTGATAAATCAAAGGTTACTTGTTTTCGTTGTCGAGAAAAGGGGCATTTTAAACGAGAGTGCACAAACAGAGAAGCAACCGAAAGACAAGATCCGTTTGGAAACAACGATTATCATCGAAAAGCAATTTATCATCAAGTTGCTCAACAACCATGTCAACAACAACCTTCAAGTTCAAATACTATTAAAATTGAAGACGGAAAGAAGAAAGCTTATCTAGTTAATCAAGATGATGAAAGATTGCCAGAAGGATTTAGCTGGGATAAATACATTCCGGCTGATTCAGAAAAAACAGAATTTGTTGCTCGAATCTTGGAAGAAGAGTCAGTCAAATCTAAGCCAAAAAGAAAGAAAATTTTCAAGTCATCAGAAAGTGATGAAGACACTGATGATGAGGAAGAATATATTAATACAGCTAGAAAAAATTTGGACTTATTTAGTTTTAATTTGTTTTTTGCAGATAAAATCGAGATGTTGAAAGAGAAAAGGGCTGCTCGACTGAAGAGAGAATTGGAAGAAATGGAAACAAGAAGGGTTGCTGAAGAAAAGGCATAAATGGAAGCTGAAAAGGAAAAAGTTGAAGAAAAATTGACAGAGAGGGTTGAGAATGATGAAAGTGAAATGAAGATAGAAGTTGAGACAGAACCAAATGTAATTGAGAAGGCGGTGAAGGAAATCGTTGAAGTTGAAAAAATCGTCGAAGTTGAAAAGATTATCGAAGTTGAAAAGATTGTATAGGTCACAAAACCTTGTCTAAAATGTTTGGAACCATGCAAACATTGTGAAGAGAAAGACAAGAAGTACAGTGAACTAGACGAGTTGAAAGAAAAACTGTTGTTTGATGTTAAGTATGTAAAAGAATCATATGATGTGCTGAACAGAACGGTTGATAGCTTGAACAAGACAAACTTAGAAGTAGAAGCTGCTTCAACGATGATGAGTTCAACATTAATGACTAAGCAGAAGGTCATAAATAGCTATATTGAAGAGTGTGCTAAGCTGAAGCAGGATTTGGAGACCGAAAAGATTGAAAATGAAAGAATCAGACGTTAGCTGCTGAGTTATTCAACTTGTGATTATTTGATTGATAGAGTGTATCCTACTGTTGCAGGTCTTGAAGCTTTTCAAGATAAAAAGACGGAAGTTACGGATACTGGTAAGAAACAAAGTGTCAAGTATAACAAGTGTCCGCCTCCGATCTGGGAAAGTTATTCTCCTAGAAAACCAGATGAGGAACAATTAAAAAAGGCAGTCAACATAAAGTTAAAGTCTGAAACAACTGATAAGTTACCTGACAACATTGACGTCACATTCACAGCGCCTGACACTGATCATGAGTCTGAGTTATTAAAGAAAGTGGTCGATCAGGTGTTGGATATGGATGAAGAGTCAAAGTCGGAGTCTAAATCTGAAAGTTCGAGTTCATCAGACAGGAGTCCGACTTCACCAGTGAAAAGGGTTTACAATAAAGATTTTCTGATGTCAAAAATTGATTTGAATGACGAAACATTCAAAGTAGCATATACTTTGAATGATTCAGACAAATTATATTCTGATGAGGAATTTCCGATAAGAAGTGTTCAAATTGAAAAGATTAAAAAGGTTTTCAAATTAACAGAAATTAATATTTCTGAAATAAAAGATGTAAATCTTACTGAAAAACCTAAAAAGTACACTTCAAGAGTTCAACAAAGATTGAACAAGAAAAAAGGTTACAGTTCTGGTTCTGGTTTTCAAAAGAAACCAAACCATAACAGCAATTTCAAAAAGAAAGGTTTAGGTTTTATTCCGCCTGAAAATTATAAAAATGAGAAAAATTATAAACTAAAAACAAAATTTGTTTCAGGTACAAGTTCAGAGGAAGAGAAGGAGAAACTGTTCAGGAAACAGTCAAATCAAGAGTTTTCGCAGAAAAGAAAAGGAATATTTTGAAAAAATCTGCACTAAGAGTTGACAGAAGAACTTGTTTCAAATGCCAAGAAGTTGGACACATTGCTTGGAATTGCCCCAAGTTCACTTATACAAAACAGGGAGTTACTTCTAACTCAGATTTGAAAAAGAAATTTGTTGATAAAACAGAACAACCAACAGAAAAATTCAAAGTGTTCAAAAATTCGACTTTCGAGGCTGGTGAAAGTTCGAAACATTTTTACAAAAGAAGAGTCGATTTGAATAAACAAAAATGGGTTGTTAAATTTGAAACTTGTTCTGACAATGAATCTGACTTGTCAAAGTCAGAGAAGTCATTTGTTGTGAAAAATGATGAGAATTCTGTTCCAGAAATGAACGATGAAAACTTTCCGCCATTGTCAAAATAAAACTTGAAGTTAAAAGTTGGAAAGATTGAGATCTCAGATCAATTCTTCCCTGGTAAGGAAGAATTTGATGCTGGAAAGGTTTTTAATGGAAAAGTGTTACATATTTTTGGGAAAATGGCCAATGGGAAGGTGAAAGGTGTTAAAGAATTTTATGAATCAAAGAGATGGAGTTACCCACCGAATGAAAATAACTCGGATGCACCCAAGACTGGTCAGGCTTGGGTGACAGCGTTCTCTACTTAAAATCCTGACTTGCCGGAGCTCCCAAGTTGGTAATCGTGGAGCAGGAATCGGCATTATTCTTGAAAAATGTTTTAGTGAAAAACCTAATAGTGTTAGATTTTACAAGTGTTGAAAGAAAAGGAAATTTGAATTTACAAGTGGTTGAAAAGCAAAGTGATGAATGAATCCCTGATCTTACAAGTGAAATCAACAAAACTAATTTTCTGGAAAAACCATTTGATTAAAACAAACTTAAGTGTTTTGAAATCATAATGGAAAATAGTTTGTTGTCAGGGGGAGTTCTGATTGTTTATGCCAAGTGAATGGAGAATTGAAGCAATTCACATCGGTTTGTCAAATTTTTTAAATGGTTTTGAATTTTAGGGGGAGTAAGAATTTTTCAGAAAATCCAAAAACATTGAAAATTTGAAAAAGCCAAAAACATGATAAAATCAAAATGAGTTTTTGTTGTGAAAAAGAGTAAATGATAGTACATCAGTAGACTATCATAGTACGCTAAAGAATTGGAAACTTTAAAATGTGATAAACGGTCTCACTGATGATATGCCAGTAGGTTTTTTACACGCTTAGTAGATTGTTTTCGAGATATAAACCTAAATATTATTGCTTACTTATCTCGTGGGGAACATCTCTCGGATATATGGGTAACCCCCGAAATCTTGTTTGAAGGGCTTTCTATTTCTGACATACTAGGTCTTTGTGCGTGATGATATCTGGGGTATTATACCTGGACTTCTGATTTTGCGGGAGTAATAGCCTAGTCCTCGTATAATACTTTGCATTGCTTTAATCTTAAAGCTCGCCCTCAGCATAAAAATTGATGAAACATTGAAAAGTGCTAATCATGTACTATTGAAAAGAAGATCCCCAAGGGGGACCCACCTAAAGTCGAACCATCATCTCTCTGATTTTGCGGAAGCAATAGCCTGAGCTCTCTTGGTCTCGCATTTAACCCCTTACCGATATCATTAGTGTACATTCACCTGTAAGACTGAATATATGAGTCTGGATACGGGAGTATATTCTGAGGTGGAACACGCGAATAAGTTTAGTCCATTAAAACATTAATCTCGTATCTTGAAACATTTGAACTTTGTGTGAAAATTTAAGAGGATCAGTATACTGACAATCTAAGTGAATCTTTTAGAACTTAAAGTGTTTAAAGCTCAATGGTGCTAGTGATTTTTTCTCAAAAACTGATATGATCCTCTTACACAATCTCACAAAAATATTGTCTGTAAATATTTCTTTACTGCATTTCATAAAAAACAAAATCCAAAAAGATTTTAAGTGTGTTTAAGCATAAAATTTTGAAAAGTCCAAAAAGATTTGATTTCATATTATTTTCGACAACTGATATTGGAAAGCTGATTTTCAAAATTCCGAGTGCTAAACATGATGAACAAAAGTTTTGGGAAAGTTTGTTTAAAATGAGAATTGATTTTGAAAAGATTAAATGGTTCATTAATTTGAAACCAAATTTGAATGTTTCGAATCCAAGTGGTAAGCAGGGTTTCTAAAATTGCTAAATCTTAAAATTGTGAAACTTATGTTTTGGGTAGAGGTTTGTGCAGGTCCCCGAGTCTAAACCTGAGCAGAATTTGAGCCAGGCTTCGATCTTAGAACGAGAGCTATGTCAGATTGCAATCCTGGAACAATTTAAGGGGGAGTCTGCTAGCAAAGGGGAGTCTGAAGATGCAAGAGCCAGTTTCTGATCCTGAAAGTTTGTTAAAAATAGACCCAGGATTAAGATTCTGGGAATGAATGAGAAAAAGAGGAGATTGAAGATTAGATCAACATTCAAGGGGGAGGTTAACTGCTGATAGAAGAAGAGAAAAGATTGAAGGAAGCTTACAATGTCAGATACTTTGGGAAGCACGAGAAGACTGATCAAGACTAAAGACTTGTCATACTGAAGACTCGACACCGAAGTCTTCGTCAACATCCAAGGGGGAGTCTGTTGGTGCATATGTCTGTCGACTTCGTCTTGTATCGAGTCTTGTATCTAGAATGATAGTCTAGGACACGTAGTTCGATAAAATCAAGAACACATGTAGTGTGTAGCCATTTCGCACGAAATGGTATTGCCATTTCGCACGAAATGCCATTTCATGTGAAGTCCATTCCATGCGAAATGGTGGGTCTATAAATACCTGAGCTTGTCATTTCATTTGTAATGGTTGTGATTCCAGAGCCGAGGTGCTGCAGAAGTGTCATATGATCTGTAACGCTTTCAAATCAATAATCAAGACAATTAAAGTGAATCTGTGTGTGAATCAAGCTGTAATCAAGTCCGAACCACTGAATTCCGCCTTTGGTTTGGATTAGAACTCTTCTGATAGACTCGTTTAGATCGAATCTCGATCCTACAAAGTCAGAAGTGAACCTGATTTTCTTGATTCATAAAATCGAAATCTGTTCTTTGTCTGTGACTCCGTCATGTAATCACGTTCGCAGAACCAAAAAAAAAGCTGGTTCAGCTTATGCCTCTTAGAGGGGAGGGAAGGTCCCAGGTTTAAACCTGGGCAAGAATGTAATTTTAGATTTATTGGTGTAATGTATAGTAGAAGGTAACATTTGCCTATAAAAAAAGCTGGTTCACCGTTCACAACTTCAAGTAATCACATTCATCTGACACCCGGAACTCTGGTTCACGTAATCTGTGACACCTGGGTCACTGCGACCATCAAACAAATACCAAGCCAATGAAATATTGTATTTCATACTTGGGATCTGTATAAATATGTGTATCTTTTGCACATATCAATTCTTGTTCGATTTCAAGCTCTAAATCGCTTTCTGAAAGGTTATACGCGCACTGATGCGTAAATATAACCAGTTTAATGCAACAAACACTCCGTAATAGTGAAATAGACTTAACATACCTTAAATAACCTTTACATAACTTAGAAATAAGTTTTGAAGGCTTTGGTATGGCAAAATCAAGTTAAATCGCTTACAGGGACTAAACTTGACAAACTGCGAAAGTATGCCAATTTGAACTGTAATGAACATTCCGGAACATGACCATAAGTTAAACACACCCTAAATATCCTTTGCATAGCTTAGAAATAGGCTTTGAGGGGTTCGGTGTGCTAAAATAAACTTTTGGGTCATTCAGGGACTAAAAGTGTCAAAAAGTGCACAAGTTTGTATTTTCGCGCATAACTTACGTTCTGAATACATCCGGACATCCAAAAATTTATGTAAGCACTAAAATATTTTATTTTAGTGTTTGGCATAAGAAAAATCCATTCGTCCCGCCATTCGGATCGTTTTTCGCGCTTATGCGCATTCCGTCGTAATTAACCGAACATCGCAACCGTACGGCTAAACGAACCGACATCCGAGATATTTTTGAGCATGTTTTAAGTTCCCTATACTTTAACTTCATTTTAGAGCTTTGAAATGGGGTTAACGGGGCTTAAACGTGTCAAAAATGCATCAAATAGCAAGTTTGGAGCTTCAGGGGCCTGTTTTGCGATTTTTGAAACATTCTGGTCTGCAGGTGCCTTGCGCACCTCAACACTCTCATTGTTGCGGTGCCCAAGCAGGGGTCAGATATGCAGAAAATCGTTTTCTCAGCTGTTAACAGCCTTTAACCCCTCCAAAGGCTAAGGCCAAGTGTCAAACTCTTGTGGTGGAGCAATATGAGTTACCACAACATTCCGACAAGTGTACGGGTGAGATCATTCCCTCTTTTCCAAGAAACGATCCTAACGGTGAACCGAAAACTATAAATACCCACCTTATGTTCACTCATTCCTCACATGAATCTGATCTAATGTGCTCTAAGTTGAAACCTTTGTTTCATACCTGAGCTATTTTGATCTAGATTAGCATTCGGGGACCCTTTGTAAGTTTTCCTTCGTTCTTTTATTGCTTTCGAGTCCGAAAGTCAAACTTTGTTTGACTTTCTGCATTGACCAGTTTATGGTCAATGCGAAGTTCGTTTGAACTTCGCAACGTGATTGTAATCACGATGGTTATAGTCCCTTGTGACTATGCCTACTGATTACCACGTTGTCTAGGGTCGTAAGGGTAAGCGATCTAATAAATCGCTTATACCTTCGAACCCGACCCATTTGGTCGATCATAAGGATCCGAACAAAACACATTAGGTGACCATAGTATATAGGGAATAACCTTCCGAGGTTATACCTTATGGTCGCTTCGTTTAAGTAGTTGTATGATAGGTAGTTTATATGCCTTAGGTAAATTACCAAAATACCCCTTTGATACCAAAATTCATTTTAAACATATGTAACATAACTTTTGACATCTAAACTGATTTGACAACAATATTAGACATGTTAAGGCATATGTTACTTGTCATAGGACTAGTTACGCGGTCCGAACGCGTTTCACGCGAACGACGCGTTAAAGTAGCATAAGCTACCTAAACGGGTCGTAATGGGTCGTAAGCACTTATGTTAGGTTTCATTTAGTATGTAGGATTTGTTAAACCATATTACACGAGTCTCCATACTCGTTTGGTTTACGAACCCTCATTCTATCCGATCCTCCGAGTTAGGTCCGGTTTATTAACATAGTTACTTATATTAGGTGCCGTTTGATTCCGTGATCTCTAGCATTGCTTGGTGGTTATCTTAGGACTTCTGAGCAATCTCATGTGAGTACATAGACCCCTCTTTTACTGTTTTCCAAACTGTTTTGGGGTGAAACACATGTGCCTACTTGTTACTTTCATGCTTTCCTGTTTTCACATCATATACTTGTTATGTTCATTAGTACACTATTGGTACATGATTTACATTACATTTCTGCTATGTATGTTGACTGATAGCATGCTAGCACATTGATTTACATGACTTTTCTGCTTTGTATGTTAACTTAGCATACTTAGTACATCACTTTACAATACATTTTATGCTATGTATGCCCATTGTGTGCATACTTAGTACATCACTTTACAATACATTTCATGCTATGTACGCCCATTGTGTGCATACTTAGTACATTGTTTTACAATACATTTTATGCTATGTATGCCCATTGTGTGCATACTTAGTACATCACTTTACAATACATTTCATGCTATGTACGCCCATTGTGTGCATACTTAGTACATTGGTTTACATTACACTTATGCTATGTATGTCCATTACGTGCATACTTAGTACATTGTTTTACATTGCATTTCTGTTGCATATGCTCATCCAGCATATGAACACATTATACTACATTTTGAACCGTTGTAACCATTTGACTATGTGAACCGTCGTAACCCTTTGATTATATGAACCGTTTGTAACTATTGAACCGTGTGAACCATTTGTATCTGTTAACATGATTTACATTTGACAATAGACATTTGACTATACATAAACATTTCTACAATTGTTAAACATTACATCTTGGTGGTTTGGTTTGAGTAAGTGATTTAAGTAACGAGGCGTGTGTAATATGATACAAGCATGGTGGATACGCCGCTAGTACTTCCTATATATAAGTGTTTGTATGGTATTACATACCGTAGCGTTATTTGAATCATTTCAATTTGAGACATATAACATTTTATACAAATAACATACTTTTCACAAGACATTGTTTTACAAACAACTTATCTTATACAAACTCATTTTACATGGTTATTCATTTAACCATACATTATTCTCTTACTTATACATATCATCTGATCTTATCGTTTTTCAAATGATTTACAAGACAAAGCAAATTACAAGGTTCATGACTAAACATTTTCTCAAACATAAGTCATGAATTCTGTTTTCACAAAACCTATGTATCTCACAGGCATTTTTATGCTGACGTACCTATTTTCACATGTGTTTTCAGGAGATGATGCATAGGACTTATCAAGACATACTTAGGCGGACCAGTGCCTTAGTGACTTAAAACGAGACAAGAACTAGTTAATTTTTGTTATATACTCTTTGTTTCTTGTTTAAAACAATGTAACTCTCTTGTTTGATTAATAAAACGAAACTTTAATTGCCATGGATTTGAAACAACTAATTCTGTTACAACACTCCCCGACGTTTCCGCCACGTTTTGTATGTTCTACGTGGTCGGGGTGTGACAGAAAACTTGGTATCAGAGCCAATGGTTATAGGGAATTAGGTTATTAGTAATGCTTTGACCTAGTCTATAACCTTACTAGGACCCTAACGCGAGTTTACTTGCGTTTAGTCATAAAACAATACCGTCACCTATCCTTAGGCGACGACCACAACAAGAACATAAATTTCAAAACCGCTTTGAAAACTAATCATCTGTTCTAGGATGATTAATTACTAGGTTTTGAACCCTCTGTTATAAGGTTTTGAACCCCTTTGAGTTTTCAAAACCTCGTCAAAGTTTTGGGTCCAAAATAGTGTGAACACGTGCAAACTGGAAGAGTGAATGCCTGTACCCTGAGTTTTCTGTCTAAGGCTAGAGTGTTCGTACAAATCCACATAATCGGACCAGTCACTCTTACCTGGGAACTCTTGGGGTGAGTGTCCACTTATAGGCGAGCATGTCTTCGCGATACACTATGAGGATCTATTTGCTTTGATTCAGCCCTTGTGTTGTTTGTTTGCTTCGTGGTTCAAACAAACGACCATCAACCATGATTTTGGTCGGTAATTGTAACATCCTATTCTTACCCAATGCCATTTCATTTGTTTTCTTTCTTGTTTCTCTTTTAGAATGGCTCCTCGACGCGAAAACCAGATAGCGACTGCCGAACTGGCAGAAATCATTGCGCAGCAAATGGCTGCTCAATTCCCAAACCTCTTTGCTCAATGGAACCAAGCCAACAACAACAACAATGGTCCATGCAATTTCAAGAGTTTTAACTCGGCTAAACCACTCAAGTTTAGTGGTTCTGAGGGAGCGACTGGGCTTCTTCAATGGTTCGAGAGCATTGAGAATACTTTCCGCCACGTGCAGTGTCCTGACAATCGCAAGGTCGAGTTTTCTTCGAGTGTGTTCCAGAAGAGGGCCCTTACGTGGTGGAACGGGGTTATGAGAGATCGTGGTGCAGAAGTTGCTCTAGCACAGACATGGGTTGAACTTAGGGCCCTTATGATGAAGGAATTCTGTCCTCGTCACGAGATCAGGGCCTTAGAAAGGGAATTCAACAATTTGAAGCAAGATAGCGGTGAGCATCGAGCCTACACGGACCGTTATGAGGAGTTAAGTCTGTTGTGCCCAAACATGGTCACGCCTTTGGATAAGGCAATCGAAAAGTACATTGATGGCCTCCCTGACTCAATACAAGACATTGTGACTGGTAGCAACCCTACTACTGTTAGGCAGGCCATTGAGCTATCTGCAACCTTGACTGAATCAAAGATCAGGAAAGGTAAACTTTTCCGAAAAGGTGACAAGAAACCGGTCGAAGAATCGAACCCAATCGAGGAATCAAAGACCATGGATGAACAGACTGGATCCTCTAAGAAGTCAAAGAAGCGAAAGGCTTCTCAGAACTTCGCCGTGGTCACTCACAATGATCAAGCCGTTCCCAACCAACCAGCTCAACCCCCTGCCAGGAAACCCTACAACGGAACTGCACCCTTGTGCAACCAATGTGGCCTACATCATCATGCTGGTGTGAAGTGCCGCACATGCCAAGTTTGCAGACTTATAGGTCATACAGCGAGGGTTTGCCCAACAGCAGCTGCACCAAATCAAGTTAACAACAATCCTGCTCAAGCTCGTTTTCCACCGGGGTCTTGCTACAACTGTGGCGAGATGGGCCATTTTCGTAGGAATTGCCCAAAGCTTGCTAATGCAAATCCAGCACAGGGATGAATATCTGACCGACAGAAGATAACGCTGTTTAGAAAATAATCGAGCCTTGTGTATTATTTTCTTTTGTTATCACGATCTATGAAACAGTTGTTGTTATTGTTGTTATAAATAAATCTTTCATTTACATTTTAATATGTTTATGTGGTTGCATGTATAAACATATCCTCTACAATACCAACAATCAAGGAACCATATTCCTTGAAGAACAGACTACCCCCAAATTTCTTCCATTGTATGATCTCTTGCGTTTTCCACGAAAATCCTAAGTACCCGTTTCTTCCAAGAGAAACGAAGTACGAGGTGCCAAGTTAATAGCAATCAATAACAAGATAATAACAATTAAACAATTATGTGATTATGTGCTTATGTGTTCCCTTTTATGTTTTTTGTCTAATCCAAGTTTTTGTTATCTAAAATCCTTAATGGACTTCTACGTTGTAGTTAAGTCCCTTGGGTTATAAAGTACTACTCCATAATTAGACCCCTTGAGTGGTCTAGTTAAACTGATCGATCCAAAAATCTGGTTAGGAATATTATGTGATGATATAGATGAAAGGACTACTTGGTGGCCTAATTAAGAAGATCCTCTGTCGATCTAATTAAAAGGACCCTATGGTAGTCTAGTCACCCTCATCACAAGTTTAATATCCTTCCCCACAACATTACAAAACGAACTGTACGGACTGTGCAAGGAATTACGTAATTATGGATGCATACATAATTATGGAATTTAGTGCACAGAAATCACAGCAAGTTCTATCATGTATCTAAGTTAACCCAATTCATTTCCAATTCTGATGAAGCATCCGTTGAGGAAAAATGAACTAGCTATTCATTTTTCACTTCTGAGGAATATCCGTTGAGGAAATGAATATCCGTTTATCCTTCATTTCCAACTCTGAGGAAGCAACCGTTGAAAATGACTCCGTTAGTTCATTTTCGTTTCTGAAGATTATCCGTTGAGGAAATGAATATCCGTTGTTAAATCTTTCATTTCCGTACCTGAGGAAGCAACCGTTGAAAATGACTCCGTTAGTTCATTTCCGTTTCTGAAGATTTTCCGTTGAGTAAATGAATATCCGTTGATTATTCCTTCATTTCAAATTCTGAAGAATAACCGTTGAGGAAAATGACCCCGTTTGTTCATTTTCGTTCTGAAGATTATCCGTTGAGGAAATGAATATCCGTTGATTATTCCTTCATTTCAAATTCTGAAGAATAACCGTTGAGGAAAATAACCCCGTTTGTTCATTTTCGTTCTGAAGAATATCCATTGAGAGAAATGAATATCCGTGGATTATTACTTCATTCCCGTTTCTGACGAAGGACCCGTTGAGGAAGAATGAATCATCCATTCGTTTTCACTTCTGAAGAATATCCGTTGAGGGAAATGTATATCCGTTTAGTTAAGAATCCTTTATTTTCCATTTCCGAAGAACCCGTTGAAGAAAATGACTCCGTTCGTTCATTTTCGCTTCTGAAAAATATCCGTTGAGGAAAATAACAAAATTATGCTTTACATATCTTTGATGGCTATTTAACACAAAGTCACAGACAGACTTCTACGAATAAATTTCGGGACGAAATTTCCTTAACTAGGGGAGACTGTGACACCTGGGTCACTGCGACCATCAAACAAATACCAAGACAATGAAATATTGTATTTCATACTTGGGATCTGTATAAATATGTGTATCTTTTGCACATATCAATTCTTGTTCGATTTCAAGCTCTAAATCGCTTTCTGTAAGGTTATTCGCGCACTGATGCGTAAATATAACCAGTTTAATGCAACATACACTCCGGAATAGTGAAATAGGCTTAACATACCTTAAATAACCTTTACATAACTTAGAAATAAGTTTTGAAGGCTTTCGTATGGCAAAATCAAGTTAAATCGCTTACAGGGACTAAACTTGACAAACTGTGAAAGTATGCCAATTTGAACTGTAACGAACATTCCGGAACATGACCATAAGTTAAACACACCCTAAATATCCTTTGCATAGCTTAGAAATAGGCTTTGAGGGGTTCGGTGTGCTAAAATAAACTTTTGGGTCATTCAGGGACTAAAAGTGTCAAAAAGTGCACAAGTTTGCATTTTCGCGCATAACTTACGTTCTGAATACATCCGGACATCCAAAAATTTATGTAAGCACTAAAATATTTTATTTTAGTGTTTGGCATAAGAAAAATCCATTCGTCCCGCCATTCGGATCGTTTTTCGCGCTTACGCGCATTCCGTCGTAATTAACCGAACATCGCAACTGTATGGCTAAACGAACCGACATCCGAGATATTTTTGAGCACATTTTAAGTTCCCTATACTTTAACTTCATTTTAGAGCTTTGAAATGGGGTTAACGGGGCTTAAACGTGTGAAAAATGCATCAAATAGCAAGTTTGGAGCTTCAGGGGCCTGTTTTGCCATTTTTGAAACATTCTGGTCTGCAGGTGCCTTGCGCACCTCAACACTCTCATTGTTGCGGTGTGCAAGCAGGGGTCAGATATGCAGAAAATCGTTTTCTCAGCTGTTAACAGCCTTTAACCCCTCCAAAGGCCAAGGCCAAGTGTCAAACTCTTGTGGTGGAGCAATATGAGTTACCACAACATTCCGACAAGTGTACGGGTGAGATCATTCCCTCTTTTCCAAGAAACGATCCTAACGGTGAACCGAAAACTATAAATACCCACCTTATGTTCACTCATTCCTCACAAGAATCTGATCTAATGTGCTCTAAGTTGAAACCTTTGTTTCATACCTGAGCTATTTTGATCTAGATTAGCATTCGGGAACCCTTTGTAAGTGTTCCTTCGTTCTTTTATTGCTTTCGAGTCCGAAAGTCAAACTTTGTTTGACTTTCTGCATTGACCAGTTTATGGTCAATGCGAAGTTCGTTTGAACTTCGCAACGTGATTGTAATCACGATGGTTATAGTCCCTTGTGACTATGCCTACTGATTACCACGTTGTCTAGGGTCGTAAGGGTAAGCGATATAATAAATCGCTTATACCTTCGAACCCGACCCATTTGGTCAATCATTAGGATCCGAACAAAACACATTAGGTGACCATAGTATATAGGGAATAAACTTCCGAGGTTATACCTTATGGTCGCTTCGTTTCAGTAGTTGTATGATAGGTAGTTTATATGCCTTAGGTAAATTACCAAAATACCCCTTTGATGCCAAAATTCATTTTAAACATATGTAACATAACTTTTGACATCTAAACTGATTTGACAACAATATTAGACATGTTAAGGCATATGTTACTTGTCATAGGACTAGTTAGGCGGTCCGAACGCGTTTCACGCGAACGACGCGTTAAAGTAGCATAAGCTACCTAAACGGGTCGTAATGGGTCGTAAGCACTTATGTTAGGTTTCATTTAGTATGTAGGATTTGTTAAACCATATTACACGAGTCTCCATACTCGTTTGGTTTACGAACCCTCATTCTATCCGATCCTCCGAGTTAGGTCCGGTTTATTAACATAGTTACCTATATTAGGTGCCGTTTGATTCCGTGATCTCTAGCATTGCTTGGTGGTTATCTTAGGACTTCTGAGCAATCTCATGTGAGTACATAGACCCCTCTTTTACTGTTTTCCAAACTGTTTTGGGGTGAAACACATGTGCCTACTTGTTACTTTCATGCTTTCCTGTTTTCACATCATATACTTGTTATGTTCATTAGTACACTATTGGTACATGATTTACATTACATTTCTGCTATGTATGTTGACTGATAGCATGCTAGCACATTGATTTACATGACTTTTCTGCTTTGTATGTTAACTTAGCATACTTAGTACATCACTTTACAATACATTTTATGCTATGTATGCCCATTGTGTGCATACTTAGTACATCACTTTACAATACATTTCATGCTATGTACGCCCATTGTGTGCATACTTAGTACATTGTTTTACAATACATTTTATGCTATGTATGCCCATTGTGTGCATACTTAGTACATCACTTTACAATACATTTCATGCTATGTACGCCCATTGTGTGCATACTTAGTACATTGTTTTACATTACACTTATGCTATGTATGTCCATTACGTGCATACTTAGTACATTGTTTTACATTGCATTTCTGTTGCATATGCTCATCCAGCATATGAACACATTATACTACATTTTGAACTGTTGTAACCATTTGACTATGTGAACCGTCGTAACCCTTTGATTATATGAATCGTTTGTAACTATTGAACCGTGTGAACCATTTGTATCTGTTAACATGATTTACATTTGACAATAGACATTTGACTATACATAAACATTTCTACAATTGTTAAACATTACATCTTGGTGGTTTGGTTTGAGTAAGTGATTTAAGTAACGAGGCGTGTGTAATATGATACAAGCATGGTGGATACGCCGCTAGTACTTCCTATATATAAGTGTTTGTGTGTTATTACATACCGTAGCGTTATTTGAATCATTTCAATTTGAGACATATAACAATTTATACAAATAACATACTTTTCACAAGACATTGTTTTACAAACAACTTATCTTATACAAACTCATTTTACATGGTTATTCATTTAACCATACATTATTCTCTTACTTATACATATCATCTGATCTTATCGTTTTTCAAATGATTTACAAGACAAAGCAAATTACAAGGTTCATGACTAAACATTTTCTCAAACATAAATCATGAATTCTGTTTTCACAAAACCTATGTATCTCACAGGCATTTTTATGCTGACGTACCTATTTTCACATGTGTTTTCAGGAGATGATGCATAGGACTTATCAAGACATACTTAGGCGGACCAGTGCCTTAGTGACTTAAAACGAGACAAGAACTAGTTAATTTTTGTTATATACTCTTTGTTTCTTGTTTAAAACAATGTAACTCTCTTGTTTGATTAATAAAACGAAACTTTAATTGCCATGGATTTGAAACAACTAATTCTGTTACAACACTCCCCGACGTTTCCGCCACGTTTTGTATGTTCTACGTGGTCGGGGTGTGACAGAAAAGTTGGTATCAGAGCCAATGGTTATAGGGAATTAGGTTATTAGTAATGCTTTGACCTAGTCTATAACCTTACTAGGACCCTAACGCGAGTTTACTTGCGTTTAGTCATAAAACAATACCGTCACCTATCCTTAGGCGACGACCACAACAAGAACATAAATTTCAAAACCGCTTTGAAAACTAATCATCTGTTCTAGGATGATTAATTACTAGGTTTTGAACCCTCTGTTATAAGGTTTTGAACCCCTTTGAGTTTTCAAAACCTCGTCAAAGTTTTGGGTCCAAAATAGTGTGAACACGTGCAAACTGGAAGAGTGAATGCCTGTACCCTGAGTTTTCTGTCTAAGGCTAGAGTGTTCGTACAAATCCACATAATCGGACCAGTCACTCTTACCTGGGAACTCTTGGGGTGAGTGTCCACTTATAGGCGAGCATGTCTTCGCGATACACTATGAGGATCTATTTGCTTTGATTCAGCCCTTGTGTTGTTTGTTTGCTTCGTGGTTCAAACAAACGACCAACAACCATGATTTGGGTCGGTAATTGTAACATCCTATTCTTACCCAATGCCATTTCATTTGTTTTCTTTCTTGTTTCTCTTTTAGAATGGCTCCTCGACGCGAAAACCAGATAGCGACTGCCGAACTGGCAGAAATCATTGCGCAGCAAATGGCTGCTCAATTCCCAAACCTCTTTGCTCAATGGAACCAAGCCAACAATAACAACAATGGTCCATGCAATTTCAAGAGTTTTAACTCGGCTAAACCACTCAAGTTTAGTGGTTCTGAGGGAGCGACTGGGCTTCTTCAATGGTTCGAGAGCATTGAGAATACTTTCCGCCACGTGCAGTGTCCTGACAATCGCAAGGTCGAGTTTTCTTCGAGTGTGTTCCAGAAGAGGGCCCTTACGTGGTGGAACGGGGTTATGAGAGATCGTGGTGCAGAAGTTGCTCTAGCACAGACATGGGTTGAACTTAGGGCCCTTATGATGAAGGAATTCTGTCCTCGTCACGAGATCAGGGCCTTAGAAAGGGAATTCGACAATTTGAAGCAAGATAGCGGTGAGCATCGAGCCTACACGGACCGTTATGAGGAGTTAAGTCTGTTGTGCCCAAACATGGTCACGCCTTTGGATAAGGCAATCGAAAAGTACATTGATGGCCTCCCTGACTCAATACAAGACATTGTGACTGGTAGCAACCCTACTACTGTTAGGCAGGCCATTGAGCTATCTGCAACCTTGACTGAATCAAAGATCAGGAAAGGTAAACTTTTCCGAAAAGGTGACAAGAAACCGGTCGAAGAATCGAACCCAATCGAGGAATCAAAGACCATGGATGAACAGACTGGATCCTCTAAGAAGTCAAAGAAGCGAAAGGCTTCTCAGAACTTCGCCGTGGTCGCTCACAATGATCAAGCCGTCCCCAACCAACCAGCTCAACCCCCTGCCAGGAAACCCTACAACGGAACTGCACCCTTGTGCAACTAATGTGGCCTACATCATCATGCTGGTGTGAAGTGCCGCACATGCCAAGTTTGCAGACTTATAGGTCATACAGCGAGGGTTTGCCCAACAGCAGCTGCACCAAATCAAGTTAACAACAATCCTGCTCAAGCTCGTTTTCCACCGGGGTCTTGCTACAACTGTGGCGAGATGGGCCATTTTCGTAGGAATTTCCCAAAGCTTGCTAATGCAAATCCAGCACAGGGATGAGTATCTGACCGACAGAAGATAACGCTGTTTAGAAAATAATCGAGCCTTGTGTATTATTTTCTTTTGTTATCACGATCTATGAAACAGTTGTTGTTATTGTTGTTATAAATAAATCTTTCATTTACATTTTAATATGTTTATGTGGTTGCATGTATAAACATATCCTCTACAATACCAACAATCAAGGAACCATATTCCTTGAAGAACAGACTACCCTCAAATTTCTTCCATTGTATGATCTCTTGCGTTTTCCACGAAAATCCTAAGTACCCGTTTCTTCCAAGAGAAACGAAGTACGAGGTGCCAAGTTAATAGCAATCAATAACAAGATAATAACAATTAAACAATTATGTGATTATGTGCTTATGTGTTCCCTTTTATGTTTTTGGTTTAATCCAAGTTTTTGTTATCTAAAATCCTTAATGGACTTCTACGTTGTAGTTAAGTCCCTTGGGTTATAAAGTACTACTCCATAATTAGACCCCTTGAGTGGTCTAGTTAAACTGATCGATCCAAAAATCTGGTTAGGAATATTATGTGATGATATAGATGAAAGGACTCCTTGGTGGCCTAATTAAGAAGATCCTCTGTCGATCTAATTAAAAGGACCCTATGGTAGTCAAATCACCCTCATCACAAGTTTAATATCCTTCCCCACAACATTACAAAACGAACTGTACGGACTGTGCAAGGAATTACGTAATTATGGATGCATACATAATTATGGAATTTAGTGCACAGAAATCACAGCAAGTTCTATCATGTATCTATGTTAACCCAATTCATTTCCAATAATGATGAAGCATCCGTTGAGGAAAAATGAACTAGCTATTCATTTTTCACTTCTGAGGAATATCCGTTGAGAAAATGAATATCCGTTTATCCTTCATTTCCAACTCTGAGGAAGCAACCGTTGAAAATGACTCCGTTAGTTCATTTTCGTTTCTGAAGATTATCCGTTGAGGAAATGAATATCCGTTGTTAAATCTTTCATTTCCGTACCTGAGGAAGCAACCGTTGAAAATGACTCCGTTAGTTCATTTTCGTTTCTGAAGATTATCCGTTGAGGAAATGAATATCCGTTGATTATTCCTTAATTTCAAATTCTGAAGAATAACCGTTGAGGAAAATGACCCCGTTTGTTCATTTTCGTTCTGAAGATTATCCGTTGAGGAAATGAATATCCGTTGATTATTCCTTCATTTCAAATTCTGAAGAATAACCGTTGAGGAAAATGACCTCGTTTGTTCATTTTCGTTCTGAAGAATATCCATTGAGAGAAATGAAAATCCGTGGATTATTCTTTCATTCCCGTTTCTGACGAAGGACCCGTTGAGGAAGAATGAATCATCCATTCGTTTTCACTTCTGAAGAATATCCGTTGAGGGAAATGTATATCCGTTTAGTTAAAAATCCTTTATTTTCCATTTCCGAAGAACCCGTTGAAGAAAATGACTCCGTTCGTTCATTTTCGCTTCTGAAAAATATCCGTTGAGGAAAATAACAAAATTATGCTTTACATATCTTTGATGGCTATTTAACACAAAGTCACAGACAGACTTCTACGAATAAATTTCGGGACGAAATTTCCTTAAGTAGGGGAGACTGTGACACCTGGGTCACTGCGACCATCAAACAAATACCAAGCCAATGAAATATTGTATTTCATACTTGGGATCTGTATAAATATGTGTATCTTTTGCACATATCAATTCTTGTTCGATTTCAAGCTCTAAATCGCTTTCTGGAAGGTTATTCGCGCACTGATGCGTAAATATAACCAGTTTAATGCAACAAACACTCCGGAATAGTGAAATAGGCTTAACATACCTTAAATAACCTTTACATAACTTAGAAATAAGTTTTGAAGGCTTTGGTATGGCAAAATCAAGTTAAATCGCTTACAGGGACTAAACTTGACAAACTGCGAAAGTATGCCAATTTGAACTGTAACGAACATTCCAGAACATGACCATAAGTTAAACACACCCTAAATATCCTTTTCATATCTTATAAATAGGCTTTGAGGGGTTCGGTGTGCTAAAATAAACTTTTGGGTCATTCAGGGACTAAAAGTGTCAAAAAGTGCACAAGTTTGCATTTTCGCGCATAACTTACGTTCTGAATACATCCGGACATCCAAAAATTTATGTAAGCACTAAAATATTTTATTTTAGTGTTTGGCATAAGAAAAATCCATTCGTCCCGCCATTCGGATCGTTTTTCGCGCTTACGCGCATTCCGTCGTAATTAACCGAACATCGCAACCGTACGGCTAAACGAACCGACATCCGAGATATTTTTGAGCACATTTTAAGTTCCCTATACTTTAACTTCATTTTAGAGCTTTGAAATGGGGTTAACGGGGCGTAAACGTGTCAAAAATGCATCAAATAGCAAGTTTGGAGCTTCAGGGGCCTGTTTTGCCATTTTTGAAACATTCTGGTCTGCAGGTGCCTTGCGCACCTCAACACTCTCATTGTTGCGGTGCGCAAGCAGGGGTCAGATATGCAGAAAATCTTTTTCTCAGCTGTTAACAGCCTTTAACCCCTCCAAAGGCCAAGGCCAAGTGTCAAACTCTTGTGGTGGAGCAATATGAGTTACCACAACATTCCGACAAGTGTACGGGTGAGATCATTCCCTCTTTCCAAGAAACGATCCTAACGGTGAACCGAAAACTATAAATACCCACCTTATGTTCACTCATTCCTCACAAGAATCTGATCTAATGTGCTCTAAGTTGAAACCTTTGTTTCATACCTGAGCTATTTTGATCTAGATTAGCATTCGGGGACCCTTTGTAAGTGTTCCTTTGTTCTTTTATTGCTTTCGAGTCCGAAAGTCAAACTTTTTTTGACTTTCTGCATTGACCAGTTTATGGTCAATGCGAAGTTCGTTTGAACTTCGCAACGTGATTGTAATCACGATGGTTATAGTCCCTTGTGACTATGCCTACTGATTACCACGTTGTCTAGGGTCGTAAGGGTAAGCGATCTAATAAATCGCTTATACCTTCGAACCCGACCCATTTGGTCGATCATTAGGATCCAAACAAAACACATTAGGTGACCATAGTATATAGGGAATAAACTTCCGAGGTTATACCTTATGGTCGCTTCGTTTAAGTAGTTGTAAGATAGGTAGTTTATATGCCTTAGGTAAATTACCAAAATACCCCTTTGATGCCAAAATTCATTTTAAACATATGTAACATAACTTTTGATATCAAAACTGATTTGACAACAATATTAGACATGTTAAGGCATATGTTACTTGTCATAGGACTAGTTAGGCGGTCCGAACGCGTTTCACGCGAACGACGCGTTAAAGTAGCATAAGCTACCTAAACGGGTCGTAATGGGTCGTAAGCACTTATGTTAGGTTTCATTTAGTATGTAGGCTTTGTTAAACAATTATTACACGAGTCTCCATACTCGTTTGGTTTATGAACCCTCATTCTATCCGATCCTCCGAGTTAGGTCCGGTTTATTAACATAGTTACCTATATTAGGTGCCATTTGATTCCGTGATCTCTAGCATTGCTTGGTGGTTATCTTAGGACTTCTGAGCAATCTCATGTGAGTACATAGACCCCTCTTTTACTGTTTTCCAAACTGTTTTGGGGTGAAACACATGTGCCTACTTGTTACTTTCATGCTTTCCTGTTTTCACATCATATACTTGTTATGTTCATTAGTACACTATTAGTACATGATTTACATTACATTTCTGCTATGTATGTTGACTGATAGCATGCTAGCACATTGATTTACATGACTTTTCTGCTTTGTATGTTAACTTAGCATACTTAGTACATCACTTTACAATACATTTTATGCTATGTATGCCCATTGTGTGCATACTTAGTACATCACTTTACAATACATTTCATGCTATGTACGCCCATTGTGTGCATACTTAGTACATTGTTTTACAATACATTTTATGCTATGTATGCCCATTGTGTGCATACTTAGTACATCACTTTACAATACATTTCATGCTATGTACGCCCATTGTGTGCATACTTAGTACATTGTTTTACATTACACTTATGCTATGTATGTCCATTACGTGCATACTTAGTACATTGTTTTACATTGCATTTCTGTTGCATATGCTCATCCAGCATATGAACACATTATACTACATTTTGAACCGTTGTAACCATTTGACTATGTGAACCGTCGTAACCCTTTGATTATATGAACCGTTTGTAACTATTGAACCGTGTGAACCATTTGTATCTGTTAACATGATTTACATTTGACAATAGACATTTGACTATACATAAACATTTCTACAATTGTTAAACATTACATCTTGGTGGTTTGGTTTGAGTAAGTGATTTAAGTAACGAGGCGTGTGTAATATGATACAAGCATGGTGGATACGCCGCTAGTACTTCCTATATATAAGTGTTTGTATGGTATTACATACCGTAGCGTTATTTGAATCATTTCAATTTGAGACATATAACAATTTATACAAATAACATACTTTTCACAAGACATTGTTTTACAAACAACTTATCTTATACAAACTCATTTTACATGGTTATTCATTTAACCATACATTATTCTCTTACTTATACATATCATCTGATCTTATCGTTTTTCAAATGATTTACAAGACAAAGCAAATTACAAGGTTCATGACTAAACATTTTCTCAAACATAAGTCATGAATTCTGTTTTCACAAAACCTATGTATCTCACAGGCATTTTTATGCTGACGTACCTATTTTCACATGTGTTTTCAGGAGATGATGCATAGGACTTATCAAGACATACTTAGGCGGACCAGTGCCTTAGTGACTTAAAACGAGACAAGAACTAGTTAATTTTTGTTATATACTCTTTGTTTCTTGTTTAAAACAATGTAACTCTCTTGTTTGATTAATAAAACGAAACTTTAATTGCCATGGATTTGAAACAATTAATTCTGTTACAACACTCCCCGACGTTTCCGCCACGTTTTGTATGTTCTACGTGGTCGGGGTGTGACAGAAAAGTTGGTATCAGAGCCAATGGTTATAGGGAATTAGGTTATTAGTAATGCTTTGACCTAGTCTATAACCTTACTAGGACCCTAACGCGAGTTTACTTGCGTTTAGTCATAAAACAATACCGTCACCTATCCTTAGGCGACGACCACAACAAGAACATAAATTTCAAAACCGCTTTGAAAACTAATCATCTGTTCTAGGATGATTAATTACTAGGTTTTGAACCCTCTGTTATAAGGTTTTGAACCCCTTTGAGTTTTCAAAACCTCGTCAAAGTTTTGGGTCCAAAATAGTGTGAACACGTGCAAACTGGAAGAGTGAATGCCTGTACCCTGAGTTTTCTGTCTAAGGCTAGAGTGTTCGTACAAATCCACATAATCGGACCAGTCACTCTTACCTGGGAACTCTTGGGGTGAGTGTCCACTTATAGGCGAGCATGTCTTCGCGATACACGCTTTGATTCAGCCATTGTGTTGTTTGTTTGCTTCGTGGTTCAAACAAACGACCATCAACCATGATTTTGGTCGGTAATTGTAACATCCTATTCTTACCCAATGCCATTTCATTTGTTTTCTTTCTTGTTTCTCTTTTAGAATGGCTCCTCGACGCGAAAACCAGATAGCGACTGCCGAACTGGCAGAAATCATTACGCAGCAAATGGCTGCTCAATTCCCAAACCTCTTTGCTCAATGGAACCAAGCCAACAACAACAACAATGGTCCATGCAATTTCAAGAGTTTTAACTCGGCTAAACCACTCAAGTTTAGTGGTTCTGAGGGAGCGACTGGGCTTCTTCAATGGTTCGAGAGCATTGAGAATACTTTCCGCCACGTGCAGTGTCCTGACAATCGCAAGGTCGAGTTTTCTTCGAGTGTGTTCCAGAAGAGGGCCCTTACGTGGTGGAACAGGGTTATGAGAGATCGTGGTGCAGAAGTTTCTCTAACACAGTGATGTGCGATAAAGTGTTATATATATTAGGTGTATATTTTAAGCCCTTTTTAACACTTATTTTAACCAAGTTTTAAATTTATAAAACACGATATTTCACTAACACTAAACACACATATGGGCAAGTGCACCCATCGTTGAGTGTAGTATAGCGTTGGTAAGATACCGAGGTCGTCCAAGGACACAAGAGCTTTTAATACCGGTTTCCTCAACGTCTAACCAAAATAAAAGTTTAGAAAAATGTTTTAAACTAAGAAAAATAAAAACTAACTAAAATGCTGAAAATAAAAATAAAAGAAAAACAGATAGACAAGATGAATCACTTGGTTCCGACTCGTATCTAGTATAACCTTTGATTATTTCCGCAGTTTTGCACATAATTAAGAGATTATCTTAGTTATTGTAGTAGGCCCCTCTTTTGAAGGTGACGTTACCCTCACCCCAGTAGTTTGAGTCAGAAAGGATACAATCCTAAAATGGTGGATTATTGGAAGATAATGAATTAAGTTATTAATGCAGTATTGTGGTAGGCCCCGCTTTTGGCGGTGACGTTACCCTCGGCTAAGTAGTCTGAGTCAGCAGGGATACAGTCCTAAATAGCCGGGTTATAGTATTAATAGTAGTTAACTTATGAGGGGATCAAAGAGTTTGGACCCCCGCCATCCAATACCGTGAAGTATTGAAGGAGGTCCTACTAAATTTGACCCAGGTCCATTGCAGGACCTCTAAACGCTGAACAATGGCAAGACCTTTACCAAACCGTTCCCTTAACCTCCGACCAGGTAGCCAACATACCTCCATATAGACCGTGGAGATATGAATGGTGAAAATCCTTTATTTTATATAGACAGTAAAATAATGCCAAGACACCACGGACAAACGATAAGGAAAGATCACCTTCAACATAAGTAACTAGTTATTAAAGTCATTAATACAAATCCAAATAAAAAGTGCAAAAGATTAGAAATAAAAAGTATTATACTAGACACTTTGTCTTCACCAAGTGATGTAAGAGACTTAGGCAAACATGGCCTTGATTGTCAAGAACTCTTACGATCAATCTTGGATCCCGAGACGACTCACACACTCTACGATGGACAATGGATGATGGTGGTGGATGATGGTGTTGTGATGGTGGTGGGTGGTGGATGAAGTGTGAGAGAGGTGGTGTGCCAAGGGATGAGATGAAATGAATCCAAGCACTCCTATTTATAGGCTGAACAGAGAGCTGGGCACGGCCCCGTGTCCGCTGGACACGGCCCCGTGTCTGTCTGACACTCTCTCTCCTCATTAATTGTAATTCGCAATTACAATAAATGCGCCTGCTGTACTTTCGACACGCCCCCGTGTCCGCTGAGCACGGCCCGTGGTGGGCAATGGAAGCTTCTATGGATTTGTCTTTTCTGCTGCTTCTTGGGCACGCCCCCGTGCTGGCTGAGCACGGGGCGTGTTCAGTCTTCTGTCTTCTCTAATTTGCTTTGCAAGGTGCCGTTGAGGGGTCGGGCAGTCCACTAATGTTCCTTTTCTTGTATTTATGTTGGATTTAGCTGTCTTTTTGCTTCTTTTGCGTTTTTGAGCTCATTTAATCCTGAAAATACAAAAGGAAGACAAAAACACTCTTTTTCCAATATTAGTACTTAAAAAGGGTTAGTTTTATGCCTTATTTGATGTAATTTATATGTTGCATTTTACACACATCAAATACCCCCACACTTGAATTTTTGCTTGTCCTCAAGCAAAACTCTTTAATATGTGGCTTACACTCCCAAATGGAATAGGTAGAAGAGAAGGTTTTTGGGCTTGTCGTAGAGTGTCGGGATGTCCAAGATCTTTTTGGGTTTTATTTTTATTTATTTACAATCCTATTTGTAATGATTTATTTAGAAATTTTCATAGATGAAATTACTTATTTGGGCATAACATGCCTTTTTTTTTTTAAAATTCCATTTATATACAAGTTCACATACCTCACGGGAGAAGTCACTCACACTCGGCCGAATGTGTATTTTTAGTGAATCACTCGAGAGCGGCATGGAACTTATTCCTACCATAGGCTTGCCAAGCAATCAATCCTCCTCCTTTTTAACTTTTATACCTTTGTAAATATCAAGAGGACTTTGTGGGTTAAGGGTTAGGCTTGGGTTAAAGGTAGGTGGTTGGGATAGTGGTTAGTGGTTAGTAGAAAAAGGGTGAAAAACGTAACAAGTGTCGGTTTTCGTAAGACTTTCTATTTTTTATTTTGACGAAGCTTTTATTCAAACAAAGTTATTTTTGATGAACTTGTTTGTTTATTTTCTTTTTGCTTCATCATCAACACATTTTTTTTTTCGAAAAACCGAACTTGTTACTAAAACAAAGGGTTAAAAATAAAAAGGTTTTGGTGGGTAAAAGGGTTTTTGGTTTGGGTGATGAAATGAAAAGGTTTAGGCTCAAAGGGGTTAACTAGGGGGATTTTTGGGTAGGTGGTAAAAGAAAAAGAAAAATAATGGTGTAGAAATAAAAAGGGTTAGTCCTAATGCCTCCATCATTTACTTACTCGGGTTTAAGTTGATAAGGACCGGGAATGTATCGTCATGGCAAGTTCTAGAGTCGTAAGAACCAAGCGGCTATTCACACAAGAAATGAAAAATGAGCATTTAGTCTAAAGATGTAAATTTGTATGCTCAATAAAGGCTCAAAACTCACTTTTGTGGGAATGGGTTTTTATGTGATCAAGTATATATAATCAAATTTTAACTAAGTTTGTCATGCCTTTTCATAATTTTCTTATGTTGGTTCTTTTTTATCACTACGCTATCGGTTGTAAATTTGTAAAAATATAACCTTTTTGAGAACTTGAATTTCCCGAATTAAACCTAGACAAGTAAAAATGAAATTTTTCAAAAAATTTGGGGTGATTAGCGGTTCCAATAGAGTTTTGTGTAAGGCTTGTATTTAGGACTTGCAAAATTCAAGGTTTTAGCATCCCCCCCACACTTAAATTACACATTGTCCTCAATGTGTCCCAAAAATAAATTTTTAGGTTGATTAGATGTGTAAAATAGTGTGTAAAAAGCAAAAATTTGTGTTACTGGTAGTCTGGGCACGGCCCCGTGTCCACTGGACACGACCCCGTGGCGAACTTCCAGTAACACGGACTTACAGAAGGTGGACACGACCCCGTGTCCACTGGACACGGCCACGTGTCTGACAAAAGTCTGCAGGACAGAAGCCAAACAGCAGGTCTGGGAGGTGAGCACGGGGGCGTGTTGGCTGGACACGTCCCTGTGTGGACAGTCTGAAAGCCTGAAAAACAGGTTTCTTCCTCCGGTTTTTCCATCCTGGCCCTATAAGTGCCGAGGCTTAGCACCCCAAGCCTTGGTTTGTACTTGTTTCATCACTTAATACCACACCAAGCAATACAAACATCCTAAATTACCATAGTTAATTGTTCCAAGCATAAAGTAAAAGAAAAATAAAACGGAAAATAAAAGTGTTGCAAGGAAAGTAAGTTGTTCAACTTCTGGCACGCAGGCCACCAATTGTTCGATAGATAAAGGGACTTAAACCTGTGGGCTCGCCATCAACCCGCTCCTGCTCCTCCAAACCCTCTACTCCATATCCTCATCGCTATCATCACCTCCATCCCCATGCCCCGCCATGTACTCCCGGATGCTGCTGATATCGTCTTGTATATCGTTGATGTTGCGTTCAATAGCACCAACCCGGTGGTAAGTATTGTTGGCGAGGTTGTAGGCGTTCCTGGTACACATGAGGTTTTCCTGCATAAGATCATGTAAGCTTTGAAAATTAGGAAAACCTCCTCCTTGTGAGGAGGATTGACCCGGATCACCATGGGGTGGATACTGGTGGTGGGGAGGTGGTGCGTGAAGAACTAGGGCCTCCTGTGGGTTCCATGCATAGCCTTGCGTTCTTTGGAAACTCACTGTTCCGTCTTCCGCCTCATAAAGTAAGTTCATGGCTCGGCAAATGTGGTAGTCAACTCGTCCCGACCATGGGCTTCTTTCAAAGGCTCTTGGAATTTGCGTGTAATGCTTGAAAAGACGGTACACCCATCCTCCGAAGAAGATAGGCGTTGGAGCGCGAGCAAGGCTGTTGAGATGCATGTTTCTTAATAGGAGATACGGAACATCGAGAGACTTTTGGTTGTGGATACAATGGAGGACAACCAAATCTTTCAACCCTACAACACCGCTACTGTCGTGACGTTGGTTTAGAGAGTAGGTGAGGATCCTGTGAATGTAGCGATAGAGCGGATCCCTTAGCTTCGTACTCTTGGTGCTACGAGGGTCATAAATTCCTTCACCGATTTGAGCCCATGCGGCTTGTCTTTCATTTCCCTCCAAGTCTCGTAATCCCCCGGTATTCTCTTCGTTTCCCGATTCCTCTTCTTGGTATAGCCCTATTATGGCTCCAAACTGTGCCATGGAGATCGAGTACATTGTCCCTCCACACCGAAATACAACCCCTTCATTGTCGAATGGGTCACACCTTGAATTGAAGTTGAAGGTACTGTAGAACTCCATGGTGCATTGATGCACCGACCGAAGCCTAGTGTTTAATGCAACAGCTAGTGGTCCCGTAACGATGTTGTTGAATCGGTTCAGCTGGTTTACCAAGGTTAACAGGTCCGTGCAAGCTCTCCTGGGGTACTCCTCGGGTCTTGTTTGAAGTATCTCGTACCTTGCCCTTGCATCGAGCTCACTTGCATTGAACCTTGTGAACTTTGCCATCTGAAAGAATACACCAAAAATTTTACGAAACGATGAGATTTTTAAAGAAACTGCAAACAGTCGGCTGGACACGACCCCGTGTCCAGCGGACACGGCCCCGTGTCCAGAGGTCTGTTACTCAAAAACTTCATTTTTCGACCCGGTTTCGAAAACTTGTAAATTTTTGGTCCAATAGGTGCGGTTTCCCCCGAAAATGAAACCCTAAACACTGTTTTTCCCAAAATATCCCGTTTACCCCATCAATTTTATCTTTTTCGGTTCAAGAACAAGGGTTTTGGGGTTTTTGTAAGAAATCGGGTGAATCTATGAACAATCTAAGTGTATTTACTTTCCTTATCACTAATCTAACTAAATGCAAACAGATTTAGGCAAAAATTTTAGGTTCGATCCGGATGAACTTCAAGAACCCTAGATTTTCCCCAAATTTGTGGTGTTTTAACTACATGCAAGTAACTAATCTAACTACTAAGAGTGATAGAATCATACCTTGACTTTGTTAGATCGATAGGAGACGTCGAAATTTCGTGAAAAATCGCCTAGAACCAGAGGTTTTTGTGGGGAAACGGGGCGTGTGGAATGAAGAAACTGTTTTGAAAAAGGGGTTTTAACCCGTCTGCAGCGTGAACACGGCCCCGTGTCCAGCGGACACGGCCTCGTGCCGAGCAGCAGTTTTTTTTTTTTTTAGTGCACGTGTGAATGCCCCTATTTTCCCATAAGCTATGGTTACAAAACTTACCGCTTTATTTTGTCGTCTCAATCGTTCGTAACTTACCAGGCATGATGCTTTTATTCTTCCACGGTTTGAAGCGAGATCTCTTCTTCTTCATCCTCAATAAATCCTTGATAGAGTTTCAGCCGTTGGCCATTGACTTTAAATGGTGGCCCATTTCGAGATTTAATTTCTACTGCACCGTGTGGAAAAATGTGGGTGACGGAAAAAGGTCCTGACCACCTAGACTTTAATTTACCAGGAAACAATCGAAGTCGTGAATTAAACAAAAGAACTAGATCCCCTACCCGAAATTCATTAGGTTTAATATGTTTGTCATGCAAATTTTTCATTCTTTCCTTATAAATTTCAGAGTTTGAGTATGCATAATTTCTAAGCTCGTCTAATTCATTTATTTGACAAAATCGATTTTTACCAGCAAATTCTAGATCTAAGTTTACATTTTTGATTGCCCAGTAGGCTTTGTGTGCAATTTCTACTGGTAAATGACAACTTTTTCCATAAACTAGCTTATATGGGGTTGTACCTATTGTTGTTTTATAAGCAGTTCGAAAAGCCCATAAAGCATCGTCTAATTTATCAGCCCATTCCTTTTTATTTAACCCTACGGTTTTTTCGAGTATTCGTTTTAAACCTCTATTAGTCACTTCGGCTTGTCCATTTGTTTGAGGGTGATACGCAGTCGAAACCCGGTGAAAGACCCCATATCTTGTTAAAATTTTTTCAAGTTGATGGTTGTAAAAATGGGTACCTCTATCACCTATTAAAGCTTTAGGTGTGCCAAAACGAGAGAATAATTTTTTCAGAAATTTTACCACGACTCTTCCATCATTTGTTGGAAGTGCCTCGGCCTCGGCCCATTTAGACAAGTAATCTACTGCCACAAGTATATATTTGTTTCCTTTCGATGGTGGGAATGGTCCCATAAAGTCGAGTCCCCACACATCAAATATTTCACAAACAAGAATGCCATTTTGTGGCATTTCGTTTTTGGAAGAAATATTACCTGTTCTTTGGCAAGCATCACATGTTTTTACAAGACTTTGAGCGTCTTTGTAAATGGTTGGCCAATAAAATCCTGAATCAAATACCTTTCGGGCGGTACTGGCAGCACCATGATGTCCTCCGTATGGACCTTCATGACAATGGCGGAGAATTCTTCGTGCTTCTTTACCATGTACGCATCGTCGGACGAGTTGGTCCGCACACATTTTGAAAAGATATGGATCTTCCCAAAAGTAGTGTTTTACATTAGCAAAGAATTTTTTTCTTTGATGATGTGGCCATCCTTTTGCGACTATACCGCTAGCTAGGTAGTTAGCATAGTCGGCGTACCATGGTTCTTCCTTGTATTCCACCATTTCCAGGGACTCAGTTGGAAATTTTTCGTTGATCTGCTCGTCCCTGGTTGCCTCCAAAGCTGGGTCTTCTAGGCGTGAAAGATGATCTGCTGCGGTATTTTCTGCTCCTCTCCTGTCCTTGATTTCAATGTCAAATTCTTGGAGGAGTAGAATCCACCTAATCAAACGTGGTTTTGCGTCTTGCTTCTTGAAGAGATATCGAATGGCTGCATGGTCTGTATAGACTATAGTTTTAGAAAGAACAAGATAAGAACGAAATTTATCAAAAGCAAATACCACAGCTAGTAACTCTTTTTCAGTTGTTGTGTAATTTTCTTGTGCATCATTAAGTGTTTTACTAGCATAATAGATTGGGTGGAAATGTTTTTCTTTTCTCTGTCCTAAGACAGCTCCAACTGCAAAGTCACTGGCATCACACATGATTTCGAAAGGAAAATTCCAATCAGGCACTATCATGATAGGTGCATTGACTAGCATTTCTTTTAGGGTTAGAAATGCTTGATTGCAATCCCTGTCAAAGATGAAAGGAGCATCTTTTTCAAGTAATTTTGTTAGAGGCCTTGAGATCTTTGAAAAGTCTTTGATAAATCGCCTATAAAATCCGGCATGCCCTAGGAAACTTCTGATAGCTCTTACGGAGGATGGAGGTGGTAATCTAGAAATGGTATCTATTTTGGCTCGATCCACCTCCATTCCTTCGCTTGAGATTTTGTGACCGAGTACTATTCCCTCCGTTACCATGAAATGGCATTTTTCCCAATTAAGGGCGAGGTTAGTTTCCTCACATCGGGATAGCATTCGTTCAAGGTTATCGAGGCATTGGTCATATGAATCCCCAAAGATAGAAAAGTCGTCCATGAAGACTTCCATTGTCTTTTCTATCATGTCATGGAAAATGGCTACCATGCAACGTTGGAATGTTGCTGGGGCATTACATAGACCAAACGGCATGCGTCGATAAGCAAAAGTTCCATAGGGACATGTGAAAGTTGTCTTTTCTTGGTCTTCGGGTGCTATCGGAATTTGAAAGTAACCTGAAAAACCATCCAAGAAACAGTAAAATTTATGACCGGATAATCTTTCTAACATTTGATCAATGAAGAGTAAAGGAAAGTGATCCTTTCTTGTTGCTTCATTTAATCGTCTATAATCTATACATACTCTCCATCCTGTGACGGTCCTCGTTGGTATTAGTTCATTCTTTTCGTTAGTTATTACCGTCATACCTCCTTTCTTTGGAACTACTTGGACGGGACTCACCCAAGGACTATCAGAGATTGGATAGATAAGTCCAGCGTCAAGTAGTTTGATGACTTCGTTTTTAACCACTTCTTGAACATTTGGATTTACTCGACGTTGTGGTTGTATGACCGATTTGTAGTCATCATTCATCAAAATTTTGTGTGTGCACATAGAAGGACTAATTCCTTTTATGTCCACAAGTTTCCAAGCTATTGCATTTTTGTGCTTTTTCAAAAGATTAATTAATTTTTCTTTTTCTAAGTTATCTAATTTAGATGAAATAATTACAGGTAACTTACCATCTTTGTCTAGAAAAGCATATTCCAAACCTTTTGGAAGTTCTTTGAGCTCAAGTGGTGGGTCTTTAGGAGACTCCTTATTTGGTTGCTCGTTTCGATCAAGAACCTTAAAAGTTTGTTCTATGGCGACCTCTTCTTCAACAAAGTGGTCAATCTCTTCACTTGTATCGGGTGGTTCATCTTCATCTTCAATTAGGGGGTCATTATTGCCAAATGGATATTTCATTGATCGTTCGAGATCGACACTTCTTTTAAATGCCCCTAATTGAAGAGGTAGATTATTGAACTTCCGGTTTTTCAAAGCTTCGTGAGTTTTTACAAACGGTCGTCCCAACACTAGAGGAGCGTCATCGAGGATGACAAAGTCGGTTGGGATTACCATTTGATTTGTTTGAACCAAAACATCTTCAACTATACCGATTGATTTTATTACTTTCCGATTGGATAGAAAAATGGGTATTTGAAGTGGAGAAAAATCACTAATACTTAATTTTTCGAAAATGTAGTTAGGCATTATGTTAACACAAAGATCTTTATCGATTGTGACATTACTAATAAACGAATTTTGAAAGAAACATGGAACCGGTGTAATGTTCATTTCAAATGGGTCTTCTTTCATTAGCGAAGTTTGATCATTAGTTAACTTAACACTTACCGTTTTGTCAATTTTTGTGTTAGTGTTTAACTCTTTTAAAAACTTAGCATGAGTGGGCACTAAACAATGATTTTCGAAAGAAGGTGTCAAGAGATTAATTTCTTCAAAATTAGACTCTTCTTGGATTTTAACGTTGTTGGACTCACCTTTTTCGTTGTTTAACTCATGTGTAGGTTTTTCACTTATTTGTTCTTCCATTTTAACACTTTTAGTTATCTCTTCCTTTTTTAATTCTTCTCTTGTGCGGGACTCCTCTTCCCTTGCGCGAGCTTCTTTTATACATCGATCAATAACTCTAATGTGTTCTAATATCCTATCGGTCACTTCGGTTATAGAAAAAGAATCGTTATTTTCTAAGCTTGAATCCGGTTGTTCGACCCTTTGTTCCTCATAATACCCATATGAAGTTGATGGTTCACACCATTGTTCTTCATTGTAAGAATATGATGGATAAGGTTCGTAATTTTGTTCTTCATAATACTCATATGAGGTGGGTTGTTCACGCCATGGTTCCTCATAGTAAGCATACGAAGGTGGTGGCTCATATCTTGGTTCCTCAAAGTATGAGTATGAGGGCTCATACCTTGGTTCATCAAAATATGAGTATGAGGGAGGAGGTTCATACCTTTGGTCTTCATAGGATGTGTATGAAGTTGATGGCTCGTACCTGGGCTCCTCATAGTAGGTGTATGAGTTGGATGGTTAATATGAGTGATTATTTTGAATCGAGCGTGCATTACGACAATTAGTGCAATAATTACCCCTATAATCATCCTCATCATAGGTGTAGTTGTAACCTCCTGAGTATTGATCCATAAGAATCACTCAGCAGACCACAACTGAGTCTCGAGATCAGAAAACAAAAATAAAAACGGAAACAGAGGCTGGACACGGCCCCGTGTTCAGTGAGCACGGCCCCGTGTTCAGGATCTGTATCTGGGCGTTTTAATTAAATTTACTGATTTCGTTGAGCACGGGGCGTGTTCAGTGAGCACGGCCCCGTGGTCAAGCTTCTGTTACTGGGTGTTTTTATGAAAATATGCAGCACGGCCCCGTGTTCAGTGAACACGGCCCCGTGTACAGGCTACAGTAAATGCAAATCTAAACTAAAATGCAGAAAAATGTGCGCGCTTTTAAAAAGGTTTTGAAAAACTGATTAGGCCGTCGATTTTAAGCTTTCTTAAAATCCTTGTGTCCCCGGCAACGGCGCCAAAAACTTGATGTGCGATAAAGTGTTATATATATTAGGTGTATATTTTAAGCCCTTTTTAACACTTATTTTAGCCAAGTTTTAGATTTATAAAACACGATATTTCACTAACACTAAACACACATATGGGCAAGTGCACCCATCGTTGAGTGTAGTATAGCGTTGGTAAGATACCGAGGTCGTCCAAGGACACAAGAGCTTTTAATACCGGTTTATCCTCAACGTCTAACCAAAATAAAAGTTTAGAAAAATGTTTTAAACTAAGAAAAATAAAAACTAACTAAAATGCTGAAAATAAAAATAAAAGAAAAACAGATAGACAAGATGAATCACTTGGTTCCGACTCGTATCTAGTATAACCTTTGATTATTTCCGCACTTTTGCACATAATTAAGAGATTATCTTAGTTATTGTAGTAGGCCCCTCTTTTGAAGGTGACGTTACCCTCACCCCAGTAGTTTGAGTCAGCAAGGATACAATCCTAAAAGGGTGGATTATTGGAAGATAATGAATTAAGTTATTAATGCAGTATTGTGGTAGGCCCCGCTTTTGGCGGTGACGTTACCCTCGTCTAAGTAGTCTGAGTCAGCAGGGATACAGTCCTAAATAGCCGGGTTATAGTATTAATAGTAGTTAACTTATGAGGGGATCAAAGAGTTTGGACCCCCGCCATCCAATACCGTGAAGTATTGAAGGAGGTCCTACTAAATTTGACCCAGGTCCATTGCAGGACCTCTAAACGCTGAACAATGGCAAGACCTTTACCAAACCGTTCCCTTAACCCCGACCAGGTAGCCAACATACCTCCATATAGACCGTGGAGATATGAATGGTGAAAATCCTTTATTTTATATAGACAGTAAAATAATGCCAAGACACCACGGACAAACGATAAGGAAAGATCACCTTCAACATAAGTAACTAGTTATTAAAGTCATTAATACAAAGCCAAATAAAAAGTGCAAAAGATTAGAAATAAAAAGTATTATACTAGACACTTTGTCTTCACCAAGTGATGTAAGAGACTTAGGCAAACATGGCCTTGATTGTCAAGAACTCTTACGATCAATCTTGGATCCCGAGACGACTCACACACTCTACGATGGACAATGGATGATGGTGGTGGATGATGGTGTTGTGATGGTGGTGGGTGGTGGATGAAGTGTGAGAGAGGTGGTGTGCCAAGGGATGAGATGAAATGAATCCAAGCACTCCTATTTATAGGCTGAACAGAGAGCTGGGCACGGCCCCGTGTCCGCTGGACACGGCCCCGTGTCTGTCTGACACTCTCTCTCCTCATTAATTGTAATTCGCAATTACAATAAATGCGCCTGCTGTACTTTCGACACGCCCCCGTGTCCGCTGAGCACGGCCCGTGGTGGGCAATGGAAGCTTCTATGGATTTGTCTTTTCTGCTGCTTCTTGGGAACGCCCCCGTGCTGGCTGAGCACGGGGCGTGTTCAGTCTTCTGTCTTCTCTAATTTGCTTTGCAAGGTGCCGTTGAGGGGTCGAGCAGTCCACTAATGTTCCTTTTTTTGTATTTATGTTGGATTTAGCTGTCTTTTTGCTTCTTTTGCGTTTTTGAGCTCATTTAATCCTGAAAATACAAAAGGAAGACAAAAACACTCGTTTTCCAATATTAGTACTTAAAAAGGGTTAGTTTTATGCCTTATTTGATGTAATTTATATGTTGCATTTTACACACATCACACAGACATGGGCTGAACTTAGGGCCCTTATGATGAAGGAATTCTGTCCTCGTCACGAGATCAGGGCCTTAGAAAGGGAATTCGACAATTTGAAGCAAGATAGCGGTGAGCATCGAGCCTACACGGACCGTTATGAGGAGTTAAGTCTGTTGTGCCCAAACATGGTCACGCCTTTGGATAAGGCAATCGAAAAGTACATTGATGGCCTCCCTGACTCAATACAAGACATTGTGACTGGTAGCAACCCTACTACTGTTAGGCAGGCCATTGAGCTATCTGCAACCTTGACTGAATCAAAGATCAGGAAAGGTAAACTTTTCCGAAAAGGTGACAAGAAACCGGTCGAAGAATCGAACCCAATCGAGGAATCAAAGACCATGGATGAACAGACTGGATCCTCTAAGAAGTCAAAGAAGCGAAAGGCTTCTCAGAACTTCGCCGTGGTCGCTCACAATGATCAAGCCGTCCCCAACCAACCAGCTCAACCCCCTGCCAGGAAACCCTACAACGGAACTGCACCCTTGTGCAACCAATGTGGCCTACATCATCATGCTGGTGTGAAGTGCCGCACATGCCAAGTTTGCAGACTTATAGGTCATACAGCGAGGGTTTGCCCAACAGCAGCTGCACCAAATCAAGTTAACAACAATCCTGCTCAAGCTCGTTTTCCACCGGGGTCTTGCTACAACTGTGGCGAGATGGGCCATTTTCGTAGGAATTACCCAAAGCTTGCTAATGCAAATCCAGCACAGGGATGAATATCTGACCGACAGAAGATAACGCTGTTTAGAAAATAATCGAGCCTTGTGTATTATTTTCTTTTGTTATCACGATCTATGAAACAGTTGTTGTTATTGTTGTTATAAATAAATCTTTCATTTACATTTTAATATGTTTATGTGGTTGCATGTATAAACATATCCTCTACAATACCAACAATCAAGGAACCATATTCCTTGAAGAACAGACTACCCCCAAATTTCTTCCATTGTATGATCTCTTGTGTTTTCCACGAAAATCCTAAGTACCCGTTTCTTCCAAGAGAAACGAAGTACGAGGTGCCAAGTTAATAGCAATCAATAACAAGATAATAACAATTAAACAATTATGTGCTTATGTGTTCCCTTTTATGTTTTTGGTTTAATCCAAGTTTTTGTTATCTAAAATCCTTAATGGACTTCTACGTTGTAGTTAAGTCCCTTGGGTTATAAAGTACTACTCCATAATTAGACCCCTTGAGTGGTCTAGTTAAACTGATCGATCCAAAAATCTGGTTAGGAATATTATGTGATGATATAGATGAAAGGACTCCTTGGTGGCCTAATTAAGAAGATCCTCTGTCGATCTAATTAAAAGGACCCTATGGTAGTCTAGTCACCCTCATCACAAGTTTAATATCCTTCCCCACAACATTACAAAACGAACTGTACGGACTGTGCAAGGAATTACGTAATTATGGATGCATACATAATTATGAATATCCGTTGATTATTCCTTTATTTCAAATTCTGAAGAATAACCGTTGAGGAAAATGACCCCGTTTGTTCATTTTCGTTCTGAAGATTATCCGTTGAGGAAATGAATATCCGTTGATTATTCCTTCATTTCAAATTCTGAAGAATAACCGTTGAGGAAAATGACCCCGTTTGTTCATTTTCGTTCTGAAGAATATCCATTGAGAGAAATGAATATCCGTGGATTATTCCTTCATTCCCGTTTCTGACGAAGGACCCGTTGAGGAAGAATGAATCATCCATTCATTTTCACTTCTGAAGAATATCCGTTGAGGGAAATGTATATCCGTTTGGTTAAAAATCCTTTATTTTCCATTTCCGAAGAACCCGTTGAAGAAAATGACTCCGTTCGTTCATTTTCGCTTCTGAAAAATATCCGTTGAGGAAAATAACAAAATTATGCTTTACATATTTTTGATGGCTATTTAACACAAAGTCACAGACAGACTTCTACGAATAAATTTCGGGACGAAATTTCCTTAAGTAGGGGAGACTGTGACACCTGGGCTACTGCGACCATCAAACAAATACCAAGCCAATGAAATATTGTATTTCATACTTGGGATCTGTAAAAATATGTGTATCTTTTGCACATATCAATTCTTGTTCGATTTCAAGCTCTAAATCGCTTTCTGGAAGGTTATTCGCGCACTGATGCGTAAATATAACCAGTTTAATGCAACAAACACTCCGGAATAGTGAAATAGGCTTAACATACCTTAAATAACCTTTACATAACTTAGAAATAAGTTTTGAAGGCTTTGGTATGGCAAAATCAAGTTAAATCGCTTACAGGGACTAAACTTGACAAACTGCGAAAGTATGCCAATTTCAACTGTAACGAACATTCCGGAACATGACCATAAGTTAAACACACCCTAAATATCCTTTGCATAGCTTAGAAATAGGCTTTGAGGGGTTCGGTGTGCTAAAATAAACTTTTGGGTCATTCAGGGACTAAAAGTGTCAAAAAGTGCACAAGTTTGCATTTTCGCGCATAACTTACGTTCTGAATACATCCGGACATCCAAAAATTTATGTAAGCACTAAAATATTTTATTTTAGTGTTTGGCATAAGAAAAATCCATTCGTCCCGCCATTCGGATCGTTTTTCGCGCTTATGCGCATTCCGTCGTAATTAACCGAACATCGCAACCGTACAGCTAAACGAACCGACATCCGAGATATTTTTTAGCACATTTTAAGTTCCCTATACTTTAACTTCATTTTAGAGCTTTGAAATGGGGTTAACGGGGCTTAAACGTGTCAAAAATGCATCAAATAGCAAGTTTGGAGCTTCAGGGGCCTGTTTTGCCATTTTTGAAACATTCTGGTCTGCAGGTGCCTTGCGCACCTCAACACTCTCATTGTTGCGGTGCGCAAGCAGGGGTCAGATATGCAGAAAATCGTTTTCTCAGCTGTTAACAGCCTTTAACCCCTCCAAAGGCCAAGGCCAAGTGTCAAACTCTTGTGGTGGAGCAATATGAGTTACCACAACATTCCGACAAGTGTACGGGTGAGATCATTCCCTCTTTTCCAAGAAACGATCCTAACGGTGAACCGAAAACTATAAATACCCACCTTATGTTCACTCATTCCTCACAAGAATCTGATCTAATGTGCTCTAAGTTGAAACCTTTGTTTCATACCTGAGCTATTTTGATCTAGATTAGCATTCGGGGACCCTTTGTAAGTGTTCCTTCGTTCTTTTATTGCTTTCGAGTCCGAAAGTCAAACTTTTTTTGACTTTCTGCATTAACCAGTTTATGGTCAATGCGAAGTTCGTTTGAACTTCGCAACGTGATTGTAATCACGATGGTTATAGTCCCTTGTGACTATGCCTACTGATTACCACGTTGTCTAGGGTCGTAAGGGTAAGCGATCTAATATATCGCTTATACCTTCGAACCCGACCCATTTGGTCGATCATTAGGATCCGAACAAAACACATTAGGTGACCATAGTATATAGGGAATAACCTTCCGAGGTTATACCTTATGGTCGCTTCGTTTAAGTAGTTGTATGATAGGTAGTTTATATGCCTTAGGTAAATTACCAAAATACCCCTTTGATGCCAAAATTCATTTTAAACATATGTAACATAACTTTTGACATCTAAACTGATTTGACAACAATATTAGACATGTTAAGGCATATGTTACTTGTCATAGGACTAGTTAGGCGGTCCGAACGCGTTTCACGCGAACGACGCGTTAAAGTAGCATAAGCTACCTAAACGGGTCGTAATGGGTCGTAGGCACTTATGTTAGGTTTCATTTAGTATGTAGGCTTTGTTAAACCATATTACACGAGTCTCCATACTCGTTTGGTTTACGAACCCTCATTCTATCCGATCCTCCGAGTTAGGTCCGGTTTATTAACATAGTTACCTATATTAGGTGCCGTTTGATTCCGTGATCTCTAGCATTGCTTGGTGGTTATCTTAGGACTTCTGAGCAATCTCATGTGAGTACGTAGACCCCTCTTTTACTGTTTTCCAAACTGTTTTGGGGTGAAACACATGTGCCTACTTGTTACTTTCATGCTTTCCTGTTTTCACATCATATACTTGTTATGTTCATTAGTACACTATTAGTACATGATTTACATTACATTTCTGCTATGTATGTTGACTGATAGCATGCTAGCACATTGATTTACATGACTTTTCTGCTTTGTATGTTAACTTAGCATACTTAGTACATCACTTTACAATACATTTTATGCTATGTATGCCCATTGTGTGCATACTTAGTACATCACTTTACAATACATTTCATGCTATGTACGCCCATTGTGTGCATACTTAGTACATTGTTTTACAATACATTTTATGCTATGTATGCCCATTGTGTGCATACTTAGTACATCACTTTACAATACATTTCATGCTATGTACGCCCATTGTGTGCATACTTAGTACATTGTTTTACATTACACTTATGCTATGTATGTCCATTACGTGCATACTTAGTACATTGTTTTACATTGCATTTCTGTTGCATATGCTCATCCAGCATATGAACACATTATACTACATTTTGAACCGTTGTAACCATTTGACTATGTGAACCGTCGTAACCCTTTGATTATATGAACCGTTTGTAACTATTGAACCGTGTGAACCATTTGTATCTGTTAACATGATTTACATTTGACAATAGACATTTGACTATACATAAACATTTCTACAATTATTAAACATTACATCTTGGTGGTTTGGTTTGAGTAAGTGATTTAAGTAACGAGGCGTGTGTAATATGATACAAGCATGGTGGATACGCCGCTAGTACTTCCTATATATAAGTGTTTGTATGGTATTACATATCGTAGCGTTATTTGAATCATTTCAATTTGAGACATATAACATTTTATACAAATAACATACTTTTCACAAGACATTGTTTTACAAACAACTTATCTTATACAAACTCATTTTACATGGTTATTCATTTAACCATACATTATTCTCTTACTTATACATATCATCTGATCTTATCGTTTTTCAAATGATTTACAAGACAAAGCAAATTACAAGGTTCATGACTAAACATTTTCTCAAACATAAGTCATGAATTCTGTTTTCACAAAACCTATGTATCTCACAGGCATTTTTATGCTGACGTACCTATTTTCACATGAATTCTGTTTTCACAAAACTTATCAAGACATACTTAGGCGGACCAGTGCCTTAGTGACTTAAAACGAGACAAGAACTAGTTAATTTTTGTTATATACTCTTTGTTTCTTGTTTAAAACAATGTAACTCTCTTGTTTGATTAATAAAACGAAACTTTAATTGCCATGGATTTGAAACAATTAATTCTGTTACAACACTCCCCGACGTTTCCGCCACGTTTTGTATGTTCTACGTGGTCGGGGTGTGACAGAAAAGTTGGTATCAGAGCCAATGGTTATAGGGAATTAGGTTATTGTTTGTTCTACGTGGTCGGGGTGTGACAAAATAAGCGTTTTTATCATGTTAGGGAGAATGTTCTTGAAGGATCGTGAAACGACCTAACGAGTCGATCAGAAGAGTGCTCAGACTGAATCAGAGGCGGAATTCATTGATTCGGTCTTCGTTTAGCTTGTATTCACTAATAAATGTCTTGTTTATTGATCTTAAACAGATTTACAGTACAGAGACACTTCGACAGGGCTTCGCCGTCGGAAATTAGAAAGTTACAAATGAAATCGTTTGAAGGGTATTTATAGGCCAAGCCCTTCCGTTTGAAGGTGACATGCCACCCTTCAAACGGACACGCTTCAAACGGTCATGCTTCAAACGGTCACGCTTCAAACGGTCTCGCTTCAAACGGACACGCTTCAAATGGAATGGGCTCAATCACATCTAAAACCTACCCTATTTCTCGTATAACGTGCCCTGATCTATCAATTCTAGTATAAGACTCGATACAAGATGAAGTCGACAGACGTATGCACTAACAGTTCTCAAAATTTAAGGGAAAGGAAAAATGATGTTGTTGTAATTCGAATGCGATCCCAATAATTCTCCTTGATCGTCGTCTTGAGATGATTTAGTTATTTCCATCTCAAGTTCTCTTATCAATTGGAGAATTACTTCTTCCATTTGAAATGATTCTTCAAGAATCATATCACCTAGAAGAGATGATTGAGAGCAATCGAGGGAGAGATAGGGATTGTTTTTACTTTCGCCCATCTTAAGGTTACAGGAGAACGATGGGTCTATATAGTGGGGAATATAATTTAAAAAATAACATTTTAATTCCTCATGTGATCCGCCACATACTTGACACCACGCACCATAAGAGGAGCGAAAGTGAAAATGGTCAGCATCATTCATGTTTATGCCAGAAATTACCAACCGTCGGGATCTTACGGTTCGGTTTTCAGTAACTAAAACTTGGGCACGGGGGCATGTTCAGTGGGCACGGCCCCGTGTTCAGCTACTGTCTGACTAAAAACAGGATTGCCAGTACCAAAGATTGGGCACGAGGGCGTGTTCAGCGGGCACGACCCCGTGCTGAGCTCTGCAGAAGATGAAAAATCTAGAAAAGTTCTAAAAAAGCAGAAAAATAAGATAAAAAGATTAGGCCGTTGATTCCTAACTTTCTTAAAATCCTTGTGTCCCCGGCAACGACGCCAAAAAAACTTGATGTGCGTTAGGCATGATATATTTTTCTTTATATTTTAAGCCCTTTTTAACACGTTAGTCAAGTTTTAAAATTTTAAAACAGGATATTCTACTAACACTAAACACACATATGGGCAAGTGCACCCATCGTGAGCATAGTATAGCGTTGGTAAGATACCGAGGTCGTCCATGGACACAAGGGCTTTTAGTACCGGTTTATCCTCAATGTCTAATCAAATCAAAAGTTTTAGAAAAGGTTTTTAACATGAAAAATAAAAACTAAAATGCTGAAAAATAAAAATAAACAGATAGACAAAATGAATCACTTGGATTCGACTCGCCTTTAATGTAACCTTTGATGATTTCCTCACTTTTGCACTTTTTAAGAGATTATCTTAGTTATAGTAGTAGGCCCCTCTTTTGAAGGTGACGTTACCCTCAACCCAGTGGTTTGAGTCAGCAAGGATACAATCCCAAAGGGTCGGAATATTGAAATATAATTAATTAAGTTATTAATACGTAATGTGGTATGCCCCTCTTTTGAAGGTGACGTTACCCTCGGCTAAGTGGTTTGAGTCAGCAGGGATACAATCCCAAGTAGCCAGGTTAATGTATTAATAGTAGTTTACATATGAGGGGATCAAGCTATTCGCACCCCCGCCATCCAATACCAGTGGGTATTGAAGGAGGTCCTACTAAGCTTGACCCAGGTCCTTACAAGATCTATACACTAAACAAGGTAAGAACCTTACCAAACCATTCCATTAACCCCCGACCAGGTAGCAAACATATCTCTATATAGACCGTAGATATATGAATGGTGAAAATCTTTTATTTTATATAGACAGTAAAATAATGCCAAGACACCACGGAAAAATGATAAGAAAGTTTCACCTTCAACATAAGAAACTAGTTATTAAAGTCATTAATACAAAACTAAATAAAAAGTGTGAAAAGATTAAAAATCAATAGTATTACATTAAATGCTTGTCTTCACCAAGTGATGTAAGAGACTTAGGCAAACATGGCCTTTGATTGTCAAGAACTCTTACTATCAATCTTGGATCCCGAGACTACTACACACACTCTAGGTGGATAATGGATGATGGTGATGGATGTGGGTGTTATGATCGTGGTTGAGTGTGGGTGAAGTGGGAGAGAGGTGGTTTGCCAAGGGATGCCTTTGAAGTGAGCCAAGCACCCCTATTTATAGCCTGTACAGAAGCCCGGACACGGCCCCGTGTCCGCTAGACACGGCCCCGTGGCCATCCTCATTCTCTTTCTTCATTAATTGCAATTTGTCTGCATTAGCTCCACACGCCCCCATGTCAGCTGGGCACGACCCCGTGTGCAGAAGCGTATCTGTACTACCAAGATTTGCAAGATTCTGCGAATCTTAGCGTTGACCACGACCCGTGTTGAGCTGGGCACGCCCCCGTGCTGGGAGTAGAAGCTTCCATTGCTTTGTCTTTTCTGCAGACAGTTAGCCACGCCCCCGTGTTCATTAGGCACGGGGCCGTGGTCAGCCTTCTGATCACTTTTTTTTGCTTGGGAAGATGCTGTCGAGGGGTCGGGCATGCCACGCTTATTCCTTTCCTTTGTATTTATGTTAGATTTTGCTGCATATTTGTTCCTTTTGTTCATTTAAGCTCATTTGGTCCTGAAAATACAAAAGGAAGACAAAAGCATACTTTTTCCAACATTAGTACTAAAAAAGGGTTAGTTTTATGCCTCATTTGATGTAATTTATATGTTGCATTTTACACACATCATATACATATAACACGACACTATGGAGTCCAAGTGGATTTCAAACAAAACTGTATGTAATCATGGAATACAATATTCGCATGCAACCGAACGGCACCGAAATGACTTATGTTGAAGGTATACGTCATAAAACAACAAAATATGTGAAAGTTCGGCAAAAAATGAGACGTATACGTGTCTAACCGAGGGAAACATGATAAAACTAAATTTGAAATAATGCCATATACGATCGATAGGCCTATGTTGTATCGTATATCAGATTAATACGCATCGTATAGGCCTATACGATTCGTATTAAACTTTGAATTTTACTAAAAATACCCCTGAATTTATCAGAAAAAACAGGGGTATTTCAGTAAATTCATCAATTAATACGCATCGTATAGGCCTATACGATGCGTATTGAACTATAAATTTCTCAAAAATGTTTTTAAAATCAAGGGTTCCATCATTACAACCACTTGTTTTCAACGGGGATGTAATGCAATGATTCCTCTCAATTGAATAGACAGACACTTGCTTCATAGGACTCACTTGAATCGTCTCTGAAGTACTGAACAACATAAATAACAGCTTCGGTTTCATCAGATGCATAGTTTACCGTGGAAAAATTAGCGAATCTAGAACACTCGTAATCCTCAACCGGCATTGAAACCGGACAGAATCTGTTAAGAAACTGTTCGATTTCACGGTGAGTGGAGAAATTAACGACGGAGAAACTGTTCGACACAAATATGCATCATGAAAGAAGCATATAATGATTCCTCTCAATTGAATAGACAGACACTTGCTTCATAGGACTCACTTGAATCGTATCTGAAGTACTGAACAACAGAAATAACAGGCATGCCTTGAACGAGTCTAGAACTACTCGAAATCCCTCAACCGGCTTTGAAACCGGACGGAATCTATTAAGAAACTGTTCGATTTCGCGGTGAGTGGAGAAATTAGCAAGATAAGAAGGATGAGATAACGGCAGTTAGCTCAAAGAAGTTTCTCTCAATCAGGTGTTCCAATAGATTCTCCTTTTTAACAATGTCCTGTTAATTGTTTCAGATGACATGCTCAATTGAAGATGTAATTGCAAGACTGTTTATCGGGCTTCCAATGCTCACACAGGGTGATAAACAACGCTGAAACATGGGAAGAAAGTCATTGGACAGCCGCAGATGAAGTCAAATGTGATCAAACTTGGACATCAGACGTAAATCTTGAAGAAAGATCCATGGGCCCTATTGTTGGATCTGTGACTCCATGGAAGATGTGATTAAGGTAAGCGTGCCGTGTCATGTGTCATAAAATGTAACATAATCCCAGATTGTCTAAAGAAGCGCTTTTATCATGTGTGATCCAGAGGTCGGTCTCGGGTAGGCATAAGATCCGTGGGCCCTATTATCGGATATGTGACTCCATGGAAGATGTGATTAAGGTAAGCGTGCGGTATCATGTGTTATAAAATGGAACATAATCCCAGATTGTCTAAAGAAGCGCTTTTATCATGTGTCATATTAGAGTAGTATGAACCTGAGTCCATTGTGGTTCGTGAATGTTTCGAATCATCATAGAAGACGTATCAGGTGCGTTGTGGTTGATGTATAGGAGGAGGTTATGAAACAAATATATGTTTATGCGAATTTAAAGGACAATACTGACAGAGGTGCTGGTCTTTTCTCCCACTGTGCAAACTTGAAAAATCTCACCATAACACATCTAATATGACACATGATAAAAGCGCTTCTTTATCTATCATATCATATCATCGACCAACTGGTGGGCTTGAATGCTTTCAATAATACTTAAAAATGGAAATAATCGTGTCAAGATCTTTATCTATCATATCAACGACCAACTGTTCGAAATCCCTTTCGTTTCTCGGGTTCGCATTCGACACAGAAACTTTGAACAAGATAAGAGGATGAGATATCAACAGTTAGCTCGAAGAAATGTTGGTGTTGATCAACTCAGTAGATATGAAATGTTGGTTTTTGCCCCATATCATTTTATCTTCGTTATCCTTTTGTCCCATACGAGATTCTTCGAGAATTGGACATGACACATGATAAAAGCGCTTCTTTAGACAATGTTTTTCTGTCCCATACGAGATTCTTCGAGAATTAGACATGACACATGATAAAAGCGCTTCCTTAGACAATCTGGGATTATGTTCCGCAAATTGGGAACCACATATTCGTGCGTAAAAGCTTGGAAAGATGACCGAATAGAGAACTGAATATCCCCTTGGTAGTTGTTACCATATGACACATGATAAAAGCATAGTCAAAAGAACCCTTACCTGCCACTTAGGGTTTCTTCATCACCTATAACAATGTCGATAAACGTTGATTGGAACACGCCGCTTAAATGGTTTTAATATATTTCATCTTGGACTATCTAGTTTTACACATGAAAATGGATATGATCGTGTCAAGATCTTTATCTATCATGTCATCGACCAACTGCTCGAAATCCCTTTCGTTTCTCGGGTTCGCATTCGACACAACACATCAAAAAATAAAATTCAAAAAATTAGTGCCTTGATACGCATCATATAGGCCTATACGATGCGTATAAAGCCCACTGCCAGACATAACCTGCACCTGTCAGTCTGCCATGTCTTTTACTATATTTCAATACGCATCGTATAGGCCTATACGATGCAAATTGAATCGAAAAAGTGTGCAGACAGACAAGGGGGTGTGCCATTAGAAAACCCCAAAATTAATTAGGTGGACACCATAACATAAAGAGCAAAGCTGGTGTAGTGGTAAAACTTCTTGTTTCCTAACAGGAAGCCATAGGTTCAATCCTTATGCAGTTTGTTTTTGTGTGTGTTTACTTCCTAAACAAACAAATGAAATGGTTTCCTACTTTCCTTACTTCCTAAACAAAATAATAATAATAATAATAATAATAATAATAATAATAATAATAATAATCATCATCTATTTTTTTAGTTTTATAGCTTGAATTTTGTTAATTGTCTAGCTGTGTAAGGATTTATTACTATCAATATAAAGTTTGGAAATTAAAATAACAAGTAAATCTTTGTATCATTGTATGCTATGATTCTATGAATTTGAACTTAGAATTTGTGACTTAGTTCCTTAAAACTTGAATTCTAGAGATAATGATGCAAGAATCGAAAATTGAATGTTATGAATTTGAACTTTAAAAATTTGCAATGTTTTTTTTTTTCGTTTCGAATGACATTGTATTTTTATTGTGTATTTTCTAATGAGTAATAACTATACATTTTTTTGTTATATGTCCTCGCTCCGCTCAAACCCGACCTGAAAGATGATCGACTCGAAAAATTTAACTCTTGGTTGTTAAAACCTTGAACACCGAAACATTTGGACCCCATTGGAAAAAAAATCTAGGGTCTGCCACTGCCACCATCCTTTAACCTAGAGTGAATTGCAAGTTTTGTCCTTTATCTTTATACCCAATTGCAGACGATGTCATTTGTCTTTAAAATTGATGAGTTTTGTACTTAGTGTTTCAAAATACTACAAGCTTTGTCCTTTAGCTCTAACTCAGTTAAAATTTTCTGTTAAATCTGATCATGTGCCTTGCACATGAGGGCATTTTTTTCATTCATCTTTCTAAGGACTAATTATGTAAATAACTCACACTTTTTTCTCACCTCTCTCCACCTCCACCTTCAAGTCAACAACCACCAACCTCCACCACACTTTTTCCTTAACACATTGTCTGCTAAAAAATCACCACCACCAGCCAGTTTTTTTTCCTAATACCTCTGCTACCAAATAATCATTCACAAAGTTATTAATCACAGAGGTAATATGAAGTCCACTATCACCACCAAGTTATTATTCCTAAACAAACAAATGCAATGGTTTCCTACTTTCCTTATTTCCTAAAGAAAATAATAATCTATACTACTTTATTAAGGAAACTGGTTTGGACAAAATAGTAATTTTACCATGAGTATAAATTTTAAAGCATCATATACAAGAGAGCAAAGCCATTTTAGAGGGGTTAAAGTTGAACATTCTTCAAAAATTTAATATGCCTAAGGGTCATTACTGGGGTTTCACCTTGCTCCAACTCATCGGCCGTTGTTGAACATCAATCGACATTGTTCAATGCGACCTTTCGGTACTCCGCAGTTCCCATCTCCCCTATAACCTGATTTCTGATTCTTAAAGATTCCATCAATGGCGATGAATCTCATCTTCTCCCTAACCTGTTTTTTCGATTGTTACCTCAATTGACCATATCTCATGAGATGAGAACTGCTGAGTTCCAAAAATCTATGGTTCGTTGTCAGAACTGCAAGGTGAAAACGAAGATTCAAGTTGATTTGAGATCCACCTATGAAGATTCAGAAACAGGTAACCCGTAACTCTAGGTGTTTAAATTTGTTTGATTTTTTGTTTCTATATTAATTTGATTTTGATTGTTTGGAGTGTTTATTGGCTTTTGTAGATTTGATTACAAAACCCTAAAATCGATCAAGGTATGTGAATTTGGATTCTTTTGTATCTCTTATGTTTCCTTTTTTTCATATGATTATATGTCTACGGTTTGTTATTTCTTAATTTGTTTCATGGTATAACAATTGTTGACACTTTTGTTTATTGCATCCAAATGACATGTTGATGGTTCATTGCCAATTGAAGGCTTTAATCTTGAATTGGAGAATCAGAATGGAGAGAAAGTGAAGCTGGATACTGAAGACGACCAACAGTATGATTCATTCGTAATTAATCGGTCAGATCCGACCATGGGGAAAGATCAAACAACATATGTGTTATAGGATACAATGGGAATCGGCTCATAGGTGTGAAGGGTGGAAATCATGGTCTGATGAAGAGACTGGTAAGTGCATACATTGGTCAAATATGATTGAACTATGTAAATGTTATATGGTTAGTTATTAGTTATAGTGTTTTAACATAAAATGAAGTTATAAAGAATGAGAATTATTTGATTTTTAGTTAGTTTTATCACCCTTAGCTGATTCTTTATGGATTCTGGCGTTGGTATTTGATTTTTAATTAGTTTTATCTCTGCATTTGTTTTTTTAATATGTAATTGTATTAACCGGCCAGTGAAGTCTGTTATTGTTTAATTTGATAATAGGAAAGGTTCACGGTTCATTGGATCATGCTAGAAAAGTGTGAGGCCAAACACTTAAGGTGGCCAAGCAGGACAAGAAGAAGCAGTGCGCCTCAGGGATGCGCTCACAAGCGTATTCAGTACAACCGTCGTTTCATAACTTTTGGTAAGTTTCTAAACGACGTCGTTTAATCTTTTGTTTATTCAAGTTTATGTTGGTGGAAATGTGAATACGTTACTTATGTTTTTAAAGTTGTTGGTCTTTGGAAGAAGAGGGGATCTAACTCATTAGAGAAGTAAACAAATATTCAGGTTTGTAAGCTTGTTTCCTTGTTTTCATTAAACTGTTTCTGTTTTCTGAAGGTTTTTTTGGAATTAGTTATTGTTTTTTATTATCTCATGTTTTGACTGGTACATTCGGTGATTGGTATATTTGGTTATTTACTTTTTGATAATATTGGTACATAAAATTTCAATTTGGGGCTAAGGGTATCTGTGGGACAAAGGGTATCTGTACGTGTTTTAGCTACACCTCATTGTTAAAATGTCGTGTCATTGACATCACACGTAGGCAGTGAGCCTATAACTAAATCACATTTTCACATGGGTGTAGTGGTTTAAACTAATAAGAAATATGGGTATGATTGGGGATTTTTAGTTGGACCTGTCCCGCTCATCATGAATTCAATTTTATTTTTGTATGATAAATATATGGTGGATATGATAACATAGGTTTAGGGATTGAGGGGAAAGTGATATGGTACTCGGGTAGGATTAAAGGATGGGATGGGTATAACACAACCAAAAACTGAAGGGCTCCAATGCAATTTATATAATCCAAATTGTGTGCTGTTTGGGGATTTGAAAATGTTGTTCCACCGCCCATAACAACCCTCCTCTGCCTATCTCTGGCATACCTTCTCGTTGAAGGCAATGTTATTGTTTTGGTATAATCACCGGTCTTAATAACATACTCGCATCCGGTTTTCCTGAACTGATGCTTATTGAAGCTACTTATAAACGTGAAGAAACACTAAAACTAATCTAGTGATTAGTTTCTGGTTTGTGGCTCAACAAATAAGGTTAATCTTCTTTATCTTGTCCAAGTTGTGATGCGGTGATCCTGTAAAACACTAAACACACCGTTAAGCTCGCTACGAGGAGGGGAATAGGGGGTTCTCCTCGTAACCACCATCCGGCGTGAGAATAAGTATATGTTTTGATGATAAAAGTGTGTGATTAAGAGTGAGAGAATAAGAAAGTGATCCTTACACCTGTTGGTGAGATTCACTATCTATAGCCGGAGAGGTGTGGGAAGGAGATGTGCTGATGGGCCTTGGGCTTGTAGTCGACAACAAGGCATATCCATTATGTCCCTTCTGCCATGACCGTTGGTGCTTCTAAGCGAGAGGGTAGTTGGCGCATGCTGAATGGATCCACGTGTCCTAACCGTTGTCCTTGTTGTCTGGTCTGTCATCAGCGGCTAAGTGGAGATCGTGGAGCAGTGGTCGACGCATTCTGATTGGATCCACGTATGCATCCTTATGTAGCTTTTGTCTCATGTACAATTGTTATTCATGGAGCATGATCAGACACAGCCTGTTGGACGCTCATTGGTCCACTGCGTTGCCACTTGTACCTTTGGTACTTGTCCTCGGATTACTTGTGCTTCTTTCCTCCGCGCGACCATCGGGAATAACCCGTGTAGCCGGCACAAGGTCCAGGAAGTAAGGGTTTATCATCCAAGGAGGCAAGTGTCAAATCTGGTCCTGTGTTGGCCATGACCTCACGCGCGACTTAGGTTGCATCTGATTAGCCGGCGCGAGGTTGGGAAAGCTACTAAATTAGTTTGATAAGAGTATGGTCCCGCGCGCGACCTGATTGGTCGTTGCGGGATTTGGGACCATACCCCTTCAAGTCCCCCAGTCCATTGTTGCTTCCATGCGCGAGGCAAGTGGTTGGAGCTCTGGACTAGTAAAATTAAGAAGTTAAACCTGCGCTTGCTCAAGCTTGTAGAAGGCTTCTTCTAAGCTAGAAGAGTTGGTGCACATGTAATGTGCTGCAACCGACGCAACGCAGTTGTCAAGCTGGCGCACGTGTAGTATGCTGCAGTTCACGCGACGCAACTATCTACTTGTTATTGAAGTGACATGCTTCTTTGTGCAAGAAAATTCTCTGATTTGAAAGAGCGAAGGCTGCGCTTGCTCTGTGTGCTTAGAAAAATATTCTATATTAGAAAAGCCGGCACGTGTGTAATGTGTTACTATTCACGTGGCGTAACTATCTAGCTTGTTGGTGAAGTAATCTGTGCAATTGCGCGGTAAAATTCTTTGAATTTGAAAAAACACACGCTGATAGGTTGGTGCAAGTAGGTGGTGATAGCAACATTTGAGTTGACCGCTAACACAATGATGATTGTGTTGTCACTGTGTCAGGGGCACCGTTTCGTCTGGTGTCAGGCAAGTGAGGCCCACGCGTGCATGATAATCGTCACTCCACGTTTCCCGCCTGACGTGTCAACCTCTGGTTGGACACGCATGTTGCTGCTTCAACACGGTTACCCATCGCATTAAATGCGATGGTATAAATACTTGAAGAGGCAACGATAGGGAACATCTTTCCTTTGAATTTCTTCTCTTTCTCTCTTCTTATCTTCGAATATTCAAGAGATTTTTTGTAGAACTTCAAATCTTCATGATTTTTCTGCCAGTCTTTAACCCGTTCTTAAGGTTTTAGTAGATTTTCTTCAAATCTTCTTCGAGCTCTTAGAGTCTTTACAGATCTTCAAACTTCTATATTAAGATGTCGGCTGCCGACAACGTAGTGGCGGTGGAGGAGACTGGTGGTGCTCTGCCACCCTTAAAATGGGATCAGGGTTTATTCGAACAGGTGGTCAGGGGCCACCAATTTGCTGAAGAGTGGGATGCTATGTATCCAGCCTTGGGACAGATTTCGGCTGACGCCCCACCGGGATATATAACGCTTTTCACCGACTTTTTTGGAGATGGCAACTTCCAACTGCCGGCCACCCTCTTCTTGGGTGATATTCTTTAGTACTACGGTTTTCACATTTCGCAATTGAGTCCCATGGGGATGGTCCGGATTCGACACTTTGAATTTGTGTGTCGATCCTAAGAAGAGCAACCCACTGTTGAGAAGTTTAGGGCTTTTTATCAACTACAGAGCAACATTGGTTTCTTTTCTTTTGTCCTTCGCATTGTGAAGAAGATCCTCATAAATCCTCCTAAGAGCTTCCATGACTGGAAGATGAAATTCTTTTATATCCACGCCGAGGTTATCCCAATTGTGATGCAGTTCAGGAATATGGGGCCGATCCCCAAGGAAGAGTTGAAGATCCTGCGTGGCGTGGTACGAGAAACTTATGGCGTTGCCGAACCAATCATTCTGTGAGCAGGTGTTGGTTGCAATAGGCATGAGTGATAAGTGGCTGAAAGATAGCGAGAACGTGCCTCTTCTGCTGCTTGAAGGAGAAGGTAAAACCCTTCGTTTTGTTGCCATTTCCTTCTTAAAAAGTTTTTTGAAGGTGATCTTCTTTGATGTTAACTTTTTTGCATGCAGAGGCCGAGCTTTATCACCGCGCATTCCCAGCTCATGATGGTGTTATAGGCGTGAGGCTATTGAGCGCGGGTGAAGAATACAGGTTTGAACATATCCAAGTATGCCAGAGCTAAAGTGTTTGATGCCCCCCAGTTGTGGCTGAAGGTGCGCATATTCCAAATCCTAGGACATGTAGGGCTATAACTCCTGTAGGGAAAGAAGTTGTGTATCTTTCGAGCGAGGAGTAAGTATGCTCATCAGAACATGAGTTAAATCCTCCTCATAACATGTTTGCAGATGTGTTGCGCAATTTGGGAATTGACCCGAAAGAGAAGAAACCCAAGAGGGTTGCAAAGAAGAAAGTAATTGTTGTCGGGGGTGCGGCTGCCAAGAAGCCTGAGGTTGCCGACGCAACGTCAGATGCTGCGTCTCGGAAAGGTATTATTCGCTTTCGACAAGGTAGCCTAGACGACTTCGTATACGTGGCTGATTGCATTGAGAAATTGTCTGCTATAGGTGGGAAGCCTCAAGGCGGCACGACGGCAGGCGTGCAGAGCTCAGAAAGCACTCTTTCCGGGGCGACCCCAACATCTACCCCATTGAAGAAACTGAAGCTGACCCTGGTTATGTGGAGCTGACCAAGAAAAATGCTTCTAAGAGGTCTCGTGAGGAGACGAAATCTGAGGCTACCCCCGTTGCTAAGAAGATTGCCACTAGCAAGCCTGCTATTGGGAAGAAAGGGAGCATGAGGACTCACTACACTGATGTCTCGTTGGGTAAGTGTTATGACATTTGTATTTCATCCCATCTCTTCGCCTTCATTATTTGTTAACATTTTTTCTCTGTTGCAGAGATCATAGCTGCACGGCCAAAAGTAACTGCTATACCTTCCAAGGCTGCTTCTATGGTTAGAGAGAAGGCTGGAGAGTGTTAGGCCGTTTCGCAGGATCTGTTCGAGTAGAAAGTGGCGGAATCGATCAGAATCGAGGTGCGGAATCCCTCGATAATGTCTAAAAATCAACAACGACAAGTTCAACGCTTAACATGTCTGATTTCATTGATTGATGGTGAAAGTACAAAAGATCCAGATGAAACTCAGACAGACAGAGCTTCGCTACAATAACCAAACAAAAAGTTCTAAACAACTAGCACTAACCAGCTATTTATAGGCAATCAGGGAAGGAGATAGTGTCACCCAGTCGGATGGTCATCCAGTCGGATGGTCATCCGGTCGGATGGTCATCCGGTCGGATGGCCATCCGGTCGGATGACACAAGTCGTCCGACAGATTTCACTATAACAGTTTCACACCGTTCCCTGAATTGTCTAGACACAAACATACATATACATACATATACAAAAATACATACACAGCACAAAATACATAAGACTCGATGCAGACAGAAGCTACAGACATATGTACTAACATACTCCCCCTTGGATGTAGCTGTAGTTCCTTCCTGCATAGTATTTAATCCGTCTTCCTGCTGCGTCTTTTCGGCTTAGCTTTCTGTCTTCTTTGTTCATCTCTCTCAGCAAGAATCTTCCTCCTTAACGACCTACCAACTTCATTCCAGTACTTTCTATATACAGGATCACCATCACGCTTTCTATCCCATCTTAGGATCTTGTTCTCTTCTTTCTCGATTGGTGTCTGGTCTGTTGGTGGAGGTCTCATCAGTTTACGTCTACCAACCACAGCTGCTCTATCAGCAATCTCCTTGAATCTTTGACTGCACTTATATTTCTTTAACAACTCATCAATATCCAAATCTCTGAACTTTGACTTCCAGTATCTGCCAGAATTGATGTCTTTCACGTAGCACAAGTTCACTAACTTCTGATATTGTTGAGCTTGAACTTTGTCTGGCTTTTCATAAACAATCTTGTTGTAGAATAGGCAATCAATATCCTTCTTCGAGTAGTTTACTAACCACATAGGATCCAACACACTGATCCTCCTCGATTCTCCAGTCTTTTTGTCAAATAAAGAAATTACCGCTTCCGGTGTGCTCTGGTTGTACATCCAACCCTGAAAATCTTCATAGAAATCCTGCTCCATAGCACGTAGCGGCATGTTTTTCAGACATCTCGGCGCCTTGATTATCAAAGTAATATCCTTCTCTCCTATGACTGGATCTATCTTTATATCTTGTTTCGGATATTGTGGATTCCAATCTGGAAAACGATTCTTTGCTTGCAACTTAATGTACTTCCACAATCTCTGATCATACTACTTTACATCAAGACCATGATAAAATTGCTTGATGTTCTTGGTCTGCACTAACTCTTCAACATCCCACCACGGGAGGGTTTGAATATCTGACAGAAATTCGAAGTACTGAACCCCCAGTTCCCGTATGATAGCATAAACTTGTAGATCTTTAAGATAGCCCCATGATAAGATATCTCCCAGAGATATATCAGCATTATGCGTGAAATACTGAAGAGGTCTCCTGAACTTCCTCTCCTTGGGCATCATTTTGAACCAATTTTTCTTTCCTTCTATCAAAGTTTCTTGCAGAACAGTTTGAGGAATACCTTCAGTTGTTATCTTTTCAACCAACTTCCTTCTTAATTCGTCTTCATTTTGTTCCTTAAACATTTCGGCAAGAGTTGGGAATGAACCATCAATCCCAGAATAATGAAAGGGTGTATCTTCTTCAGACGTATCATACCCCTCTTCAACTATTACATCATTGAAATTATCAGCTTCATGCGCATATTTGAACCCATACTCCTTTTCTGGCGATGATGGGATTTCATCTTCGATATCAAACTTAAAATTACCATATTCTAAACCCAATTCCTCCAACATCTCGGCCCTTGATCTAGGAACCTCTAACTCCCCCTCAAATGGAGCATTTAAGTATATAACAGTTGGTTGTGTGAGGAATACCTGATCTATATGCTGCTTTCTAGAAGAAGAAGACTCCTGATGCTGATCCTCCTCCTGCTCATTGATCTCGTCATTCAGAAACTCATCCAACTTTTGTTGAATAGAAGGTGTCACAATCAGTAACCTTGTTGAACCTTGATCTTCATCATCATCATACCCTGTTTCAGGATCAAAGTTTTCTATTACATTTAACCAAACATCCAAATCTACTTCCTCTTCTTCTTCTACTACTTTCTCTTCTTCTTTCCATCATAGTAACATCACTTTAGGCTCTTTCGCCTTTCGTTTTCGTTGTTCTACTTGTACAAGGCGAATAATGTCATCAAAGCTGTAAGAAAGAGAAGTAGCTTCACCAACAAGTACGAGCTTTGTTGTGGATCAACATCCATATGCTCTGCTTCATTCACTACTGCATCTACCATTTCAACATCACCTTGAACTTGTTGACTTGTTGTACCAAGTATCTCTTCTGTATTAATAATCAATCCTTTCTTTTTCTGAGTTGCTTCCACAGCCAATTCTTTCTCTCTCTGAGCCCTTCTTTCTTCAACCTTTTAGACTTCCAAGTTATTGTATATAGCTTGAACGTTAATACCTAGATGATGTTCCATCACAATATATAACATGTTAAGTTGTTCATCTTTCACTCTCTTATCGGCCCTTAAAGCTTCAATCTCCAGCTTCAACACTTTAATTTCACTTGCAGATGCTTCATGAAGTTCATCTAACATCTGATGAAGTGTCTGATTATCGTTCATGTTCTTATACTTCACATTCAATTCAGAAATCTCTGTAGATAGTTGCTCAAATAAATTTGCATTATCTTCCACATCTTCTTCCAAAGTCTTTATCTTCTCCGCGTGTTTGATCACAATAGACTTTATTTCTTCATTCACTTTAGTAATCACTTCAAGCTGCTTCTTCAATTCATCACGATCAGCTTCAGGTTTTGCCTTTTCTTTCTCGAGAATACTTACTTTCTTTTTCAGATCTTTGACTGTTGCATCATGAAACATTCAAATTCTTCATCAGGGAGAATATCATCTTTGAGTTCACCACTAATGTTAGGAAAACCTTCAAATAGATTAGGAAGAGTAGTTTTCTTCTGCTTTGACGTGCATCATATTCCTTTTCTACTATCTCATATTCAGGGCTTTGTGGAGCTTTTTCTTTCTCCGCTTCAGGCTTTTCAACACTTTGAACCTCTGGAACCTTAGGAACTTCAACATTTTGATCTTTAACAGCTTCATGAACCTTTGATGTTGTAATGTGCTTCTCACTTTTGCCGCTTTGAACTTCAGGAATAGTAGCACCTCCTTTCTTCGCCCTAACATTCCTTGGAATAACGCCAGTTTGAACTGCTTTGGGCTTTATTAGATATTTCTTTGATTCTTTAGGTGTAGGAATGTATGTTGAATCTTCTTCATCAGAATCCTTTTTCTTCTTTTGAGGCTTCTTTTTCAATGTAACTTTTCCAACACATATCTCTCTCTTATCAATCTCAGATTCTGCATCACTTGATTCATCATCGACATCATCTGAATCTGTGTGGACAACACCTTCAACAATCTTTTCTTTTAAACTTTCTGTTTGATCTTTCATTGATGATGCTCCAGCTTCTTTAGCAGCTTTCTCAGCTTCAGCTTCATCATTCTTTTTTAAGTAGCTTTCAAATGTATCCTTTAACAATTCAACACCTCTTGGAGGTATCACTGTCTCATCGACAAGTGTTGGTGTAGGTTTCTTCGAAGGCCCTGGAAAACAATCATTAAAACATTCATTAGAAAGATGTAACATTTAATAATCTAACTTTTCATATCACTCCCCCTTTCAGCTATACCCTTAACAACGATCTTTGGTGTTGTCTTCTTTGGTGTAGTCACAGATGGAGAAACTTTCGGAGTTCTCTTTCTCTTTGCTTCCCTCACAAACCAATATCGCAACTTCTTTTCATGCATATCTTTTAAACTATCTGTCTCATCCTCCGAGTTGCTATTTTCGTGCCTCCAAGCATCATTTTCTGGAACTACATAGTTTTTATTTGCAATCTTACAGATCATATGCTTAACTCTTGGTTCAGATTCATCTTTCTTCAGCTTATATTGAGTTAGCCTACTCAAAGTATCAGTTTTCATATGACGCAGACTTAACACATCTTCAGGATCCTTCACAAGATCTTGTACTTGATCATCTATCATCATTTGTATGAACCTGGGGTACATACTGTACTTCTCACCCCTAATGTTATCCATCATATGATCAAATATCACTTGAGATGTGATTAAGCACCAAACAAGTGATAATGTTCATGATATAGTCTGATGGTTCGTCGTACGCCCCCTTTCTGTGAGATAAGGCATGTATTATGCAGTGAACTAAGAACTTGTAAGGACGACAGAACATAGACTTCAGATATTTGCCGTTCACATGCCCTATAAAGCCCATTCTAAACCATAGATAGGATCATTATCACTATCTCCTAACTCCAATACTCTTCTCAAATCTCCCACATCAAACATAATCTCTATATCGACATCCTTATCATTCTCATCTTTCTTTTGAACTGCTGAATGTATCATCTTTGTACTCTCTTCATACCTTGCTGATTTCCAAAACATTCTAACATGAGATTCGTACACTGTTGTTTGATCAGTTAACGCCTTATTGATTCTACTTTCTCTTAAGAACTTCGCCATATCACGAAATTGCCCCATATTAGCATAATTTTCCTCCAGAATGCAGTAAATGTTGTGTGACTTATCCCAATCTGGTGCTCTTGTCTGCAAGAATAGTTGACGTTAGCATTTGCACAAAGTTCGAAACAAAAAATGAAAAGTGTCAAAGTTTTGAAAATCTCAAAAATTTTCTAACTCTGGAACTATCACTCTATACAGTACTGTGGATCGGATGGCCATCCGATCGGATTGCCATCCGATCAGATGAACCATCTCATGTAGAATCAAACAACTTAAATGCATATGGACCGGATGGCCATCCGATCGGATTGCCATCCGATCGGATTGTCACTCGATCCATGTGACAAACAATTTAGCTACATTGACAAGTCAAACAACTGAGTAAGTGTTCTGGATCGGATGGCCATCCGATCGGATTGTCATCCGATCGGATTGCCATTCGATCAATGACAAGTTTGCACAGTGATGAAGATGCATGACATTATGTGATTTAGATCGGATGGCTATCCGATCGGATTGTCATCCATTCGTGATGCCATTCTATCCAAACCAACTTGTTAACAGGTAAGGCACAATTTTCAAGACAAACACATAGAAAAATATCAAACATAAAATGTGTATTGGATCGGATGGCCATCCGATCGGATTGCCATCCGATCGAACTGCCACTTGATCATCTGACATTAAAGAACAGTTTGAATATCCTATGAACACCAAAAATTTTACTAACATTTTCACAAAATTGAACATGTTTTCACGTAGAGTTTTTGAGGATTTTTAAAACCCTATGTTCAGTTTTCTCTAACAAGGCCTAATTTGGATTTATTTTAACAAAAAGTGGACCAATAGCCGACACCTCTAATCTTCAATTCATCAATTTCTAGCATGTTTTTGTACAAATTGAACCGATAAACCTATAGATCTAAGGCCCGTGAACAAAACCCTATGTTTGGTTTGAATCAAAACATCCTAAATATGCCTAGATCTATGAATCTATACTCGTCCGAGCTGATAACATATAAACACATCAAAAACATCAAAATTTGACGGTGAAAGTTAGAAAACTTACCTCTCCCATCGTGAAGGTTGAGCGTGCCAACAATCCAATGTAGTGTGGAAAGCAAGAAATGTGCAAATCAGTCAAGAAAGTTTGAGAGTGTTTGGTTGAGTGTCGGATGGTCACTCGATCGAAGAAGGTTTGACTGAAGACCATCGACCACTATATATAGACATGACCAAGTGTCGGATGGCCATCCGATCGGATCGCATCCGATCGGATCGCCATTCGATCCAAACACCTCTTTTTTTTACATGATGTATTGACCTTTTGACTTTTTGGCGTTTTATCATGTTTGGTCAGTTTTAGAAATCCACTTAAGTATCTAGGTCCAAGTTAATGACCCTAGGCACTTAATTTGTCTACCAAGTCCAAGTTAATGACCTTGGTTGACCCAAAACGAAACAACTGACAATTTGTTCAATTTTTCGAACACATTTTCAGAATATTTTACAAGTGTCAACTTAATGAACTTGTTTTGAATTTGAATTTTTCAAACCTTTTTCAAGATTAGCTCCCAACCCTGTTGTCCAGTTCGGAAACTTCTTGCTCTGCCTTCATGACTGATAGTCTGAAGATCTGCTTTCCACCTTGGTTTGTTGAAAAATTAAAGTAGAAATGTAAAATCCTTTTGGGATTTTAAGAAAGTTTAAACTAGAACACAATGAAATCTTTTTGGGTTTTAGATGCTAAACAGAAATGAAAATGATGTAAAGTAAATATTTACAAACATATTTTTGGTGAGCGTGTTAGGAGATCATATCAGCTACCAACAAGTTACAAGTACCGTTGAGCTTGATTACACACTAAGTATTAAACAATTCACTTAGATTGCCGATATACTGATCCTTTTTAAATTTTCACACAAATTTCAACTTATTCTGGATACGATTTAGTGTTTTAATAGCTTAACTTATACGTGTGTCCCACCTCAGAATATACTCTCGTATCCAGACTTCTATATTCATTCTTATAGGTGAACGTACAATAATGATATCTGTAACGGGTAATGCGAGGCCATGAGCGCTCATAATAGAACTTCCATTCAGACAAAGAGATGATGGCTCGACTTTCGGTGTGTACCATCTGGGGATCTTTTCTTCAACAGCACATGATTAGCATTTTGCAATGTTTCATCATTTTTTATCCTGATGGGAGGCTTTAATATTAAAGCAGTGCAGAGTATTATATGAGGACTAGGCTATTGCTTCCGCAAAATCAGAAGTTCTGGTATAATACCCCAGATATCATCACGCACATAGACCTAGTATGTCAGAAACAGAAAGCCTTTCAAACAAGATTTCAGGGGTTACCTATATATCCAAGAGATGTTCCCCACGTAATAAGCAAGAAATGTTTTTAGGTTTATATCCCGAACAAATCTACTAAGTGTGTAAAAACCTATCTGCATATCATCAGCGAGACTACTTAACACCTTTTAAACATTACATATCTTTAGCATACGTAACTGTCTAGCTGATGTACTATCATTTCCCCATTTTACACAAACTCTTTTTGGTTTTCTATATCTATATCCCCCTAAATACCAAAACAACTAAAAATACGACAAACCAAAGCACTCTGCTTTTCAACATCCTCTGCCTTGGTATTCTCATCAACACCAAGTATCATCTCCGCATCCGACACCAATTTCATACCATTTAGTTTTAAGAGATATTAAAAACGAGCTTTATCAAAAGCTTTGGTATGTAAATCTGCCTTTTGTTCGTCGGTGTGGATTTTCTCAATTTGTATCAACTTCTTCTCGAAGCAATCTCGGATGAATTGATGACGAATTTCTATATGTTTGGTTTTAGCGTGATGTACCGGATTTTTCGTTATGTTGATTGCAGCCTCATTATCAACAAAAATAGGTGAAGTAAGAAATTGCAAACCGTAATCGCGCATCTGTTGCTGAATCCACAGGATCTGAGAGCAGCAGCTGCTGGAAGATACGTATTCTGCTTCACATGTTGATAGAACAACAGAGGTTTGCTTCTTACATTGCCACATGACCAATCGGGGTCCGAAAAATTGGCATCCTGCAGTTGTTGATTTTGCATTGATTTTGCAGCAACCGAAGTCCGAATCTGAGTATCCTTCGAGCATGAAGTCACCATCTTTGGGATACCACAACCCCAGTGTTGGAGTTCCTTTCAGGTAGCATAGGATCCTCTTGACGATAGACATGTACGAAGCTCTAGGACTTGACTGATATCGAGCCGCGAGGCATGTTGGGTACATGATGTCGGGTCTGGATGCTTTCAAGTACATCAGCGAACTGATCATTGAGCGGTATAGTGTCTCGTCCACCTTCTCTCCGATGAGATCAGGGTTGATACTATGATTGGTTGCTAATGGGGTGGATATTGGAGTCGTCTCAGACATCCCAAATTTCTCTAAAACATCGTAAACGTACTTCGTTTGATGAATGAAAGTTCCCTTAGGCATTTGGTCGGCTTGAAGCCCTAGGAAGAACTTCATCTCACCCATTGACGACATTTTGAACTTCTGCTTCATCACTTTCTCGAAATCTTTACAGAGTTTTTCGTTTGTTGACCCGAAAATAATGTCATCAATATATATCTGAACTATCAGTAAGTGTCCATAAACTTCCTTAGTGAAGAGGGTAGCGTCCACCTTGCCTCGGATAAAGCCGTTGGTAAGCAAGTATTGAGAGAGCGTCTCGAACCAGGTTCTCGGGGCCTAATGCAAACCATACAGCACTTTGTCAAGCAGGTAGACCTTGTCTTTGTGGATTGGGTCGGTAAAGCCCGGTGGCTGACCAACATATACCTCCTCTTTCACCTTTCCGTAAAGGAATGCCGATTTGACATCTAACTGGAAAATTTTGAAACCTTTCCATGAAGCAAAAGCTAGGAAAATTCTGATGGCTTCATGACGAGCAACTGGAGCGTAGACCTCAATGAAGTCTATCCCCTCTTGCTGATTAAAACCCTGGACTACGAGTCGAGCTTTGTTTCTGACAATCACTCCTCGGTCGTCTCTTTTGCATTTAAACACCCATTTTGTGTTTATCTTTCGGTGTCCATCAGGCAGATCCACAAGCTTCCATACGCCAAGTTTCTCGAATTGACTCAGCTCCTCTTGCATTGACCCATGATTCTTCCGTCAGTGCTTCCTTGTAGGTTCGCAGTTCGATCTGCGAGATAAAGCAACCGAGTGAGAATTCAGTTTGTAACGGAGCAATTTTAGTATAAAAGCAAGTAAGGCCATGGTCAATCTGGCTTCTTGTGCAAACTCCTGACTGTAGCTCTCCTATTATCAACTCCTCAGGATGGTATGAAGGAGTCCTCGGCATAACTTCGCCAGGAACTTCCACCTCGCCTTCCAAATTAGTAATATTCTGATTCGCAACTTGTTCATTGCCAAGAACTGTTTGATTTGAAGATTGGATTTGCTCCCCCTCAGACTCTGAATCACCACGATCAAAAGTTGGTCTATCATCAGATTCTGAATTATCATCATTGACTGCCATTTGATTTTCAGGAGCAGGCTCGCGTTCCGAAGTAGTCGGAGTTTGCTGAACTTCATCATTTTCTCAAGGGTTACTTGGATCAGCTTCATCATCATTGGAAGTTTGTCGTTGACGTCTGGAAGACCTTACTGGAAATCTTTCTTGAGATGCTTCATATTCTCATAAAATATCCAAATCGTCAAAGAACTCTGGCTCTTCTTCTAACTCGAATGAATCCCATAAGGCATCGTAGTTGAATCGCCATGAGTCTGCGGGCTTCTGTGGAGGCATCGTGTAGCCTTGACATTCAACGTGTTGTGCTTCGATGATCCTTTTGAGACTTGGAACAAAGACGCGTCTGAGTGGACTTGAATACCCCACAAAGATACCTTCTATGCTCTTTGAACCAAACTTTCCATCGGGATCTAGAACTGTGCAGGGAGACCCGAACGGCTCTAAATACTCGAGATTAGGCTTGCGATTGTTGATCAACTCAAAACATGTCTTGTTGTGCTTCTTCACAGTAAGAACCCGGTTGAGTGTATAGCAAGCAGCTGAAAATGCTTCTGCCCATAAATTAATCGGTAACTTGGAATTAGCTAGCATCATTCTCGCCGTTTCGATCAGCGTTCTGTTCTTTCTTTCTGCGACTCCATTCTGTTGCGGAGTATAAGGTGCGCTGAACTCTTGCAATATACCTCGTTGATCACAGAATTCCTCCATTCTGTTGTTTTTGAATTCTGTACCATTGTCGCTTCTTAGTCTTTGAATGCGTGTTCGGTACAAATTCTCTATCTTCCTGAATAACCTCAGCAAACTCTCAAATGTCTCGTCTTTCGACTTCATGAACATCACACATGAGAATCTCGAATAATCATGAGTGACTACTAGGCAATAGAGATCACCCGTAATGCTCTTGACATTCACAGGACCAAAGAGATCCATGTGAAGTCTTTCTAGTGGCTTCGAGACAAAGTTCATCTTTTTGCCTGGATGGATTTCTTCTGATGTTTTCCCTTTATACAACTGATACACTCCCCTTCAAGATGAAAACTCTTCAAGTGAACACCTTTTACTAAATCATTATGCACCAGGTAGTTCATCTTGCGTTGGTGAATGTGGCCCATCTTTCGGTGCCACAGCTCTGACCCCTTTTCAGTAGCTCTTGATATGAAGCACTGAGGTTGACCCGTGGTAGTCGTAGCAATGCTCATATCCAACACGTACAGATCATTAACTCTAGGTGCTCTCTTGATAATCCATTTCTCGGGGATGACAAACCCCAGTTTCAGGATCAGACAGTCCTTGTCAGTGAAATGAGTTGAATACATTCTATCACAAATTTGAGAAATGATGAGCATATTGTTCTCTAGCTCGGCTATGTAGTTGACTCTTTCAAATGTAATCACACCATTTGACAACGTTCCTTCTCCAACTATACGTCCTCCCTGGTTTCCCGCGAAACCAACATAACCACCGTTGAACCCTTTAACATCGTATAACAAGGTCTTTCTCCCTGTCATGTGCAGGGATGCTCCACTGTCCATGATCCACTTTGAGATAGACCGTGGGAGCTCCTGCACATTTCACACAAAAACTAGTTAGAGAATGAAGCAACCCAAGCCTCTTGTGAGTCGGGTAGCTTGAAATCAAGGTGAGTTGTTTTTGTGTATAATGGTGGAAAGTTCTTGTCATTCACTTTCAAACTTTCTCCGGTTCCAACCTCAACCTCTTTGTATAGGAAAAATTCATCTTTTTGAGTTTGATTAGATGGTTGAACCTTCTTTTGAACATTATTCTTCCCGGATTGGGTCGAAATTTGTTCTTCAAGCTTTTGAGAATAATCTAAAGGTACATCCAACTTCCCCGGTTCGGTTGAAGATGGTTGTTTTGTAGTGTCAGAAACCTTTGGTTTTGATTCAACAGATGTCTTTGTTTGAGATTTTGGCTTCCATATTTGTTGTGAAGAAGCGACCCGTTTGTAAAAATGATCATTTTCTTTATTGGTTGTGATGAGACTGATTGTTTAACAGGTTTAGCTTCATTTTTAGTCTTTTCAGATTTCAAAAACTTCTTCTCAACATACATTGGTGCTTTCCCTTTGACATCGTTTGCCTTTTTTGAGTTCTCAACAACCACATACTTAGGTTTTGAGTTGGTGCACTGTCGTGCAATATGTCAAACTTTGTTGCATTTGAAGCAAGTACGGGTGTCAACAACCCGACTATTACCTTTAGTCTGAGGCTGTGAGGCCTTCTTTGTAAAGAATTCTTCATTCATTTTCGAACAAATTTCTGATTCTTGCTCAGAAATTGAGCTTGAACTTTTAACAAACACTTTCTTTTCAACGAACTTCTGTTTCTGAAAATTCCTTCTGGGAAAGTTCTTACCACCCCGATAACCACCCGACCATTTGTTTTGGTTGTCTTTGTTAAAAAGTGGTGGTACTACAGGTTTTTTATAGTAAGAGTTATCTCGTTCAAAGTTCAAAAATCTTTTAGAACTCTTCAATCCTTCAATTTTAGAAACATCAATTTCCACAAGTTTGAAAACTTTCTTCAACTTGTCAACATTCACATTTTCAACTGGAAATTCAATATCCGAATACAACTTATCAGATCCACACATCTTGTACATGACAAGAGTAGGTTTATCATTTGAGTTGTTTTGGGATTTTGATTTCGGAATGTAGTTGTTCAGAAAACACTCATCATCTTCAGTCGAAGCACTGCCTGATTTTAAAACGTTTCCAACCACATTTTTACGACTTCAGATTGAAAACTATTTTCATCAGATGATGAAGTGAAAGTGACATCGATTGTTTCTGGCAATTTCTCAGCGTCTGTTTTCTCACTTGTTTCAGAAATGTTATCCAACCCCGAATGTTTCTTTGAAAAATTGTGTAGCACAGGTGGTGGTACTTGATGATAACCCACCCCCGTTCCATCCGAGTATACATCTTCACCAACTTTGTTCTTCCCAATTGGTTTGGGAACTATGTGCCGAAGAACAAAGCTTAGGGAGTTATAGCTGTTCAATTTTAGATTAATTCTTTTGTTTTCAATCTTAGCTTCTTCGAACTGAAGCTTAAGATTTGCGATCTCGTCCAATTGCTGGTTGATTTGCCTTTCTTTTACCTGAAGAACTCCAGACAAATGAACATTTTCTTTGTAAGTTTTACCATTTCGCTCATCAGAATCTTTCACTGTTCTTTTCAATTTTTCATAATTTTCTGATATGGTTCTGTTTTCAAGAATTAATTTCTCATTTTCTTTCTTAAAACATTCAACATCATTTTTATCTTTTTCAACCTTTTCTGTTAATTCTGTTATTCTCCCATTTGAAGCTCTAAGCAGTTTATCTCGATTTAAGATTTGTTTTTCAACCATTTTGACTTTTTCAACCAGATCTTGGGTCTTTTTGAGTGTGAGATACGCATGTGTGCTGCAAACTTTGCATTCTTTCATGCAATTTTTGCAATCACTCTCTGTTTTAGCGTCGTCAGTCTTACCTGATTCATTGGCTGAACCACTACTATTAACCTTGTTTCTTGACTCAGACGCAGATTTTGAATCTACCTCTAGTTCCTTTGCCATAAGCACTTTGTCGGCCATTTTTGTCAGGTTTTCTGCTGTCATTTCCTTTGTTGTATCGATTATCCCATCGTCTACTTTAATTGACTTTAGCCTTTCTTCTTCGGCTTTCTTTGCAGCATCGATCTCTCTCTGTTTATCTTCTTGGTTTAAAGATTCTATGAGAGTTTCAAGTTTGACTAATGATGGTTCCACAATTTTGTTGCCTTTCGGATCCAAATAGCATTCACGATCCGGATCCCATCTATTTGCTCTTTTGGCTTCTTTCCAAGCTGCATAGATTTTATCCTTCGTATGTAATGCTAAGATCTTTCAATAGTTGTATTTTTGCTCTTCAGTTCGTGTATCTTCTTTTGGATGAATTTGTGCCATGAATGCAAAGCCAACTGCATCATCTTCCGGCAGAAACTCACTCCAATCGAAACCTTCGTCATCTTGAATCACAGCTAAAGCTCTCGACTTCTCCTTTGGAGTCTCCTCGATCTGCTTCATTCTGGGCGGCTCTTTGCGATTTCGGTGATAAACAACTTTTTTATAGTAGTCGTCAGGAAAAGGATTAGTTGTTTCATCCATTGCTGAGTTTCTGGATTTCTCGTTTGAAGTGCCCCTTTTGTTTACATTTGAAGCACGTCACTTTAGATTTATCAAAACCCAGTTTTGTCGAAGGCCCTCCAATGGAATTTCTTCCTGTGATCTCCATGAACCGTTGTGCTCTCCTGATTACGCTAGCCATGCACCAACGTATATCAATTAATTCCATCTCTTCGGGATCAATCTGGTCATAATCCTCTTTTGTCAGAATTGTATTTCCGATTTTTCCGGCGACCAGACTTTCATAAGATTCTAAGATCGAAGCAAGAAACACCTTTTGTTGTTTCGCTGTCTCCTCCTTGAAGTTTTGAGCATTGTTCAGGTTCACAGCGATGTTACATTGAAACACATTTTTGGGAACATTTTGTTGTTGCTGATTCCCTGGAACAGACGAAGAATAACCTCCATGATAACCACTGCTGGGTGATGAACTGCTGCTTTGCTTTTCTTGAGTCACCGTGTTTGAACTTTCAGTAGAAAATGCAGTTCTGGGTGATGTGGTTTTTGGAATCACGCTTCCCCTATAATAGAGATCGACATTCTGTTGATATGGGGTGTTGTTTACTTTGTTCATTTTCTTGATTTCCAACTCATGACTCTCAAATCTTTCAATCAACCAGTCAACAGTCATTTCAGACATTGCTTTTGTGTTTTTCAGAACCAGACCATAATACTGCCAATCTTTCTCATCTGGCAGAGATTCAAACAACTTTTCAACCATCTCTTTTTCGGTAATTGTGATCCCATTTCTGACGAGTTCTATCTTCAGATGACAAAACCGCTCAATCATCTTTAATACATTTTCATTCTTCATACATGCAAATAAGTCAAACACCTTTTTCAACAAACGTTTCTTGTTCTTCACAACCTCTCCTCCTCCAATGCACTTCTTTTCTAGCTTAGCCCACAAATCCTTTGAATTATCATAGCTAATCAAAGAAATAATATCGTCTCTGACGGATTGATGCAACAGGGCTATACACTTTTGTTCAACAATAAACATTTCTTGTTCATTTTCAGCCAGGTTTTCATAATGCCGTCTTCCAATATCATAATCATTCTTCAAACACCTCCAACTCTGGTAAGCAAAAGCTTTTAACCAACCATCAAATCTGTTTACCCAACGGTTGTAGTCTTCAATCGCCATCAGCTTCGGCAGCTTGTTATACGTTCCATATGCATTGTCGACACTTAAAGAATCTGCGATCGCCTTTTTTGGGTTTGGATTTGTATTAGTATTATTTGTCGATGCATCTCCGGTGTTGTATGCAAAGACATCACTAAACGGATTCAAGAATCCGTCTCCCATCTTGAAATCAGCTAAAAAAAATCAAACACTTAGAAATAAATCACAACTTACAAAATCTTGAAAATACTGCACTTGGGTCGAATGGTGATCCGATCGATTGGCGATTCGATCGGATGACACATATGAGAAATGAACCAAGTGTCAAGTGTCGGATAGCACAAGTGTCGAATGGCTATCCGATCGGATGGTGATCCGATCGGATGGTGTTCCGATCGGATGGTCGTTCGATCAAGTGACACAAGAACTCTTAAAGCACTTAAACCACAAATCCAATCCGATCGGATGGTGATCCGATCGAACGAGCATTGACGTCAGCAAGGAGATAAGAACAGAACTAGTCCCATCCAATCGGATGGTGATCCAATTGGATGAATGACGTCATCTTGTGCGAAGAACTCGACATAGTTTTTGATCGATTTGATTAGGTTTTAGTCCGAATTTTTCAATGAAACTTTGTAGGTTTGTTCTATGTCCAATTCCGATCCGGTTGATATCAAATTTACTCAATTTCGTCATTGAAATCTTGCTTAATTTTATGTTTTTCTGGTTTTAAGGTATGAAAATGTAAAAACTGCAAGAAATGTAGGAGAAGAAGAAGAAATTGTCAAAATCACCGGTGAGATTTGACTAAAATTGTTGGTCCCAGTTTGGACTTAAAAACTTCTTTTCATGTAATATACCAAGTGATTTCAGTAGATGTGAAAAAGATGTGCGGAAATGGAAATCGGACTTTCAAGACCCAAGACCTACAGAATTATCAAGTTTATATCACTTTGAAACAAAATAGTTTACAAGGTGATTGTAAGATTATTATCTAATACAAATGAATCTTGAATTCTGTGGGTGAGAGGGCAATGGAGTTTTTGTAGTATGTATGAATGCTAAGCTCAACTCATTGTCTTCCGCTTAGTGAGCCTTCTATTTATAGAAGCCTGGGTGCATGAATAAACAATTGTTTATTCATGCAATAATTCCTGCAAAAAGTAGCCATTTGACATATTCATTGAATCCAACAGTCAAGTTGCCTTTGTAATCATGATATCCAATAATATCAAGTTGCTTCGGTTATTGTGGCAAGATAGAGCTGATTTTTAGACAAGTGGGGTATTCATCAGAATTTCTGATAAACCACTTCATCAGAAAATCTGATGACCAGAATCGTCAGAAATTGATGATATTTCATCAGAAATATCATCAAAACCATCAGAAATGACCTTCTCTGATAATCCAATTCATCTCTTGATCAACTTGTGATTCTTTGAAGTAGATGCTGTTCATTTCAGTTGTCTTATCTGATCTTCTTCCTTTTGTGATATTTAGGACTGTCATCTTCTTCATAGATCCAGTTGAATATGATTTTCTTCAATACTTACAAATAAAGTTTCCTAACAGTTTCCCCCTAAGTATTGTAAGAAAATGAACTATCTATATCTAACATAGACAATTTCAACTAATTCTTGAAAAGAAAAGTTCAAACAACTAACTTCAGAAACAAAAACAAAAACATAATCACACCAACCATTGTTCAAAATAGAAAAAAATTTGTTCTAAAAAACAGACATTTCATCAATTCATTAATCGATCTTCGCTCCATTTCTGTATTTGTCTCCTGGTTTCAGTCTTTTCTTGTGATCAATTGCCTTTTGAGTTTCCTTGTACATTTCTTTGTACCATCCTCTGGATTCCATCCATTTATCAATGCAATCTTCAATTGTTTTTCTCAGCTGTTCATTGTTCTTTCCCTTCTTTTTGAGTTGCTCTTGCTTCTCATTCATACAGTTCTTTATGTATTTCAGAGTTTGATTTGAATACCTACATATTTCACTGATTCTGAAAAGAGCTTTCTCATCATGAGCATCTTTGAAGACTACACACATTTCTGGTTTGTCAAAGATTGTTCCAGTTCTCACTAGTTTAGAAGGAATTTCAGCTGGGATTGAGTTGTTGGGAGGATGTAGCAGCACCTTGTCGCTATACTCAAAATTGATACACAGATCAAAATCTGCTAGTGCAGCCCATTTGTATAACTTTTCTCCTGCACATTTGATGCTGCCAAGTGCTCTTCTGATCACAACTGAACCACTTTTCTCCTTATCAATGATATTCTTCATTTTGACTATGCCCATTGTGTGAATATCATCAGCCAGATTTCCATCAGTAACCTTTTGTTCACTGTTATCTTTCTGATCAAGGTATACTTGTTCTATCCTTCATTGCATAAGATACCTCCTCCAGTGGTCAAAGTATTGATTCTTTCAATAGAAACTATTGGATTGGTCATCTGTTTGTGCAGAATTTCCCAGCTTCCATTGTTCCTGATTTCAACAATACCTTTACTCATTGGAGAGAGTGGCCTTTTTGGGTTGTCTTCTGGACCTTTCCAGTAGTAATGCTTTAGATGTTATTCAGGGTACATAATTGTGTGTAAATAACCTTTCAGCACTTCTACTTCTTTGATGTTTCCACCTGAATCTTCTCTCATCACTTTTCTTGGTCTTCTTGAGGAGGTCACTTCATGTTCTATTCTTCTCTTCTCTTTTGTATCCATCTTTATGCTGAACTCTGTTTCTCCTGTAAGAGCTGTGGAAGAAGAGTGAACTGGAACAGGTTCTTTCTGTTGAACCCTTGAACTATCTGGCTTTGGGACATTTGGTGGAGGACCCATGAGTAACTTTGGCTTGCTAGGAGGAGGACCCATGGGTTGCTTCTATTTTTGAGTTGTTGAAGTTTCTGATTGTTTGGTTTGATCTTGTTGAGTGGTTTCTGGTTGTTGTTGTGGAGTTTCTGACTCTCCTGCTTGTTTCTCTTATGGAATTGGGACTTTCAGTTCATGAAGATCAACTTTTGCTAGCCTGGCAACATTAAACTGCAACCTCTTTACTAATAGATGAACATTAGCAAGAGTTTGAGTATTTGTTTCTTCTTGTTTCTTCATTTTCTGATACTCCAGATTTTCTTGATTTTTCTATGCAGTTAATTCCACCATCAGCTTCTCAAAAGCCTCAGCCATGCTACTGTTGTTGGCTTTGAGGAACTGTATTTCTTCAAGAATTCTTCATGAACTTGAGCTTTCTCCTGCAGTTGCAGCCTCTGCCATCTGTTTCTTGATCTCTTGCAGTTCTTTGAGAGCTTTCTTGAGTCCTGATGAGCTCTCTCTGTTTTCTGATGACTCTTGCAGTTTGTTGAGGGCTGCAGTGTTGTTTTCTGTTTGCTTCTGCACAGCTTTGACAGTTTCTGATAATACGTTGATGTCTGATCTTTGATTTTTGATCTCTTCCAATATCAGATCAAGCTTATCTTCTGAAGTTGTTTTCTCAGTACAAACATCAGTTGTTTCTTCAGGTTCCTTATGTAGTTGTTCAGTTGACATAGGTCTATGTCCTTGGGTAATAAGAGGAACAACAGATGTTCCAATACCAACAAAAAACACATTCTCTGCTGTTCTGAGGTTAAGAGGATTGAAATATTCCATATTCTCTATACCCTCACCAGAAAATTGAAACACATTCAAGTTCTGGTTTTCCTCATATCCTTGAACCTTTTCAGGTTCTCCATGAGTTGTTGAGAAACTTTTAATTTTCTCACCCAAGCTTCCTTGATAAGTTGACTGATCTCCACCTGTTGTCACCACATTTTCTTCTTCAGAATCTGATTCAGAAAATGGGTCATTGGTTCCACTCACATTTTGTTTTGTAGTAACAGTGCCTCTATGTAAAATTTCAAATTCTCCTTGAATTGAATCATCAGAATCACTCTCAGAATAATGAAATATGTTTAGTTTAGAGTGTTGTGCACCTGTTTCTCCCATATGTGAGTCTTCAGCATGATGTTCTTCTGCCACAGGACTCATGTTCACATCTTCATCAGCTGGGTGAGAATCTGATTCACCCTGCTGTTCCATTCTTGGTGTGCTTGATTCTTGTGCATCATGCTCCATGGGGGACACACTTTCAAAAACTTCTTTATTTTTTGGCCTTTTGTTTAACATCTTCAGGTATTCTGCTCTGTATGGTGAATCTTCTGGTATCAGATTCAATACTTTTTCTGACAGAACAGGCACATCATAATCTGACTTCCAAGATCCTACAGCAGTCCAAGGTCTCATAATTTCTGTACTCCACATATTTTCTGATGCTGGAATTTCTAGGTTCCTTTCAGAAAATGCGTCAAAAATTATGATTGACATAAATCTGGGAAAAGGTAGATGTGAATCTATCCTTCCAGCATTAGTCAGAATTGATCTTCTGATCAGATTAAATATTTCTGTTCCAAAATCAATGTTCAACCCATTAACGAGGCTGAACATGATTGTTAGAATATTCATATTTATCTGATTTGTACCTCCAATCTTTGATGATAGACACTTGTTCAGAATTTCCATTAAAACTTGCCAGAAGGCAGGTAGCTGGTTTCTCTTGAATTCATTAATTCTTGAAATCTTTGTCTTGTAACCCATCACAGCATCAACTTGTGAGAAAATATCTTCTTTTTCTGGTGCTTCTTCATAGCTTTGGTTTAAGGGTAGTTCTAAACATTCCCTTATTTTCTCCGGTGTGATTGTAATAAAGATATTTCCCCATACATGTGCTATTAGCTCGACTTGATTTGAGACTTTGAGAGTTTTTACAACTTGTTGTATGAGTTTTTCTGGTACCTCTCTGGTCTTTGTGAGAGCTTGAGCTATTGGGCATCTGATCAGAAATTCAATGAGAATTTGACACTTTATATCATATTCTTCGATGTTATCGTTCATTGCTTCATTGTTGCTCTTTAATGGAAGAAATTCAGCTTCGGTGTTGAAGGGAACAGAGTGTTCGATTGGTGGTATGTTGATGTTGATAGCAGCCATTGAGAGTTTTGAGCTTTTGGTTTTGTAAAAGGATTTTTAGGGTTTTGAGTTTGAAGGTTGAAGATGGAGTCTCTGTTCTTGAATGAAGTATATATAGTGTAATGAGACAGAGATTTTTGAGTGTTTTTCATGGGTTGTTTGTATTCAAGGTGGTTAATGACACCTTAATGATGTTTCATTCCGTTTGGGAAACAACCGTTTTTGAAAAACCTTTGGTTTATCTCTAATTTAATGTAAACCCTTTTAAAGAAATTTAGAGATTCCAATGATTTAGCAGATAAACACTAATGTCCAACTTGCACCTTTTCTCCATGTGGGACCCCTTTTGTTTCAAAAAGGTCCAATAAAAACCTTTTTCTGAGATTGTATCTCCCCAGGTTTTCCTTTTGATGATATATAACAGAAAATCTTTGAATAAAACTTTGAGAGATGGATTTTCTTCATATTTCATCAGAATGCATTTGATTCATATGTAGGAATAGAAGAAGCATTTTTTTTTTTTTGAGATGAGAGGGAATAAGTAGAGTTCCGAGATTTTTACTTACATTGCAGTTCTGTAGTTCTGAACTCCACACTTTTGTTCTGATATATACATGAAGTGTTTTTCATACAGCTTGTTCCAGTCCTCAGAAAAAAAATATTTTGAAAGAAACTTATCTCAAAAATTTAGATGGTCATAAGATTATTTGAATCCGGTTAAAGGCAATGTTTTCTGATGTTTCCTTTTGTTTATTTGTCAGACTTCTTGGTTGTTAAGAGATTTTTCTGATGAAACTTTGATTTTCTGATATATTATCAGATTTTCTGAGTGTCACTAATGTGACACCTGTGTCACTGCGACCATCAAACAAATACCAAACCAATGAAATATTGTATTTCATACTTTGGACTTGTATAAATATGTGTATCTTTTGCACATATCAACTCTTGTTCGATTTCAAGCTCAAAATCGCTTTCTGGAAGGTTATACGCGCACTAATGCGTAAATATAACCAGTTTAAATGCAACGAACACTCCGGAATAGTGAAATAGGCTTAACATACCTTAAGTAACCTTTACATAACTTAGAAATAAGTTTTGAAGGCTGTGGTATGGCAAAATCTAGTTTATTCGCTTACAGGGACTAAATATTACAAACTGCGAAAGTATGCCAATTTGAACTGTAACAGACATTCTGGAACATGACCATAAGTTAAACATACCCTAAATATCCTTCACATAGCTTAGAAATAGGCTTTGAGGGGTTCGGTGTGCTAAAATAAACTTTTGGGTCATTCAGGGACTAAAAGTGTCAAAAAGTGCACAAGTTTGCATTTTCGCGCATAACTTACGTTCTGAATACATCCGGACATCCAAAAAATTATGTAAGCACTATAATATTTTATTTTAGTGTTTGGCATGAGAAAAATCCATTCGTCGCGCAATTTGGATCGTTTTTCGCGCTTGTGCGCATTCCGTCGTAATTAAGCGAACATCGCGTTCGTACGACCAAACGAACCGACATCCGGCATATTTTTAAGCATGTTTCATGTCCAAAATGTTTAGGCATCATTTTAGGGCCTTAAAGTTGGCTTTACGGGCCTTAGAAGTGTGTGGAATGGCCTTAAACACATGCAGGGACTGAAACTGTCATTTCTGAAACATATTTGCTGATCAGAAGCCCCAGGCGGCCCGCCTGAGGTTTGTCTGATCCTGAAGCGGGCCGCGTCCGACTATCAGACCAGATTCATTGTTTTTAACAGCAGATTGTAGCTGTTTGATTCTCACCCACACATTCTCAATAGTCAGATGATAAGGATCATTTTTAGTCACCATAAGGTTCCGACACTTGTACGGATGCGATTAAGGCACGATATTCGAAAAATGATCCTAACGGTTCGGGTATTCCTATAAATACCCATCCACCCCATTGCAAAACTTACAGGAATTTTGATTTGAGAAACTCTAAGTTGAAACTATTGTTTCATACCTGAGATTTTTGAATCGAAATTAGCATTCGGGGACCCTTCGTAAGTATTCTTTCGTTCTTTTATTGCTTTTCGAGTCTTTTAAAGTCTGAAAGTCAAACTTTGTTTGACTTTCTGCATTGACCAGTTTATGGTCAATGCGAAGTTCGTTTGAACTTCGCAACGTGAGTGTAATCACGTTGGTTATAGTCCCTTGGGACTATGCCTACTGATTACCACGTTGTCTAGGGTCGTAGGGTAAGCGATCCAATAAATCGCTTATACCTCGAACCCGACCTATTTGGTCGATCATTAGGATCTGACCAAATACATTAGGTGACCATAGTATATAGGGAATAACCTTCCGAGGTTATACCCTATGGTCGCTTCGTTTGAATAGTTGTATGATAGGTAGTTTATATGCCTTAGGTAAATTACCAGAATACCCTTTTCATGTATAATTGGTAATTAAGCATATGTAACCTAAACTTTTGTCACATAACTGATTATGTAACATGTTTAGGCATATAACACTTGTCATAGGGCTAGTTAGGCGGTTCGAACGCGTTTCACGCGAATGACGCGTTAAAGTAGCATAAGCTACCTAAACGGGTCGTAATGGGTCGTAACCACTTAGGTTAAGTTTCATTTAGTATGTAGGCTTTGTTGAACCATATTACACGAGTCTCCATACTCGTTTGGTTTACAAACCCTCATGCTACCCGATCCTCCGATTTAGGTCCGGTTTATTAACATAGTTACCTATATTAGGTGCCGTTTGATATCCGTGATCTCTAGCATTGTTTGGTTGTCACTCAAGGACTACTGAGCATTCTCAAGTGAGTACATAGACCCCTCTTTTACTGTTTTCCAAACTGTTTTGGGGTGAAACACATGTGCCTACGTGTTACTTTCATACTTTCCTGTTTTCACATCATATACCCGCTATGTTTGTTAGTACATTATAGTACATGATTTCATTACCTTTCATGCTATGTATGCCCATTATGTGCATATTTAGTACATCGTTTTTCATTACATTTTATGCTATGTATGTCCATTGTGTGCATACTTAGCACATCGTTTTACATTACATTTTTGAACCGTTTATAACAATTTGACTATGTGAACCGTTTGTATCTGTGAACCGTTTGTATCTATGAACCGTTTGTATCTGTGAACCGTTTGTATCTGTGAACCATTTGTATTTGTGAACCGTTTGTATCTGTGAACCGTTTGTATCTGTGAACCGTTTGTATCTGTGAACCGTGTGAACCGTATTTGACCATACATAAACATTTCTACAATTGTTAAACATTACTTTGGTGGTTTGGTTTGATTAAGTGATTAAGTAACGATGCGTGTGTAATATGATACAAGCATGGTGGATACGCTGCTGGTACTTCCTATATATAAGTGTTTGTATGGTATTACATATCGTAGCGTTATTTGAATCATTTCAGTTTGAGACATATAACATTTTATACAAATAACATACTTTTCACAAGACATTGATTTACAAACAACTTATCTTATACCAACTCATTTTACAATGGTTATTCATTTAACCATACATTATTCTCTTATTTATACATATCATCTGATCTTATCGTTTTTCAAATGATTTACAAAACAAAGCAAATTACAAGGTTCATGACTAAACATTTTCTCAAACATAAGTCATGGAACCTATTTTCACAAAACCTATGTATCTCACAGGCATTTTTATGCTGACGTACCTATTTTCACATGTGTTTTTCAGCATGTGTTTTTCAGGAGCTGTTGCATAAGATGATCAAGATACATATAGGCAGACTTGGGCTTTAGTGACAATAAAAGATGCAAGACTAGTTAATTATGTTGTATTTCCTTGTTTGTTAAGACATTGTAACACTTTTAATCAATAAAACGAAACTTCAATTGCCATGGATTTGAAACAATTAATTCTGTTACAACACTCCCCGACATTTCCGCCACGTTTTGTATGTTCTACGTGGTCGGGGTGTGACAGAAAAGATGGTATCAGAGCCAATGGTTATAGGGAATTAGGTTATTAGTAATGCTTTGACCTAGTCTATAACCTTTCTAGGACCCTAACGCGAGTTTACTTGCGTTTAGTCATAAAACAATACCGTCACCTATCCTTAGGCGACTACCACAACAAGAACATAAATTTCGAAACCGCTTTGAAAACTAATCATCTGTTCTAGGATGATTGATTGCTAGGTTTTGAACCCTCTATTGTAAGGTTTTGAACTCTCTGTTATATGGTTTTGAACCCCTTTGAATTTTCAAAATCTCGTCAAGGTTTTGGGTTTTAAATAATGTGAACACGTGCAAACTGGAAGGGTGAATGCCTGTATTCTGGGTTTTCTGTCTAGGCAAGCACTTCGTATACATCTCATCAGACGCTAGACCAGTTGTGCTTACCTGGGAATTCTTGGGATGAGTGTTCACTTATAGGCGAGCATGTCTTCGCGATACATTATTTTTGACCCATTTACTTTGATTAGTCACTGTGTGTCGTTTGTTTACCTTGTGGTAACAAACAAATAACCACTATCCTTGCTTTCATCAGATTTGTTTCATCTCATTCTTTTCGTCTAATTCTCTCACTCGTTTCCTTTCATGTTTCCTCTTATAGAATGCCTCCTCGACGCGAAAACCAGATAGCGACTGCCGAACTGGCAGAAATCATTGCACAACAAATGGCTGCTCAATTCCCAAACCTCTTTGCTCAATGGAATCAAGCCAACAACAACAACAATGGTCCATGCAATTTCAAAAGCTTTAACTCGGCGAAACCACTCAAGTTTAGTGGTTCTGAGGGAGCGACTGGGCTTCTTCAATGGTTCGAGAGCATTGAGAATACTTTCCGCCACGTGCAGTGTCCTGACAATCGCAAGGTCGAGTTTGCTTCGAGTGTGTTCCAGAAGAGAGCCCTTACGTGGTGGAACGGGGTTATGAGAGATCGAGGTGCAGAAGTTGCTCTAGCACAGACATGGGCTGAACTTTGGGCCCTTATGATGAAGGAATTCTGTCCTCGTCATGAGATCAGGGCCTTGGAAAGGGAATTCGACAATCTTGAGCAAGACAGCGATGAGCATCGAGCCTACACCGACCGTTATGAGGAGTTAAGTCTGTTATGCCCAAACATGGTCACACCTTTGGATAAGGCAATAGAAAAGTACATTGATGGCCTCCCTGACTCAATACAAGACATTGTGACTGGCAGAAACCCTACTACAGTTAGACAGGCCATTGAGTTATCTGCAACCTTGACTGAATCAAAGATCAGGAAAGGTAAACTTTTCTGAAAAGGTGACAAGAAACCGGTCGAGGAATCGAACCCAATCGAGGAATCAAAGACCATGGATGAACATATTGGATCCCCTAAAAAGTCAAAGAAATGAAAGGCTTCTCAGAACTTCGCCATGGTTACTCACAAAGATCAAGCCGTCCCCAACCAACCAGCTCAACCCCCTGCTAGGAAGCCATATAATGGAACTGCACCTTTGTGCAACCAATGTAGCCTCCATCATCATGCCAATGTAAAGTGCCGCAAATACCAAACTTGTGGGCTTATAGGCCATACGGCAAGAGTCTGCCCAGCTGCAGCTGCACCAAACCAAGCTGGCAACAATACCGCTCAAGGTCGTTTTCTACCAGGTTCTTGCTTCAACTGTGGCGAGATGGGTCATTTCCGAAGAAATTGCCCAAAACTTGCTAATGCAAATCCAGCACAGGGATGAGCATCTGACCGAATGGAAGACAACGCTGTTTAGAAATAATCAATCCTTATGTATTATTTTCTTTAGTTGTCAAGGTCCAAGAAACAGTTGTTATCGTTGTTTATAAATAAATATTTTATAAATATTGCAATGTATTTATGTGGTTGCATGTATAAACAACATATCTCTTACAATACCGATAATCAAGGAACCGTATTCCTTGAAGGACAGACTACCCCCAAACTTTCTTCCCCTTTATGATCTCTTGCATTTTTCCACGAAATTCCTAAGTACCCGTTTCCTCTAAGGAAACTAAGTACAAGGCGCAAGTTACAACACTGGACGAATACCCAAAGTACCACTATAAATCCTTAATAGGGTACCTAAGGGTATTTCCGTGAATCCTAAAATTTGTTGTGTTCCTTAAATTCGACTATTACGGTTCTTTGAAAACAAAATCGAATTTTTGGGAGATCTTCCTATCTCTTCAGATAGATCCCAGCGGACATTGAAGTCCATCAAATGGTTTCCATATCCGTTCTCAATCGATAACAAATTAATAACCAATTTAAACAACTATGTGATTATGTGCTTATGAACATTACAAGACAAACTGTGCGGATTGTGCAAGGAATTACGTAATTATGGATGCATACATAATTATGGAATTTAGTGCACAGAAACCACAGCGAGTTTTGTCATGTGCCTAGAAGTTAACTCTATTCATTTCCGTTTCTGAGGAAGCACCCGTTGAAAATGACTCCGTTTGTTCATTTTCGTTTCTGAAGATTTGTCCGTTGAGGAAATGAATATCCGTTTGTCTATCATTTTCATTTCCATTTCTGAGGAAGCACCCGTTGAAAATAACTCCGTTTGTTCATTTTCGTTTCTAAAGATTTGTCCGTTGAGGAAATGAATATCCGTTTGTTTCTCCTTTTCATTTCCATTTCTGATGAAGCACCCGTTGAAAATGACTCCGTTTGTTCATTTTCGTTTCTGAAGATTTGTCCGTTGAGGAAATGAATATCCGTTTGTTTCTCCTTTTCATTTCCATTTCTGATGACACACCCGTTGAAAATGACTCCGTAAGTTCATTTTACGTTTCTGAAGATTGCCCGTTGAGGAAATGAATCCCCGTTTGTTTATTCCTTCATTTCCGCTTCTGAAGAATACTCGTTGAGGAAAATGACTCCGTCTGTTCATTTTCATTCTGAAGAATGTCCGTTCAGGAAATGACAGGATTATGCCTTACATATCTCTGGTGATTATTTGACACAAAGTCACAAATAGACTCCTACGAATAAATTTCGGGACGAAATTTCCTAAAGTAGGGGAGACTGTGACACCTGTGTCACTGCGACCATCAAACAAATACCAAACCAATGAAATATTGTATTTCATACTTTGGACTTGTATAAATATGTGTATCTTTTGCACATATCAACTCTTGTTCGATTTCAAGCTCAAAATCTCTTTCTGGAAGGTTATACGCGCACTAATGCGTAAATATAACCAGTTTAAATGCAACGAACACTCCGGAATAGTGAAATAGGCTTAACACACCTTAAGTAACCTTTACATAACTTAGAAATAAGTTTTGAAGGCTTTGGTATGGCAAAATCTAGTTTATTCGCTTACAGGGACTAAATATGACAAACTGCGAAACTATACCAATTTGAACTGTAACAGACATTCCGGAACATGACCATAAGTTAAACATACCCTAAATATCCTTCACATAGCTTAGAAATAGGCTTTGAGGGGTTCGGTGTGCTAAAATAAACTTTTGGGTCATTTAGGGACTAAAAGTGTCACAAAGTGCACAAGTTTGCATTTTCGCGCATAACTTACGTTCTGAATACATCTGGACATCCAAAAATTTATGTAAGCACTATAATATTTTATTTTAGTGTTTGGCATGAGAAAAATCCATTCGTCGCGCAATTTGGATCGTTTTTCGCGCTTGTGCGCATTCCGTCGTAATTAAGCGAACATCGCATTCGTACGACCAAACGAACCGACATTCGGCATATTTTTGAGCATGTTTCATGTCCACAATGTTTAGGCATCATTTTAGGGCCTTAAAGTTGGCTTTACGGGCCTTAGAAGTGTCTGGAATGGCCTTAAACACATGCAGGGACTGAAACTGTCATTTCTGAAACATATTTGCTGATCAGAAGCCCCAGGCGGCCCGCCTGAGGTTTGTCTGATCCTGAAGCGGGCCGCGTCCGACTATCAGACCAGATTCATTGTTTTTAACAGCAGATTGCAGCTGTTTGATTCTCACCCACACATTCTCAATAGTCAGATGATAAGGATCATTTTTAGTCACCATAAGGTTCCGACACTTGTATGGATGCGATTAAGGCACGATATTCGAAAAACGATCCTAACGGTTCGGGTATTCCTATAAATACCCATCCACCCCATTGCAAAACTTACCAGAATTTTGATTTGAGAAACTCTAAGTTGAAACTATTGTTTCATACCTGAGATTTTTGAATCGAAATTAGCATTCGGGGACCCTTCGTAAGTATTCTTTCGTTCTTTTATTGCTTTTCGAGTCTTTTAGAGTCTGAAAGTCAAACTTTGTTTGACTTTCTGCATTGACCAGTTTATGGTCAATGCGAAGTTCGTTTGAACTTCGCAACGTGAGTGTAATCACGTTGGTTATAGTCCCTTGGGACTATGCCTACTGATTACCACGTTGTCTAGGGTCGTAGGGTAAGCGATCCAATAAATCGCTTATACCTCGAACCCGACCTATTTGGTCGATCATTAGGATCCGACCAAATACATTAGGTGACCATAGTATATAGGGAATAACCTTCCGAGGTTATACCCTATGGTCGCTTCGTTTGAATTGTTGTATGATAGGTAGTTTATATGCCTTAGGTAAATTACCAGAATACCCTTTTCATGTATAATTGGTAATTAAGCATATGTAACCTAAACTTTTGTCACATAACTGATTATGTAACATGTTTAGGCATATAACACTTGTCATAGGGCTAGTTAGGCGGTTCGAACGCGTTTCACGCGAACGACGCGTTAAAGTAGCATAAGCTACCTAAACGGGTCGTAATGGGTCGTAACCACTTAGGTTAAGTTTCATTTAGTATGTAGGCTTTGTTGAACCATATTACACGAGTCTCAATACTCGTTTGGTTTACAAACCCTCATGCTACCCGACCCTCCGATTTAGGTCTGGTTTATTAACATACTTACCTATATTAGGTGCCGTTTGATATCCGTGATCTCTAGCATTGTTTGGTTGTCACTCAAGGACTACTGAGCATTCTCAAGTGAGTACATAGACCCCTCTTTTACTGTTTTCCAAACTGTTTTGGGGTGAAACACATGTGCCTACGTGTTACTTTCATGCTTTCCTGTTTTCACATCATATACCCGCTATGTTTGTTAGTACATTATAGTACATGATTTCATTACCTTTCATGCTATGTATGCCCATTATGTGCATATTTAGTACATCGTTTTTCATTACATTTTATGCTATGTATGTCCATTGTGTGCATACTTAGTACATCGTTTTACATTACATTTTTGAACCGTTTATAACAATTTGACTATGTGAACCGTTTGTATCTGTGAACCGTTTGTATCTGTGAACCGTTTGTATCTGTGAACCGTTTGTATCTATGAACCGTTTGTATCTGTGAACCGTTTGTATCCGTGAACCGTTTGTATCTGTGAACCGTTTGTATCTGTGAACCGTTTGTATCTGTGAACCGTATTTGACCATACATAAACATTTCTACAATTGTTAAACATTACTTTGGTGGTTTGGTTTGATTAAGTGATTAAGTAACGATGCGTGTGTAATATGATACAAGCATGGTGGATACACTGCTGGTACTTCCTATATATAAGTGTTTGTATGGTATTACATATCGTAGCGTTATTTGAATCATTTCAGTTTGAGACATATAACATTTTATACAAATAACATACTTTTCACAAGACATTGATTTACAAACAACTTATCTTATACCAACTCATTTTACAATGGTTATTCATTTAACCATACATTATTCTCTTATTTATACATATCATCTGATCTTATCGTTTTTCAAATGATTTACAAAACAAAGCAAATTACAAGGTTCATGACTAAACATTTTCTCAAACATAAGTCATGGAACCTATTTTCACAAAACCTATGTATCTCACAGGCATTTTTATGCTGACGTACCTATTTTCACATGTGTTTTTCAGGAGCTGTTGCATAAGATGATCAAGATACATATAGGCAGACTTGGGCTTTAGTGACAATAAAAGATGCAAGACTAGTTAATTATGTTGTATTTCCTTGTTTGTTAAGACATTGTAACACTTTTAATCAATAAAACGAAACTTCAATTGCCATGGATTTGAAACAATTAATTCTGTTACAACACTCCCCGACATTTCCGCCACGTTTTGTATGTTCTACGTGGTCGGGGTGTGACAACTAAATCCTATCAGATCTCATTTAATTTTCACCAGATTTTCCTTGTTTTTGTCAGACATGTTGTTTTAGTTCCCCCTAGATCTATTGACATGTTTTTGTTGTTTTTTTTAAGTTAAAAAGAATTAAGGCAAACTTAATATATAAAGATATAAAAAGAAACATCAAACACAAAAAAAAAAAAAACAAAACAAGCAAACAACAACTACTCCTCCTCATCCAGCACGTTGTACATGCACTTCACATATAACTAGAGATTGGTTATTCGACCAGTGTGATTCGTTGATGGCACAGGGTAGGATCACTTATGTTTTCTTGAAGTGCCAGCTTGACCCTTGGATAGCAGCTTCTTACTCCTCCGAAGTCCAGCTGACTGGTAATCACCTTGGTTACGAATCGAGGGTAGATCAGAAAAGGTTGACGGTCGTGAATGTTTGCTTCTAGGTCTCTCATGAGAAACTTAGCAAAGTTTTAAGGTTTTTCCTATACAACAACATGAATCACTTCCATCATCCTATAGGACAGCTCGTTGAAGTGTCCAATCTTTTTGGAGAAGCAGACACTGAGCTGTGTCACCAAAAACTGGAAAGGTGGTATAAAACCAGATTTGCTAACCTGCCTTGACAAATTGTATGTATGATAGCCCATTTCTGTCAAAGTCTGTTGCACGTCTGCCTTATCCAGGAATTTATTTTCTTGATCATTACCCAGTCGGAGGACTTCTCTAAGAGTTTCCTCCTTTAGGGTAATTTTGACCCCATAACCTCACTCTCTATCCACATGGAAGTGCCACTGAAAATGATTTCAGAGTTCCACCAGAACTTTTAAAGAATTTTTGGATGGATGGTGACATGTGTAGATACAGCGAAACCCAGGGGACTTCGCATAATCATGTTATACACATACCTGCAGTCCTCCCATGCAGGTCCTTCCAAGTTAGACCTAAGTCTAAGATTATGATGTATGTGAAGCGGGAGAGGGAATTGAGTTACTTTCATCATTTTTGGGCGACCCATTTTAAAATAAGAAGTTTCTGTTGAAGAGCTTTTGAAGAGAAGATTTGTTTGGTGAAGAAAGACTTTTTCAGGTTGTTAATATTTATAGGTGAAAGCGATAGCTGTGCCATAAATGTTATTAACAGCCAAAGTTCCAAAGAATTTCATTTTCATTTCAATCTCTTCAATTAAGACGATATTTGTTGCAGCATGTGACAGTCTACTAAGCCCCTATGTGTGAGTAAGCATTGAATAGCTAGGCGGCTACTTTCATTGCTCCTAATCATTTTAGTGCCTACGTGTCTCTTAAACTTCTTATGAAAAAATGACGTTGCATGCATTGGCAGTTTAAATAAAATTCAATAATCTGCAAAAATTTTCTAGTGACGGTTGATTTTCTCAACTATATTGAATTTTATTTTAATGCATGTTACTTTTCCCCCTTTTTGTTTTTTTTAATTTAAAAGAAAAAAAAATATAAAAACAGATTATACACAGATATGAATTTATACAATATGTGGGATATGCACGAAGGTGGAAGTTTTTAATGATTACTAATCATTCTGATGTTTCGACAAGGTTTCTGATTTTATATCAGAATTTCTGGTGTTTTACCAGATTTTCTAATATTTCTTCAGATTTTCTGATAAATCATCATTTACTGATGATTCATCAGATTATCTGATGTTCCATCAGACTAATGGATTTCTTTGTCAGAAACCAGTTGAATTGTTCTTTGATTATCAGAATTTTGATGTTCATCAATTTGGTTTTCAATTTGTGTCCTTGTGTTTTCTGAAAAATTTTTATCATTTAAATTAACCATGCCAAGTTTGCTGATCAAAAAATTGTGTCTCTTTTAATCAAGAGTTTTTGTAAAGATATCAGTAATTTGGTTTTCAGCTAGAACAAAATACATTTCTATGTTACCTTTCTCCACATGATCTTTTATGAAGTGATATCTGGCATCTATGTGTTTGGTTCTTGAGTGGTGAACTGGATTTTCTGTTATTGCAATAGCACTCTTTGAATCACATAGAATTGGTATTTTTGTCAGATTTACTCCATAATTTTTCAGTTGAGTTTGCATCCACAACACTTATGAACATCAACTTGCTGCTGCTACATATTCTGATTCTGCTGTTGATGTGGCAACACCGTTTTGTTTCTTGCTTGCCCAACATACCAATTTTTCTCCTAAGAGTTGACAAGCACCAGATGTGCTTTTTCTGTCAATTTTGCACCCTGCATAATATGCATCTGTGTATGCAATTAATTCAAGGTTTGTATCCTTAGGATACCAGAGACCAAGTTCTGATGTGCCTTTTAGATATTTGAAAACCCTTTTTACAGCTTTTAGATGGGATTCTTTAGGATCACATTGATATCTAGCCAGAAAGCATGTTGCAAACATAATATTTGGTCTGTTTGCAGTTAAATATAGCAATGATCCTATCATCCCTCTATAGGTTTTAATATCTACACTTATTCCATCTTTATCAGAATCCAATTTGTTCCCTGTTGCCATGGGAGTTTTTGAAATAGAGCAGTTTTTAAGTGAGTATTTTTGTAGAATTGTTTTCACATATTTTGATTGACTTAAAAATATTCCATCAATTCTTTCTTTTACTTGTAAACCCAAGAAAAAGGTTAACTCGCCCATCATACTCATTTCAAAGTGGCTGGTCATTAACTTTTGAAACTTTTTACAGTATTTCTCATTTGTTGATCCAAATATAATGTCATCAACATATATCTGGACCAACAAAGTATGACCTTTGTGTGTTTTGAGGAAAAGTGTTGTGTCAATAGTATCTTTAGTAAACCCAGAATTGAGTAAGAAGTTTGATAGTGTTTCATACCAGGCTCTAGGAGCTTGCTTCAAACCATATAAGGCTTTGTTTAATCTGTAAACATGATTTTGAAATTTTGGATCAACAAAGCCTTCTGGTTGCTGCACATAAACCTCTTCCTCAATTTTACCATTCAGCAAAAGCTGATTTTACATCCATTTGATAAACTTTGAAATCTTTGGATGCAGCATAAGATAGAAAAATTCTTAGAGCTTCTAATCTAGCTACTGGTGCAAAAGTTTCATCATAATCAATACCTTCTTGTTGACAATAACCTTTGACCACTAACCTTGCTTTGTTCCTAGTGATTATGCCGTTTTCATCAGATTTATTCCTGAATACCCATTTTGAGCCTATGACAGATTTGTCATTTGGCTTGGGTACCAAATCCCATACTTTGCTCCTTTCAAACTGATCAAGCTCTTCTTGCATAGCTTGAATCCAGTCTGAGTCATTTAGAGCTTCTTTGACAGATTTGGGTTCTATTTTCCTTAAGAACCCAACAACTACACACTCATGTGCAGTTGCAGATCTTGTTCTCACACCATCTGCTGGGTTGCCAATGATGTCAGAATGAACATGTCCTTTGATCCATCTTAACTTGTTGTGAAAAGTTGTTGTTTCTGATGGATTTGAAGTTTCCCCCTGAACAGGTGCCTTAGTTGTGTGTAAAGTATCAGAATTCTGAGTTTCTGATGTACTACACACTTGTTCTGCAGGGTTAGTACATGAAGAATCTATTGATTTGTTTTTGAAAGAATTATCATGTTCTAGGAAATCTTCAGTTATCATTTCAAAGAGATGTTCATAATTTTCTTGTTTGTCAGAAAAATTTATTTCTTTCATGTATTCATCAGAAACCTCTGTTTCTGATGAGTCATCAAATGAAACATACAAACTTTCTCTGATTGTCCTAGTGTTTAGAATAAAAATTCTATAGGCTTTTGAGGACAAAGAGTAACCAAGAAAAATACCTTTTTCTGCTTTTCTGTCAAATTTTTCAAGGCTTTCAAAATCATTGAAAACAAAACATCTACAACCAAATGTATGCAAGAATTTTACACTTGGAATCCTTCCATTGATAATTTTGTAAGGTGTTTTGTTGTGCCTTTTGTTGATTATGGTTCTGTTTTGGGTAAAACATACATTTGCTATAGCTTCTGCCCAAAAATGAGTGGGCATTTTAGCATAAGCAAGCATTGTTCTGGCAGCTTCTACCAAGGTCCTATTTTTTCTTTCAACTACCCCATTCTGTTGAGGTGTTCTGAGAGCAGAAAAATCATGAGAGATTCCTTTACTTACAAGAAAGCTCTCAATTTTTGAATTCTTAAACTCTGTTCTATTGTCTGATCTGATCCTTCTGACTGTTAATTTTAACATATTTTCAATTTTCTTGATAAAATTAATGATCAGATCAGGAGTTTCACTTTTCTTTCTCAAAAATTCTACCCATGTGTACCTAGAAAAATCATCTACTATTACTAGTATGTACTTCTTTCCAGAAAAACTTTCTGTACTTATGGGTCCACACAAATCCATGTGTAAAAGTTCCAAATTTTGTGAAATAGAAGACTCAGAAATTGATTTATGTGAGCTTCTTTTGGATTTTCCCATCTCACATGCTTCACAAATTTTATCCTTCTTTGAGGATATCAAAGGTAATCCTTTTACCAGTCCTTTGCTTGCTAATTTGCTTAGGTTTTTGAAATTTAAGTGGGCTAACCTTTTGTGCCACAACCAACTACTACCCTTGTTTATTTTTGAGAATAAACATAATTTTGGATGTTCATTTTCTTCTTTGAAATCAAAATAGTAAATTGATTTTCTTATCCTTTTTCCACTTAAATAAATTTTATTAGCATCCATACCTATAAACAAACACTTTTCTGGTAAAAAGGTTACCTGAAAACCTTTATCACATAATTGACCACAACTTAGCAGATTGTACTTCAAGCCTTCAACATAGGCTACTTTCTCTATGGTCAAACATCCATACCTTATGCATCCATATCCCATGATCCTCCCTTTTACTCCATTTCCAAAATTTACCATTCTACCCAGCTTTGGAACAAAGTTGTTGAGTAAGCTCCTGTCCCCAGTCATATGCTTGGAGCTTCCTGAATCGCACTACCAGATCTGCTGCACATGATGGTTCTGAAATGGAAAAATTAGAGGGTTTTTGGTACCCAGGCTTGCTTGGGTACTCTTTCTGATGAGATTTTAAACAAATTATTTTCTCTTGTTGGCCTTTCATCAGAAATTCTGTTATATGCTAAGCCATAAACATATTTTACATTTTCTTTTGGAGATGGTGTTGAACAAGCTTCAGTATGTCAACACACATACAAGATTTATCAGAATTTTCTAATATTTTTTCTTGTGATGGAATGAGTGGATAATTTTGAAAAGATGAGTGAACTGCTTCTGGAGTTTTTAAAGATTCTTGATTGCACTCACTTTCTTTTGGTTTGAAGTTGGGTTTTTCAAAAGAGTATTCGGAACAGGTTGACTTGCAAGATTCAGAGTCAGATTCTGATGAAAAATTATTAGAAATCTGATGGGTTGCTTTTACAAAGACAGTGGGTTTATTTCCTCTTGTTTTTACATATCCTAAACCCTCTCCTTTGTTCTTTGGTGTGAACTCAATGAAATTTATGAATTCTTTGGCTTGTTGAAAACCTTTTACATTAATTTCTTTATCATTGATTTTCTTGTAAAGATCTTTTCTTTCTTTTTCATAGAACTCAATTTTATCTCTTTGATCTAAACTTTCTTCAATAAGTAATTGGTTTTCAAGAATGATTTTATTCATGGTCCTTTGCAACTCATCAGATTTTTTAATATCTGATTGATGTTTGTCTTGCAGATTTAGAAAATCTGACATGAGCTTGTTTAGCTTGTGTTCAAGATCAAGATTATCTAAATTTACCTTTTGTTTTGAAGTTTCTGGTAGGCCTTCAGAAAGTGCCATGAGGCAGAAATTTTCCATTTCTTCTTCTTCATCATCAGAAGAGTCACCAGATAGCCATGTGTTTGTTCCTGCAATTAAGCTGACTTGTTGCTGCTTCTTTGCTTCTTCTAGCTTTTTCTTATAATAAGCAACATCCTTGATCTTCTTGGTCTTGCATTCTGATGCATAGTGACCTCTCTGCTTGCACTTGTAACACACAACTTCAGCCTTCCCTTTATCCTTAGATCTAACTTCCTCTTTAGATCTTCTATCCATCCTCCCTCTGTCACTTCTCTGGTATCTCTGGCTTCCTCCCCTCAACCTCTGCTCAAATGTTTTGGTGAGCAGTGCTATTGCTTCAGCAAAAGCTAAAAAATCTGATGATGTATCAGAAATTTCAAGATTTTGGCTGTTTGATGGTTGTGGATCATTGGTAGGTAGTGTTCTTTGTGAGTTTGAGATAAGAGCTAAAGATCCCCCTCTTTGAATGGTTTCTTCAAATATTTCTTCCTCTCTGGGGATCAAGATGCTGTATAAGTCATGAAGACTCATATTTCCTAGTTCTAGGGTTGAGGACAAAGTCATGGTTAGACTTCTCCATTCTCTAGGTAAAGCATCTAGAAATTTTATGTTTCTTTCATCATTTGATTTTGTTATACCAAATTTCTTTAGCTCATTCAAAAGTTTTGTAAATCTTTGATATGTATCATTTAATCTTTCATTAGGTAAACTTTTGAACCTCTCATATGAGGAAACATTATTTGTTCTCTTATTTCTTCTCATCCTTTCTCCTCCTTCACAAAGATTTTCCAACTGATCCCATATTTCTTTAGCTGATGCACATGCATCAACTTGTGAAAATATGTCATTGGGGATGGCCATTATTAAACGTGACTTTTCCCTTTCATCCCCAGCCACCTTTTCCTTGTCTTCCGCGCTCCAGTTTATTTCACTTTTGGGAGCTCGGGAGGCAGGGATTAAAGGCGATTGGTCAGTTGCTAGAATAGCTGGTATTTAAGTCATTGGTATATGTGGACCCCTTTCAATGGATTGAAACAGAGCTCGGTCATGACCATTAAAGAAATTGACCATCCTGATTTTCCATTGGGGGTATTCCTCTCTGACCAGCGTCAGAGGTTTAGACATAGAACCAATGTTAAAAGCATTATTACAGGATTGAAAGCTGGCCATATTTAGAGAAAAGAAGATGAGCGATTGATCGTTTGAAAATAGTTTCAATCTGCTCTGATACCAATTGATGGTCCCAGTTTGGACTTAAAAACTTTTTTTCACATAATATGGCAAGTGATTTTAGTAGATGTGAAAAAGATGTGCGGAAATGGAAATCGGACTTTCAAGACACAAGACCTACAGAATTATAAAGTTTATATCACTTTGAAACAAAATAGTTTCTAAGGTGATCGTAAGATTATTATCTAATACAAATGAATCTTGAATTCTGTGGGTGAGAGGGCAATGGAGTTTTTGTAGTATGTATGAATGCTAAGCTCAACTCATTGTCTTCTGCTTGGTGAGCCTTCTATTTATAGAAGGTTGGGTGCATGAATAAACAATTGTTTATTCATGCAATAATTCCTGCAAAAAGTAGCCATTTGACATATTCATTGAATCCAACAGTCAATTTGCCTTTGTAATCATGATATCCAATAATGTCACGTTGCTTCGGTTATTGTGGCAGGATAGAGCAGTTTTTAGACAAGTGGGGTATTCATCAGAATTTCTGATAAACCACTTCATCAGAAATTTTGGTGAACAAATCATCAGAAAATCTAATGATCAGAATTGACAGAAACTGATGATATTTCATCAGAAATATCATCAGATCCATCAGAAATGACCTTCTCTGATAATCCAATTCAGCTCTTGATCAACTTGTGATTCTTTGAAGTAGATGCTGTTCATTTCAGTTGTCTTATCTGATCTTCTTCCTTTTGTGATCTTCAGGACTGTCATCTTCTTCATAGATCCAGTTGATGTGGATGTTTCTTATGCGTTTATAAATTTCTTACAAGTTTTAAAAATGGAATTGCTAACTAAACCACACATAATCGGCAAGTGCACCGGTCGCAGTGTAATGTATATGGCAAGACCGGATATCAATCTGTGGACACTATATGCAAACTTTAGATAATGAACCTCTATCGAATATAAAGTTAAATTTTGAAATTTGATTTAAATTGATTTTTAAATAATAACTTAATTAATTACGAAAATGTATAAAACAAAACAAGCAAAGTAAAACAAACAAAGCAAGCAAAGTGAAACAAATACAGAAACAAAGTGTAACAAATACAGAAATAAAGTATAACAAATATGTATGATGAAAAGGACTACCTGGGTATCGAATCCCTAGAATCATGCAATGCTAATTTGACAATAATAACGATTAAATATCTTTTTTCCCTCGATTAACCCCCCGTTAGAGATGTATTAAACAAAATATCAAGACAAAATGTGAAGTGCTAGAACGAACTGGCTCGAGCTATCGATACCAAATCCCACGAGTATCAGACCTTTGGGACCTCAGAGACTAAGTTGTGAGAAGATCTTCAAAATCGCAAAGCAAACCAAACCTTGAAAATTAAAATCCTAGGAAACCTTAACCACGATGTAATAAACGAGTCCAAGCTATCGGTCACCCAATCTACCCACCAATGATTAGCTAATAACCTAGCTCACCCTAATCGTCTTTCGAGTCATAAGATGAGGATGCAAGTTTTAGAATATTGATTTTAATTATTAATAGACTTGGTCAATTTCTCAACACAATATTTAACCCGAAAATCAAAAGATAAACAAATCAAATTAAATTCTAAGTTTAAGGGGAATTTCTTCATGTTTAAACCGCTGAATTTATCGACTAATAATTAATCAAAACACACCAACATGCAATACCAAGATTAATTACAAGACAAAGTTATGTAAATCAAATCAAATAGCCGAAATCATGTCAAATATACATTACAATCATCAAGTTCATCATAACCCAGGTAGTTTATAAGTTTAGCTACACATATTATACAATAACATAACTGAACAAAGGTTTAAAACAACTGAAAACATAATACAAAGCTTGTAGAAACCGTAAAACGAATATTACCGAACCCAGAAGCTTAGAACTCGAACCGAAAGCTTCCTAGACCCTTGCCAAGCTCCAAGATGCTCCAAAGTCGTCCAGAGTGATCCACAACAGAAGGGTTTGTGTGATGATTTGAAAGGATTGGAGATGTGCTATTTATAGTGAATTTTTTGCAAAAACCGAACGCCTTACGGACCGTAAGGGCATGCCTTGCAGTCCGTAAGCAGTTAGGTTACTTTTCTGCTTTTCTGCGCACTATCTCCTTACGGACCGTAAAGGTCAAGCCTTGCGGTCCGTAAGAGGTTTGGTCATTCTGAGTTCACCTAACCCTTTGTGGACCGTAAAGACTAGGTCTTACGGTCCGTAAGGGGTACTGTTCAGCATTTTAATTATTATTTCTTTCTTGTTTTCCGACACGTCTTTTCCGTGCTTCCTTCGCTGTAATTATTCCATTCGGTTTCCTCGAAAAATAAACAGGTTCTTCACTAATTCCTGCAAATCCATAATTTAATCAAATAAGTATCTAATCGCGAGAAAACCACATCCAAATTTATTAAATTGTAAGGAATTCGATGTGTAAAATGTGTATGATTTTAGATACATCAAACATCCCCACACTTAACCTTTTGCTTATCCCTAAGCAAAATTCCAAACAACTGTACAAACTGACATTTAAACGGTTATTTTACAATGGAAAATTAAACACACATTAATGTACATAAATGATTTAAAATTAGCTAATAATGATAGAGACGAGAAAACTAAATGTGATTTTTCAAAAAATAGAGTTTTATAATCAATTACTCACTTACTTGCATCTATGATTTGATTCCCTCGGCTCACTTGTGTAAACTAGTGAATGGTGCACTAGTAATTTTCTATGATCACTCAAAAGTCGGGCCATATAGTAACATTATCATAAGCTTGTAATGAAATCTCATCTTTACCAATTAACATATAAAAATCATATAAATCAAGAGGACTTTTATTGTGGGTTGTAACTTGGCTAGGGTTTAAAGGTAGGAAAATATGGCTATTTACTGGGTGAAGTGTTTCAATCCGGTCTAGCAAATTATCCTAACAAACCTTACACAATTTTTATTTTTTATTATTTTTTTTATGTACATACTCACAAACCAAGTGACTCTTTTAAGGTCAGATCGTCAAGACCGGTTTTATCCAAGATGTGAATCAAATCTTCCTTAATCCTGTAGTGAACATTACTTCCAACTCTAATGGATCGTCCGGCATCGAGCCTAATAGCCCCCACCCTCATTAGAAGTGTGTATTCATATTGGGATTCAGTTTGACTTTTTCTACATCTTCCTGTGTGAGACCAGTTTCCACATCCCATGCATTTGTCGTATCGTTTTGCTCTTCTTTTCATAGCACTTTTGGATGTCCCACAAAATGGTGGCATTTGTTCTTGTTGTCGCCACTTTTTTCTAACTTCCTTACTTGAATGAAATAGTTTTTCTCTAATCTCCATAGGTAATCTTGGTTTCGCGAATTGTAGACAACAAAGCAAATTTAAATCGAATGAATGCATCTCCAGTTCTTTAAAGGTCTGCTGGTAAAAGACCAAACTAAATTCCTATGAAAGTAAAATTATACTAAACCGGAATTCACACATGGGTTGAAAAGGTAAAACAAAAAGGCTTATATGGTTTAATATGGTGGGTTTACAACAAATGAAAAAGAAAAAGGCTCAACTTGGTTTTCTATTGGATAATATTTTTGGTTTTCAAGTTTTAATAATAAAGGGTAAACACATGGTTGTATCCTAATGCCTCTATCATTTTTATACAATTTTATAGTTAATGAATTCAACAAGTATATTCAAGACAAGTTCTGAAATGTATACTATTATGCGACACACTCAATCAAATGAAGTCTTTAAGCATATGATGAATGCTTTTAGAAAGGCTCAAAAACTCACTAAAATTGGGTGTGTATTTAAGATGCAAATTTATGAATAATTAGAAAAATTTCTATTTATGAAAAATACTTTAACATTTTCTCATATGTATAATTATTAGATAAAAATAAGTCAAATATGTACAAAAACAAAACAATAATTATACAATTTTTTTTATTATTATATTTTTTTAAAAAAAATTTTATGTAAAATCAGACTTAATTTACAAATTTCCCCATCCCCACACTTGAAAGACACATTGTCCCCAATGTGAACGAAAAGGAAAAAACAGGAGAGGTGAAACGGAAACTCCCCTGATATGTTTGACAAATTGCTCGTAGACAATCAGTTTTCAACAATAATGATATAACCTGTAAAATGAAACTGCACAGCTAGAAGCAATATATCAAACACAACCATACAATAAATATAAAAGTAATATATGTATCAATACACACCATGATCATAAAACAAAAGAAATAAACGGAAAGTACAAAATAAACCCAACAATCACTGCAAATCTGGTGGCGGCTGCTGAACCTGTGGAGGAATGTGAAGATGATCCATGATGCTCTGAAGCATCGTCCTCATCTCTACATGTGTATCCCTGACCTCCTCTACAGCCTGCCTGACCTCCTGCACAGCCTGCTCCAAACTATCGAGCCTCTCATCCACTGTCCTCGCTACCCCGGGAGCTACAGGTACCCTAACCCGAGCTCTCTGCCGATCACCATGCTGATGACGTGGTCCAACAACTGGGGCATCCTCCTGTGCTGGCCCAAGAACTATCTGAGGTGCCCTCGGCTCAAGAAACGTAGGTGGATCGCCTGGTGCCAATAGCTAGGTCATCTGCCTCATATCACCAAGTCTGAATAATGTCCCGGCACGCTCCTCATGCAGCCATGCTGGCGGAAAATCCTGATACACCTCCAAGCTCTCTGCGAGTACAGCAACATATGAGCCCATGCAAATCCTAGAATCTGTACCACGTCCTCGATCTCTGTCGAATGCCAGAAGTAGAAATGCTGCCAGATTGGCCTCCCGGCCCTCAATCATACAATAAAGCGCAAACAGATCATGATACGTCACTTTCTTGAGATTCATGTATCGAGAAAGGACGGTGCATGTAAGAATACGGTGAATAAAACGTATCACCAGATCTCTGATCTTTGAAGCTGGAATCCCTGAAGACCAAGCACCATCTCCTATGGTGGACCAAAAAGCCGTCAGCTGTGTCGTGGTGACACACTGAGGTAAATCCGCATCCGTCCAGCCCATCAAACTCTCTGTAAAGGTAGGCTGTGTAGTCTCCTCCAATGTGTACAGTCCTACGAGGACGGCGAACTGAGCAATGGACAATATATGTGTCCGTCGTCTTAAAGCGAAACTGACCGCAGCGGGCTCAGTGAGGCGAGCATGATGAAACATAAATGTCGAGTGAAACTCCAATACTAGCTCCCGATGAAATGCTCGCCTCTCGTCTAGTAACCTCCTCCATCGAGGTGATATCAATCCCTCCAGTCGGGCACGCACGCCCATAGTCTCCATCAATCCCCAGTCGAAAACCTTCGCTCGCTGATAACGTAAACCGAGATACCTCTGTAAAGCGGTATACTCAGGTGAATCATGTTGGAACTGTAGCAGGGTGTGCTCCTCCTCTGGTGGAAGGTCGGCTGGTGCTGGTGGTGCTGTAGTCGGATCAGGCCTCAGGGCGTCCTCTGTATATCGAATAACCCGAGCAGGACGCTCGGGCGGTGGCTGTGCTGCTGCTGTACGTGTCGGACGTCCTCTCTTTCGTCCTGACTGGGACGAAGAAGCCATATCTGCACTTATTTTCAAAAATCACAAATACAAAATAATTATACAAGTCACCGCCCCCTAAACACGTTTTACGATGCATTTTCTAATATTTTTTTTATTATTTTATAATAAAATTAAAATGAAAACAAAACGATATATATTTTTGGTGTGCTGGGGGTGGTGATTGCGACCGTATAGCATTTCATTCGCGGTCGCAATGAAATAACAACAATAATAAAAATTCAAAATTTCGGCATGACCCCGACGTATTTACAAGAAAAACCAACCATCCTCACCCGAATGGAGATTGAGTACGTGCGAGGAGGCGAAACCTACAAATAAAGCGCAATAATAATTCGAAATATATCAAACAATTCACGCTCAAAAACTAGTCGGCCGAAACTGAATTCTATTTAAACTAAAACTAATAAAAAGACGACTTTAAATACGACTCGAAAGAACTTAACAAAGACTTTAACACAAAAACTAACTAAAAATTAATCTATTTGACTCGAAACTAAACTAAGCTCGACTCGAACAAAATTAAACATATCAATATTAACAATATTAACACCTAAAATTTAACCGACACGACCCAACACTAATCGAAAGTTATGAATGAAATTATTTACAAGAGTCGTACCTGACAGTCGGGTTAAGTGCTGAAATCTATGTGTCGAGACGGCGTAGAACGGTGGTCCGCGGTGGTCGATGGCGGTGGTGTACAGTTGTGGCGGAGGAGAGTGGCTGAAGATGGCAGTGGCGGAGGGTGGTTTTATGTGGCGACGATGGGAGTGGCGGATAGAGGTGGTGGTGCTCGATGGTGGTATGGGTGCAAGTGAGTGGAGGGTGGCGGCGGTAGTGGTGATTGGTGCGAGGTGGGCGGAGGCCGCAATGGGTTGTGATGGTGGTGGTTATGGGGGTGAATCGGTGGTGGAAGAGGGGTGGTTGCGGCGGTGGTGATGAGGGTGGTGGAAGACGGGTGGTGATTTGTGAGTGGTAAATGGCAGTGGAGGTGATCGGTGAGGTGGGTGGTGATTGGAGAGGGGGCGGTGGTTTGTTTGATTTGGGGAAGATGACCCCGATTGGGGTTTTATATTTTTTTTTGTATCTGTGACAAGCTTACGGACCGTAAGGGTCAAGCCTTGCGGTCCGTAAGGTTTGTTAAAACAACATTTTTTATTTTTTTTTATTTTTTTTTAATTTATTTATTTATTATTATTATTATGTTTATTATTTTTTTATTTACAAAATTATTATTATTGTTATTATTATTATAAACTATATTACCCCTAAACTTACCTCGTTTTATGTGCTCATAACGGGGAGGTCCATCACCTCCTCCTCTCTGTCCTCGGTCAGTCCTTCGACAAAATGTTTCAAACGATGTCCATTTACTTTAAACCTCTGACCGTCCTCATTTTCAACCTCTATTGTTCCGTAAGGAAACACCTGCGTAACCACATACGGTCCACTCCAACGTGATTTCAACTTTCCAGGGAACAACTTCAACCGGGAATTGTATAGCCACATCTTTTCCCCACACTTGAACTCTTTCACCTGTTTCAAGTGTTTGTCGTGCAACGCCTTAGTTCGCTCTTTATATGCCCACGACTTCTCATACGCCTCATCGCGTAATTCCTCTAACTCGTGAATCTGAAGAAACCGGTTTTTACCTGCAGCTGGCAAGTCCAGATTGACTGCCTTTAGTGCCCAGTATGCACGATGCTCTAGTTCGACCGGTAGATGACACGCTTTCCCATAAACTAACCTAAAGGGTGTGGTCCCAATAGGTGTCCGGACCGCAGTACGAAAAGCCCAAAGTGCATCATCTAACTTCTCGGACCAATCAATGCGACTGTTTCCGACAGTTTTCTCCAAAATTCTCTTAATTCCCCTGTTCGAATTTTCCACCTGCCCACTTGTTTGTGGATGATAAGCCGTTGAAAGCCGATGGGTTACCCCATAGCGTTTCAAGACCTTCTCCATCTGTGAATTGCAGAAGTGGGTGCCTCGATCAGATATCAAGGACTTCGGTGTTCCGAACCTAGCAAACAATTTCTTCAAGAATCTCACAACAACCCTAGCGTCGTTTTTAGGTAGGGCCTCTACCTCTACCCATTTAGAAACATAATCCACAGCGACTAGGATGTATCGGTTCCCTCTTGACATAGGGAATGGTCCCATAAAATCGATGCCCCAAATATCAAAGATTTCAACCACTTGAATGGGGTTTTGAGGCATCTCATTACGAGATGAGATTCTTCCTGTCCTTTGACAGGCATCACAACTTCGCACAAACTCATGTGCGTCTCTAAATATGGTCGGCCAATAAAAACCCGCGTTAAACACTCGTTTGGCGGTGTAAGCCGCAACATAATGGCCTCCAGTTGGTCCCCTCATGACAATGTCGTAGAATATTACGAGACTCAGAACCAAACACACACCTCCTAATAACCTGGTCTGCACCGATCCTAAACAAGTACGGATCCTCCCAAATGTAGTGCTTGACATCCGCAAAGAATTTCTTCTTTTGCTGGTACGTCATGCCCTGCACAAGGTCACCTATAGACAAGTAATTCGCTAGATCAGTGAACCAGGGAAAGCCTTCATCGGTGGCTTTCAAGAACATCAACACCTCATGGGGGAAAGTCATCCCCTATTCTCTCCTTCCGATTTCTCTCTAACTCAGGGTTTTCTAATCGTGACAGATGATCTGCTGCAACATTTTCAGCCCCCTTTTTGTCCTTAATCTCTAGATCAAACTCTTGAAGCAGCAAAATCCATCGAATAAGCCTAGGCTTCGCATCCTTCTTCGCAAACAAGTACCTAAGAGTCGCGTGATCCGTGAAAATAATGGTCTTTGACAGTACGAGATAAGAACGGAATTTATCACACACGAATACGACTGCTAGCAACTCCTTTTCTGTCGTGGTATAATTTTATTGGGCGTCGTTCAGGGTTTTGCTAGCGTAGTGAATGGGATGAAAGTGTTTTTCCCTACGCTGCCCTAAAACGGCCCCAACGGCAAAGTCGCTGGCATCGCACATGATCTCAAAAGGGAGGCTCCAATCTGGAGAAATCAGAATGGGAGCACTCACTAACCTCTCTTTAATCAACTCGAAGGCTTGCAAACATTTATCGTCGAATACGAACGACCTATCCTTCTCTAACAGCTGGGTCATCGGGCGAGCAATCTTTGAAAAGTCGCGGATGAAACGGCGGTAGAATCCCGCATGACCCAAGAAACTCCTAATTGATTTCACAGAAGTAGGCAGCGGGAGCTTGGAAATAACATCGATTTTTGCTTGATCAACCTCAAGCCCCGCTTGTGAAATCTTGTGCCCTAGCACAATTCCTTCTCGAACCATGAAATGACACTTTTCCCAGTTAAGCATCAGGTTCGTCTCCTCACATCGAGTAAGTACACGCTCAAGATTACGCAGACACTAATCGAAAGAACTTCCAAACACAGAAAAGTCATCCATAAACACCTCCATGGAATCTTCGATCAACTCATGAAAGATTGCCACCATACATCGCTGAAATGTGGCTGGAGCGTTACACAACCCAAATGGCATGCGTCGATACGCGAAGGTGCCAAAAGGACATGTTAATGTAGTCTTTTCCTGATCCTCTGGTGCAATAGGGATCTGGAAATAACCTGAGAATCCATCAAGAAAGCAATAGAACTGCTGTCCTGACAGTCACTCCAACATCTGATCAATGAATGGCAAAGGAAAGTGATCCTTGCGTGTGGCATCGTTCAGTTTGCGATAATCTATGCAAACTCTCCAGCCGGTGACGGTCCTAGTGGGTATCAATTCATTCTTGTTATTGACGATTACTGTCATACCCCCCCTTCTTAGGGACCACCTGGATGGGACTTACCCATGCAGAGTCCAAAATTGGGTAAATCAGTCCTGCATCTAGCAACTTGATTACCTTCCTGCATATTAGGGTTTAGCCTTCTCTGAGGCTGAACCACCGGCTTGAACTCTTCTTCCATCAAGATCTTGTGCGTACAAAACGAAGGGTTAATACCCTTGATATCCATCAGCTTCCACGCGATTGCCTGCCTATGATCTTTCAGGACACTCATCAGCTTCTTCTTCTCCTCCTCCGTTAATCCTGCAGAAATGATGACGGGTAACTGAGATCCTTCGCCCAAAAATGTGTACTCCAGATGAGACGGCAATTCTTTCAACTCTAGGGGCGGAGGTACCTCAATAGACGGTCTCTCCTTTGGGATTTCCTCCTCCTTGATAACTTCAAACACCTCGTTTCTAGAGGTAGCCTGCGGTAAAGGGTCCTGCTCAACATTCAACTCAGTGATACCACTCCCCTGATCATCCATATTAGACTTGTCTTTCCTACAAATCTCACTGAGAATGCTACCTACTTGTGACATAAGAGTATCAACAAAGTAGAGAGTGTCATCATGCTTATGGGTGTGCTTCATAGATTGTTGGATATCAAAAGTGACCTCATCCTTATCGACACGAAGAGTCAACTTAACATCGTATACGTCAATGACTGCTCGTGCAGTGGCAAGGAATGGACGACCTAAAATCAACGGGACTTCAGAGTCTTCATCTATGTCGAGTATTACAAAGTCAACTGGAAATACAAACTTGTCGACTTTCACCAACATGTTCTCTACAATTCCCCTTGGATACTTTACTGATCGGTCGGCGAGTTGAATACTCATGCGCGTAGGGGAAGCTTCTCCTAGGTTGAGCTTAGAAAATATGGAATAGGGTATGAGATTTATGCTAGCACCTAGGTGTGCGAGCGCATTACTGACAATAAGATTCCCAATCAGACATGGGATGGTAAAGCTACCAGGATCAGTCATTTTCTTTGGCAGCTTGTTCTGCAAGACAACAGAACACTCCTCACTCAGGGTGACAGTAGAAAGATCCTCTAATTTCTTCTTATTCGTAAGAAGATCCTTCAAAAACTTTGCATACTTTGGCATCTTTGCCAAAGCCTCAACGAATGGAATATTCACATGTAGTTTCTTCAGCATTTCTATGAAACGACCATACTGCTCTGCATCCTTTCCTTTCAGTAACCAGGATAAGGGGGTGTCGGTTTATACACCCTCATCGGTTCCTTCTCTGGTTCCTTTTCTGATTCTTTCTTCTCTCCTGGAGATCCGCTCGGCTGTGCTGTACTTGCTGGGCGCAGCCTAGGTTCCACATTGCCAGCAGGAGTCTCCATCTCAATTTCCTCGTCGATCTCTGTGTCTTCGTCATCTACCTGTTCGACCTCAACAACTCCTCGTCCGCTCCTAGTGGTAACAACCTTTGCAGTGGCGTTTGGATTTCCGACAGTGTTACTAGGGAGACTACCTTGAGGTCTCTGGTTCAGCTGATCCGCCAGCGAACCAACTGTCCTCTCCAAGTTCTGCAGCGCAGTGCTCTGACTCTTCATGAAGGTCTCATGCTCCATGAACCTCGACTGTGTCTCCTGATGTCGAGTATCCTGTTGCGTGATGAACTGTGTAAGTAACTACGTCTGCTTGGATAATGTCTCCTGGCTTTGCCTAAACATCTCCTCTATGGTCGGGTTTTTCGTTCCTGAACTCGGTCCTGCTCCTGCGTCTTGAAACAAACTCTGACGCGGCTGATAACCCGGTGGGTTGTTGTTCTTCCAGCTGAAGTTCGGGTGGTTCTTCCAATTTGAATTATAACCACCCCCAAAATTATTCTGATTTCGATTACCCACGAACTCTACCTGCTCTAGTGACTCCACAGGGGCAATAGGACACGCGGTCGTGTCATGCCTCCCTGTGCATATCTCGCATAACTGCTCCTTCTTCAACTCCATATCATTCAGCTTTTTCTTCAGGGCGTCAATCTGTGATTGCATCATAGTGGTATCGTCGACCTTATGCACTCCTCTATGTGTAGCTGACGAATTTCTAGAATCAGGAAACTCGTAACTACTCATTGCTATGTCCTCGAACATCTAAGTGCATTCCTCTGGTATTTCGGCGGTCATCAGATTACCACCAGCTGTAGTGTTCAGCATATTTCTCGTGGTTGGTGTCACTCCATGATAAAACTTCTCAACTAAAGCCCAAACCTCGAATCCATGATGCGGACACTTGAGTAACAGCTCCTTGAAACGCTCCCATGTCTCGTAGAAAGACTCTCCTTCTTTTTGGCAGAACTCTTGAATCATGCTCCTCAGACGAGCAGTTTTGGAAGGAGGAAAGTATTTGCCTAAGAATTTTTCTTTCATACTGGCCCAGGTGGTGATGGATCCCGCAGGAAGGGATTCTAACAAAGCATGGGCTCTATCAGCAAGTGAGAATGGGAATAGACGCAGTTTACATGCGTCCTCCCTGAAACCTTGCTCCTGAAACGTATCGCAGATAGCTGAAAAGCGAGAAAGATGGACATTAGGGTCCTCATAAGGTAATCCATGGAACTGGATAGTATTTGTAACCATCGAGATGATCTGAGGTGGAATCTGCCACCTATTAGGTTCAATAGCGGGTCGAGAGATACTGGATCGACCATTTCCCGCGTTTGGTCTGGCGTAGTCTGCTACGACTCTCCTGACTGGGGGATCGTTTTCAGCCATCTTGTAGGATCTAATCGCGACCTGAATGAGTCGTTCGAAAGAGCTCAAATCCGTTTCAGAGGCGGAAACAGAGAAACGGATGTGAAAACAGCTTGAAATACACTTTAAATCTCTTATATATTGAAATAACAATGTTTACAATCTGAGAATAAACCGGCAGCACCTCGGTATCACTTGGCCAATTCTGTTACAAATGAAATGCACACTACCCTATTTATAGTCTTCATGATTCCGCTCCAAACCACACATGCTTGTAGGAGCGAAATCAAACTTGACATTTAGGAGCGAAATCAGACATGACATTTAGGAGCGAAATCACATATAAAAATTCTAAACTATTTTGTCTCTTGTGAAGTGATGCAATGATGATGTCATCATTGTATAATATGACATCATCCTTGAACAAATCCACTACGAACCCGAGACTCGATGTAAGACGAAGTCGACAGATGAATGCACTAACAGACTCCCCCTTAGATGTTGACGAGTCTTAAGTGTCGAGTCTTCTCAATCTTCAGTCTTTATCAGTCTTTGGACTTCCTTTATGATCTTTATCTGGCTCTATCCTATCTCCAATTCTCTTTCAGAATCTCTGGTGCCTAGCTCTTGCATCTTCAGACTCTCTTTCTCTAACAGACTCCCCCTCAAGTTGTACTGGGATCATAGTCTGGCTTTCACAGGTTCAGGTATTGTAACCTGATTCACCTGCATATTCTCTACCCAAAACATAAGTTCCGTAACAAATAAGATATAACACATTTAGAAACTTTGCTAATCACTTGAAGACACAACCCTGAATAGAAAGATTTATCATGTCAATTTCTGATGAACCACTTGAATATATATCATTTTCATTTCACACATCTTCAAAACACACTTTCCCAAACCTGTTCGTCATGTTTAGCACTCGGAATTTTGAAAATCAGCTTTTCAACATCAGTCGACTAAAAATTTTTTTTTGAATTTTTCAAAATTTATGCTAAAACACACCGAAAATCTTTTTGGATTTTTGATATAACAGAAATGAAATGCAAAAATGAAATATTTACAGACCTTATTTTTGTGAGTTTGCGTAAGAGGATCATATCAGTTTATGAGACAAATCACCAACACCCTTAAGCTTTAAACATTTTAAGTTCTAAACGATTCACTTAAATTGTCAGTATACTGATCCACTTAAATTTTCACACAAAGTTCAACTGTTTCGAGATACGAGATTAATGTATTAAGCACTTAAACTTATTCGCGTGCCCCACCTCAGAATATACTCCCGTATCCAGATCCCAATATTCAGTCTTACAGGTGAGTATACCTAGATGATATCTGTAAGGGAATAAATTATAGTACGAAACCGTGAGAGCTCAGGTCAGAACTTCCATTCAGCAGAGAGATGACGGCTCGACTTTTGGTGGGTCCCCTTTAAAGGATCTTTTGTATTACAACAGCAATGATTATCAATTTTATTGTTTCATCAATTTGCTGAGGGCGGCGCTATATTTCAAGCAATTAGAAAGTATTCTCCGGGGACTAGGTCAGAATTTCCATTCAGCAGAAGTCCCGGGATATTACCCCAGATATCACTAAGCATAAAGACCTAGTATCTCAGAAAGAGGAATCTTTCAAACGAGATTTCGGGGGTTACCCATATATCCGAGAGATGTTACCCACGAATTAAGCAAGTTTGAATTTAGGTTTATATCTCGTCACAATCTACTAAATGTGCAAAAACCTACTGGCATATCATCAGTGAGACCGTTTATCACATTTTTCTTTCCATTTCTTTAGCATGTTGTGATCATCCACTGATGTACTATCATTTCCTCTCTTATACAACAAAACTCATTTTTATTTTATCATGTTTTTGTCTTTTTCAAATTTTCTAATGTTTTTGGATTTTCTGAAATTTTTACTCCCCCTAAAATGCAAACACATTTTAGGAAATTTGAAAACAAACTATACACAAAAGTGACAACTGATATCAAATCACTTCAAATCGCCATCCACTCGGCATAAACAATCAGAACTCCCCCTCACAACAAAACATTTTCCCATTGTGATTTCAAAACACTTAAGTTTGTTTTAATCAAATGGTTTTTCCGGAAAATAAGTTTTGTTGATTTTAATAAACCGTTTGTAGGTTAGGGGTTCATCACATTGTTCTCTAAAATACCATTTGTAAGTATGGTCCAATCAAGTTCAACTTAATGACCTTGATTAACCATTTGGATATGAAAACCTCTTTCAACCACTTACAGGTTCATTTCACCAACCATAACCACTTGTAAATCAAAATATAACAATTTAAATATACCACCTGTACTTTACCAACTGTACCACATGTAGGATCATTTACTAAGAAAAATGCCGATACCTGCTCCACTCTTACCAACCTGGGAGCTTCGGCAAGTCAGGATTTTTAGTTAGGAAAAACTTTCCCCCAAGCCTGACCAGCCTTGGGAGATTCTGGTGTTAAACATCTATCCCACCAACATTTTGATTTAAAAATTTTTTAGCACTTTTAACCTTCCCATCAACCATCTTCCCAAAAATATGTTTCACTTTTCCATTGAAAGCCTTCTCAACATCAAATTCTTCCTTATCAGCGAAGAATTGATTTGAGATTTCTACCTTACCCACTTTCTTCATCAAATTTTCTTTTGACAATGGAGGAAAATCCTCATCGTTCACCTCTGGAACGGAATTCACAACCTTTTTCTCAACCAAAGACTCCTCTGATTTTATAGAATCAGATTCATTGTCAGAACAACTATCTGTTTTAACCACCCACTTTTGTTTACTCAAATCACCTCTTCTTTTGTAAAACCTTTTTGAACTTTCTCCTTCCTCAGAAGTAGAATTTTCAAACTTTTTAACATTTTTCACAGGTTGTTATTTCTTATCAACACAAGTCTTTCTCAGAACAGAGTTAGAAGAAACTCCCTGTTTTTGGTAGTTGGTCTTGGGGCAATTCCAAGCTATGTGTCCAACTTCTTGGCATTTAAACAGGTTCTTCTGTCAACTCTTGAAGCAAACTTTCTCACATTCTTCTTCACTTCGGCAAGAAACTCCTGGTTTGACTGCTTCCAGAACGGTTTCTTCTGTTCATCTTCACAACTTCCTCCTGAAACAAATTTTGTTTTTGGTTTATAAGTTTTTTTATTTTTATAATTTTCTGAAGAATTAAAACCAAGACCTTTCTTTTTAAGATTACCGTTGTGGTTTGATTTCTTTCGATAACCTGAACCATAACCGTAACTCTTTTTCTTGTTCAATCTCTGTTGAACTCTTGAAGTGTAAGGTTTAGGTTTTTCATGAAGATTTAAATCTTTTATTTCAGAAATCTTAAGTTCTGTTAATTTGAAAACCTGTTTGATCATTTCAGTTTTTACACTTCTTATTGGAAATTCCTCATCAGAATATAATTTGTCTGAATCATTCAAAGTATATGCTACTTTGATTGGTCCGTCATTCAAATTAGATTTTGAAAACAGGAATTCTCTGTTGTAAACTCTGTTAACCGGTGAACTCAGACTCTTTTCTGATGAACTCGAACTTTCCGACTTAGACTCCGGTTTTGACTCCTCATCCATATCCAACACCTGATCGACAACTTTCTTTAATAACTCAGACTCATGATCAGTGTCAGACGCTGTGAATGTAACATCCATATTGTCTGGTAATTCATCAATGATTTCAGACTTTAACTTGATGTTGACCGCCTTTTTTAGACTCTCCTCATTAGGATTCCTGGGAGAATAAGTTTCATGGATTGGGGGCGGACATCTGTTATACTTGACACTTGGTTTCTTACCAGTATCAGTATCTTCAGTCTTTTTGTCCATGAACGCTTCCAAACCTTTAACAATAGGATAAACACGATCAATCAAATAATCACAAGTAGTATAACTCAACAGTAATCGTTTAATCCTTTCACTCTCAATCTTCTCAAGTTCTACTTCTTTCTTCAATTTAGCACAGTCTTCAATATACTCATTGATGACGCTCTGCTTTGTCATTAATGTTGCACTCATTTTATCCATTGCTTTTTCAGTTTCTGAATTTGTCTTCTTCAGACCATCAACTGTTCTGTTCAGTACATCATAAGACTCTTTAATGTACTTCACATCAGACAATAAATCTTCTTTAATCTTTTCTAACTCAGCAATCTTTTTATCTTTCTCCTCACAAGTTTTGCAAGATTCTGAACATTTCAAACATGGTTTTTCAACTTCAACCATTTTTTCTACTATCTTCTCAACTTCGACAATTTTTTCGACTTCAACATTTTTTTCTATTTCAACAATTTTCTCAACTTCCACAAGTTTCTCAACTTCGACGATTTTCTCTACCACTTTCTCCACTTCAACAATCTTTTCTATTGTGTTTTCCGTCACAGCTTCAACTACTGTTTCTTCAACTTCTGTTTTCGCCTTTTCATCAGCGAGTAACTTTGCTGCTTCTAGCTCTCTCCTTAATCTGGCAATCTTCTTCTGATTTAGCATTTCCATTTTATCTGCAAAGAAGAAATTAAAACTGTCAGGATCAATGCCTTTTCTAGCTCTGTTGAGATGTTCTTCCTCATCATCTGTATCCACATCACTTCCAAGATCTGGAAATATCAGAATTCTTTTCTCACTAGCCTCATCTTCACCTAGTATTCGAGCAACAAAGCCTGAATTAGATGGAATGTATTTATCCCAACTAAATCCCTCTGCAACTTTTTCATCATCTTGATGAATAAGTAAAGCTTTCTTCTTTCCATCTTCAATAGCATGAGCATGTGCAGTTTGTGGTTGTTGAGCAATCTGATGGAAAATTGATTTCTGATAATAATTGTTCCTATCTTGATTCCCGGTTGCTTCTTTGCTTTTGCACTCACGTTTAAAATGTCCTTTTCCTTTGCAACGGAAACAGGTAACTTTTGACTTGTCAAATCCCAACTGAGAGGTAGCCATTCCTCGAAATTCATCTCAACCAGTAATCTCTTGAAACTTTTCAGCTCTTCTCCAAGCACTCGCTAAGCACCATTTTATATCCATTATCTCAAGTTCTTCAGCATCAATTTGGTCGTAATCCTCTTTAGTAAGCATAGGATTACCAATCTTCCCACCGATCAAACTTTCATAAGATTCTAACATAGCGACCAGTGATGCCATGTGTTGCTTGGCAACTTCCGGAGACAGATTCTGACCATTTTGAATGTTTAAGGTAACATTGCACTGAAGGTTTGTTGAGTTTTGTCATTTAGAACTTGATGTTGTGCTGTTTGGATCAAAACTTGAGAATGATGAAGAATATCCACCACTTTGAGTCACATTGCTACTCTTTGTTCCAGACGAACTGTCAGCACTGAAACCAGTTTGAATCTTTGGACTAGGGCTGGGAGTAGCCTCAAACTTGTTCCCTCTGTAATACAAACTGATATCTTGTTTGGCATTTGGATTCGTCATTATAGCAGTTTTCTGAATATCCAGCTCCTGCTCTTCAATCTTTTGAATGAATTGTGCCAGATTCATATTCTCAGACTTTCTTGTGTGTTTTAAAATCATCAAATAAGTTCCCCACTTTTGTTGTGGTAGTGCTTCAGCTAGTTTATCGACCCACTCATCATCATCTTTCTCAATGTTAAATCTTTTCATTTCTAAGACTAGATGACAATATCTATCAATGGTATGCTTTGTAGTTTCATGGTCGAAAGCTGAAAACATATCAAACGACTTCTTCAATAACGCCTTTTTGTTTTTAATCATATCTGCGCTTCCTTTGAATTTATGAATCAATGCTTCCCAAATTGACTTAGCTGTATTACCATGTTGAAGCAAAACAAATATATCTTCTGTAATTGCCTGTTGAAGAATACTGATCATCATTTTCTCACTAGTATACTTCAATTTGTCAACTTCCGTAAAGTCACTGAAACCTTTTTCAAGTCCACGTTCGTTTTTCGGTTTCTCATAGTCTTTCTCCAACGAACACCATGCATCAAACTTGTAAGCTTGCACCCAGTTCTCAAATCGATTTTTCCATCCCTGAAAATCTTCAATGAACATAAGTTTTGGCGGTTTCTGATGAGTTCCCGTTTCATTTTCACTGTATAAAGTCTCTGCAGCTGTAACGGGAGCAACTGGCGTGGCAAACTCATTGTAGAATTCCTCTTCCATGTCTTCGGAAAATTTGATATACTTTGGCAAAACACCTGAATGACAAACAAGCAAACGATCAGTTTAAACGAATTAAGTAAATGTGAACGTGTGTAACTGTTGAACCGATCTAGAACTCGTGTCAAAAATTCGCGGACTCGTTCTAATGTTGTTCGAGTGAAGACACAGAATGAATAGAGTGATTTGGGCCGAATTCTTTCTTTGAATGTTGATAGGCCCGAAAACCTTTGACTTTACTCAAATGCAAAATGGATCTTTAATAATGTTGAGACTTGGGCCGAGACCTAGGTCGTCAATGATGATGCAACGATGAAACTTGGGCTTGTAACAAACTAATGACTGACATGTATGTTTCCTTTAACCGATTATTATAACAAGCCAACAACACACTTATATCAATATATGGGCCTACAATCATCTAATGTCTCAAACAAACAATATGTCTGACAAAAATCAGTTTTAATATGACTTTTAACAAAATCACATGTGCAATCAATTCAAAGATAGCCAACAAATCGACAATTTCACTTACACATATTAATGACTGACATATCCTTTAACAACTTTTTTGTTTATCAAAACAAACAGATTTGACCGAATATAAAACTTCACATGCCCACAAATACCAATCCCACTTAGCTGACACACTTTTAATTGTTTAATCACAAATCGATGAACTGATAACTCTAGGAACGATGAAAACACATGCAACTACTGATCAACCGATACAACCTGACATCCTTGTTTAATGTTTCACACAACTCGATGTACTTTCAATCGGTTCACACTTTACAAAGCACTTTCAAGCAGACTCTCGTTGATTTGGTTTTCTGGAGCGGAATCAGAAAATAATTTTTGGAGCGGAAACAGAAAATTGATTGTTCTAGAGCGGAATCAACACAATGGTTTGGAGGGGAATCACCAAAGTAACAATCTGGAGCGGAATTAGATAGAACTTTGGAGCGGAATCACTTCGCACATCATTTTAGGTCACTTTTAGTACGAATTTTAATGTGTAACTATCAAGGCTTTGTCTATGTTCAATTTTAAACAGTCTGTGAAAATTTGACCTGGTTTTGACCGTTAAAACTATCTAAATCAATGAAAGAAGGTGTAGAATAAAGAAAATGAAGCTGTTTTGGCAAGAGCTCCTCGTCCTGAGCTCTGATACCACTTGTAGGATCGAATCGCGACCTGAATGAGTCGTTCGGAAGAGCTCAAATCCGTTTCAGAGGCGGAAATAGATAAACGGATGTGAAAACAGCTTGAAATACACTTTAAATCTCTTATATATTGAAATAACAATGTTTACAATCAGAGAATAAACCGGCAGCACCTCGGTATCACTTGGCCAATTCTGTTACAAATGAAATGCACACTACCCTATTTATAGTCTTCATGATTCCGCTCCAAACCACACATGCTTGTAGGAGCGAAATCAAACTTGACATTTAGGAGCAAAATCAGACATGACATTTAGGAGCGAAATCACATATAAAAATTCTAAACTATTTTGTCTCTTGTGAGGTGATGCAATGATGATGTCATATTGATGATGTCATCATTGTATAATATGACATCATGCTTGAACAAATCCACTATGAACCCGAGACTCGATGTAAGACGAAGTCGACAGATGAATGCACTAACAATGTGTGCCTGACTATCTCGGAAAATGCGAAGGCGCTCGTGGAAATCTCGCTCGGGCTCAGACGAAACAACAATTAAAGGTAGCCCTTGTGAACGAGTGTGGTACATACAATGAAAAAGATTACTAAAGCAAATCTAACCCTGAAGGCACAAATTGCAAGCAAAAGGCACCTAAAGGCAATGAAAATCTAAGAAAGCAAGTAAACAACTAAATAGACGACTCGGATCGTTCTCTAAAGTGCCAGTGTCCCCGGCAACGGCGCCAAAAACTTGATGTGGATGTTGCTTATGCGTTTATAAATTTCTTACAAGTTTTAAAAATGGAATTGCTAACTAAACCACACATAATCGGCAAGTGCACCGGTCGCAGTGTAATGTAGATGGCAAGACCGGATATCACTCCGTGGACACTATATGCAAACTTAAGATAATGAACCTCTATCGAATATAAAGTTAAATTTTGAAATTTGATTTAAATTGATTTTTAAATAATAACTTAATTAATTACGAAAATGTATAAAACAAAACAAGCAAAGTAAAACAAACAAAGCAAGCAAAGTGAAACAAATACAGAAACAAAGTGTAACAAATACAGAAATAAAGTATAACAAATATGGATGACGAAAAGGACTACCTGGGTATCGAATCCCTAGAATCATGCAATGCTAATTTGACAATAATAACGATTAAATATCTGTTTTCCCTCGATTAACCCCCCGTTAGAGATGTATTAAACAAATGATCAAGACAAAATGTGAAGTGCTAGAACGAACTGGCTCGAGCTATCGATACCAAATCCCACGAGTATCAGACCTTTGGGACCTCAGAGACTAAGTTGTGAGAAGATCTTCAAAATCGCAAACCAAACCTTGAAAATTAAAATCCTAGGAAACCTTAACCACGATGTAATAAACGAGCCCGAGCTATCGGTCACCCAATCTACCCACCAATGATTAGCTAATAACCTAGCTCACCCTAATCGTCTTTCGAGTCATAAGATGAGAATGCAAGTTTTAGAATATTGATTTTAATTATTAATAGACTTGGTCAATTTATCAACACAATATTTAACCCGAAAATCAAAAGATAAACGAATCAAATTAAATTCTAAGTTTAAGGGGAATTTCTTCATGTTTAAACCGCTGAATTTATCGACTAATAATTAATCAAAACACACCAACATGCAATACCAAGATTAATTACAATAAAAAGTTATGTAAATCACATCAAATAACCGAAATCATGTCAAATATACATTACAATCATCAAGTTCATCATAACCCAAGTAGTTTATAAGTTTAGCTACACATATTATACAATAACATAACTGAACAAAGGTTTAAAACAACTGAAAACATAATACAAAGCTTGTAGAAACCGTAAAAGAATATTTACCGAACCCGGAAGCTTAGAACTCGAACCGAAAGCTTCCTAGACCCTTGCAAAGCTCCAAGATGCTCCAAAGTCGTCCAGAGTGATCCACAACCGAAGGGTTTGTGTGATGATTAGAAAGGATCGGAGTTGTGCTATTTATAGTGAAATTTTCGCAAAAACCGAACGCCTTACGGACCATAAGGGTCATGCCTTGCGGTCCGTAAGCAGTTAGGTTACTTTTCTGCTTTTCTGCGCACTATCTCCTTACGGACCGTAAAGGTCAAGCCTTGCGGTCCGTAAGAGGTTTGGTCATTCTGAGTTCACCTAACCCGTTGCGGACCGTAAAGCTAGGTCTTACGGTCCATAAGGGGTACTGTTCAGCATTTTAATTATTATTTTTTTCTTGTTTTCCGACACGTCTTTTCCGTGCTTCCTTCGCTGTAATTATTCCCTTCGTTTTCCTCGCGAAATAAACAGGTTCTTCACTAATTCCTGCAAATCCATAATTTAACCAAATAAGTATCTAAATCGCAAGAAAACCACATCCAAATTTATTAAATTGTAAGGAATTCGGTGTGTAAAATGTGTATGATTTTAGATACATCACCAGTTGAATCTGATTTTCTTCAATACTTACAAATAAAGTTTCCTAACAGAAATCTTCAGTAAATCATTGAAAACTCGATGAATTTGCTGTTGTTGTCTCCGATCCAACTTCCTGTGGCTCTGATACCACTTGTTAGGCCGTTTTGCAGGATCTGTTCGATTAGAACGTGGCGGAATCGATCAGAATCAAGGTGCGGAATCCCTCGATAATGTTTGAGAATCAACAACGACAAGTTCAACGCTTAACATGTCTGATTTCATTGATTGATGGTGAAAGTACAGAAGATCCAGATGAAAGTCAGACAGACAGAGCTTCGCTACAATGATCAGCTAAAAAGTTCTAAACAACTAGCACTAACCAGCTATTTATAGGCAATCAGGGAAGGAGATAATGTCACCCGGTCGGATGGTCATCCGATCGGATGGCCATCCTTTCGGATGACACAAGTCGTCCGACGGATTTCACTATAACAGTTTCGCACGTTCCCTGAATTGTCTAGACACAAACATACATATACAAAAATACATACACAACACAAAATACATAAGACTCGATGCAGACGGAAGCTACAGACATATGTACTAACAGAGAGGCAGAGAAAGTTGGGAAGAAACCTGTTGATAAAACTCTGGAGGTTGAGATGACTTCGGAGGTTGTGATGGCTACTGGGGTTAAAGAGCCTATCTTTGAACGTGTTGGGAAGGAGGTGCAAGTTGAAGAGACCTGCGTGCAGCGGACTACCCCCATTGAAATTGAAATGATTACACAAACTGTAGAGGAGCCGGTTGGCGAAGTGCATGAATGGGTTCGTGTGGATACCCTTAATGCTGAGGGTGAAGGCACGGGAGGATCAGGTGCTGGTGGCAGAAAGGATTACCAACCAAAGACTCAACCAAGGGATCCTTCACCGATCCGGGCTGACGACACACTGGGAGACATATATTACAAGACTTATGATGAGAGTCGCGCCAACGAAATCTATGCTCATGTGTGGAAGGTAAAACAGGGCGATACCTTTGCTGACTTTATCCCCTGCAGGGAATGGTTCATGAGTGCCTTCCTCCCTGGTGAAGTGCGTAATCAGAAGGACCATGGGCATGATTACTTATATCAATATCACATTACTCGTGAATGGCGCACGATATTCCTATAGGACGCCAGTTGGGAGAAGCATAGAGAGCACTTGGATGCTAAAGCCAAGTTATTTGAAAGGGCAAAGGCTGATTTTACCAAGGAGAAGGTTGACTTCGAGAAGGAGAAAAAGTCAGAGGAATGGGGCCTTTAGGGTTTGAAGTTGAAGCTCCAGGCGAGCGAGGATACGCTCGCAGACGAGCATCGGAAATGGTGCACTGCCTCTGAGAAGGATAATCAGTGGATGTTCACTGCGCGCACAGAGATCACAAATCTTAATGCACGTGTTGAAACTTTGATAAAGTCTGAGGCAGACTTTAAGGAGAAGTATGAAGAAGCGAAGTCTCACCGAGAGCGCGTTGAGGTCCTCGAGGTCGATATCATCTCTTTGTATTAAATAGATAACGAAGTCAAGGAAATTTTCTAACTTGTTCATTTTTTCTGTGAAGGGTTTGTAGGTGGAATTATCGCAAAAACTGATTGATAAAGACAAGAACCTGGTCTGCAATGACGTGGTGATAGCTGAGCTCCAGCGTCGCCTGCGTGAGTCACAAGAAGCATTGGAGGCTGAGAAGCAGAAGAACGAGTCACTGGAGATTGACCTTATTGCGGAGAAAGTAAAGGCTGAGACTGCAGAAGGGCACGCAAGGTTAGCCTAGCGGCCTTGAATGTAGCTCAGCATAATTACTCTAAGGTTCAAGCTACAGTGGAGCCCCTCATCAATGAATTGGGATGGCTTCAACATTACGGGGTTGCTCATGTGAGTTGCTCCTTTTATTTTCTTATCTTAATTTTCTAACTCTTTACTTACATGTTTCCCTCTCTTTGAACATATTTCAAATTCTATCTTGAATTCCACCGAGCTTGATCGGGCAGTGGTTGCGCTCACTGTGGCATCCCGGGCGGCTGGTCATCACGCTGGATATCTTGAATGTGCTGCCCATATCGAGCGTGCACTTCCAACTCATTGGGGCACTCACCATTGTTCGGTTAATGAACAGGCAGGGGATGGGCTGCACAAAGCTAAAGATAACTATGACAACCTCTCCTTTCCCGTTATGGATTTGGTCTCTGAGGAGCTGAAGCATAATGATTATGTGGCGTGATTTAAGGCCATCTTTTAGCCTCCAGAGACAGTTCAGCTAACCGATGATGATGACAAAGACGCTGGCAATGACAAAGCTGAATGAGTATTGATCGTAGTTTGTAAGGTTTTGTTACTTAGGCATTGTTTCCTTGTAAAGTTTTGTCTGTTTCTTTTGATGTAGTCATTGCGTGTTTAGGCCTATTAATGAAAATGAAGCTACCATTTACTTTCTTTCAAGGTTACAATTATTGCATTGTGTTAGAAACTTTGTTTAAGTTAGCACGAATGAACGTAAGTGTGGCTTGTGTTGAACATTGTAGCCCGGTTCTGCGCTATGGTCACGGGAACCTTGGAGGCTTAGCTCATGAACTCGTAATTTACTGTAGTGTTTTCGCGCTAACAAAAAGTTTAACATGCATTTGTAACTTGAGATAGACATTAATACATAGCAAGGGAATAAGATGTAAACAACTCCTTGCATTAATAACTGTCAGGCGCATGGCCATCATTTACATGAAAGGTTGTGTTACATGTAACATTTGCATAGTGGCTGCGCGTTCCAAGTTCGCGGGATAATGTGACTATCCAAGGTGCGTAACTTATACGCGCCTTTTCCCAGCACTTCATGGACAAGGCAAGGACCTTCCCACTTAGGTGCAAGTTTGCCTGGGCGTTCAACGTTGGTGGCCTCATTATCTCAGAACACATATTCCCCTGGATTATACGTACAGATGCGCACCCACGCAATGTTGTACTTTTCCAGTCGTGACTTGTACTTGGCTTCTTTAATGGCTGCATTCTCGTATCGTTCTTCAAGCAGATCCAAGTCAAGTCGGCGCTCTGCCTCGTTGTTGGTTGCATTGACAACCATTAAGCGCGGAGAGGGGAGGCCAATTTAAGCCAGGATAACTGCCTCTGAGCCGTGGACCAGGCTGAAGGGAGTCTCACCGTTACTTGTATTGGGCATGGTGCGATGAGCCCATAATATACTTGGGAGCTCATCGACCCACCCTCTTCTCTTTATGCCCAGCCGGGCCTTGATTCCTTCCACAATGCTTTTGTTTACACTTTCTACCTGGCCATTGCCTTGAGGATGCGCAATGGAGGAGAAATTGTATTCGATGTTGAGCTCTTGCTTTCATATGTGGAGATGTTCCGAAGCGAAGTTCGTGCCAAATCGGTAGATGATGTGCTCCCAGATGAACTTGTGCACGATCATTGCCAAAGTTGAAGCTAAAGCCTTTGCTTCCACCAACTTTGTGAAATAATCAACAGCCACGATGATAAATTTCACAGCGGCAGGCGCTTCTGGGAAGGGTCCCACCTTGTCGATGCCCCATTGTTGGAATGGCCATGCCATAGAAACCGAGATTAAATCATTCTTATGCCTGAGTGTCTTTGGCCCATGCTTTTGACAGTCATCACACTTGCGCAGCTCATTCATGGCATCCACATTCATGCATGGCCAATAATATCTAGCGTCCATAATCTTCACAACCACTATGCGCGACCCATCATGAATCCCACAAATCCCTTCGTGACTTTCTCAGATAATGGTAATTTGCGTCTTGTGGGTCCACACAGCTCAACAACGGACCCAAGTACAACCTTCTATATAGGATTCCTCCATCCATCTGGTAAAACGAAGCTTTTTTTGAATCTTTCGTGCTTCAGCTTTGTTGTCGGGGAGGATCCCCCCTGCAAGTACTAGATAAGAGGCCTCATCCAACAAGGTGACCCTTTTTCGATTACGCTGAAATGGAGCAGCCGGACAGAAGGGTTCTTGAGTACCTCTATTCGAACATCCTTAGCAAGATATGGAAAAGCCGTTGAAGCCAGCCTGCTGAGCGCATCGGCTTGCTTGTTTTCACTACGGTTGATGTGAACAAACTTGAACTATTGAAACTGCTGAATCAATTCTTTTAATTGCTCAAGATAGAGCACTATGAGTTCGCCCTTCGCATAGTATAACCTGTTAATTTGGCTAGCAACCAGCAAGGAGTCTACGTGTGCTTGTAAGTGCTTTGCGTCCATCTTGAGGGCCAATCGCAGACCTACCAAGAACGATTCATATTCTGCCTCATTGTTGGTATTCTTGAAATCCAACCTGATGGCATATGTGAACTCGTGCTTTTCAGGGCTGACCAACCATAGCCCTGCTCTCGCACCATCGTCATTTGATGCCCCATCAGTGAACAACAGCCATAATTCATCTGATGTCCCTTGCGCGAGCTTCTCAACTGCTTCATATTCTTGTATCTTTTCGGCGGGGACCTAACATGGCAAAATCTACCAGGACTTGCCCTTGATTGCTGGGCGCGATCGATAAGCTATGTTATAACCCCCCCCCCCAACTCAATTGCCCATTTCGCTAATCTTCCTAAGATCTCAGGCTACTGAAGAATGTTACCAATGTGGAAATTGGTAAGAATAGTGATTACATGGCCAGTGAAGTACCTGCGCAACCTTCTCGATGCGTGCACCAGCGCGAGAACTAAATTCTCCATTACCGAATAACGCGTTTCTGGATCAGTTAACATTCTGCTCACATAGTAAATTGGAGTTTGTACTCCTTCCCTTTCCACCAATAAAACCGAGCCGACTGCCTTGTCCGAAGTGGATAAATACAGGATCAGAGGTTCTTTCTCGAGCGGGGCTGTTAAAGTGGGAAGTTGTATCAGACACTCCTTCATTTGATGAAAAGCATTCTCAGCTTCAGATGTCCACTTGAATTCATTCTTTTTCACGCAGTTGTTGTCACACCCCAACCGATGGTGGAAACATCGGAGTGAGACGAAAACGAGATTGCTCGAGACTTCATAACACTAAATGTGACAAGTATTTAATAAAGAAATTTCATTTCATTGCTGACATCATGTACATTGTTTGAAATAGAATTACAACAAGTTGAAACAAAATGAATTACGTTAAAACAAGTATTTAAAGTTTAAAATGTGTTTCTAGGCATCCTACTAAGTTTCGTGCATCATCATAATCCTGTAACATGTTTTAAAGTATAGTTCAATACAAAAAGTATTGGTGAGTACACAAGCTTTGGAATACTAGCATATAAGTATAACAGGTTTTCTCAAATCCAGCATGCCAATTTATATACAAAGTTGAAGCTAGCATGCATAACTATAGGCCAAACCCGAGTGTCCACGAGAATAATGTGGATCCCTCGTCACCGAAGTGAACGACATCATAAAGTATAATAACTTAACAATACCCCGACGGGCGGTGTGCTGCTCCTATAACACTATAATTGTTAAGGTGGGCTAGCTAAATTAATGACAAATAGAGTGAATGAAAGTATTCTAACATAAACAACCTAATGATAACAATTAGCATGTTCTACGGATTGAGTGATTGAATATGTTTGACTATGTGTATTGTGAATTTTGATAGTTGAAACATGTTACACCCAAATGTGCATTAAAGCGTAAAAAGTGTCAAGTATACTCACGGTTTGCAAAGAAGTTTCCACTTAGTAAGTTTAACGAGTCTTAAGTTGTTAGAACACCGAAGTTACCAATTTTGGTTTTTTTTGCCCAAAGTTGAAAATCTTGGAGATTTGAGAGAGTTTGGAAGAAATTTGGAAGTGGTGCAAGTGTTTGGAAGGTGTTAGAGTTGTTATTTATAAGAGGGTTAAGTGATTGGGGTTTAAATGAAGGTGGTTAGGAGTTAGGAGGGGTATTAAATGAGTTGGTTGGAGGTTAGAAGTTGAGTTTGGGGTATTACATGAGTTGGTTGGAGGTTAGGACATTAAAGAAAATGGTTGGGGCGATGAGAATTTTCATTTTTAGTCTTTGCGCTTGTATTGTTGGTTATTTTATGCTATAAAGGTGTATGCATGTATATTATAAGTTTGATACATGTATGAATGTGATTATGAGAAAATATAATCTAGATGTATGTCTCGGTTTTAAATTAAAACGCGTATTTCGCAACTGCTTACATATTATGCCTGTATGATTAAACAAGGTTGATATAAAAATACGATTTCCATTTTGATCAAACTCTCAAGATTACAAGGATTGAAATGAAGTAAGAATACAGGTTTCTCAAAATAAAAATATGAATACAACTTTATAAATATGGAAAGTACAGAAAATGCGAAAGCATTACAGTCTCCCATACTTTAGGAAGTTTCATCTCGAATTTTATTCAATAGGAAGACTTGGGATAAGATGGTATTTTGGTGGTTCGATACGAGTGATAATCAGTTAAAATGTTTTTTGCTATAACGAGAAATTTTGATGCTTAGTATTGAAGCAGCGTTTATGTATCAGCGTGTTTAAAAAAATGTATGGGTCAAAGTTTTTGTTAAATTGTTAGTTTATAGTTGATTGGGCGTACGTGGATAAATTCGAAGGGTAGGAGATAAATTTGAAAAAGTAACTCATTTGGATAAAGTTGATTGGGAAATCAACCATACGTATGTGTAACAAGTAAAATGGGTGTGTGTGTGTGTGTATGTGTATACATGCAATGTTACGTTGGCCGCTTTTGGACGATGTCACACCCCAACCGATGGCGGAATCATCGGGGCGCGACACTAAGCGAACCATATTGCTCAAGAGAATCCATAACAACTATTCATTACCAATATTTTTAACATTCATTGTCCCATACCAATGAACGAATATTCGACAAATAATTATTACAGACACCGAGTTCTCAAAAGCAAAACAAGTCCGACAACCTAGATTACTATTAGATGAGTTTCTAGGCTGCCTATCTTGATTTCCAACATAACATCCAAAATCAACCTGTCACATACGTTAAAATAAAGTCAATACATAAAGTAAAGGTGAGTACACAAGTTTGCATAATAATAGTATAGAAAGCGTTTACGTATAACCAACATGTAACACGTAACGAACGAAGCATGTAACTACCAACAATGATTACAATCTAACCACGAGACTGTGTTGTAGAGTACGTGCGACACATGTTCACCGAAGCGAACACGTGAAGTAAAGTAGTGTGATCCCTAGCAACCCCTGTCCACGATAGGTGCCGAGTCCAAACTATAGTACTATCGTTGCTAGAGGAGGTCTAGTGTAACACTATCTAGCATAGTACAAGCATTCAACAAATCACGTATAGAATGCGGGAGCGGTTAGCGTTTAAAAGTGTTTGCGTTGTGTGTTGTGTTTTGATATAGAACGTATGTAACACCCAAAAGTGTGTTAAACAAAAATGGGTTCGAGTATACTCACTGTGTGTGTTTAGCAAGTAAACACAAGCTGAATTGGATTGAAGGGAGCGCGTTGAGTTAGCCTGTGAAGGTGAACAGTAGCATACGTCTTCGTCTGGGATGAGCAGAGCGTAAACAGAATGTCGAACAGATGGGTTCCATCCAGACGGATAGTCATCTGAGCGGATGGCCATTCGAACGGATGGCCATTCGAATGAGACGTGTTTGTTTGCGAAAATCATTAAAATTTGAAGTTTAGTTAAAAATTTCCCATTACTTAAACGCTTTAACTAAGAGTCTGGTCATCCGGTCGGATGGTCATCTGGACGAATGGCCATTCGAGTGGATAGCCATTCGAGCGAGTAATCTGTAGTTGAAGTTTTTGTCAAATTTTCTAAGTAAAAAGTTTGAGTTTAACGGAGACGATGTGATGACGTGTCAAACAACGAAAAAATACCGAAACATGTACATTCGGCCGGATGGTCTCAGCCCATTTGGACAAAGGCGCTGTTCTCGATGAAGATTCATGTTTGACTCGTTAATCGGTCCACTCTCCGGTGGAAATCCATTTTCAAGCCGGCTATCAACTATGGAGCGAGTAGAGAGTCTGATTGAGTCCAGATTCCATTAGTTTTATGTAGAAAATTGAAGGAAAGTAGAAAATAGATGAAAAAGTGTTGAAATCTTGTTGTGATTAAGTTTAAAAGTGTGAAATCCTTTAGATCTAGAACCAATCTCCATCAAATGGTGTTCCACAACAGTTTGCCTGAGCAAAACGGGTGGAAACCACCTTCAAAAGGCCTGAATCAGTCAATTTCAAAGAAAAGTTAGTGTTTGTGTGTGGTTTTGATGAAGAAGATGGTGTAGAAGAGATTAAAGGTGAAGATTAGAGAAGATTTTAGCAGAAAAGCTTACAAAATGGCCTTGAATCGAGACAGAGCCCTGGGGAGCGAATGGGAGTGTCAACATCAGAGATTCAGGTTGTACAATGGTATTTATAGGGTGAGTGCGAAGGTTTAAGTTGATGGCGATGGCTGTCGTTTGGATGGCTCCATCCGTTCGGATGGTCACCCGGACGGATGGTCATCTGGGAGGATGTCCATTCGGACGGAAGGCCATTCTGACGGCCGAGTTTGCGTGAGTTAGTTTTCCAACTTTGGCTCGTTTGTTAAGCGTTGGGTTGATAGCCACATAACATTTAAATAAGTAATCACACAAATAACACACAAAACATAATTTAAATCTGCATTTCTAGTCTGCGTTGAGTTTGCGTTGCGATTGCGTTTAGTCTAAACAAGCAATGTGAAATGCGATAAATTGTGTTTAAATAATAAGCGTTGTAAACAGCGTTTAAATGTAATAACTGCGTTTTGAATAAGCATTGCAATATGCATTAAATAAATGTATTGTAAATATAGTTTAACCCTTTAGGGTTAACCGAATCTTGGGAGTACAAGCGTTTACGAAGAAAATACAGCGATAGGTAATGATCCGAAAAGTCGGGTTGTTACAGCCTCCCCTACTTTAGGAAATTTTGTCCCAAAATTAAGGAGCAGGCGTAAAAAAGAGTTATGGATATTTAGCTTTCATATCACTTTCGAGTTCCCAAGTGAACTCGGCATCGCGTTTGCCTTTCCAGCGAACCTTCACTATAGGAATGCGAGAGCGTCGAAGTTTCTTGGTCTCTCGATCCATGATTTCTACTGGCTTTTCCACAAAGTGTAGAGTCTCGTTTATTTGTAAGTCCTCGAGAGGGACATGAAGGTTTTCTTCAGCTAGACAATTCTTGAGGTTCGAGACGTGGAAAGTCAGATGTACGTTGCTGAGTTCCTCCGGTAGTTCGAGTCGGTAGGCCACTTTGCCAATTCTTTCCAGAATCTTAAAGGGACCCACATATTATGGCGCTAGCTTTCCTTTCTTTCCGAATCGGATCACCCCCTTCCAAAGTTAAACCTTTAGGAGTACGTGATCACCAACTTCAAACTCAAGGGGCTTGCGGCATTTATCGGTGTAACTCTTCTGACGACTCTGAGCTTTCAAGAGATTGTCTCGTATTTGGAGGATCTTAGGACCGGTGATTTGAGCGTCTCTGATCTCGTGCCATACAATAGGCGATCGACATTTTCTACCATATAATGCCTCAAAGGGTGCCATTTGAATACTAGCACGATAACTGTTATTGTACGAGAATTCCACTAAAGGTAAATGTGAATCCCAATTACCACCAAAATCTATAACGCACGAACGAAGCATATCTTCAAGGGTGCGGATCGTGCGCTCAGTCTGACCGTCGGTCTGGGGATGGAAAGCGGTACTGAGATTAGGAGTAGTACCGAGAGCAGCTTGGAATGTCTCCCAGAGACGCGAGGTAAATCGGCCTTAACTTTCGAACAAGTTAGGCATTTTGAAACATAGAGAGCGATATCCTTCTTCATTCTTGGCAACCAATACTTAGAGCGAAGGTCCAGGTACATTTTGTCGGCTCCTGGATGAATAGAATATCAAGATTTGTGGGCTTCAGTCAGCAAAATCTCTCAGAGAATATTGCGACTAGGGATCCAAATACGGTCGTGATAGTGAAAAATACCATTCTGTTTATTCACAAATTGATTTTCGGTTCCATAGATTCTTTCTTCCTTCAAAGTTTTCTCGAGAAAACAAGCGTGTTGAGCATCATGAATGAGGGCTTCGAAGTCGTGTTGGGCTTCAATATTACGAACACTGTGTAAATAGCTTCGTCGGCTAAAAGTGTCGGCTACGACATTTATCTTGCCTGGGTGGTAGCGTATCTCGCAATCGTAGTCGTTTAGAAGTTCAACCCATCTGCGTTGGCACATGTTTAGTTCTTTCTGGTTCAAGATGTGTTGTAGGCTCTTATGGTCAGTGAATTTCGTACACTTGGTACCATACAGGTAGTGTCACCACATCTTCAACGCAAAAACAAGTGCACCGACTTCGAGATCGTGGGTTATGTAGTTCTTCTCGTGGATCTTGAGTTGTCGAGACGCATACACGATAACCTTATCTCGTTGCATAAGAACACAACTAAGACCTAGGTTAGAGGAATCGCAATAAACAACAAAGTCGTCATTTCCATCGGGTAGCGCGAGTACGGGAGCGTTGCAAAGAATACGCTTAAGAGTTTGAAAGGCTTCTTCTTGTTCGGTTCCCCAAACGAAAGGCTTGTCTTTATGTGTTAGGGAGGTGAGAGGAACGGCGATTTTAGAGAAATCAGCGATAAATCGATGGTAATAACCCACCAATCTGAGAAAAGAATGAACTTCAGACGGGGTTTTCGGCGTAATCCAACTCTTAACTGCTTCAATCTTCGCGGGATCGACATGAATTCCTTGACTGTTTATCAAGTATTTCGTCGATTCAGGGTAAAGGGTAGCGATTCTTGATAGTAAGCTTGTTAAGTTCCCTATAATCGATGCATATTCGGAACGATCCATCCTTCTTTTTCATGAAAAGGACTGGTGCGCCCCATGGTGATGTGCTAGGGCGTATGAAGCCTTTATCAAGTAATTCCTGGAGTTGGCTAGAGAGTTCATGCTTCAGACGGTGCGAGGTGAGAAGGAGCTTTAGCAACAGGGTTAGCTCTAGGAATGAGGTCGATACGGAATTCGATATCACGCGTAGGGGGTAGACCGGGTAAATCGTCAGGAAAAACATTAGGAAAATCACGAACCACAAGTACCTTTTCCATCAGCTTCTTTTCCTCCTCCGCTACTACAATGTGGGCTAAAAAAGTGAAGTATTCCTTGCGGAGATACTTGCTTGCTTGGATGCATGACATAAGTTTCAGTTCTTTCGAAGATACCTCGCCACGTAGAGTTGATCATCGTTTAAAAGAGAGAAACAAATCATCTTTTCGAAGCAAACAACTTCGGCAAGATTCTCGCGAAGAAAATCGATGCCTACTACGACATTGAAGCTACCAAGTTGCATAGGAATGAGATGGATTGGAAAAACGTGATTGTTGAGTTCGAGAGTACAATCACGGAGAACATAACTGACGGTGACAGTTCTTCCGGTGGAAATTTCTACGTCGAAGGTCATTGGGAGGTTAGCGCGTTTACGTTTTAGGAGCTTTTCGAATTCAAACGATTGAAAATAGTTATCGGCTCAAGTATCAAATAAACGCAAAGCATAAATACCGTTAACAAGGAATGTACCATTGACAACATTGTTGTCAGTCATAGCCTTGCGGATGTTGATATTGAAAGTTCTTCCACGGGCTGCTTGGTGTGGCTGCTGTGGTTACTGTTGCTGTTGTTGCCGCGATGGTTGCTGCTGCGGTTCTTGTTTCACAACACGCAAAGGGCAGACATTAGCAAAGTGATTCGGGTCACCACAAGAGTAGCAAGCTCGTGCCTGAACAACGGGCGCATGAGTTGCTTGGTTGAACTGAGGAGCAGGGAGTGGAGCTGGTGGTGTTGGAGGGACTTGAGCAGCTTATTAACTCGGGCCTGAACGGCAGTGAGCAGTAAAGTGCCAATAGATGTTGCAGTTTGCACAAAAACGATAAATGACCCCTGTCAGATGATGATAGGTGCAAGTAGGGCACAGAGGATGAACACCAGTATACGCACGTTTTGCAGGCGGTGCGTTGGTAACAGTAGCTTGGCGGTTCTGGTTGTTGGGTTGTACAGGGACAGCGTTGAGAGGTGCGGCAGTAGTAGCATAGTTCTTCTTGTTGTTGTTCTTCTACTTGCAACTCTGACGTGAAGACTTTGAACCTTGTGATGTTGCATTGTCGGTAGCGGGAGATGTGGTTGCTTGATTGAGTCTCTTGGTCGAGGTTTTGAAATACCCAGCTAAGACTCGCTTGTCGTTGATCTCAGCTGCGAGTTGGTAGGTTTCCTCGATAGTAGTAGGTTTAGCTTCCTGAACAAAGTCAGCTACACAGTCGGGGAGAACTCGAATGTACTTCTTGATTGTCATATCAGGCGTTGCCACCTGACTAGGACAGATAATACTCAGCTGCTTGAAGCGAGCGGCGAGACAAGCGTTGTCACCTCCTTCTTTCTTGATGTGCCAGAATTCATTCTCCAGTTTCTGGACTTCATGAGGAGGACATAACTCCTTCATCATAAGCTCCCTGAGTTCCTCCCATGAGAGACCATAAGTTGCATCGTTACCGCTCCTGTTGGGCTCAGCAGTCGACCAGTCCAAAGCCCTGGACTGAAAGACCCCAGTAGCATTCACAGTGCGGAGATTTCCTGGGCATCTGCTTTGCCTGAAGGTGACTTCGATAGATTCAAACAACTGGAACATAGCACTGGGTCCACCTTCGCTAGTGAAGTTTGCAGGACCGCAGACTTTGAATTGCTTAAAGTTGAAAGGAGTTTTCAGAGCTTCATTCTTAGAATCGACGGATGATTTGCTGCTGACCTCGTTGATTTCACTAACAATCTGAGGTGTGACCTTGGCCATTTCCTTGGCCACAAGTGAAGCAATACGCTTGTCAGCATGGTTTCGGCGGGCAGCACGATGAGTATGAGAACCAAATGACGACATTGTCTGCAGCAGACATCGTCATATGATTTAGACGAGATTCGATTATATCGGGTTATGTTTTGAAAAGTTTAGCGTTCAACCAACATACTTATTATTATTATTAAGTAAAGCTCAGGAACACGTAGGCCTATAAACACAAAGGCACATAAACTAAATAAGCACGTATACACATAAGCACATAGGATCACATAATCCACGTAAGCACATATTTTGCACGTATTCACCTATCTTTCAAGGGCGCATAGCGCGTTTGAGAGTTGCGAGCGATAGTGAGTAGCGTAAGTGAGTAGTAATAGCTAGTAGTATAGCGTGCGAGAGTTCTTGGTTTGTTTTGAGATTAGTTAGCGTTTGAGATTATGGTAGCTGTGCGAGTTGTGCGCGTACTGCAAAGTGAGGAGCGATGGAAGCGAAAAAGCGTAAATCTCCAAAATCGAAACATATAAACACATAAAATTGATGACTCGTAAAATCGGCGATTGCAGGCTTTAATTGAAAATAGAGTGCCTTGGGTGTTAGACATCGACTACCCAAAGTTATTCGATTATTCACAACGACCTCGAGAGCATGCTTTGGCCTAATAGACTGTGCTCTCACCAAAACTCGGTGAACGACACTTATCCTTCCAGTTACTATGTGACTCGCGCCATTGGAATAATCGAGACTTTGGTGAGAGTTTTGAAAAATCAAAGTAGGGAGTGGAACAGGTCATTAAGATGCGGGTTTCACCCCTAACTTAACAACTTCGTTCCTGATAGTGTGGTAAAACCATGAGATAGAGGTGGAGATCTCTATTGAGGTATGGATGTCACTCCTAACTCAACGGAGGTTCTCGTGCTGAGAGTAAAAACACACGTAGAGTGAGTGATCTTATCAAGAGTTCCTGGTTTTCACACCTAATCTCGACCCAATCACTCGGTTGTGTTATGCGAGTGTTTTCCAAAATGTGTGTATTGTGTTAGCCTTAGGAAAGGAAAAAATAGTATTTCAATATTAGGAAAGGTTGTCTTCGCACGAACTTGTAGTATGCGGTTCCGCGCGAAGATGTAGTTTTCGCGAGTTCGAACGAGAGTATCAAAAGTAAGTTCATACGAAACCCCTACTGGATTTGCACGAAGCGGTCTGTTGGTGCCTAGACTATAGACTAGGTCAATTCTACATGACTCGACCTAATTCCCTATAGTTATGGCTCTGATACAAATCTGTCACACCCCAACCGATGGTGGAATCATCGGGGCGCGACACTAGGTGAACCAGATTGCTCAAGAGAATCTATAACAACTATTCATTACCAATATTTTTAACATTCATTCTCCTATACCAACGAACAAATATTCGATAAATAACTATTACAGACAGCGAGTTCTCAAAAGCAAAACAAGTCCGACAAGCTAGATTGCTATACATAAAGTAAAGGCGAGTACACAAGTTTGCATAATAATAGTATAGAAAGCGTTTACGTATAACCAGCATGTAACACGTAACGGGTGAAGCATGTAACTACCAACAATGATTACAACCTAACCACGAGACTGCGTTGTAGAGTATGCGCGACACATATTCACCGAAGCGAACACATGAAGTAAAGTAGTGTGATCCCTAGCAACCCCTATCCACGACAAGTGCTGAGTCCAAACTATAGTACTATCGTTGCTAGAGGCGGTCTAGTGTAACACTGTCTAGCATAGTACAAGCATTCAACAAATCACATATAGCATGCGGGAGCGGTTAGCATTTAAAAGTGTTTGCGTTGTGTGTTGTGTTTTGATATAGAACGTATGTAACACCCAAAAGTGCGTTAAACAAAAATGGGTTCAAGTATACTCACTATATGTGTTTAGCAAGTAAACACAAGCTGAATTGGATTGAAGGGAGTGCGTGGAGTTAGCCTGTGAACGTGAACAGTAGCATAGGTCTTCGTCAGGGATGAGCAGAGTGTAAACAGAATGTCGAATGGATGGGTTCCATCCGGATGGATGGTCATCCGAGAGGATGGCCATTCGAACGGATGGCCATTCGAATGAGATGTGTTTGTTTGCGAAAATCCTTAAAATTTGAAGTTTAGTTAAAAAGTTGCCATTGCTTAAACGCTTTAACTAAGAGTCTGGTCATCCAGATAGATGGCCATTCGAGCGAGTAATCTGTAGTTGAATTTTTTGTCAATTTTTCTAAGTAAAAAGTTTGAGTTTAACAGAGACGATGTGATGACGTGTTAAACAATGGAAAAATACCGAAACCAGTACATTCGGCCGGATGGTCTCATGCCATTCGGACAAAGGCGCTGTTCTCGACGAAGATTCATGTTTGACCCGTTAATCGGTCTATCTCTCCGGTGGAAATCCGTTTTCAAGCTGGCTCTCCACTAAGGAGCGAGTAGAGAGTCTGATTGAGTCCAGATTCCATTAGTTTTGTGTAGAAAATTGAAGAAAAGTCAAAAATAGATGAAAAAAGTGTTGAAATCTTGTTGTGATTAAGTTTAAAAGTGTGAAATCCATTAGATCTAGAACTAATCTCGATCAAATGGTGTTCCACAACAGTTTGCCAGAGCAAAACAGGTGGAAACCACCTTCAAGAGTCCTAAATCAGTCGATTTCGAAGAAAAGTTAGTGTTTGTATGTGATTTTGATGAAGAAGATGGTGTAGAAGAGATTGGAGGTGAAGATTAGAGAATATTTGAGGAGAAAAGCTTACAAAATGGCCTTGAATCGAGACAGAGCCTTGGGGAGCGAATGGGAGTGTCAACATCAGAGAATAAGGGTGTACGTCGGTATTTATAGAGTGAGTGCGAAGGTTTAAGTCGGTGGTGAGTGGCTGTCGTTCGGATGGCTCCATCCGTTTGGATGGTCATCCGGGCGGATATCCATTCAGACGGTCGAGTTTGCACGAGTTAGTTTTCCAACTTTGGTTCATTTGTTAAGCGTTGTGTTTAATCGAGTTGCGAGTAAGCGTAATAGCGTATAAGCGTTGCGTTGATAGCCACATAACATTGAAACAAGTAATCACACAAATAACACACATAACATTATTTAAATTCGCGTTTCGAGTCTTTGTTAAGTTTGCGTTGCTATTGCGTTTAGTCTAAACAAGCGATGTGAAATGCGATAAATTGTGTTTAAATAGTAAGCGTTGTAAACAACGTTTAAATGTGATAACTGCGTTTTAAATAAGCGTTGCAATATGCGTTAAATAAATGCGTTGTAAATATAGTTTAACCCTTTAGCGTTAACCGAATCTCGGGAGTACAAGCGTTTACGAAGAAAAGACAGCGATAGGTAATGATCCGAAAAGTCGGGTTATTTCAGACGACTCAGTGAAAGGAGTATTTTAGAAAATGTGACCTAAGGAGTGAAAAGTTTTAGTATAAATAAAGATGTAATCTTATGAAATGCGGCAGCCCATGTCATTGTTGTAAGAAAAGTTTTATCGGTTTAAAATGCATTAGAAACATCAAAATTTGTAGAAAAGGGTTAATGGTGAGAAAATAAGATGGAAAAAAAATTTACGGTTGTCAAACGGTTTTGACGGGTAAATAGGTCGACTAGTTAGTGCTTAAGTGTAATAAAATATGAAAGATAGTTTTAAAAAAATATTTTGGGCAAAGTTGAGCATGTGAGGATGTTTGTTGCAAATAGATTGGAAGTTTAGGTTGAATTACTATAGATAAGATTTAGACCGAATATTTAGTTAATAGTTGGGAATAATTCTGGCATAGGAGTGAACGAACAGTTTAGTAGCTAAATGTGAGGGGTAAGAATAGTAAGGGTACCGGATGAAATGCGAACATAAAGTGTCCAAGGACGATAGTGGCAATGGTTGTCGTCATGGCTAACGATTTTGAGTACGGGTTTTTTTGTCATGGATAATCAGGTGTCGCGCATTTCGCAGTACATTTATGAGTTACTAAAGTTTGTTTAAGCGCGTTTAAATAAGGTATGGGAAAACACAGAATTTCTCATGTCACGTTTTACGAATGTTTGGTAAAAACACTTATATATAAGATGTACCAGCGGCGTATCCACCATGTTCTAACTATGTTATGTCCGTTTCGTTATTCGGTGTCATGTTACGTACTGTGTCTTACGATAAACAATAGAACACCCTATGGTTTTCATGTGCCTACCACTATAATCCCGCGTGCTCCAGCGATTATGTTGGTCATTGCATGATCTGCATAGTTTGTACTAGTAGTGTATGAGTCAAGGTATGCAGTAACATGAAAATTGACTATGTGTGCGTGTGATAGCGTATGAAAATTAAGGACGTAAGTATGATTTTCTTTAAGTATGTATGTGACGAATGTAAGAGAACCACTCGGGTTATGCTCATGTATAGGTTCGAATGTATGAGTATGAGTATGAGTATGAATGATGATAATTTGTGTATATAGTATAAACTAAAGCATACTAAGTTTAAGCATATAAAATGATCTTGAAATTTTTGAGTGTGCAAAAACGAATTGTAATGATAATATGTGTGAGATTGTCATGAAACATTGATTAAAACGTGTACGACGATATGCATGTGTAATTGTTTGAGTAAGTCGTTGAGTTTGTTGAATAAAAAAGATTGAGTTTGTCGGGAGTGGAGAGTTAGATTTGTGAATGCCAAAAGAATATAAAGTATCCATTTGTTATACGAGATGTGTTTTGTAAGAAGAAAATGCAACTTTTGTTTCAAAAAGAAATGGATTTACGTGTGTCGTAGATTGTCTGCTCCTATGAAGTTTCCTTGCCCATGTGTTTGGATTTAGAATTGTGTATTAGTGGTGTCTGAAAAGATTTTTGAAAACAGTAGGTTTGCTTCATTTAAAGTATTTTGTATTAAAATACGAAGAGTTGTATTCGGAAATTTTCGTGAAACTTTGGTCTCTGAAAAGAATTTAACAAAAATGAACTTATTGATAGTCGAACTTCGTTGGTATAGTCGTGTAGGTGTAGAGTTACTATGCCTAACCTATGTATTGGGAGTTAGTTTGGCCGGTAAGATGATTGTGGTATGTTGATCGAACAGTAGGTTGATGGTAAAGTGTTGGGTTCCGACTAAATACCTATATGTTTGATGCTTGGTGTTTAACTGTATAGTGTACGAGTGGGTTACCGGTCATGGGCCTTGGAAGCTTTCTCTAGATATGGTTCGTATCGAGTTTCTTGGGTTCTGAGTATAGACGGGGGTTGTAAGAGTTCATCCTTGTTCTACGGTATCGAAGGATTTTCTGGTAGGAGAGCTAGTTCCAAGTTAGGATATGTTGTTTAAATTTTGAAGTCTCGAGGGTGTATGGATAAGCTATTTGCATTTGTTGGTTAGGTTGACTACGGATCGATCATGTTTATTAATTAATCATGGTTGATGAAGAGACATCTATAAGTTTTATACGTATATGAGTGAAAGTTTCATTGGTTCCCTATTGGGAACAAAATGTCTTTAGTATAATAGTCTAATGTGATTGTGTTTTAGTGATTGGAAAAAATATGAAAATCGTGGGCAAGAGACTTATTAGACCGACTAGGTTGATAGATAGAATTTCAAAAGATTTTGAAAATCGGGTAATAAAGCATTTAAGGTATGAATGGTAATTTTGTGCATGTGATTTACGTAAAATAGATTGTAGGGTAAGAAATACGTTTGATAAAATAATGAGGCTTGAGATTTTTGCATAAGTAGACATTATGACAAAATGATAAAATATTTAAGTGATCGTGTGGTTGGCATGATAAAGTTTCTTCAGAAAAATGAGAGTTGGTAACGATCACCAGGGTAAGGAAATCACCCCTAACCCGTTGGTGAAGTCGTTGTAAGAAGAAAATGAGCGGAGCTAATCATCAAGGTAAGAGAATCACTCCTATCTTGATGATATGCTCCCATTTTTTGGAATGTGAATAGTGTATTCCTTGTTAGTGACGTTTTGAAATCATGCATGTAAATAACGTATAGGCATATGAAAAGGATTGGTATGATGTGTGTGTAACCATCGTGGAAAATAATTTAAATATTGAAAAGGAAAAGTTTGGATCGTGTTATGCATAAAATTGATATTAGTAAAATGGTGGCTTGATTAAAACTTGGATTGTTCCGAAACGGAACGTTGACTAAACCAAAGTGATCGAAAGTTCTTTTGAGTTTGGGAAGCGTGCTTTGGCCTAATAGGTAGAGTACTCTTGCCAAATTTTCAGTTAACGGTATTTACCCTTCCGGTTACTACATGTCCTTAGTCAATCGAAGTTTGAGACCTTGGCGGGATTGAAAATCGAGGAACAGGACTAGTTGACAAGATGCGGGTTTCACCCCTAACTTAAGAACATCGTACCCTAAGTGTGGTTAGTACCCGTCGGGTCAAGTAAGTTAATTCTGACACGTTGATGAGGGTCCACTAGAGTTTGAATTGGAAATTTCCCATCGAGGTGAGGATTTCAGTCCAAACTTGATGGCGAAATTTCGTGCAAAAACAAATAAGCAGATTGAGAGTCGTTCACCAAATTGTGGGTATCACGCCTATTTTGGTGAAGTCTTCTCGTTTGTATAATACGAGTGTTTTCATGTTTTAACATGGTTGTGCAAACTTGCCTTAGGAAGGCATATGTTTTGAAATAGGAAAATAAATATGAGCTCATAAAAGACGTTCCAAGAATTTAGCACATAAATCAAGTATGGTCGAGTATGGTGCTTAACTATAGACTAGGTCAAAAACAAGACAATTGTCCTAATTCCCTATAGTTATGGCTCTGGTACCAATCTGTCACGCCCCAACCGATGGCGGAAACATCGGAGGGAGACGAAAACGAGATTTCTCGAGACTTCATAACACTAAATGTGACAAGTATTTAATAAACACATTTCATTTGATTAGACGACGCTTTATGGGTATTTCGAACGACATACAAAACACTAATAGGTACCACGCCATATGGAAAAACTGTCATCTCCCAGTAGAAATTGAACACAAAGCATAGTGGGGGCATTAAAAAACATAAACTTGGACCAAGAAACCTCAGGAAAAGATCGCTTATACCAGTTAAATGAGTTAGACGAATTAAGAATACAAGCATATTCCAACTCGGAAATTTATAAGGAATGCTCAAGACAAATACATGATAAATACATAAGTGAACCTAAAGACTTTATAGAAGAAGATCAAGTATTACTCTTTAACTCAAGGTTATGTCTTTTTTTTTGGAAAACTCAAGTCTTGGTGGTCCGGACCTTTTACCATCACAAAAGTTTACCCCTATGGTGCTATAGATATTAAGCCTCCAAACGGAGAACCTTTCAAAGCTATAGATGGTCCGGACCTTTTACCATCATAAAAGTTTACTCTTTAACTCAAGGTTATGGCTTAAATTCTACGAGGTATTTCTCAAGGACGAAGAAACGGAAATGACCTTGGAAGAAATAGATAAGTGACGAGGACATGGTAACAACTTATGTATATATTTGTTTTATTTCAATAATCCATCTTGTAGGTACACTCGGGGAAACAATAACCAAAAAGTCTATAAATCAGATAAGTAGAGCACAAGAAATCAAGTGGCCAGAGAAATGACACACACATAAAAAAATTAAAAAAATAAAAGACAGGGGGCCGTGCCTATCTACAGACGTGTTAAAACCCTTCCTTTGCCAGTTTCTTTTTCATATTTCGCACGCCCCGTTTCTCTGCACCATCTGGTTCCTTGTGGCTCCTGGAAACTTTTTGATGATCTTCTTCCACGATTTACTTACAAGGTATATTACTAACACTTAGATTAGTTAGATTCACAATTTGCATGTTTAATAACATGAAGATTTGTGGAAAAAAACTAGGGTTCTTTAACTAGACCCGTGTCGGTTCAAAAATCTTTCCTAGATCTTGTTATTAGTAGTTAGCATTAGTGTTTTAACAAGTAAATCATCAACCATTCATGGAAAAATCTGAACTTTCAACTAGTTTTTATAAAACCCTTGTTCTTGACGGAAATGCTCAAAATCTGAAGGGGAAACGGGTTGGTAAGTGAAAATTAATACTTGGGGTTTGATTTTCAGGGTATACCAGACATGGGGGACCAAAAATTTTGGACTTTTCGAAACAGGCTAGAAAAATTCAGTTTATGGCCAAAACAGTGACCAAGCACGGGGTCATGACTCTGATGGCACGAGGTAGTGTCTCCCAAGAATCTGCAGGATGGGGTCGTGTCCTCTGGACACGGGGCTGTGCCAACCTTCTGTTTTTCGCACAATTTACTGCACCTAACTGTTTTAAACTTGTTCTCTGTAGACTATGGCACTACACAAATGGCTGAGGTTCACCACCGAGTACACCCATTGTGCAGAACACATGGAACTCCTAAAAGCGAGGACTGAGGAACCTCCTCGGTAAGTGTATTATGATACTTTTGAAAGTGTGGGGCAGAGGGAAAGATACGACAGTTTGATGACGGGACCATTGCGTGTCTTTTTGGAGGTGCCGTTGCAGTCTACCTACGAATTCAACCTTGAGTTCGTAAGTAGTTTCAACCTCAAAAAGGACATCAACGATATATTTGACAATGAAGCGGTGACTTTTTCTTATGGGGGAACCTGGTAAGGAATCTCGGTGGCACAATTTGGTGTAGATATGGGAATCTACACCGAAGAGGAAATTGGGGAGTCAGTCTTCACCGACAACATCATAGACATGCCCGACAACATGCGGAACAATTTTTGGGCACAGATCGGAGAAAGAATTTACAAGCCAAGTTCCACCAAGAGCACCAATATCAGAGACCCACTCATCCGCTACATACATCAGGTCCTGAGCGATACCTTGTGCCAGAGAAAAGATAGTGGGGTGTCGTGAACCTTCGGGAACTAACTTGACTATACTGCATCCTGAACCAACAACCCTTAAACGTCAACTACATGCTCCTTAAGAATATGGCCACTAATGCAAAGGCCACATATCCCACGCCCAGGTTCTTTGGAGGTTGGATTGCCCGGATCTACAAGGATTACGCCACACGCACCCCACGCCGCTTCAACAAGGGTGTTGGTGTAACTCGGGTAGATGTCAGCATCTGTCGAAGCCTCAACCTCATCGCCGGCTACAACAATGGTCTGATACGCTTCAAGGACAACAAGGGCAAAATTTGGAGCCCGAACGACCCAGACTAAGTCCTCGCTATTGAGGATGACCCGAACCGTCCTCCACGTTCCGCATATGGGTTTGACCCCGGATCCTCCTCACAAGGAGGAAGCGATTTCCCTAACATGCACAATTTGTATAACATTATGCAGGAAATGCTTCAGGTAAGCCGGAATGCCTTCAGCCTCGGTCAAAGCTCCAGCACCCGAATCAGATGCATGGAAAGAAGCATCAACACCATGCGTGGCCACATCTCCTACATACGAGAGCACATGATGTATCGGGATTGTTATGGGTAAAATTCTAAGTTCATATCTTGGACGATATCTTAAATTATATCTTGCTTATCTGATATATGTTTATACCCGGGATGCTGATTCAGGATATTGGTAACATCCTAGATGGTATCTTGAGGATTACTAACGGATTGTGTGCAGGAGTGCGAGGCCAAGTTCCCAACGTTCACAAAGACCCTTTCTCCGCAAGACTCGGTGCAAGTCATTCAAATGAAGACGTTGAAGCCGCTTTACTCGGTCCACAAACGTTAGTAATGGAATATTCAGGAGCATCCCACATTTATAGGAATTTTAGTTTATATTTCGTAACTATAAATAGATGGATAAATCAGATCAATAGGAAACAACAACTATACTCGCTACTCACTCACACTCACTCTCTCGCAACTCTCACTTTCACAAAAAGCATTGTAACACTTAGCGATCTGATCAATATCCTGCACTGTATCCTGACGTTTAAAGCAATAAGAAGAACAAGGCAGCTGCAATTGTCAGCTCCCGAGGTTTTATGCCGGTGATCTAGATTGATCAAGGGCTTTCCTCGTACATCTCGTGTCATTGCTTTTACTTTTTGCTCATAGTTTGATCATAGATACAGCTCAATATCCTGAGACGTATCCTGAAAACTGTTCTCGTAAACAATATAACCAGCATATTTCCAACACACTTTTTAGCACACTACCTCACTTAACTAATTTGATCACTTAATTGCTTTGGTAATTTTTGACCAAAACAATTTGGCGCCCACCGTGGGGCAAGTGGTGCTATCTTTGTTAAAAATCTTTGTGAAATCGTTAATTGGTTTTCTGTTTTCAAAACTTTTTGCCGCATTGTTTACAATGGCCTCAAGATCAAACATGAGCTCCTCTACTGTGTCTGCTACAACTTCTGCTACTACTGGTTCGGTGCTTCCACCACCTCCTCCAAGGATGCCAGCTTCTTCACAACCTCAGGATATTATCCCTACTCGGAGTGTTCAGGGATCCGCTCCCGTTTTAGCCTCTAATGATGAAATTCTAACCTTATTTGGAAGTGTGCAGGAAAAAATGAGGCAGCAACAGGAAACAAACCAAATGCTATTAAGAGAAATACAACTCTTAAAATCTAGCTCGAGCAGATCTGCTGAGGACATTGTCACTCCTTTACAACCCAGAACTTTGAACTTCAGTTCGGCTGTGTATACTGAGGATAATAGGGGGAATATTGTGCCTAGCCATTCCCAGAATCATACTCCTGAAATACCCTCCTCGATCAGGATGTCAACTGTGAGGAGCTCAGGATATGCTTCAGGATATGGCCAGAATCCTCAGACTGGTAACGTGTCAAATAATAATATTCATGCTACTAACAATGGTGGGTCTTTGCAGGATGCAGGTATAACGTCAACGTTTACTAGGGAACTTCAGAAATTGAAGGACATGATATCCAGTGTACCTGGAGTGGTCCAACCAATACCGGAAGTGTCCCAAGACAGCCACAGGATATCTCGTTTCGCATATCCTATCTGTGATGCTGAGATCCCGAAGAGATTTCAAACCCCCAACATGAAGCTCTATGATGGGACTACGGATCCTGAAGAGCATGTTGCCCAGTATAGGGAAAGAATGGAAATTAATCCTATTCCTCCGGAGCTCAAGGAAGCGTGCCTATGCAAGGGCTTTGGTTCTACCTTAACTGGATCGGCCTTGAAATGGCTTTTAAATGTTCCTCCGCATTCGATTACATCATTTGCTCACTTAGTGAACTTATTTAATAGTCAATTTTCTTGTAGTCGGAGTTTTGAAAAACTAACAAGTGATCTTTACAGGATAACTCAAGGACCTCAAGAATCCCTAAGGGATTATGTGTGTCACACCCCCAAAATCCACCCGCGGAGTATCACCGCTTGGAGGCGTGACTGACCAGGATCAAGCCACCAATCATATTGAACAAGCAAGTAAGTAATTATAAAAGTCCAACCAATACATATGGTGACCAAACAAACATAGTTTAAGTTGCAAGCGGAAGCATAATGTTTAAAACCAAAACATAAGTTTAAATGTTTCAAAGCTTAACATGGCACACAGCTGTCCATGTCCCACAACGACTCTTCCCCATGCAAGCTCCAGCTAAGTACCTATTGACCTGCAAAGCATGTAGTAACGAGTCAACAATAATGTTGAGGGAGTTCACAGTTGGGTGTTTGTTTTAAGTTGTTTCGAAAACAGTTTCCTTTAACTAGCATCCCTGCCATGGGGGTTACCCCGTAGTTGAAAACGTGATTTGTTTAACCCATTTACTCTGGCAATCCAGCCGTGGGGGCTACCCCATGTTTAATTATCTGGCTCTCTGGCCATGGGGGCTACCCCATGTATATACTACTAGACTCGTTACCATATCGACTGCTGACTGTAGTCATGTTTATGTGCCCTGAACTGTCAATGTCTATCATCATTGACGTGCCCAGATCCATTAGTTCATGCCCGTCCTCTGCGGTACGGTGTGAGGCTTATCAGACCTAAATAGCACTATCTAACTAATGACCCGCTCGCCATTGGCCCGGCGATTAAGTCGATATAAAAAGGAGGGACTTCGTGATAGAGTTTTGGTCTAGTGAAAGTTATCTGTCCATGAGGACGAGGAATTATATTCCTGAACCCGTACTGTCCTACCCAAGAAAGGACGAGGAATCCATATTCCTTAACCCATTCCCAACCCCTGGGAATCCCATGCTTTGTAGAAAGTGTGAACTCACCTTAGGTTAGCTCGGCAGATAAACGAAAGGTCAATCGAGCTGCTAGAGGTCAACCACGTCCTAACATGGTTACCATACAAGTCAGGTCTAGTTTCAAGTAATGCACGTATGTTTACACATAGCTTAACAGGTTATGAACACACATTGATCATGGCAAACACATAATACATGTTAACACATTAACAGTCAAGTACTCATTATGTCTAACTTGTACGATCCACCCAATGTAGCCCAAAGATACCCAGCCCAACCTGTTGTGCGTCCAGCATATCTTGTACGACCCATAACAGGTTGTGCGATCCAACCATACCCGGCCCAGTTTACGAATAAGCCCAACAAAGTATACAACCCAAATAATAACATACATGGGTCTTGTGCGGTCCGGATATCTTGTGCGACTGGACTTGGGCTTTGAGGCCCAACAGTAGTGAAATTCGTGTGAGGCCCAAGCCTTGAGCGATCGGCACTATCTTGGGCGATCCACAAGTCTTGTGCGATCATGCATAATAAAACAGTACTATGTGTTTCATGTGTTTGTACCCTGTCTTGTGCGATGCACTTGTGCGATCGGATCAGGTCTTGTGTGACCTGATCTTGTGCGGCCGAGAGGAACTTGTGCAATTCATTTAACTATCCGGATATTATGCCATTCGGTTACAATCATTCAACAGTTTCCAAATTTACAATTAATCAATCAACAGTTTCTAACTATCCAGTTAACATACAATCGATCAAATTAAGCATATTCCAATCGATTCTCATGAACCCTAAGTATGAACAACACATGAACAATAATCAAAACACTTAAACATATCCATCTAGGGGTTTCAAATCATCATATAACCCTTCATAATCGACCATACAACTAATCCGAATTCACATACATGCAGCCGATTAACAAGCATTCGGTTCTAGAACAATAATATGCAAATCCGATCAACATCTACATGATTCTAAATCAATAACATGTAACCCGAATCATATGAGTATTACCACATCAAGAACCATTCATTATTCATACCAAGAACCCTAACTATTACATAAACTCATGGCAACCCTAATATTATCTAACAACAATCATCATAAAACACTAACCGGTTATCAAGCTTCAAATAAGAATAATCCAAATCGAGAGAGCTTCGAAGAGATGGATGTTGTTGCCGTCGAGTTTGAGAGGAGAGAAACAGAGTAGGGTTTGAAAACTTGTGTGATTAGGTAAAGTGTGGGATTTATACCAACACCCTAGGTGTCGTGCGAGTTGATGGAGTGGGCCGAACCCTTTCATGGGCTGCCCTTATGGTTCGAGTACCAACATGTGGCCCGAATGGGCTTGTGCGATTGGGTTGTGTTGTGCGTTTGGGCTCGTTTATATACATACATACATTACACAAAACACATATCAAACATAACATTTCATTAATCATCAAGGTTCATACAATCACATAAGTTCAAAACATGCTACACTTAGCACAAAGATAGGTTCTGAAATACGAGTTGTCACATTATCCCCAAGTTGAAAGAAATTTCGTCCCGAAATTTGGTACGTAATCACTGAGGCAGCTAGTTAAGTTGCCTGGTTTTCCTGGGGTGTCACATCCTCCCCCCGTTGATCTGGAATTTCGTCCTGAAATTCCGTGGTAGCTTCAGCCTCAGCAGTGGTTGTACTGTTTGCGAACAGTTGGGGATACTTTTGTTTCATCTGATCTTCGCATTCCCAGGTGAACTCTGGGCCACGACGTGAGTTCCAACGAACTCGAACGAGAGGTATTCTAGTGCGCTTGAGGACCTTAACGTCCCGGTCTGTGATTTCAACTGGTTCCTCGACGAATCGTAACTGCTCGTCGATAGTGAGCTCCTTCAAAGGAACTATGAGGGTCTCATCTGCCAGACACTTCTTCAGATTCGACACGTGGAAAACGTTGTGAACTCCACTGAGTTCTGCTGGTAGGTTTAGTTTGTAGGCCACCCTGCCTATTTTCTCTATGATTTCGAAAGGTCCAACGTATCATGGGTTAAGTTTGCCTCGTTTGCCAAAACGAACCACACCCTTCTAGGGTGAAACTTTGAGTAGCACTCGATCCCCAACCTGGAGCTCGAGTGGTTTCCTGCCCTTATCGGCGTAGCTTTTCTGACGGTCACGAGCTGCCGCCATTAGTTGTCGTATTTGAGCAATTCTTTCTGTTGTGTCTACCACAAGTTCTGGGCCAGTGATCTGACTATCCCCCACCTCTGCCCAACAAAGAGGTGATCGGCATTTACGCCCGTACAATGCCTCAAACGGAGCAGCTTTAATGCTGGCATGGTAGCTGTTATTGTACGAAAATTCCACAAGTGGCAGATGCTTTTCCCAGCCGTTGCCAAAGTCAATTACACATGCCCTAAGCATGTCTTCAAGGGTCTGGATGGTGCGTTCAGACTGCCCATCCGTTTGCGGGTGATAAGCTGTGCTCATATCCAAACGTGAGCCAAAGGACTTGTGCATTGCTTGCCACAGTTCAGAAGTAAAACGTGCATCACGATCAGAGATAATAGAGGTGGGCACCCCATGCCTCGAGACAACTTACTTAAGGTATACGTCTGCTAGAGTGGAGAACTTATCCGTTTCCTTAATAGCCAAGAAATGTGCAGACTTTGTAAGTCAATCCACGATCACCCAAATGGTGTCATTTCCGCGCTGTGATCTAGGCAGGCCAGTAACGAAATCCATGGAAATTTGCTCCCATTTCCATTGTGGTATCTCAGGTTGTTGGAGTAGGCCTAAAGGTTTCTGGTATTCTACTTTGACTCTCGCACAAGTAAAACACTTGCTGACGTAAGTTGCTATGTGGGACTTCATGCTAGGCCACCAGTATGTAGTTTTCAAGTCATTGTACATCTTATCTGAACCAGGATGTACTGAGTAGCGAGACTTGTGTGCTTCATCCATCACAAGTTCTCGTAGGTTGCCATAGACTGGGACCCAGATGCGTCCTGTTACATAGTAAGCACCGTCTTCCTTTTGTTCTAACCGTTGCCTTGAGCCACGTAGGGCTTCAGCCCTGATGTTTTCTGGTTTCAATGCTTCTACCTGAGCATGTCGTATCTGTGCAGGAAGACTAGATTGGATAGTGAGTTATAAAGCTCGTACGCGTTTAGGTGTAGTATCCTTTCGACTGAGGGCATCGGCCACAACATTGGCTTTGCCCGGATGGTATCTGATCGAGCATTCGTAATCATTCAGTAGCTCGACCCATCGTCGTTGTCGCATATTCAACTCCTTCTGTTTGAAGATATGCTCGAGACTCCTGTGATCGGTGTAAATGGCGCACTTGGTACCGTACAGGTAATGTCTCCATATCTTAAGTGCAAAAACAACAGCTCCCAGCTCTAAATCATGCGTAGTGTAGTTCCTTTCATGAACTTTAAGTTGGCGTGAGGCGTACGCAATAACTTTATCCCGTTGCATCAATACACAACCAAGACCCTGAATTGATGCGTCGCAGTAAACCACAAAGTCGTCTGTGCCCTCTGGCAATGAAAGAATAGGTGCGCTGCAGAGTCTATACTTTAGGTGCTGAAATGCTGATTCCTGTGCATTTCCCCATCGATAAGTAACGCCCTTCTGCGTTAGTGAGGTGAGAGGTTGTGCAATCTTGGAGAAATCCTTAATGAACCTCCTGTAGTAACCTGCCAAACCCAAGAATTGGCGAATTTCCGTTGGTGTACGAGGTGCAGGCCAGTTCTTAATCGAGTCTACCTTGGATGGATCAACGTGAATCCCATCATGGTTTACCACGTAGCCTAGGAAATGGACTTCACGAAGCCAGAAATCACATTTCGAGAACTTTGCGTAAAGATGTTATGTTCGAAGGAGTTCCAAAATAAGTCGTAAATGCTGCTCGTGTTCCTCCTGACTCTTAGAATAGATCAGGATGTCGTCAATGAAAACTATAACAAACTTGTCCAGGTAAGGTTTGCACACTCTATTCTTGAGATCCATGAAAACCGTAGGCGCGTTTGTCAGCCCAAAAGGCATGACCAAAAACTCGTAGTGTCCATATCGAGTTCTAAAGGCTGTTTTTGAGACGTCCTCTTCTCGGACTCTCAGCTGGTGATATCCTGATCTCAAATCAATCTTCGAGTAAAAGCTTGACCCTTGCAGCTGGTCGAATAGGTCGTCGATGCGTGGAAGAGGATAGCGGTTCTTCACCGTTACCTTGTTAAGCTCACGGTACTCTATACACATTTTGAAGGTACCGCCCTTCTTCTTCTTCTCAAACAAGAATGGAGCTCCCCAGGGCGAAGAGCTAGGACGAATAAAACCCTTATCCAAGAGTTCTTGTAGTTGCGTAGATAGCTCTTCTAGTTCTGATGGGGCTAAACGATAGGGTGCTCGAGCTATGGGCGCTGCTCCAGGAGCCAGCTCGATTTGAAACTCGACTTGACGATGAGGCGGAAGACCAGGTAATTCCTCAGGAAATACCTCAGGATAGTCGCGTATAATCGGAAAATCTTCTATCTTCTTCTCTTTCTTCGAGGTGTCAGTAACGAGAGCCAAAATAGCAGTGTGGCCCTTTCGTAAACACTTTTGGGCCTTGAGGAAAGAGATGATGCTCACCACAGCACCAACCTGTTGTGCGTCCAGCATATCTTGTACGACCCATAACAGGTTGTGCGATCCAACCATACCCGGCCCAGTTTACAAATAAGCCCAACAAAGTATACAACCCAAATAATAACATACATGGGTCTTGTGCGGTCCGGATATCTTATGCGACTGGACTTGGGCTTTGAGACCCAACAGTAGTGAAATTCGTGTGAGGCCCAAGCCTTGTGCGATCGGCACTATCTTGTGCGATCCACAAGTCTTGTGCGATCATGCATAATAAAACAGTACTATGTGCTTCATGTGTTTGTACCCTGTCTTGTGCGATGCGCTTGTGCGATCAGATCAGGTCAGGTGTGACCTGATCTTGTGCGACCGAGAGGGACTTGTGCGATTCATTTTACTATCCGGATATTATGCCATTCGGTTACAATCATTCAACAGTTTCAAAATTTACAATTAATCAATCAACAGTTTCTAACTATCCAGTTAACATACAATCGATAAAATTAAGCATATTCCAATCGATTCTCATGAACCCTAAGTATGAACAACACATGAACAATAATCAAAACACTTAAACATATCCATCTAGGGGTTTCAAATCATCATATAACCCTTCATAATCGACCATACAACTAATCCAAATTCACATACATGCAGCCGATTAACAAGCATTCGGTTCTAGAACAATAATATGCAAATCCGATCAACATCTACACGATTCTAAATCAATAACATGTAACCCGAATCATATGAGTATTACCACATCAAGAACCATTCATTATTCATACCAAGAACCCTAACTATTACTTAAACTCATGGCAACCCTAATATTATCTAACAACAATCATCATAAAACACTAACCGGTTATCAAGCTTCAAATAAGAATAATCCAAATCGAGAGAGCTTCGAAGAGATGGATGTTGTTGCCGTCGAGTTTGAGAGGAGAGAAAGAGAGTAGGGTTTGTAAACTTGTTTGATTAGGTAAAGTGTGGGATTTATACCAACACCCTAGGTGTCGTGCGAGTTGATGGAGTGGGTCGAACCCTTTCATGGGCTGCCCTTATGGTTCGAGTACCAGCATGTGGCCCGAATGGGCTTGTGCGATTGGGTTGTGTTGTGCGTTTGGGTTGTTTATATACATACATACATTACATAAAACACATATCAAACATAACATTTCATTAATCATCAAAGTTCATACAATCACATAAGTTCAAAACATGCTACACTTAGCACAAAGATAGGTTCTGAAATATGAGTTGTCACAATGTGAACAAATTCAGCAGGGAATCCTTGGATATCCCACACCTTGATGTTGCTACAGCGGTCCAAGCATTCAAGATGGGACTACAAAAGGATTCCCAGTTTTATCAGGATCTTGTGATGAATCCTTGCAGGAACTTGGATGAAGCTCGAAACAGGGCCTTGAGATATATCAGGCTGGAAGATGATAAGAAAATGCAAGAGAGGATGAACTCATCCACCACCTATGAGTCAACTAATAGGAAGTCAGAATCCTCAATTAAACCATATCGCTCTAAGCCGTATGGTAGAAATGAAAACAAGAAAGTGAATGCTGTTGAAGACGAGGATCCTGAAGAATATCCTGAATTATCCGAATATTGCTTTTCTGTTAACATTCCTGAATTAATGTATGCTATGCAGGGTTTAGGAGACAAAGCTAGGTGGCCTCGAAAGAATCAACAAAAAGCTGATTGGAAGGATAAATCGAAATGGTGTGCATTCCACGAAGATTTTGTACATATAACTGAGGATTGCATTGCTCAAAGAAAGGAAATAAGCTATCTTCTTAGCAAGGGATATCTGAAGGATCTCTTAGGAAGAAAGAAGAATAAGGGTCAGGATACTGAGAAGGATCCTGAACGAGCAGCATCACCTCCTGCGGACGCCAAGATAATCAACTTCATTTCGGGAGGATCCGACATTTGTGGGACTTCGTATTCTGCGGCCAAGAGACATGCAAAAGAGGCCAAGACCGAAAGGGGAGACAAACCTACCAGGATGACTACCCTCACAACTGATAAAGTGATCACTTTTGATAGTGATGACAGGGATACTGTCCAGGATCCTCACCATGATGTTCTTGTAATAACATTATATGTGGCTAACCATTTTGTACGCAGTATATTGGTGGATAATGGCAGCTCCGTCAACATAATCCAACTAGAGACTTTGAAAAGAATGAATGTATCTCCAATGGATATCACTTCGAAATCCACCGTGCTTGTTGGGTTCAGTGGAGAGGCTAGGAACACAGTGGGAGAAATAAAGTTACCAGTATATGTTGAAGGGGTCAACTCGATACAACGTTTCTGCGTGATGGACTCCCTATCCTTCTATAACATCATACTGGGCAGGCCATGGATCCATGATATGAAGGCTGTGCCATCAACTTATCATTAATGCGTCAAGATCCCTACCCCTTGGGGGGGTTGTCAAGGTTGATAGTGATCAGCAGGAAGCGAAAGAATGTTACTCATCCTCAATGAAATCCTCAACCAAGCCTAGTACAGCATAGCAGTTAAAGCTGCGGGCCCAGGATATCACGGAGGCTTCAGAGCAGGATATTAAGAAAGTTATCTTGGATCAGGATAATCCGGATATCTCGGTGCTCGTAGGAACCAATATCCCTCAGGATATTGAAGAACAATTAACTAACTTTTTGAAGTGCAGGATGTCAACATTTGCATGGAAGCATGAGGATATGACAGGTATATCCAAAGACATTATCACTCACAAGCTTGGAATTGACAGGTCGTTCAAGCCTGTACAGCAAAAGCGAAAGAAGTTCGCCCCTGAGCGAAATACAATTATCCAAGAGGAAGTTGAAAGATTGTTAAAGTCCAAAATGATCAGGGAGGTCAAGTTTCCAAGATGGCTAGCAAATGTAGTCGTAGTACAGAAGAAAAATGGGAAATGGAGAGTCTGTGTAGATTACACAGACTTGAATAAGGCTTGTCCTAAAGACCCATTTCCTCTTCCTCATATTGATGCAATGGTGGATGCTACTGCCGGGCATGAGATGTTAACCTTCATGGACGCATCCTCAGGATTTTAGCAGATTCAAATGGAGCCTTCGGACTAGGAGGACACTGCCTTCATGACACCAACAGGTATTTATTGTTATACTGCTATGTCTTTCGGTTTGAAAAATGCAGGTGCAACATACCAGAGATTGGTGAACATGATGTTCAAAGATAAGCTGGGGGACACAATGGAGGTATACATCGACGATATGGTGGTAAAATCGAAAAAGGCTGAGGATCACCTAAAGGATATTAAGGGAGCATTTGATATCCTGGATCAATATAACATGAAGCTAAATCCTGCTAAGTGCCATTTTGGAGTGGGGGCAGGAAAGTTTCTAGGATATATGGTGACCAAAAGAGGAATAGAGGCGAGCCCGGAGCTGATCAAAGCCATCTTGGATATCAAATCACCTTCAAATATGAAGCAGCGTTGAACAAATTTATCTCAAGATCTTCCGAGAAATCCAAAGAATTTTATGATATCCTGAAGAAAAACAAGAAGTTCGAATGGGGAGAGAAGCATGAAGCAGCCCTGCAGGATTTGAAGCAGTATCTTTCAACTGCACCTCTATTGATGAAGCCTGAGAATGGTGAACCACTGTCCCTATACCTCGCAGTATCAGGGAATGTTGTAAGTGTCGTCCTTATAAAGGATCATGAAGGTCAGCAATATCCTGTTTATTATGTTAGTAAAAGTTTGTTAGATGCTGAAACTAGATATTCTCATTTAGAAAAGTTGATACTAGCACTAGTTATGGCATCAACGAAGCTTAGACATTACTTTGAGACACATAGAATTCATGTTAAGACCAATTATCCTCTCAAAAATGTGCTTAGGAAACCCGAGATGTCAGGCAGGATGGCCAAGTGGTCAGTAAAGTTAAGTGCTTATGACTTAGTGTACGAACCTAGAAATGCCATAAAATCACAGGCTCTAGCTGATTTTATGGCTGATTTCAGTAGTGACATTCAGGAAGAGGTAGACCTAGAAGTCCAACAACTAGGAGAATCCTCAGGATCCTGGACATTGTACACTGATGGAGCATCTAATGTTAGAGGAGTAGGATTGGGAATACTACTAAAATCGCCACAGGGGGACATATTACCCCAGGTTATTAGGTGTGAATTCCCTGCTACTAATAATGAAGCAGAATATGAGGCTTTAATTGCAGGATTAGAACTGGCTAAAAATATGAATATCAAGAATTTGCAAGTATATGTTGACTCCTTTTTAATCACTAATCATTTTAATGGATCCTATGCAGTTAAGGGTGAGAAATTAATCGAATACCTCGATATTCTCAAAAAATTAGCAGGATATTTCGATGTTTTTACACTTGAACAGGTACCAAGGGAAGATAATGCTGAAGCAGATGCCTTAGCAAATCTGGGATCATCGGTCAGAATACCAGAAGGGACCCAAATACCAATACTGCATATCGTGTATCCTGCAACGAATCCTCTAGATAAAGAAGTAGTAAGTATCCAGGATCCTGTTGTTGAATATCCTGAGGAGGATCCTAAATCCTGGACGGCTTCAATCATAAGATATCTCAAGGAAGGACACATCCCTAGAGACGAAAATCCTAAGGCATTTAGGATGAAGGTATCACGATTCACCATTATAAATAATATTTTGTATAAGAAATCTCTTGCAGGACCATATTTAAGGTGCTTGGAGGATCCCGAAACTAAAGAAGTGCTTCAGGATATACATGAAGGGGATTGTGGTAACCATATTGGGGGCAGGTCATTATTCTCAAAAATATTGAGAACAGGATACTTTTGGCCAACGATGAGGAAAGATGCTACAGAATATGCTCGAAGGTGTGATGCATGTCAAAGGCACAGTAACATACTACATCAACCAGCTAAACCACTGTATCCTATAGCTTCCCCTTGGCCATTCATGAAATGGGAAATGGACATAGTAGGGAAATTACCGAAAGCTCCAGGAGGAAAAGCCTTTATGCTGGCAATGACTGATTATTTCTCTAAGTGGGTGGAGGCTGAAGTATTTGTTCAAGTCAGAGACCAAGAAGTAGTATCCTTTATAAAAAGAAATATCCTGACCAGGTTTGGAGTACCAGCTGAAATCATTTGTGACAATGGATCCCAGTTTATAAGCAAGAGGACTACTGACTTTTGCAAAAGTTGGGGAATCAAAATGATCACATCTACCCCGGTACATCCTCAAGCAAATGGACAAGTTGAATCCTCAAACAAGATAATTGTCAAAAACTTGAAGAAGAGATTAGGGGCCAAGAAAGGAAGATGGGCAGAAGAACTACCCTTTGTTTTGTGGGCTGATAGAACAACGGTGAAAAATGCAACTGGCCAAACTCCGTTTTCCTTGGTATTTGGAGCGGAAGCAGTGATCCCAACAGAGATGGTGATACCTACTGCAAGATCTATCCTCCGGAATCCTGAGCAAAATCCTGAAGCTTTGTGCCAAGATTTGGACACCGTAGACGAAACGAGAGATGCAGCAAGGCTAAGGATGGCAGTATATCAACAAAGGATATCCAGAGCATACAACAAGAATATAAGGACTAGAAGGTTCAAAGTTGGAGATTGGGTGTTAAGAAAGGCTTTTCAAAATACCACTAATCCTGCCGATGGAAAGCTGGCTCCAAAATGGGAAGGACCATATGAGGTTGAATCAGAATCAGGAAAATGAGCATATCGGCTCAGGAGTATGGAGGGGGATATGCTACCAAGATCCTGGAATGCTATACACTTAAAACTATATTTCAAGTAAGAATAGAATTTAATTTCTATCTCAGAATGGTATGTATTCTATCTCTCTTAAATATATTTGAATTCGTTTATTATCTTGAACCCATTACTGACTTAGGCATCGGAGGGGTGTTAGCCAAGCTAACACCCACCTTAGTTTAAGGTTGTTTTGCAGAATATGTCTCAGGATATAGCTCCAGGATAGACGCTCAGGATATCTCAAAGGATTAGAGGATTGGCCCCCTCTCACGAATAAGGGATCCTGATCCCTTCAAAGGTTTAAAGGTATTCACCTTTCTCTCGAATTGGGTTTGAACACCCCGCCTGGAGTGCAAGTCATCTGGGGATAGTTCAAGATAACGGGACCAGTTCATGTAAAAGTGGCTGACAATTTCGTTATTATTGGCTATATCCTGGATCCTAAAGGTATATGAGGATTGAGCACCCTCTCTCACGAAAGGGTATTTTCATACCCTCTAAGGTTTAAAGGTTTTCACCTTTCTAAGACTTGGAGTTTATACACTCTCGCCTGTAGCGCATGAAAATCAGGGTTTACCCCCAGCATATTAAGGGTTTATCCCTAGGATATGAGGGTTTATCCCCAGCATATTAAAGGATTATCCTCAGGATATTAAGGGTTTATCCCAGGATATCAAGGGTTTATCCCAGGATATTCAGGATCTATTCAGTAAAGCTAAAGTATGACTACGTTCCTATGTTGAACACAGGGGATATACATTATACAATTTAAAGGATGGATCCAATTTTGTAAGAGTGCACTAGGGACATTCCTATGGTGGAAAATTGGAATTGACTCTTTGGGAATCTCTGGTATGATCTCTCCTTTTTATTTGGGTAACTTAAATTTTACAAATTGAGTGTCAATATCCTGAGCAGGATATCTTTCAGGATACGCTTACAATGTGTTCCCAAGGATGTTCAAACAAAACTGTTTTCATAAGTAAAATTCATGTAATAAAAGTATAACAACAGAGATAAAGCAAAAAGAAGGTTATATTATTAACATACCAAAAGATGTGCTCTTGGTTTCACCTCAAACCAAAGACCATCCACCAAGAGCACAAATAGTTCCTTACTATATTTACTTAACAGTTGAAGGTTTTGTCTCAAACCAAGACCCATCCACCTCCAACTGTTATATTGTCCAAAAGCAAAACATATTAACGTTGATGACCAAGGGCTTCGTCCTGAAGCTTAGGATCCCTCCACCTTTGGCCATCGTATTGTTCTAATGCAGGAAAGTTAAAATGCAAGAAAAGTAAATTGTTTTGGGGTTACAAACCAACGATCAAATTTAAAAAAGTGGGCTCCAGCCTTGGCACATACATCCATCATCGCCCACTTGGATGCTCTCACACAGCAGCATCTTCACCAGCCTTCTCCGCCTTCTCGGCTTCAGCATCAGTTCCAGCATCCTGAGCAGCATCCTCGCCAGCATCCTTCTTGTCTCCAGCCTTGTCTGCTACCTCTGCCGACTTAGAGGATTCACCAGCTTCAGCAGGAAGGGGCACAGCCTTGCCTCCAAGCTCCTTCAGCTTTGCCACCCAGGATTCGACCGGCCAGGATGGGCACATAAGGCCTGTCTCCTTGGCCTCATAAGCCATCTTGATGCGGGCTTGTAGCAGAGAGACTATAGCAGAGGCCTTGATTCCTTCCCGGAAAGAGACCATGGCCTGTTCATGCTCCATTTGGACGGTGGCAAGTTTGAGCTCAGCATCCTGGGTGACCTTCTTCAACTTGTCCTCATAATGCCAGGTCTTCACCTCAGCAATGGCCCCTAGGTCAGCAACAGTGGTCTCGAGCTGTTTGATCCTGGCTTCTTGGAACACGTTCGTGCTGCAAGCATCAGTGTAAAGCTGGAGCAGATGTTGGAGGCCCTGCACGTCAAAATTCAGGTATAAGTCAAAATATATTAAACAGGATATCCTGTCAGGATATCCTATCAGGATATATGTGCAGGATATATGTGCAGGATATTACCTTGTTAAGGAAGGATATCATTGGCTCTAAGGAGTCAGAAAAGTTGAGTTCTTCGTAGGAGAACCCTTCAGAGCCTGGGGCACTAACTTCGGAACCTTTCCTCTTTTTTTGCGGTGGAAGCACGAGTCCTCGGATTAGCCTTAGGAGCCGAGAGCGGCTTGGAGCTGGTGCCAGCAGGGGTCTCTTTCTTGACCATGACTGGAGTGGGGTAACTGTCAAGCTCGTCAAGATCAAGGAGGATTGGGACTTTGCTGGAGTCTGCATACTGGGAGTAGAATTCTTTCCTAAATATGCCAAATAAAAACATGTATGCAGGATATTGTGCAGGATCCTTACCAGACATGTTTGCACTGGAAAGAGGGCTTGGAGATGGTGGAGATGGATTAAAACTTCTTTCAGCCTCTGGAAGAAGTCTGATAGCGTCAATCCTCTTCTGTGAATCAGCAAGGGGAGGTGCAAGCTTCCTAAAATCAGTTGTGTACAAAACAATAAAAAGAAAGTTGATCAGCTCAGGATGTGAAACAGGATAAAAGGCAGGATCATCCTTGAACCCTAAATCCTACCCTTTCTCAACCACTTCATCGGATATTCCGTTCCACCAGGGATTGAGTCTCTTTTTACGAAGAAGAACTTAGATTGCCATTTCTCCTCGTTCCTGGTGGCACGAAGTATCAGCGGATCGCCGGAGGTGGAATAAAACAAAAATCTACAGGATCTGTGGCATCTAAGCCGATATGCTAAAGGGAGGTCTTGAACAGAAAGATCAGGAATGTGATTCTTCTTGATCTGGTCAAGAACGGACAAGACTCACCAAAGCATCGGCATTGTTTGGCTAAAAGAGATTTTTGTAATATTGAAAAACTCAGTGATAAAGTCTGGAAAGGGGAACCGTAGTCCTAAGGTGAAAGGAAAGGCACTAAAACACAACCACTCGTCGGAAACCATGTCCGACCGGATTTCCCGGTCAAACGGCCGGAATACCGTCCCTTCCGAGAAGATACCGGAGGATTTGAGAGCCGAAAAGTGGGCACTATCAAAGGAGCATATCTCCTTCTCCGGTTCTTGGAGAAGATTCTGCTGGATAAATGAGGGGGCAGAGTCACCGGAGCTTGATCTTGTCTGCCTTGTCATATTCTCGCCGGAATGCTGAACAGAATGAGAGAAAAAGATGGAATAGAGAGAGAAGTTTTTACCTTTTTCTCTTCGGTAAAGATTAAATGGGATAAGTATGAGAAGATATAGGGAGCAATGAGTAAATATAGGCTGCGCGGTTACAAACGGTCACATCATGGGTCTAATCTCTTAATTGCCTCGGTCTTCGTAAAAAATATAACCGTTAGTGCCAGGATACTAAACGATAACATTGTTTGGGGACAATTGTTAAGGGTGAAATTCTGAGCTCATATCTTGGACGATATCTTAAATTATATCTTGCTTATCTGATATATGTTTATACCCGGGATGATGATTCAGGATATTGGTAACATCCTGGATGGTATCTTGAGGATTACTAACGGATTGTGTGCAGGGGTGCGAGGCCAAGTTCCCAACGTTCACAAAGACCCTTTCTCCGCAAGACTCGGTCCAAGTCGTTCAAATGAAGACGTTGAAGCCGCTTTACTCGGTCCACAAACGTTAGTAATGGAATATTCGGGAGCATCCCACATTTATAGGAATTTTAGTTTATATTTCGTAACTATAAATAGATGGATAAATCAGATCAATAGGAAACAACAACTACACTCGCTACTCACTCACACTCACTCTCTCGCAACTCTCACTTTCACAAAAAGCATTGTAACACTTAGCGATTTGATCAATATCCTGCACTGTATCCTGACGTTTAAAGCAATAAGAAGAACAAGGAAGCTGCGATTGTCAGCTCCCGAGGTTTTATGCCGGCGATCTAGATTGATCGAGGGCTTTCCTCGTACATCTCGTGTCATTTCTTTTACTTTTTGCTCATAGTTTGATCATAGATACAACTCAATATCCTGAGCCGTATCCTGAAAACTGTTCTCGTAAACAATATAACCAGCATATTTCCAACACACTTTTTAGCACACTACCTCACTTAACTAATTTGATCACTTAATTGCTTCGGTAATTTTTGACCAAAACAGGGATGATGAGTAGGAGGAGGTCGAGGATATGGAGGCGGATTAGTGGGCTTCAGCGGTGAAGGTGGCGTGGTGGCGACGTAAAAGGTTAAATATTTTCTCTCTCTTTGATGATGGTGATGGTTGTGTGCGGGCTGCGACCCGTTGAACAATTTGCTTGTTGAAACAATTTACTTTCTCGTACTCTTTTTTATTTTCTTTTTATGTGGTTGATGGTGGATGATAACGTTTAAACTCTCATAATGTAAGATTTTATGTTTTCTCGTTATGTTGTGTTGTTGTGGTATGAATGAGTATACAGGTACCTTGGTATGCTTGAATCCACCAAGCATACAAATTTCCAGACTCGTAACAAGAGGCCCAACACCATAACAACTGCTTTCAAAAAGAAACAAAAGCTTCACACGGGGCCGTGTCCCTTTAACACACCCCCGTGCCTCCTCGTGGCTGTAACTTTTTATTTTTGGACTTGCCACACAGGGCCGTGTCCCTTTGACACGCCCCCGTGCCCAGCTTCTACAAGTTTTCTGATACTAACACTTTTACACAGGGCAGTGCCTCAGAGACACGCCCCCATGTAAGTGTCTGTTTTATGAAAAATTTGATTTTTTTTATTACACATTTTACACATTTAATCAATGTAATTATTTTGGACACATTGAGGACAATGTGTAATTTAGGGGGGGGCTTAATACTTGAAATTTGTTTGTCCTAAAACACAAGCCTTACACAAAACTCTACTTGGAACCGCTAAATCACCCTAAATCTTTTTTAAAACTTTCTTTTTATTTTTTCTTTATTGTCTTGTTTATAGTATAAGTTTAGAAATCAAGTTCTAAAAAAGTTTAAGTTTTTATAATTATTTACAACCGATAGGGCCGTGATAAAAAAGGAACCATACAAGAATTTTTTTTTTTAAAATGGCATGGCAAATTTTTAAATTTGATTGTATATATATTCACATTTTTACCCTTTCACACAAACTTGTGAGCTTTGATCCTTTAACGAGCATCCACTATCACATCTATACTAAATTCTCATTCTTCATTTCTTGTGTTAATAGCCCGTACGATTCCTACAAATCTAGAACTTGACAAGACAATACATTCCCGGTCCTTACCGACTAAATCCAAGTAAGTATATGATTGAGGCATTAGGATTTTAAACCATTTTCCATTTCAACCTTCTTTTTATCCCCCCCCCCCCCAAAAAAAATCCCCCTAGTTAACCACTTTTAGCCTAAACCCTTTCATTTCAAAACCCACAACTCACCATCACCCAAAAACCATATTTTTATCTTTTACACCCTTTATTTTAGTAAAAATCGGTTCGTTTGAAAAAACGTAAAAATGATGTGACTAAGGCTTAAAAAAACACTATTATTTAAAGTGCTTGAAATAAATAAGCAAAACCATTGCTTAAAAAGCACTTACTTAGTTCATAAAGTCACAAAATAAAATTTTCAAAAGAAACCGACTTTTTACACTTTTAGCCACTTTCAATAAAACTACCATACCCCCAACCAAAAAACCTACCCTTTCAAAGTCCTCTTGGTATTTGCAAAGATTAAGTCAAAAAGGAGGAGGTTTGATTGATTGTCAAGCTTATGGTAGGAAGAAGTTCCGTACTGGGACTGAGCGTTTCACTTATACATTTCAGCCGAGTGTTGAGTGACCACTTGTGAGGTATGTGAATGTATATATGGCTTAATGAAATTTTAAATATATGTTATGCTTATAAATATTTATTTTTCTTAAAAGGTTCTAAATAAAATCATGTCGAATAGGATTGTAGATAAAATAAAAATGAGAATAAATAATGAACTTGGAATCCCGACACTCTATACGCAAGACCCTAAACTTCTCTTCTACCCATTCCATTTGGGAGTGTAAGCAAACATTAAAAGAGTTTTGCTTGAAGACAAGCAAAGATTCAAGTGTGGGGGTATTTGATATGCACAAAATATAACATATAAATTGTATCAAATACGGTATAAAAGCAACCCTTTTCAATATTAACGTTTGAAAAAGTGTGTTTCTTTGTTTACTTTTGATTTTCAAGATAAAATAAGTTCAAATGAATGAAAGGAACAAATTAACAATAAAAACTAACATAAATACGAAGAAAGGAAGTTGATACACTATACTAACCCTCCAAGCTTCACACCAAGAATAAAAGTAATAAGTCAGAAGCCCAACATGGGGTCGTGCCTGCCAGGCATGGGCCATGCCCTAGTCAAGATCCCTCAGAGAATAAAGATAAACAGAAAATGACAAGGGACACGGAGTCGTGTCACCTCAACACGGGTCATGGTCAACTCTCAGATTTGTATATCTGGGTTCGTACAACAAGTACAGAGGCCACGGGGCTGTGCCGTTGACACACGGAGCTGTGTGTGCAGAAGAGCTGACAAGAGCATTAAATGAAGATAGAAAAGATGAAGGACACGGGGCTGTGCCCACTAGGCAGGGGACCGTGTGAATCTCCTGTTTTCAACTATAAATAGAGGTGCTTGACTCACTTCCAAACTGATGTACGTAAAATACAACAAATAAATTACATCAAACAAGGCGTAAAATCAACCATTTTTCAGTACTAATGTTGGAAGTATGTTTCTTTGTTTACTTTTAATTTACGGATCAAAAGAGCGTAAACGAACAAAAGGAACAAATTAACAATAGAAACCAACATAAATACAAAGAAGAAGGATTGACACGTCTCGCCGAAGCCCCATCCACATCCAAACCAACAAAAATAACAAAAACAGATGCTTAGGCACGAGGCCGTGCCCACCAGGCATGGGGTCGTGCCTAGTCAAAATTCCCTGCAGAAAAAAGACAACAACAAAAGATATGTTAGGATCTGAGTTTGGTTTTGATTTTGTTTTACATTTGAATTCAAATGATCTATGAATGAGTAGTGCAGTGGAATGTAATGGAAGCAAACTTTTCACAATCAAACAGGAGAATTGCTTTTCATACACAGGTTTAACATTGAACTGAATGCTTGAATTTATTACAAGATTTAATTACAATTGCAAGTGTATAACAAACTCCCCCTCAGCCTGAGCTCACAGTGATTTGTTCGTGCAGGAGAAAGATGGTGAAGAGCAAATAGAACAGTACAGGGCACAGTTCTATTTATAGGCACGAGCAAACCACTGAAGCATCTAAGCTGACGTCACCATGAAAGTGACATCTAACCTCCTAACAAACTCTAACATCTGATCTATACAACCTCTGCTGTGCTAACTACTGTTGTACATTACATATCATAATATAAACTAAACTACTGCTGCATCCTTCCACTGATGTGAACCCAGCAGTACTTGTCTTGATCAGCAGAGCTTGACCCATAGCAGTAGATTGAATCAGCAGAGCTTTAGTCTTTCATCAGTCTTTAACTTGGACAGCAGTTGTAAGTCAGCAATTTAGTAAAGATCAGTAGTTTGGAGGTCAGCAGATGTTGAAACCACTTTCAAGGGGAGAGATTTGAATATAAACTTTCGCTTATTCTGGATCCACTGCTCTGATCCACTTTTGGCTTTGATTATCTGTTCCTCTGGTAGGGTTCAATCCCAACATTCTCCCCCTGGAACAGATAATGCCAAAACTCTTCATTATTGGTAGATCTTTATTGCCTCATCAGCAGATCCCTTATTTGCCCTTTGAGTTGTAACTCAAAGGCTAAGGCATCTGTGTCATCATCATCCCTGCACAGTGGAAGATCAAGGAGATCCTGCAAATCTTCAAGACTTAGGCCAAGTGCTTGTTCCCTTGTTATTTTCTTCACTTCTCCACTAGACTTGAACACAATCAGTACATAGGTCTGTTTGTCAGTTTTCCATTTTAGTACTTTTGAGTCTAGTGGGTTTCTTGGAAGATTTTTATTAGATGAGGAGTTTGGTGATGCAGGCCTTGTGATGACTGTTTGAGCAGTGCTTGCAGGTTAATTTAGGCCAAGAGTTTCAACTATCATCTTTTTAATACCTTTGTTGGTGCATATTTGTGACAACAGCTTCGATTTGGTCTTTGGACATCTTGTAATTAGTAAAACGATAAACAATTAGCGAGTTTAGCTTTGTATTAGTGAGATAATAGAGTTTGGGCTAAACAAAACCCAGTTGGGCCTAGGGGGACGAATTGGGCTTCCCCATGTAGGAAACTCTAGCCCAAGTAGCAAACCTTGTGTTATATAAACAAGGCTTTGCTATAGGGTTTAGGTTAATCGGCCAAAAACAGATTTTAGAGAGAATTTGTGAGAGATACTTGTCTTGGATGAATTTGTGTGTTGGTTAGGGTTTTGATTGATTGTAATACTTTGGTTTGATAATCAATAGAAAACCCGGTTTGAAAGTGAATTGCTGATTTTTGTTGCTACTCATTCTGCTATATTCTGATCAAGAGGATTCCGCACTCTTGATTAGATTGACAATTCTATGAAAGATCCATACACATCAAGGGGACTTACAATTGGTATTAGAGCGTTAGGCTCTTAAAGGCTCGGTTCAGAATTGTTGGCTGCAGAAAGAGGAAGAATTTTCGAAATCTTTGAAACCTGAAATTTAGGGTTTCGAAATTTTTGGCTTTTTGATAAAAAATTTCGAAATTTATTTGGCTGTTTTGATCTTCTGTTTTGTTTGTTTGCTATTTTGCAGGTTTTAGATTTTTCAGGAAAGATTTGGTTGATTCTGGAAGAGTTTGTGGCTGAAAAACTTGAAGATTCGAAGACTGACTTCGTGTTCTTCATTAAGTTTATCAGAATTTTGTCAAAAGTTTGCTGATTTGCTTGTTTGATTTTGCAGGAACTGTTTGAAAAATCCAGAAAATCATCAAAATTTTCGAGAAGATTCAATTTCCATATTAAACAGGCGAATTTAACTAATTTCGCAGTCTGGACCTATGAAATTAACAGACCAGCGAACTTATCGGCGAAGTTAAAACCCAAAGGCGACTTTGGTAACCGTATAATTTTCCACAGCGAAATTATTACGGTTTTCGGCGACTTTACTGGTCGTCGTAATAGCGAAAATAGACAGCAAATTTGACAAGCGAATTTGACCTGCGAAATTGACCTTTTGATCAGCGAAATTGAAACATATAACAGGCCAGCGAAATTAATCACAATTACAGCGAAATTAACAGCATAATTGAAGTGGTGGAATTTCAGTTGGCAAGCATCGATAAAATTTCAGTGTTTTGCAAGTAGAAATTGATCCGTAGCTCGTTTCTCTAAACCGTCTGCACCGTTAAATTCCTTGCGTTTCTCTGGAAAATCCCGAATTCATTTTTTGACACTATATATCATTGGATTCGTCTTTTCGAGACGATTCTAACGGTGTAATTTGGTAACCACTATTTTCGGAGACATTTTGTACGGTTTTACCAGTCTGTTGCTTTAAAATGTCGAACATGACGAATTTAAATGCACCTAAGATGATGAAGGTGGAGAATTATCTTACATGGAAGGACATGTTCCAATCATTCATTGAATCTCAGGATACACGCATGTGGATCTGTATTGAAGATGGGTACACAAACCCAACACCCGATTATGAAGGCAGACCACGTAGAACAGACTATGTGAACATGCAAGAGGATGATAAAAAGATGTATGAGGCTGAAAAGAGAGCCTTGGCTGCGATAAAGATGTCCTTACCTGATAGCATCAAGCATACCTTCAAAAAGTACACTAATTCAAAGGATATGTGGGATGCATTACAAAAGCGATATCAGGGAAATGAGAGTGCCACTCAGGCATTCATGGCAGAGATAGTACCTCTTCTTCATGAACTTCTGTGTGTTTAAGAGTGCCACTCAGCCATTAATTATGCCACTGTTTCAGTACCCAACTGTTGTGTTTGCTTTTTTTTGTAGATAGCAGCACCAGCTGGAGCAGTAGCTCTCCTGATTTGCAGCTTTGATGGTCTTTTTGAAACCTCTGCTTCAGGGTAGTCAGGTTTTTGTGGAACTGTGGGATCTTTCTTCCTTAATTCCTCCAACCTTTTGTAGGTGGTCCTGACTATGTCTTCTTTCCATCTTGCCACTTGATTTTTAGACCCATAGTCAGCAGCAACTAATTCCTCTTTCATTCTCTTCAGCTCTAGTGTCTTTTCAGTCACATTCTTTTTGTACTTTGACCAAACTGGAGGAGTGTGTTTGACCTTATTCTTGATCATCTCTTGAATCCTGGCTGCTTCTTGTTCAAGCTCAGGAATGATCCACTCCTTGTACATATACTTTTCTCCCTTGTACTTCTTGGTTGCCATGATGCTTTCAATGTAGTCTTTTCCCAAAGTTTCATTTGCTTTCTCTGAGATTTGTTGACAAGCATTTTTTGCAAATTGCTCTAAGGATCTGACTTGAGTAAATAGAAACTGATAATGCCTTTGAATTTCTCTGTCAGTTTTTCCTTGAGAGTTTCGTTTAGAAATATCCTCTGCCTGTTTAGCCTTAACTTTCAAATATTCTTCAATGTTGTTAGGCCTTGGATATCCTTCAACTGATGGCAACTTCCTTTTAGCAGGGTCATCCTCATAGTAAAAGGATTTGATCTCTTCTCTAACTGCTTCAAGTTCTAGAGGAATTAGACACCTGCAGGAGTGATAATAGGGAATGATTGTTGTACTGGAGCTGATGAGAGAGGAACAGGGTTTGGAATAAGTGCAAGTGATTGTGAAGATGTTGGTGGTGGTGATGGAGATGGAGAATCATCATCAGGTATGAAAATCCTTCTCCTTTTTATTGTAGGAGAGTCTGATGATGCCTTGGGTGGATCAACGGTGGTATTTTGAGTGGTGGATGGTGACTGACTAACAGCTGTTGAAACAACTTGTGTTTCAACCACTGTTGTCATTACAACAAATGTTGTAACATCTGATGTCTTCTGCTTTTTGGCAGGAGGTGATGGTGGTGAGGTTGTTTTTGGTGGAGTGATTTTTGGTAGTAGTGGTAAGGTAGTGGTTGTGGTGTATGTTGAAGTGGTGTGTGTTGAAGTGATGGCAGGTGTTTGACTGACAGTAGTTGAAACCACTGAAGTATCAGCAGTAGTTGACACAGCAGGTGCTACAACAACTGTTTGGGTGGAAGTTTGTTATTGGGGGCTTTTGGACGATGGTTTTGGAGTATGCTTTGTGAGTCTGGATGGTATGGATTTGGGTTCCCTTACTTTTCTAGTGGGATTTCTTTTTGGCTCAGGATTTTTAACATCCTTTGGCTCAGAACAACCATGCGCATTCAGCTCCATGTAAGCTCTTTTCTCCTCATTCCATCTTGACATATCCTTTGCCACTCTGTCCCTTTTTACACTTGCTACAGCTTCATCAAGTGCATTTTGGGTAACATCAATCTTTTTACTACCATCTGGCAGGGGAATGTTTTTAGTCATGTTTTCCTTTTCTGGTTCAATATAAATACCATCTTCAATTACCTTCTTTATCCACTGTTTGATTTTCTCCCCCTTTTTGGCATTATCTGGAGGAGGGTTATCAATGAAGAGAACTGTGGGAGGAGCAGTGCCAGTGGTTTGCATAATGTGGGCTTTTAAAGCCTTGATATCAGCTTGGGTATCTTTAAACCTTTCTTCCGTGAGATTTCTAATCTTTTGAATTTGGATCTCATGTTGCTGATCAGAGAGTTCTCTTTGATGTCGGAGCAATGGTTGAAATAAACTCCACAGCTCATTAGATAATGGAGCAGTTGTTGGGGGTGGTGCAGCAGTGGATGTAGACTATTGAGAATGTAACACCTACTGTAGCATTGTTTTGATGTCTGCAACAGATGATTCAATTTTGTCCACTCTCTTCGTCAATTCTTTATATTTCAAACCATCACCCAAATGAATGGGATCATCTGATTTCCCACTAACAGCGGTTGTAACAGTGGTTGATGCAGGGAGTGTACTCCAGAAATTAACCACTAATGCCCATTTTTCTTGGTACTGGGGTCTTCTTCATTAACACTTGATAGCCTTTTGATTGTACCAGATTGTAAAACAAACTCACTGGTGGATATCAGAGGTGCTATGGAAGGAATTGCCTCCAAGGAAGTCTTATTGATGTAACCACTGTCCAAATGTAAACCAGTGGGTTCAACACTTGTAGTGGCTGCTTCGCTTGGACTACCACCAAGAGTTACTTGTAACTCAAGGGGTGTAACCTCCTCAGGTCTTGTTGGTGGGTTAGCTATGATTGATTCATCAGGCCCAGTCATTTGTTGAAGTATATTCTCATTGATGGGTGATTGAGAAGGACTGGTTTGTGCCTGGTTCAGATCAATAGCATCCAACAATAATTTAGTTGGTGGGGGAATTGTGGATGTGAAGTTGGGTGTGGAAAGAGAATTTGCCCCGGGCATTGGGCTGTGGATGATGTAAGCAAGTGATTCCAGAGCATCATATTGCGGTGTCCCTATTTGTACAACCTGTTCTTTTTAAGAAGAAACAGGAGGAGTTTCAGCCATGGGTTGAGATATTTGTACCAACTGCTGTGAGGAAGTAGCAGCAGTGGTTTCTTGTGACTTTTGTGCTATCACTGGCAGTTGTTCTGGTATCTCATCCTCCAGAGTTGCCTTTTTGATAGGTTTGGGGGGTTTTTGAGTTTTCTTTTGTTTTGGCTTTTTGTGGATTGTAGGTGTGGGTTTCAAAACAGTTGTTTTGCTGCTTTGATCACCTTGAGTAGTGGGCTCAGCAGCAGATACCTGAGGAGCAATGGTAGCTGCTAAATTCTGCTCAGGCACCTCTGCTTGTGTTTTGCAAGGTGTTGACATTCTTGTGAAAGTTTCAGCAGTTAAGCTGTGTATTTGAAAAGATTCACCTTGTTTTATTGCAGAAGCATCATTCTTACCAAGTTTCTTTTCAAAATAATAACTTAGAAATCTTGCAAACAGTAAGAATGCCTTTGTTTCAACATTTTTAACCAAATCATTAAAGATTTCCTTAGAATAGTTAAAATTTTCTTCTTGAAGAATAGCATATCCCAAGTTTTGAATCTTTAATGGTATTTCATTAAAAGCAGTGGTTTTGTTTGAAACACACATTAGGAGGGTATGAAATAAAAACCTTGTTGCAGGAGGGAAGAAACCTGTTTGTAAGGTATCCCTTTTCATCATTGTATCTGCATACCCTCTTTCAATAAAGTCAATTTTTAACTCGTTTTTAGGAAAGGAAGTTTTACCTTACTGATCATCGAGTTGAAAGACCTCTGAGATGAATTGTGGTGTAATTTTGACAGCTTTACCCTTTAGAGAAGAGTTAATGGCTATGACATTCTCACCTTGTTTGTCAAGGGTTACATTTTTCCAGGACTCTCTTTGGGTCGCCAAGTAAATTGGTGCATCTACTATTAACAAAGTTTTATACTTTGATGCAGAGATGAGATCAATGATGGAGTCGAAAGCATTAGTGGTGCCGGGTTTTGTGAGAAGACCCAGAAGGTTGTGAGAGGGTTTGTGTGGAATTTCGATGGATTTAGCCTTTTGAGAGGCCTCTTTGGAAGATGATTTTGAAGTGGATTTTGCGGAGGACTTCGATTTAGTCATTTTGGAGAAGATGGTCGAAGAAAGTGATGAAGGAAATTGTGGAAATGAGATGAAAAATGCTTTGAGAAAAGGAATTTTTATGAATTCAATTCGACAGTAAAACCCTGTTTGGGGTTTTGAAAGGGGTTTTATGGACAAAAAGTGAATGCTGATGTGGCAGCGGTTACAAAAGGTCTGATCACTATGTACTGTCTACGTGCCAACCCCGGATAAAATGAAGGACAGTACTTTTATGAAAACTACTGATGAAAGGCAGTGGTCAAAACGGTAACAAATGGAGGCAGTGGATGATTTTTACTATCCGCATATAGCACATCAGTGGATAAAACACTGATTTTGAGCATCAGTGCTTATCAGGAAAATGAGAGAACAGGGGTTGACTTTCAGTAGTGGACAGACTTTGAAATAGAGCAGACTTTTGAACAAACAGTGGTTATGGCAGACTTTTAAGGATTTTAATGAAAACTTCATTTTTAACTATTTTTAAGGATGGATTTTTGATTTTATGAAAACATTTTAATGCTTTTATTCATAGAAAAACAAGATTTTGCTTGTTATTCCATGTTTAGCATGCCAATCCTAGAGACCAAGCTTTCAAAGGTAGATGTATCTAAAGCTTTTGTGAGCACATCTGCCAGCTGGTCCTTAGTTGGAACATGATGCGGAGAAATTTAACCTTTTTCATAGCAATCCCTCACAAAGTGATGTCTGATGTCGATGTGCTTGGTGGTTGAATGGGAAACTGGATTTTTGATTATATTTTCTGCTTCCTGGCTATCCAACATGAGTGGTGTCTTTAAGGCAGTGATACCAAAATCCAGCAACTGATTTTGAAGCCAGAGCAGTTGGGTTGTACAGCTTGCAGCAGCTATATATTCTGCTTCAGCAGTGGATGTTGAAACAGCTGCTTGCTTTTTGCTTTGCCATGAAACTAAGCAATCACCTAGAAACTGGCACCCTCCTGAAGTGGACTTCCTTGTGGTGTTACATCCAGTAAAATCACTGTCTGAAAATCCTGAAAGCTTGATATTCCCATTAGCTGGATACCAGATACCAAGTGTGGGAGCACTTTTTATGTATCTGAATATCCTTTTTGCAGCAATAAGGTTGGATTTCCTAGGGGCTGATTGACTTCTTGCACAAACACATGTTGCAAACATGATGTCTGGCCTAGAGGCAGTTAGGTACAATAAAGACCCAATCATGCTTCTATAAAGTGTTTGGTCAATCAGTTCATCCTTTTCATCAGACATGACTAGCTTATTGGTTTCCATGGGTGTGCTGCATGGTTTACAATCATTCATATCAAATTTGTTTAAAAGTTCTTTAGCATATTTGCTTTGATGAATGAAAGTTCCATTTTGCATTTGCTGAACTTGGAGACCAAGAAAGCATTGCAGCTCACCCATTGCACTCATTTCAAACTCAGCTGTCATGAGTTGCCTAAACTCTTCACACATTTTATGACATGTGCTTCCAAAAATAATGTCATCCACATAAATTTGGACAATCATTAAATCCTTTCCTCTCCATTTTAAAAACAGTGTTTTATCAATGGTACCTCTTTTGAAACCATTTGAGAGTAGAAAGGTGGAAAGAGTTTCATACCAGGCCCTAGGTGCTTGTTTCAGGCCATACAAGGCTTTGTTTAGCTTGTAGACATGATCTAGATAAAATGGATCCTCAAAACCTGGAGGTTGACAAACATACACCTCTTCTTGAATTGTACCATATAGGAAAGCACTTTTGATATCCATTTGGAACACCTTCATGTTGTGGTTGACAGCAAAGGCCAGGAACAATCTTATAGCTTCTAATCTTGCTACAGGGGCGAATGTTTCATCATAATCAATCCCCTCTTCCTGTCTGTAACCTTGAACCACAACCTGGTTTTATTCTTGACAACAATACCCCTTTCATCAGTTTTGTTTTTGAAGACCCACTTTGTGCCGATGGGACTTACATCTTTTGGCAGTGGTACAAGCTCCCATACTTGTTGTCTTTTAAACTGTTGGAGCTCCTCTTGCATGGCTTCTACCCAGCTGTTGTCTTTCAGTGCCTCTTGGTACTTGACTGGCTGATGGAGTGATAGAAAACCAGCAAAAAGACAAATGTTTTGGGTTTGGCTTCTTGTGAGCACCCCTTCATTGATGTTGCCAATGATTTGGTCAGGTGGATAAGATCTTAAGAAGATTAAATCTCCTTGGTATGGTATGATGGCATTTGTTGGTGAAGGCTGCAGATGTGTATCATCTGAGCTAACCACTGCTGGTGACTTTGAGGATCCAACAGTGGCTTCAAAAGGTGGTGAAATAGGAGGTAATGGTGTGGACACATGCTGACTTTTATCCACTGTTTGGGGACTTTTGTCAGCAGTGTTTGATGATGTGGAAGCAGTGGTTGATGGGCTACTTTGGTCAACAACTGTTGAGGTAGCAGTGGTTGAGCTTTGACAGCTGTTTTGAACATCTGCTGATCTTTCCATTTTGACAGACTTTTGAGGAATGATGATTTCATATCCATAGTCTGGTGATGACTCCTCTGATGGACCTGCACTGTTAGTCTTGACAGCAGTATTTTCAAAAGTGAATTTATCAAGATCAAACAAATCTGCAGGATTTGCTGGGATTTTCATTGATGAAAGTTCATTGAACTTTACATTCAAAGTCTCCTCCACTGTTTTGGTCCTTGTGTTAAACACTTTGTAGGCCATAGCAGTGGTTAAGTATCCCAGATGATATCCACAATCAATTTTGGCTGCAAACTTAGAAATGGAGTCTTTTAAGTTTAAAATGAAGCATGGGCAACCAAAAACTTTGAAGTATGAAATCAATGGCTTTATTTTATACAGTAGCTCATAGGAAGTCTTTTGATGCCTGGGGTTGATTAAAACTCTATTTTGGACATAGCAAGCAGTGTTTACTGCCTCTGCCCAAAAAGTTAATGGCAAACCTGAATCAGCAAGCATGGTTCTTGCAGCCTCAATCAAAGTTCTGTTCTTTCTTTCAACAACCCCATTTTGTTCTGGTGTTCTTGGAATGTTGTATTGCCTCACAATTCCTTTTGACACACAGAAATCATCCAACTCCTTGTTCCTGAACTCTATGCCATTGTCACTTCTGAAGACTTTTACTGGAAGGTCAAACTGCTTTTCAACCTGTTTCACAAAGTCTTGCAGAATGCCTGCAGTCTCATCTTTTGAGTGTAAAAAGTAAGTCCATGTAAACCTAGAAAAGTCATCAACTATAACCAAACAATACCTCTTTTTCTTAAGACTCATGACTTTTACTGGGCCAAACAAATCCATATGAAGCAATTGCAAACATTTGGTTGTTTTGGACTCATCAATGGATTTGTATGAGCTTTTATGTTGTTTTCCTTTTAGGCAGGAAACACAATGCTCAGGACAGGTGAACAGTTTTTGAGATAAACCTCTTACTAACCCCTGTTTTGAAATGGCAGTGATTGTCTTGAGATTTGTGTACCCCAATCTTCTGTGCCATAGTTCTGTCTCTTTGTTTGATGGAGCTGAGAACAAACAGGCATCAGTTCTGGGGCTCTCTTTTGACATATCCACCACATAAACATTGCCACTTCTTTGAGCAACAAGTTTGGTTTTTCCAGAATTGATTATTGCTTCAATCTTTTCAACCAATTCTGGTCCAACAATTCTACAACACTCCTTTGTGAAGAATGACCCATACCCCTTATCACTCATTTGTGAAACACTCAGGAGGTTGAATTTTAGATTGTCTATCAGATTGACATTTTCAAATTTTATATTTCCAGACTGTACAGTACCAGACCCCAGAACTTTCCCTTTACTATTATTACCAAAGGATATATCACCCCCTCCATGAATTTTGAAATCTTTGAGAAGGGCTTTACATCCTATCATGTGCCTGGAGCCTCCACTATCTACATACCAAAGGCTATCTAAGCATGCAGAAGCTCCCTGCACATGAAGTAAAAGGATTAGTTCATTAGGGTCTCCAAAGCCAATAAGGCTTTGGATGGGGTCTCAACAGTGTCTGGGATGAGTGTCGATGGATGGGCAGTGGTTAGGTCAGGGGTTTGGGCAGTTTTAGGACTGTTTCTCTCTAATCACTGTTGTAGGTTTTGACCAATCACCTGCTGATAACCAAAAGGATGTCTGTTCACTCTTGGTTTAGATGGCCTTTTGTAGGTCTCATAAACGTGTGGAATCCTTTGGTAAGATGACTGTCCCTTGCCTCTTCTGAATTGGTTGGCAGGGGGTGCATCAGTCCCTTGAACATCTCTTTGGACAGATGTTTGATTCAGCTGTTTTGTAACAGCTGTTTGGACTGGCACAAATAGTGGTTGATTCTTGGTGAATTTGACAGATGATGTTGATGGACTCAAGGATGTTTTAGCAGTGTACTCATTCTTTTTCACATCAAAGTTTTTGAGATACACACATGCTTGAGTTTTGTGGTTAGATTTACCACAGATAGTGCAGCTTTCAGCAGGTACAATGACACTTGTTTTGTTTAGATCATATGCTTTTAGATGAAAACAGTATTTTGTTAGATGATTTCTCTTTTCACAAAAATCACAAAACAGGTTTTTGATCTTTTCTCTTTTCTTCCTTTTCTCATATTCCTTAGCAACAGAGTTTTGAACTACTGTTGGGATATCTTTGATAGGAATGACCTTAGCTTTTGGAGCTGTGACACCATCAGTGGTTGTAAAGTCCATAGGCTTGAAATTTTCAAGAATGTCACACTCATTAGACCAGATGGGTTTAAATTGGTATTTCTCAATTTCCTCAAAAGTTGAGGTCCCCACTAATGATCTTTCCAGAGTGATTTTTTTACCAAGTTTGTCAGCAATCTTTACTTATTGGCCATTCTTGTTGGTTGGTATTATTTCAGTTGAACCAGCTTGTTTAACAGCAGTGTTTTCAAGATCATCATATTTTCTATATCCTATACCAAACTTGACATTGCTTTCAAGCTGTTTCTCAAGCATAACCTCATACCCTTTACAAGATTCCACCCATCTTTCACAGGTGATCTGGGTGGACTCCAACTCCTTTTTGCAAACTTGGTATTTTTCTACCATAGTTTGAAGTTGAGTTTTGGTTATGCTCTGCTCTTCTTTTAAACTGCTGATCTCTTTATCTTTTTCATCCAATTTGTTTCTAAGTTCTTTTAATGACTTTTCAAATTTGACTTCATCAGTTAAGATTTTATCCCTAAGGTTTTCATTTACCTCTTTGATGTTAGCAAATTCAATAATGCATTTGTCTGAACACAGTTTTTCAAGAACTTGAGGTGATACATTGGCAGCATCCATCATGGCACAATCACATTGATGATCATCTTCATCATCAGCTCTAACTTCTTTCACACCTGCTTTCTTTTCTTCTTTGTCTTCTTTGGACCAGGGGTCAGACAGTGGTTCAATCAGGGTTTCTGAATTTTCTCCCAGCAGTAGTTCACCAGCAACTGCAGTAACCACTGCTTCAGCCACTTCATCCACTGTTTCAGCACTTAGTTGTTCACCTTCAGTTTCTACCCCTTCTGGTATTGACTTTAAAGCCATCAAGCAAAATTCATCATTAGAAGGATCATTAAAAGCAAAGAGTGCAAAATTTTCATCACTAAGCTCATCAGGCATGCTGCTCCAGTCAACAAATCCTTGGGGGAAAAAGCTTTGTTGATCTGGTTGTACCACTGTTGTAGTAGCTTGTTGAGGTGCAACAGGTTGCACTTGTGCCTGTGGGACAGGGGCTTGAACATACTGAATTTGTGGAACAGTGGTTTGAACATAATGCACAGGCACAGGGGTTGCAGCATAGTGAGCAGTGTTAACATGGGATGCAAGGGTATATTGGGTATAGTGCACAGTGCTTTGATTTTGTGGTCTAGGGTTTGAGCTAGGATGAGTTATTATTGGACCAGTGGTTTGACTCATGCATTCCCTAGCAAAATGACCTAGCCTATTGCACTTATAGCACTTAATTTTTTACTTATCCAACCCCACTTTTAAATTCCCATGTAACCCTGGGAATTTTCTCCATGTTCTTTTGTAGAATTTGCTTGTTCTTACACTAAGCAAAGCCAGTTGATGCAAAATGTCCATCTCTTCTAAGTCAGTGGGATCAAAGTGTTGCAAATCATTGAGTTCAAAACACAAGTTTTCTGACATCTGGTTTTCACAGTTTGCAGTAAAAGCATAATTTGCAGAGTGAGAATCAGGGTTATTGAAATTTCCACCAGCAGTTATATCAATAAAGTGATCATAACCCTGATCCTTACTACTGCTACCAGATTCTTCCGGACCAAAAAGAGCTGTGCTGCCAAATGAATAATCATCAGCAACTTTGCCAGACTCTTGCAACTTCTTTTTCTGGTTTAACTCCCTTTCATAGGTTAGGAGTCTACCATGAAGTTGGGTCAGGGTCAGATCCTTAAACTCAGCAGAGTTTCTAGTAACAAATGCAATGGTGTCCTATTTTTCTGGTAATGATCTAAGGAACCTGCTATTTTGAGTTGAATTTGGAAATGTTACTTTAACAAGCCTTAGTTCACTAATGAGACAACTGAATCGTTCAAACTGCTGGGTCAATGATTCACCCTTGATGTGACAAAATGTTTCATACTGCTAATTCAGAATTTCCCTATTGTTTTTAATAACTTCTTCTGTTCCCCCAAACTGTTCCTTCAGTGCATCCCATAGCTCTTTGGCACTGTTACAATGTACCAGTTCAGCATAGATCTCATTGGGTAATGCAGATGCTATGATGCTAAATGCTTTGGCATCGAGTTCGAATTTTTGAAAATCAGTTTCAGTATAGTTTTCAGTTGGTTTAGGTACGAACTTCTTTGCATCCTCAGCACTTGGTACCATAGGAACATGGGAACAAAAAACAACAGACCTCCAACATCCAGTGTTCTGTTGAGCAAGGATGTGACCCATCCTTCTCTCCCAGATGTTGTATTCATTACATTTAAGCATGGGTGGTTTGAAAAGAGAGCCAATGTTATTCTTATCATCTTGTGATTGTGACGTCATCCTGGTTGTTTTACAGGCACTGATTAATCAACTTTGATGGTAATTAAACCTTGCTATGTTTTTCAACAAAACGAACAAACTATCAGTATCAACGATTGTGAGCTGAACTATTTATGTCAAATTGATTGTTAAATCAAATTTGACTGTCCAAGCTCTTATACCAATTGTTAGGATCTGAGTTTGGTTTTGATTGTGTTTTACGTTTGAATTAAAATGATCTATGAATGAGTAGTGCAGCGGAATGTAATGGAAGCAAACTTTTCACAATCAAACAGGAGAATTGCTTTTCATACACAGGTTTAACATTGAACCGAATGCTTGAATTTATTACAAGATTCAATTACAATTGCAAGTGTATAACAAACTCCCCCTCAGCCTGAGCTCACAGTGATTTGTTCGTGTAGGAGAAAGATGGTGAAGAACTAATAGAACAGTACAGAGCACTGTTCTATTTATAGGCACGAGCAAACCACTGAAGCATCTAAGCTGACGTCACCATGAAAGTGACATCTAACCTCCTAACAAACTCTAACATCTGATCTATACAACCTCTGCTGTGCTAACTACTATTGTACATTACATATCATAATATAAACTAAACTACTGCTGCATCCTTCCACTGATGTGAACCCAGCAGTACTTGTCTTGATCAGCAGAGCTTGACCCATAGCAGTAGATTAAATCAGCAGAGCTTTAGTCTTTCATCAGTCTTTAACTTGGACAACAGTTGTAGGTCAGCAGTTTAGTAAAGATCAGTAGTTTGGAGGTCAGCAGATGTTGAAACCACTTTCAAGGGGAGAGATTTGAATATAAACTTTCGCTTATTCTGGATCCACTGCTCTGATCCAGTTCTGGCTTTGATTATCTGTTCCTCTGGTAGGGTTCAATCCCAACAAGATAAAGTAACACGGGGTCATGCCAACTCAACATGGGCCGTGGTCAACTCTAAGATTCGCAGAATCTGAGATAGTAGAGCAAGTACACTCACCACGGGCTGTGCCGTTGACACACGGGGCCATGTTAGCACAAGATCTGACATCTGCAGTTAATGAAGAAGAGAGAGAATGAAGGCCACGGTGCCATGCCAGGTGGGCACAAGGTCGTGTGAGTAGTTTGACTCTAGCTATAATAATGGTGCTTGGTTTCATTCCAACTCATCCCTTGGAAAACCGCTTCTCTCACACTTGCCACCAGTCTACCACCACTACAACACCAACACCCACCACTATCATCCATCTTTCATCTTTTAGAGTGTGTAGTGTTCTTAGGATCCAAGATCGATCGTAAGACTTCTTGTCAAACAAAGGCCATGCTTGGCTAAACTCTTACATCACTTGGTGAAGATGAATCTTTTATGTGTTACTTTTGATTTCCAACATTTGGTAAACTTTTTATTTGGGTATGTATTAATGACTTTAATAACTAGTTTTCTATATTGAAGGTGAATTTTACTTAATTATTTCTTCATGTTTTGTTGATTCACTCATTCGTGTCTTTACGATCTATATAAAGTGCGTTAAGTGCCTGGAAGGGGGTTAGAAGGGTGTTTGGGAAAAGTTCTTGCCTCGTTCAGTGTATAGATCCTTCGAAAACTTGATTCAAGATTAGTAGGACTTCCCTTGAGGCGATAGCATCAAATCGGGGGAAGTAAAAACCGCTTGCAATACCTTATCTATAAACTACTATTAAAACATTAAACCGACCTTACGGGACTGTATCCTTGCTAACTCAGACCAATAGGTTGAGGGTAACGTGTCTGGAAGGGGGCCTACCACTTTTCGCATTAATAACTTACTTAATTGTCTTTCAATAATCCGTCCTTGCGGGATTGTATCCCTGCTGACTCAGACCAATAGGTTGAGGGTAATGCTGCCTGGAAAGGCGCCTACTACTTTATCTTAAAGATAATCTCTTATAAAGCTTAAAGTGCGAAATCACCAAAGGATAAATAAAAGAGAAGTTGGAACCAAGTGATTCCTTCTTGTCTATTTGTTTTCCTTATATTTCTGTTTTTTTTAGTTTATGTTTTTAAAACTTTCAAAACTTTTCATCAAAATTTGGTTAGATTAGACGTTAACGATAAGCTGGTATTAAAAGCTCTTGTGTCCTTGGATGACCTTGGTATCTTGTCGTCACTATACTACGTTTGCGATGGATGCATTTGCCTTAACGTGTGTAGAGTGATAGTATTATATCATGATTTATAAATTTAAAGCTTGATTCGCGAGTAAAAAGTGCTTAAAATATATCTAAAATTTTATACACACCCGCACACACGTCACAAATCATCCATTGGCAAACAATTTCTCTCACTTCCACCACCATAATACGATCATCTTCCACCACTTTAATTAGAGTTAGAGTTGTCTCAGGATCTAAGATCGATAGTAAGAGCTTTTGTCAATCTATGGCTATGTTTGACTAATCTCTTACATCACTTGATGAAGACGAAATCTTTTGTGTATTACTTTTGATTTCCAACCTTTGGTCACTTTTTAATTGGGTATGTATTATTGATTTTAATAACAAGTTTTTTTTATATTAAAGGTGAATTTTTATTCTATCATTTTTCATGTTTTGTTGATTCACTCATTTTTGTCTTTACGGTCTATATAAAGCGTGTTAACTGCCTGGAAGGGGGTTAGAAGGGTCGTTTGGGTAAAGTTCATGCCTTGTTCAGTGTATAGATCCTTCGATGACCTGATTCAAGCTTATTATGACTTCCTTGAGGCAGATAGCATCAAACCGGGAGAAGTAAGAACAACTTGTAATCCTTTATAAACAAACTACTATTAAAACTTTAAACCGGCCTTGTGGGACAGTATCCCTGTTGACTCAGACCAATATGGCCGAGTGTAGCGTTGCCTCCAAAAGATGGACATGCCACATTTTGCATTAATAACTTACTTAATTATCTTTCAATAATCCGGCATTGCGGGACTGTATCCCTGCTAACTCAGACCAATATGGCTGAGGGTAGTGTTGCCTCCAAAAGAGGGACATGCCACTATAACTAAGATAATCTCTTAAAAAACCCAAAGTGCGAAAATCATCAAAGTATACATAAGATAAGTCAGAGCCAAATGATTCTTTCTTTTTGTTTGTTTATTTCTTTGATTTATTTTGTTTTCTTTTTTTAGTTTATATGTTTAAAACTCTTTTTTCTCAAAATTTGGGTCGATTAGACATTGACGATAAACCGGTATTAAAAGCTCTTGTGTTCTTAGACGACCTCGTTATCTTACCATCACTATACTACGCCAACGATTGGTGCACTTGTCCTAGCATGTTGTAGAGAGTGATAGTTATGTATCGTGTTTTATAAATTTAAATATTGATAAAAAGGTAAAAAGATACTAAAATCATATTAAAAATCTGTACATTCTCCAACACGTTAACACTTTCTTCAATTTCCAGTAACTTTCACCTGAACCTCCAAAACAAAAATGCCAATAGGTTAATCTGAACAATTAATATTATAATTATGATTTCTTAACTAGCCTTATAAATCAAGTTAACATCAAATGGCCATGCGGTGCGTGATAAGGAAGAAAGAAAGAATTCCATCTTTAATTCAGTTTGCGCCAAGGATGTTAACGCTTTTATTGATGAAGCGGGTCTTCGTGAGTATCAAATGAAAGGCTTGAAGTACACTTGTTTGACGATAAGAAGAGGTATCTATAAAATGAGTCGTATTGATAGATTTCTTGTTTGTGACAACGTTTTTAATAAATGGCCAAGTGTGTGTGTTAGGGCTTTAAATAAAGACCTTTCGGATCACTCTCCGATTGTCTTTTCGGTTGTTGATACTAACTGTGGTGCCAAGCCCTTTAGGTGGTTTGATTCGTGGTTATCTAGACCGGATTGTGACGATATAGTTAAGTCGGTTTTTGATAAATGGGTTGATAAGGGGCCGTTTGATGTTAACTTGATTTATAAGCTAAAAGAGACTAGACGGCAATTAAGTTTGTGGCAGAAAGAGTGGAGCTGTAAAGAGAAAGAGGAAGAATTAGTGTTGCGAAAAGAAAAAGAATCCTTGGAGTTACTAATGGAACAAAAGGATTTAGATGAAGCGGATGTGTGGGTTTGGTCGGAGTGCTCAAAATGTTTAGAGGAGATCAATTTGCGAAGGACTCGAGACTTAAGACAAAAGTCTAGGGTTAAATGGGCATCTTTAGGAGATGAAAATTCGAGTTTCTTCCACAATGTAGTCAATGGGAGAAAGGCTAGAAACGGGATTCCGGGTCTCTCGATTGACGGGAATTGGGTCTCAAAACCCACGCTGGTGAAAAAAGAAATTCTGGTTTTCTTTCGGAAACATTTTAAAGAAGACTATGGGTCGCGGCCTTATTTACTTTATCCCGGTTTGAAGCAAATCAGTGAAAACGATGGTATTAATCTTGTTTCTCCTTTTCTAGACAAGAGATAAAAGATGCGGCGTTTGAGTGTGGTTCGAATAAAGCTCCGGGCCCCGATGGTTTTAATTTTCACTTTGTTAAGCATTATTGGAGTTTGTTGGAGGAGGATTTCTTTCGTATTTTGACCGACTTTCATGAGACATGTTTCATTAACCCGGGTTGCGCTTCCTCTTCTATTACTTTAATCCCTAAGGTAAAATCTCCTTTAGGGCTTAAAGACTATAGACCCATTACCCTCATTGGGATGATTAGCAAGGTAATTTCCAAAGTCCTGGCTAACCGTCTCAAAAAGGTTATGGGTGGTGTTATCTCGGAGACCCAGTCAGCGTTCCTCTCTGATCGTTTTATTTTAGACGGTCCTCTTGTGATAAATGAAGTTTTAGAGTGGTTAAAGAAGAAGCGGAGAAAGGCTTTTTTGTTAAAATTAGACTTTGAGAAAGCATATGATAACGTTAATTGGAATTTTTTGTTATCCATTTTGGCGCAAATGGGCTTTCCGAATATTTGGTGCGGGTGGATTAAGGGTATTTTGGTCTCTGCTAGAGCCGCGGTCCTAGTAAATGGCTCTCCTACTTTCGACTTTAAGTGCGAAAAGGGGCTTCGACAAGGTGATCCCATATCGCCTTTCTTGTTTCTTTTTGTGATGGAGGCTTTGTCGTGTATGCTTAAGAAAGCTAAACAAGTTGAAGAGTTCAAAGGAATTACGTTCGATGACCAAAACGGGGAAATCTCTCATCTTTTCTATGCAGATGACGCATTAATTTTGGGAGAATGGTCTAGGGAGAACCTCCAAAACACGGCTAGGATTCTTCGTATTTTTCATCTTTGCTCGGGGCTTCGGATTAACATATCCAAATCCCATTTATTTGGGGTTGGAACTGTAAGTGCCGAGGTGAAAGAGATGTTGGAAGTTTTGGGGTGTCGCAGGGGGTGTTTCCTTTTGTCTATCTTGGAATTCAAGTGGCCGCGAATATGTCCCGAGTTAAAAATTGGAATCCGGTCATGGATGTCATTAAAAACAGGTTAGTTTCTTGGAAAGCTAGATGTCTCTCGATTGGTGGTCGGTTAGTGCTTATTAAAAGCGTCCTCGAGAGTTTGCCCATATACTACCTATCTCTTTACAAAGCTCCGAAGAAGGTTATTGGTAATATTGAAGCCATCATGAGGCACTTTTTATGGGCGGGGTCTAATACGGATAGAAAAATTCCTTGGGTTTCTTGGGACGTTATAACGTCTCCTAAGAAGAATGGAGGGCTAGGGGTGGCTAAGCTACGAGTGGTGAATGACGCCCTTCTCCTCAAGTGGTCTTGGCGCTTTAAAGTTGAAGGTAACAGTTTATGGAAAAATGTTATTCGAATGTGTAATGGGTCTTCTCGCAATTGGTCATGCCTCCCGTGTTCGCACAAGGCTAGTGGGTATTGGAGAAATATTGCAAAAATTTGAGAGAAGAGGCTTCCTAATGGTGTTTCGCTGCAAGACTTTTTCAGTGTTTCAGTCAGTGATGGAGCTGTTATATCTTTCTGGGGTGACACATGGTTACGAGAGCAGCCACTCAGATTTGTATATCCAGCTCTGTTCAGGCTGGAATCGGATAAATGGACTCCTATCAGTAATCGGCTGAAGATAGAGAATGGCGCCAAGGTTGTTTCATGGGCTTGGAGATCAGAACCAACGTCTGTTGAAGCAGTTAATGAGCTATTCAGTCTGTTGGAAGATATTTTTTCTTTTCAGTGGCAGGGTGGAGACGATAAATGGATTTGGAAGGCGGATTCCGAGGGTAGATTTTCGGTTAGTTCAGCGAAAAAGCTCATATACGAAGCTGCGCAGCTGGATTTTTCTCCAACAATCAAATGGAAAGGCTGGGTTCCTTTAAAGTGTAAGATATTGGTTTGGAGAGCGCTTCGCGATCGTCTTCCTACTCGGGTTGAACTTACTAAGAGAGGTGTCCCGGTTATGGAGGACTCGTGTATTCTTTGTGATTCGGCTCAAGAAAAGTCTATGCATCTTTTCACCGGTTGTGCTTTTTCTTTAGAATTATGGAGCCGGGTTGGTACGTGGTGTCGTCTGGGACCTTTCTTCGCTTTCAATGTGTTAGATATTCTCAAGTTTGTTGATTCTCAGGCGCTTTCGAAGTCAGAAAAGATAGTATTGAGAGGCATTGTCTTTTCCACTTTTTGGAGCATTTGGATGGAGAGAAACGATCGCATCTTTAGAGGTAAATTTAGACGGCCGATTGAAGTGTTGGAAAATGTGAAGTCGACGTCGTATTTTTGGATCCGTCATAGAGCTAGATTAAAATGTTTCGATTGGAAAAAATGGTGTAATTTCCCTCTCGATTTGATGTAATTTGGTTTGGCCGGGGGTCCTCGCTTTGAGGACCTCTTTTGGCGTTTTTTTAATGAAGTTAACCTTAAAAAAAAAAAAAAAACTAGCCTTAAAATATATCTGAACTTCTAAACACCCCCTAAATAATTAATATTATTATTGTGATTTCTTAACTAGTCTTAAAGAATATCGGAACTTAAACACTTCAAAATAATCACGAACTCAGACTTCAAAAGTTCCAAAACTATAACATCCTTTGTTTTAAATGTTGACCCACTTAATGCAATCCCGATATTATTATTATTATTATTATACATATACATATTATATTATATATATATATATATATATATACATATTAAATCAAAGTCCCCATGAACAGTACACAGATCATTTTATAATATTATTTATATTTTTTATTATTTTATTATTTAATTACTTAATTGATTTCATTAATTAACTCTATAACATTTATGAAATTTGGTAAACAATAGTTCACCTGGTTTAGGCCAAATTAAATTACGATTTTGTTCCCGCTTTAAAATTATGATTATGCCATTAGTTTAAAATTACGTTTTTATCTCCGGTTTAAAATAAAATTATTATTTTGCCCCAGTTAAAAATTATGATTTTGCACCAGTTAAAAATTACAATTTTGCCCTCGGTTCAAAATTATGATTTTGCCCCGTTTAAATTTACAGTTTCGCCATTAGTTTTGTTTTGTTTTGTTCCTCCCAGCTAAATTACCATTTTCCCTCAATTTAAATTTACTTTTTTGTCATCGTTTTTGTTTGCTTTCCCAGTAAAATTACGATTTTGCCCCAAGTGTATAACTACAGACACAAGATGGGGGAATAGTGTCAGGAAGCTGTCTGACACTCCCCCATTGGCCCAAACAATTTACGATTTTATCCCCGCTTTAAAATTACGATTTTGCCATCAGTTCAAAATTACGTTTTTACTCCCAGTTCAAAATAAAATCATGCTTTCGCCCCCAACTAAAAATTACCATTTTACCCTCGATTCAAAATTACGACTTTGACCTGTTTAAATTTACAGTTTTGCCATTAGTTTTGTTTTTTCCTACCCACCCAAATTACAATTTTGCCCTCAATCTAAATTTACATTTTTTCCATCGTTTTCCTTTGCTTTTCGAGTCAAATTACGATTTTGACCCCAGTGTAAAATTACAGTAATGCCATCGTTTTAGTTTTTTTTTTTTTTGACAAAACTATAGTAGTGTTTTGTTTTAATTGTTTGACTCGGTGTAATTTTTATTTTTTCCCCAGTTTAAAATTATTGTTTTTCTATCGTTTTTGTTTTTCTTAAGCAAAAGTATGATAGCGTTTTAATTTAATTGGTTGACTCAATGTAATTTTTTCGGAGATCGTGTTATGAGTAGTATGTAAAAGTAATCGAAACACAGACGGACATGTTCTGAGAGAGAAATATTCGCCTTAGTGCAAAGTCCCCATGAACAGTACACAGATCATTTTATAATATTATTTATATTTTTTATTATTTTATTATTTAATTACTTAATTGATTTCATTAATTAACTCTATAACATTTATGAAATTTGGTAAACAATAGTTCACCTGGTTTAGGCCAAATTAAATTACGATTTTGTTCCCGCTTTAAAATTATGATTTTGCCATTAGTTTAAAATTACGTTTTTATCTCCAGTTTAAAATAAAATTATGATTTTGCCGCAGTTAAAAATTATGATTTTGCACCAGTTAAAAATTACAATTTTGCCCTCGGTTCAAAATTATGATTTTGCCCCGTTTAAATTTACAGTTTCGCCATTAGTTTTGTTTTGTTTTGTTCCTCCCAGCTAAATTACCATTTTCCCTCAATTTAAATTTACTTTTTTGTCATCGTTTTTGTTTGCTTTCCCAGTAAAATTACGATTTTGCCCCAAGTGTATAACTACAGACACAAGATGGGGGAATAGTGTCAGGAAGCTGTCTGACACTCCCCCATTGGCCCAAACAATTTACGATTTTATCCCCGCTTTAAAATTACGATTTTGCCATCAGTTCAAAATTATGTTTTTACTCCCAGTTCAAAATAAAATCATGCTTTCGCCCCCAACTAAAAATTACCATTTTGCCCTCGATTCAAAATTACGACTTTGACCTGTTTAAATTTACAGTTTTGCCATTAGTTTTGTTTTTTCCTACCCACCCAAATTACAATTTTGCCCTCAATCTAAATTTACATTTTTTCCATCGTTTTCCTTTGCTTTTCGAGTCAAGTTACGATTTTGACCCCAGTGTAAAATTACAGTAATGCCATCGTTTTAGTTTTTTTTTTTTTTGACAAAACTATAGTAGTGTTTTGTTTTAATTGTTTGACTCGGTGTAATTTTTTTTTTCCCCAGTTTAAAATTATTGTTTTTCTATCGTTTTTGTTTTTCTTAAGCAAAAGTATGATAGCGTTTTAATTTAATTGGTTGACTCAATGTAATTTTTTCGGAGATCGTGTTATGAGTAGTATGTAAAAGTAATCGAAACACAGACGGACATGTTCTGAGAGAGAAATATTCGCCTTAGTGCAAAGTCCCCATGAACAGTACACAGATCATTTTATAATATTATTTATATTTTTTATTATTTTATTATTTAATTACTTAATTGATTTCATTAATTAACTCTATAACATTTATGAAATTTGGTAAACAATAGTTCACCTGGTTTAGGCCAAATTAAATTACGATTTTGTTCCCGCTTTAAAATTATGATTTTGCCATTAGTTTAAAATTACGTTTTTATCTCCAGTTTAAAATAAAATTATGATTTTGCCCCAGTTAAAAATTATGATTTTGCACCAGTTAAAAATTACAATTTTGCCCTCGGTTCAAAATTACGATTTTGCCTCGTTTAAATTTACAGTTTCGCCATTAGTTTTGTTTTGTTTTGTTCCTCCCAGCTAAATTACCATTTTCCCTCAATTTAAATTTACTTTTTTGTCATCGTTTTTGTTTGCTTTCCCAGTAAAATTACGATTTTGCCCCAAGTGTATAACTACAGACACAAGATGGGGGAATAGTGTCAGGAAGCTGTCTGACACTCCCCCATTGGCCCAAACAATTTACGATTTTATCCCCGCTTTAAAATTACGATTTTGCCATCAGTTCAAAATTACGTTTTTACTCCCAGTTCAAAATAAAATTATGCTTTCGCCCCCAACTAAAAATTACCATTTTGCCCTCGATTCAAAATTACGACTTTGACCCGTTTAAATTTACAGTTTTGCCATTAGTTTTGTTTTTTCCTACCCACCCAAATTACAATTTTGCCCTCAATCTAAATTTACATTTTTTCCATCGTTTTCCTTTGCTTTTCGAGTCAAATTACGATTTTGACCCCAGTGTAAAATTACAGTAATGCCATCGTTTTAGTTTTTTTTTTTTTTGACAAAACTATAGTAGTGTTTTGTTTTAATTGTTTGACTCGGTGTAATTTTTATTTTTTCCCCAGTTTAAAATTATTGTTTTTCTATCGTTTTTGTTTTTCTTAAGCAAAAGTATGATAGCGTTTTAATTTAATTGGTTGACTCAATGTAATTTTTTCGGAGATCGTGTTATGAGTAGTATGTAAAAGTAATCGAAACACAGACGGACATGTTCTGAGAGAGAAATATTCGCCTTAGTGCAAAGTCCCCATGAACAGTACACAGATCATTTTATAATATTATTTATATTTTTTATTATTTTATTATTTAATTACTTAATTGATTTCATTAATTAACTCTATAACATTTATGAAATTTGGTAAACAATAGTTCACCTGGTTTAGGCCAAATTAAATTACGATTTTGTTCCCGCTTTAAAATTATGATTTTGCCATTAGTTTAAAATTACGTTTTTATCTCCAGTTTAAAATAAAATTATGATTTTGCCCCAGTTAAAAATTATGATTTTGCACCAGTTAAAAATTACAATTTTGCCCTCGGTTCAAAATTACGATTTTGCCCCGTTTAAATTTACAGTTTCGCCATTAGTTTTGTTTTGTTTTGTTCCTCCCAGCTAAATTACCATTTTCCCTCAATTTAAATTTACTTTTTTGTCATCGTTTTTGTTTGCTTTCCCAGTAAAATTACGATTTTGCCCCAAGTGTATAACTACAGACACAAGATGGGGGAATAGTGTCAGGAAGCTGTCTGACACTCCCCCATTGGCCCAAACAATTTACGATTTTATCCCCGCTTTAAAATTACGATTTTGCCATCAGTTCAAAATTACGTTTTTACTCCCAGTTCAAAATAAAATTATGCTTTCGCCCCCAACTAAAAATTACCATTTTGCCCTCGATTCAAAATTACGACTTTGACCCGTTTAAATTTACAGTTTTGCCATTAGTTTTGTTTTTTCCTACCCACCCAAATTACAATTTTGCCCTCAATCTAAATTTACATTTTTTCCATCGTTTTCCTTTGCTTTTCGAGTCAAATTACGATTTTGACCCCAGTGTAAAATTACAGTAATGCCATCGTTTTAGTTTTTTTTTTTTTTGACAAAACTATAGTAGTGTTTTGTTTTAATTGTTTGACTCGGTGTAATTTTTATTTTTTCCCCAGTTTAAAATTATTGTTTTTCTATCGTTTTTGTTTTTCTTAAGCAAAAGTATGATAGCGTTTTAATTTAATTGGTTGACTCAATGTAATTTTTTCGGAGATCGTGTTATGAGTAGTATGTAAAAGTAATCGAAACACAGACGGACATGTTCTGAGAGAGAAATATTCGCCTTAGTGCAAAGTCCCCATGAACAGTACACAGATCATTTTATAATATTATTTATATTTTTTATTATTTTATTATTTAATTACTTAATTGATTTCATTAATTAACTCTATAACATTTATGAAATTTGGTAAACAATAGTTCACCTGGTTTAGGCCAAATTAAATTACGATTTTGTTCCCGCTTTAAAATTATGATTTTGCCATTAGTTTAAAATTACGTTTTTATCTCCAGTTTAAAATAAAATTATGATTTTGCCCCAGTTAAAAATTATGATTTTGCACCAGTTAAAAATTACAATTTTGCCCTCGGTTCAAAATTACGATTTTGCCCCGTTTAAATTTACAGTTTCGCCATTAGTTTTGTTTTGTTTTGTTCCTCCCAGCTAAATTACCATTTTCCCTCAATTTAAATTTACTTTTTTGTCATCGTTTTTGTTTGCTTTCCCAGTAAAATTACGATTTTGCCCCAAGTGTATAACTACAGACACAAGATGGGGGAATAGTGTCAGGAAGCTGTCTGACACTCCCCCATTGGCCCAAACAATTTACGATTTTATCCCCGCTTTAAAATTACGATTTTGCCATCAGTTCAAAATTACGTTTTTACTCCCAGTTCAAAATAAAATTATGCTTTCGCCCCCAACTAAAAATTACCATTTTGCCCTCGATTCAAAATTACGACTTTGACCCGTTTAAATTTACAGTTTTGCCATTAGTTTTGTTTTTTCCTACCCACCCAAATTACAATTTTGCCCTCAATCTAAATTTACATTTTTTCCATCGTTTTCCTTTGCTTTTCGAGTCAAATTACGATTTTGACCCCAGTGTAAAATTACAGTAATGCCATCGTTTTAGTTTTTTTTTTTTTTGACAAAACTATAGTAGTGTTTTGTTTTAATTGTTTGACTCGGTGTAATTTTTATTTTTTCCCCAGTTTAAAATTATTGTTTTTCTATCGTTTTTGTTTTTCTTAAGCAAAAGTATGATAGCGTTTTAATTTAATTGGTTGACTCAATGTAATTTTTTCGGAGATCGTGTTATGAGTAGTATGTAAAAGTAATCGAAACACAGACGGACATGTTCTGAGAGAGAAATATTCGCCTTAGTGCAAAGTCCCCATGAACAGTACACAGATCATTTTATAATATTATTTATATTTTTTATTATTTTATTATTTAATTACTTAATTGATTTCATTAATTAACTCTATAACATTTATGAAATTTGGTAAACAATAGTTCACCTGGTTTAGGCCAAATTAAATTACGATTTTGTTCCCGCTTTAAAATTATGATTTTGCCATTAGTTTAAAATTACGTTTTTATCTCCAGTTTAAAATAAAATTATGATTTTGCCCCAGTTAAAAATTATGATTTTGCACCAGTTAAAAATTACAATTTTGCCCTCGGTTCAAAATTACGATTTTGCCCCGTTTAAATTTACAGTTTCGCCATTAGTTTTGTTTTGTTTTGTTCCTCCCAGCTAAATTACCATTTTCCCTCAATTTAAATTTACTTTTTTGTCATCGTTTTTGTTTGCTTTCCCAGTAAAATTACGATTTTGCCCCAAGTGTATAACTACAGACACAAGATGGGGGAATAGTGTCAGGAAGCTGTCTGACACTCCCCCATTGGCCCAAACAATTTACGATTTTATCCCCGCTTTAAAATTACGATTTTGCCATCAGTTCAAAATTACGTTTTTACTCCCAGTTCAAAATAAAATTATGCTTTCGCCCCCAACTAAAAATTACCATTTTGCCCTCGATTCAAAATTACGACTTTGACCCGTTTAAATTTACAGTTTTGCCATTAGTTTTGTTTTTTTCCTACCCACCCAAATTACAATTTTGCCCTCAATCTAAATTTACATTTTTTCCATCGTTTTCCTTTGCTTTTCGAGTCAAATTACGATTTTGACCCCAGTGTAAAATTACAGTAATGCCATCGTTTTAGTTTTTTTTTTTTTGACAAAACTATAGTAGTGTTTTGTTTTAATTGTTTGACTCGGTGTAATTTTTATTTTTCCCCCAGTTTAAAATTATTGTTTTTCTATCGTTTTTGTTTTTCTTAAGCAAAAGTATGATAGTGTTTTAATTTAATTGGTTGACTCAATGTAATTTTTTCGGAGATCGTGTTATGAGTAGTATGTAAAAGTAATCGAAACACAGACGGACATGTTCTGAGAGAGAAATATTCGCCTTAGTGCCCCGCAACGCGGGCGGGGCAAAATCCAGTTAATTCAAATTCAAACTCCTCATGAATAGTAAACCAAATATTATATTCAAAGTTTTTTAGTTTTTGATTTTAACTATTATACTTTAAATAATATACATTTTTAATCTATTCAGCTTTTATTTCATTTGATTTTCTTTCGATAACTCGCGTTTATTATCTTTTTCTAAACTAAATACGTAACCGTATTTAATAATTTTTTTATTGATGTTACTGTATAAACTTTGTTGAAAAAAGAGTTTTATTCAAGACAGTAAAATGACGGACCGAACTAATACCGACACCGGCACCGACGCCGGTATTGGTATTGTTTGTTATTATCAGAATCGATATCAATATACGTTTTTATGATTTTTTATCGTCGTCGGTACCGGTTTTCGTTTAATGGCTTTCAGTGTAAAAACATTTAGTGTGCATATTTTTGACTTTAAATTGAATGCCGGTACCATAGTGACACCGTTAAGAACCGAACATATTCCCGACACCGATAGAACTCTGATGAATAGTAACATATTGTATGTTATTATATTAAAAAAAATATGTTCTAGTTTCACCCATTATGCTTTAAATAATATACGTTTTTAACCAATTTAGTTTTTGTATTTAATTTGATTTTCGTCGAATAACTCGCATTCAATTTTTTTAAGTTGAATATGTGGCTGTGTTTAATATATTTTTTTCTCAACGTTAATGTATGAACTTTGTTGAAAAAAAGAGTTTTATTCAAAATAGTACAATGACGAATGGAACCTATGCTGACATTGGTACCGGTATTGTTATTATCAAAGCTAGAACAATCTTCATTTTTATGGTTTTTATCGACATTGGTACAAGTATTGTTGTTACAAGAACCGGAACCGGAACCAGTATTCGTTTTTATGGTTTTCGATGTAAAACACATTCTTTTGAACGTATCATGACTTCAAACCAAATGCCTATACCACACTAATACTATCAGAAACCCAACCAATGCCAGCCGAGTTCCCGCCGCAACGCGTGTGAATATCTTGCTTGTTTTTAATTAAAAACAAATCAAATTGCAATTCTTAGTAAAAAAACACAATTTGCTTTTCCTTTTTGTTCATGGCAAGTCACGACAAACAAAGAATTCCAATTTTCGTTAAACATTAAATTTTAGTTATCTATGTTTGCTCCTTTTTAGATTCATGCCAAATAAATATCTTTTTGTTATGAACAAGAGAGAAATATAGGGAGAAAATTGATTCAATCTCATTATTCATCTGTCATATACATAGTATATATACTAGTACAATAGAATCCCTAAAAGCCAAAAGCCCATAAACATTGTATTAGGCCATAAAATGGTTGCATTCATAACACTCCCCCTCAGACATCTTATATTATACTCTATCAACATTATACATTGGAAGATATTGGCTCGATTCTTCAGGATCGATATTAACTGACACTTCAGGATCAGTTATACTGCCTCATTGAAACCTTGCTAAGAAAACCCAGTGGGACAAAAATTAGTCAAGGAAAAAGAGTACAGTATGTATATTACTCCCCCTCAATTTTGCATTTATATCTTGATGATGTGGAATCCAATCCTTTTTTACCAAGTGCTTAACTTGATATTTGATGTAGTCTTCTTTGAATTGAGTGGAGCAGTTTGCATCGTCTTCATACGGTATAACTTGGACTTCCCTTGATCATCTCTAATCTACATTTTCCTTGAGTATGTTGAAATCTTCTACCTTCATGAATAAAATTGTATCTGCATAACGGGACTTCGGATTCTTCTTAAGGATCAATCGGTGTTTCGAGTTATGTAGAAATATCAACTTATCAATTAATGTGCTTTATAATTATGACTCGTTAAAAGTCTTGCTAGGAAAACCCAGTGGGGCAAAACCGTAGCTAAGGAAAAAGAGTATAGCGCATTATACATTATTAACAACATGCTTCAGAATGATGTTAAGTCGGCACTTCGGGGCCTATAAGATAAAGATAAACTGATGCTACTGGATCAGTTATGTTGCCTCCTTAAAAACCTTATTAGGAAAAACCCAAATGGGAAAAACCTAGTGAAGGGAAAAATAGTGCACCATGTTTGCAAGATACATCAATGTTCCGATCATAATTAAATAAGGTACTTCTAGACCAATTATTTATCCATCCTCTTCTTAGGGACGATAAAAATCATTTCCATATTTCAAGCAATCCGACAACCATTAGTGTACTCGTAATTGAATTTTATCTATATAACCTCTTCTGGATGTAGTCTGGCTGATAAGAAAAAGTTGTACATATATATACTCGAACTGCGGGTCGAGAACTACACAGTGTAAAGGTCCTTCAAAATTTTCCCTCTTTAGTTTGACAGTTCCTCACGATGATGTTTACATCATCACTGTAAAATGCAATTAAATTGAACATTAAGAGTGAAATCTTAATAAGTAGATATGAGAGCCTCATTTCAAAATCAGTTAAGTTAACTGTATCACGTAGGACCAATGTTCCCTTTAAGATTTATATAACACATATGGGGTTATTGTTTAATAATTCTTTGGGCATTTTAATCCTTTGGGGATTTTCATGCAGATGTCATTTACAATTGTCTCGTACATGTATATGGTGACGACATCCATGAGTTTTATCTAAAGTCAATTCTGAGATTACGAGGTCGCTTAAACATCTAAAGATTATCGCATCCACTACAGGGGTATACGTTTCCTCATAATCAACTACTGGGATTTGGGAAAAATCTTTATGTTAAAAGTCGTACCTTTCATCGCAAAATCTCATTCTTTACGTTTCTTTTTATTTAAAGACACCCATTTATAACCTACTGGTTTGACGTCTAAAGGTGTTCGAACGACAGGTTCGAAAACTTTTTGTTCGTTGAGAGAATTTAATTCAACCATTAAGTCGTTGAGCCATTTGGCTATTTATGTGTGTGCACTCTTACACAGTTTCATGTTTGTAACCCTTTTCATCGATTACATTTATTTCTATAGCATATGCAGATATATCATTTCACGCGTGTTTCATTACAGTTCCATATTGTACTATTTTGTACACAAGTCATTGAGATCTCATACTTGTTTGATAACTGAGTTTCTTCAAGAACTCCCTTATCCTCTTATGGGGCTTCGTTAATATCTTCCAGGATTTCGTTAATCTCTTTTAGGATTTTATCAGCAACCTCTTATAGGATTACACCAACTGCGTTGCCTTACTCTTTTCGTATTTGTGGGATTTATATATTGGAACTGAGTTTACTTCCCACTTTTTTTCTAATATGGTAATCATTTTGTGATTACTTAAATGTGAGTAGGTGAGTTAAGTGCTGGTATATGTGACCTTGTCACTCTGTTTGTGTTTGTGAATGCATCTCGTATTTCATTTGCTATTATTTGCAAATTCACGCTCCTCTGGACTTCAGATTTATATTGACCACTTCAGGGGTCCAAATTCAATAATGATGATGCATTTTCTTGTGTTGCCAGTCTTTCATTTTCTTGTCTCCCCCTAAGACTGGGAATACTGTATACACATCCCATTTCACATGGTATGGTGGTGCTATTGGTACATAGGCTTCACAACCTAGTATAAAGAATGGAAACTTGGTTCGCTTTAGGAGACAAGTTATAATGGGGAGTATTTGTGATAAGAAGTTGGTTTTGAATTGATTTTGTAGTCATTAATAGACGAATTCTGTCTCGACTAAGCATGCCACTCACTATACTTCACATTGTGCCCAACAATGGTCCCTACAACTGTGTTGTCAAAGAGCAACATTAAACTATGTCAAAGACCAACGTTCCATAGTGTTGGGCATATGCTACATATGGGTAGTTGATAACTCACATGTAACCATGTAGAATGTCCCCACATAAGAGGGATTGTTTGTATGAGTTTGTTTTTGGAAGGGCATAAAAATTTATTTGCCACAAAAAAAATAACTACACATATGATAAGGCATTTTGGGAGCAATGTTTTTAGATTATTTAGAGGTGCTAGTTAGCACTTTTGATTGTTTATCATACCACGATGTTATCTGGATGACCTTTTTTAGCCATACCGTATGGTGAACGTTTATTTTTCTAGTAATTTCTGGTTACTCACCACATTTGATTTTATGGTATGTATTTATTTATTTTGCAATATACTTTAGGTAATATAATATGGTCTTCTGGTCGTATTGTCATATGCAATTTGGAGATATTCAATATCATTTTTTCTTTGTCACCATTTCAGTGTAATGACTATTTATCCGAACATAGTTGAGACTTGGTAACTGTCCTCAGGATATACTAGAACATGAGGAATTATTGATTATAAAGTTTGATATCTACGGGTAAGATGTTGATGCTCTTCCAGAGCATTTGATATGCAACTAACATGTGAATTAGTATTAACAGTTTATGTGCTTGGACAATGAATAAAAATGTTTCTTATCTTTGGTGATAGAGTTACTAGTTTTGTTGTACACTTATGTTTTCTAACCCTTTAGTAGACCAAGTTATTATAAGTTTGTAGGATATTTTGTTTGTCCTTTTCAGACCTTCCCTCAAAGATTGATTCATGTTAGGTCGGTTTGAACCATTGACGTCAGGTTTTGACCATGATCGTGCATGTATATGGCCTCTACAGGGGCCACAACCTCATCATCTCATCCATCCACACCTTGAAAAAGTAGCCACATTTGCTTCAAGAAACGGGCTTGCACTGATTGGACGATTCGAACGTCAAATAGAAGCTTGTTATTTTGTTATGTGATTTAAAAGACATGATATGACTTTCGAGTATTATGAGAAAAAAAAATTCTCTATATTGTTTCGAGAGAGCATGTGATTTGTGTGACGTAATTTCAATTTTGATGTAATCTAAGAGTTGTACTCGTAAATCATTTTTTTAAAAAAAAAATTACAATTGCAAATAGATAAAACTTATGTTGACCTTTTGGAGGACAACCAACTTCTGGTGGTCATGCATATCTTTGAGGTTCTCAATGGAAAGATATTATCTTTCTAGATATTTATAAGGCTTGTTATAGAGAAAGATCATGGCTTTAACTCTTGCTTGTATAGAAGTTTCATTCCCGCCATGGATTGTTTCTTCTAGGCTATTTGCTATATTTAGTATCTAGAGTCTAGGGGAGGTAGTAGTGTCCAGAGGCGTCGAGTGCGACAAACTCAAGTTTGGAAATGTGAATTTGTATAAATTTGGTAGAAGTCAAGTTTTTATGATTGACATTTCTTCCCATTTTGTGGTTGTCTGTCTCTCAAATATTTTGAATACTTATAATCATTGGTAGATTGACCACATCACGTCATTTGGGATTCAAATAACTGATTACACTAATAAACATCTTTATATGTAGAAGTGTATGGGCATAAGAGTTGCGGGCTCAACTTATGTACTATTGTCACATATGATATGCAAGAGTTTTGTACATTTTATGTTTAATAACGTATACTAAAATGCTTAACAACATCTCCATCTACCTTTAATTCTATTATATTAAAATAAAGACAAATCTCATACATGGGTAACTAGTCATCAAACAACTACATCTATGGTCCATACAATTTATATCCTAAAACTAAACTTCAAGAAAGTCAGTGTTTATGAATTGGATCTGGTCATCACAAATATAAAACTTTCGAGGTACATATCCTATTTTAATAAAACGCAACTTAATCATACAGATAATTTTTAAAAAAAATAACTTTATATGGCATCATGCGTAGGCTATAGATGTATTATAAATAAATGGTAGTATAACCAACCAACACAATATCCAAAACCCAGCTTTAAAGCAAATTATTAGCTTACATGAGATTTCTCTAACATGGTCTATGTTATCTTTAAAAATAGAGGGTTAGAAAACTCTTGAAAGAAAAGGGATGTTTAATAAAAGAAATTTGAAATTTAATATATAATTAAATTATAAGAGGTTAATAAATGATAATATTAATTTATGGTTATGCCATGTTAATTAATTATTAATTTTTAACAATATAAAAACAAAGAGATGTATGTAACTCTCACCTTTGTTGACTTAATTTTTTATTAATGATAGTATTAATTGATAAATGAATACCTTTGTCATGATCGTAACCGCTAGTCCTATTTTCCTGTTCGTGGCCGGTTTTCTCCGGCGGAAGCCATGGGAACCGATTTATTGTTAATGATGATGATGATGACAAGAGTGATTTCCGTGAAATCATTAAGGTATGTATGTTTTATATAACTATCTAAACGATGATTTTTTTTTATTATTATTCAAAACAAATCTGGTATACTTTATGAATAAACCAACTCATTATGGACAATTATTCTATTCAATGCTAAGATAAAAAAAATTTATGATAGGGTGCTATTAATTTGCTAAGCATATTCTTAAGACTTGTAACAGAACACAGAAATCGTAGTTATATCTTATCATTATTTCTAACTTACACACACCATTAAGAACATTTTAAAAGAAATAATAACTGATGGAGCATTTAATAATTAAGAACGTTTTAAAAGAAATAATAACTGATGGAGCATTTAATAATTAAGAACGTTTTAAAAGAAATAATAACTGATGGAGCATTTAATAATTAATTTCACAATAAAGTAAAATATATCATGCAAGACTAGGTCAAAGTTATATCCTGGAAAATAGAATTTCCTGGTAACGTCACCAACGGTTTTGCCAACGAATTCATCGAAACCGACTCGATCCAAAATCCTTTTTTTAATCATACCACTATAGTTTTACGTGTATGTTCAACCTCAAAAAAAATTCACGTGGGGATTTCATAGATTTGATTTCTGGATATCTTAGATTTGTATTCTATGATTCTATCTTCTTGACTTTTAGTTTTTAATTTGAATACTCTTCATGGCCGGAAACCAAAAATTAAGTCGCGGAACTATAACGGTAAATTTATATCATGTATATCCATATATGTAGTATATACATATTACGCATTTAATCACGGAAAAAGGTTGGAATTGTTACCTCAATTGATGGATACAGCCGACCTCTGCTTGTTGGGTAGAGGCAAAATCAAAAGGAAAATGCAACACATGATCTAGTTTTTCAATAACATGCATGGTAATTTTCTGAATATCCCTTGATATCTTCATCTTACTCGTACCAATAGATGAATAAAGAGGTTGACACGTTTGAATAGATATGTTATCGAAAACATAACAAATTAGAAGGGAGTGGAGAGTCTTTACAGAAGAATTAATGGAAATGGTTAGAGCTTCGTGCTGATAACGTGTTATGAACAAGAGAGAAATATAGGGAGAAAATTGATTCAATCTCATTATTCACCTGACATATACATAGTATATATATACTAGTACAATAGAATCCCTAAAAGCCTAAAGTCCATCAACATTGGGTTAAGCCATAAAATGGTTGCATTCATAACATTCCCCCTCAGACATCTTATATTATACTCTATCAACATTTATACATTGGAAGATATTGGCTCGATTCTTCAGGACCGATATTAACTGACACTTCAGGATCAGTTATACTGCCTCATTAAAACCTTGCTAAGAAAACCCAGTGGGACAAAAATTAGTCAAGGAAAAAGAGTACAGTGTGTATATTACTATTCTTTAATGTGTTTTTTTATAACTCTTGTCAAAAGAAACTCCAACAAATTTCTTTTGTTTTCTTTAATATTGATGAACACATAAAACTAGAAGAATTTGCAAACTCGAAATCAATTTAATCCGGTCTTGTATTGATTATTTAACAGAAACGTTTACAATCAATCTAGACCTCACAAACACAAAGTATTACAAACGATTTATGTGATTACTTGCAAAAACAAATTCTTTCTCTAACTATCTCCAGGGCTAACCTAATCCCACATGAACAATGGATTATATACCCTAATTCATACGAACTGGGCTAGGCCCATATCCAAGCCCATGTCACTTCTAAACTAGCTAACCATAAAACTAAGTCCATTACAAAATATCCATACACTAAACTATTAAACTATTAAGCTGTTGTCACCGAACATGCACCAACATTAGATCGAGAAGGTGAATGTCTTGGTGATGAGTTTGACAAACATCTTAAGAAATGTGGGATCAATTTTCAATTCACTCTACCTGGAACACCGCAACTTAATGGTATGTCAGAGAGAAGGAACCAAACTCTATTAGATATGGTTTGGTCTATGATGTGTCGGATAAACCTTCCACACTCCTACTAGAGTTTTGCTCTTGAAACTGCCTTAAGAATGTTGTAAGACTCCAAAATCTAAATTTTGACTATCGTGTTTATTTGGACACCTTGTGTGAAATATAGTAACTAGAAATAATTAACCTAGTTAATTATTGTTGTCTTTTAATAGGAAGTAAGTAAGTTGTGACCAAAAAAGAAACTAACAAAACACAAAGGGATGGAAATGAACATTCTAGAAAGTTAATTACATAAAAAGAAGGAAAAATTGATAGAGTGTAGTAGTGTGTATGTGTGTGTCGAGATTAGAGTGGGAGATAATGAGAATACTTTCATGACCAGTTTCTTAAAATCAACCAAAACAAGGTGAAAATGATTGTAATTGCCTTGCATGATTTGAGATTTGCGTCATCTTATAGCATCAAAAGCTATGGTAAGTTGTGGAATCATCATGAATAGTGGCATATGTGGGTTTGTGCAAGATTGTGAAAGTTTAATATGAAATTGATCTTGATTGGGGAAATCTAGTATGAAATTATGTTGAAAATAGCTATTTGAACTTGAATGCGTGTAGAAATCATGATAATTATATCTCTTATACAAAAAGCAACATGTATCCTTTCATTTAGCACACATGCCCCTTTGATAATTAACACATACCCTTTTGATTAACACATAACCTTTTAATATTTATAGTTTATTTTGCATCCATTTGAACAGGTATAACTTAAAAAACGGATAAGCACGACGGTTTGATAAAATACGTTGTTTTCAATAAAAACAATTTAACAATTTACCAACATGTTGATTTGCAAACCGACGCTTATTGGTGACACGTCTATATTGTGTATGTGCTTCGTATTATATTGGCCGTAGGATTAATAAAGTGGTATATTGTATTATATCCTGTACGTAATACAACATGGATAATTACATTTGCACTCAATTGAACGGATAAAATATTCCAATCCACGCGCCGATGATACATTTGCACTCAATTGAACGGACAAAATATTCCACTCCACGCGCCGCCATTTGAACATCGTCACTTTACATTTGAAATATTCAAACCCACGCGCCTTCCAATCGTCAGTCACTTTACATTCGACAACCAAACTCATGCACCTTCCGAAAAGAACCAAACCGACACGTCAACACCATCCACCGATTCACCGCCGTGACGCCGTTTGCCACCGTTTCGAGCCCTATATAACCCCCCACCATCACTCATCTTCAGACACCGTTATCTTGATCTTTCTCTCTGTCTAACGCATCTATAGCGCACCACCGTTTTCTGCCACCCCACCCACGAACGGACGAAGATCGATACAGGTTATTCTCTGTTTCCTTATTTTTGTTAGTATTTAAAGATCTTTTCTTAATCTTCTTCATTGTCTTCAACAGTACATGCAATTAATCAATTTGCTCATGTGATAGTTTATTCACATTTTTTCCTTTGGTAGTTGCTGAGAATTACATAATTGCCATTGTTCTAACCAACAGACTTACGGCACTAGCCACGGAGACCGACCACCGCTGGAGACGGAGAGAGAGAAAGAGAGAGACGCGGTTGTGTTGTGCTAGGGGGTTTGGTGGTGTTTGGTTCTGACGATTGGTCAGCGTCCAGGCTACGGTGGCGGTGCGGTGCTGTGCTTTGGTGGATGGAGGGTCGTCAGATTCTGGCCAACCTAAGATGACCGACCGCGGCGTCATACATGTGGTTTCCGATGCTTCGGCAGACTACGATTATACCGTTGGGTTTCACGGGCTTCAACTTCAATGGTGGACTCCATGCAAGACCGGGCCATTTTACGTTGGATCATTGGAAGGTGAAGTGGTGGTTATGCACGGTACCCATTTAAAACTTTTAATAAAATATACTATTCTTTTAGGGTAACTAGAAAAAAAACCCGGTAATTGCACGGTACCCCGACCGCGGAAGGATCTCCCTTCCCAAGTCAGCCACCCGGCAACGCTGCTTGGCGGTTACTACCCAGCCGGAACCAGAAAGTTTCGAAGAACCTGCAAGCAAGGTTCGAACCCGCGTCTGTGGACCAAGGAACCGTATATAAATTTATAATTTTATAACTTTATTGAAAACGAACGCGTATCTCTATCGTATTGCGTGGTAAAATCTACTAGGTATTTATAGAATTTTTTGCATCCACCCGAACCATTATACCACTTGCAAAAAAGTCATGACGCTACAATTTATTTTGAACATGTAACCGTCATGCGAACCATCCGTCACTTCATGCGGCATGTTAATTTGATACCAAACATCATAAAAAATAAGGTATATGTTGGTCATAAAAATCACGTTGGTTAATAAATGAAAAGGTATCTTTACGTACATGCGTCATGGTGTCGCATCTAATATAATGATGCTAAAATATTAATAATTAACATCCCGCTGCAACGCGCGGGCAACGCCAACTCGTTATAAGTACAAATGATAAATTATGTTTTATTTGAAGCGGGTTTTACTTACTTTCCATTTTCCCCGTTTTTCGGTACCCGTACCGAACTGGTGTATTCGGTACCGATACCACTTTTCCCCATTTACCGGTACTGAACCGGTGTATTCGGTACCGGTACCACTTTTCCTCATTTTTCAGTACCGGTATCGGTTTGGTATCAAACGGGTACCGTACTCATCCCTACATACATGGGTGTACATCATGCTTTGTGAATATTCTTTTATTTTTTCTTTTTTTTTTAATTTTGACTACTATACTTATTATAATTTTTTACAATTTAACTCTTAACACTTTTTCATTTTAAACATTACGGCTCCTACAAGGAGCAAACGCAAAAGGTTCAAGGTTGCTTAAGAAGGCGCAAGAATGAACGTGATTTTAATGCTTGAAAAATAATGTTGTGGCACAATCAAACAATCGATAAGGCAAACGATTGTTGCGAAGACTAAAAACATAATGTATGCTTGTTTTACAGGCCCGGCCCAAAGCAAGTGCAGTGTGTGCCATCGAACAGGGCCCGAAACCTTTTAGGGCCCAAAAAAATTTCATGTTAATATATATACATATATATAAAACCCTATTTCGTAATCTTCAATGCAGCTGAGTTGGTTGTGTGCTATCTTGTTTTCACAATAAACGTGAGATCGATCCCGTATCTGCTTTATTTCTGAACCCAGCATCATCAAATATTTTTTGGCTACATTGCTTTTGGGCCCCATTTCTAAGCTTAGTAGTATCTGCATACATTTTTGTATCCTATGATTTTGGCCCACCAAAGTTGCTAGTATATAAATATTATCTTTTTTTATCTAAATTTCTTTTTGATACAACAATTTACACTAGCTAAAGTTATGTTTCACATAAATCCTTTGAATTATAGGTCTCGTAAATATTATTATTAAAAGTTATTTTGTTATATTATAGATTTTTTAAGAATTTTTTAAGATTTTAACATAACATTATATTTATTTTAAGCTCAATAAACACTAAAACTTATTTTAAATTAAGCTCATTACTCTTTTACTCATCAATACCAATTAGTAAAGTTTGAAACTATATAAAATTGGCCTAATAGTTTAATTAAAGTTTAAACCTAACTAAAGTATATAAACCGTTTTAAATTGGCCCAATAAGGGCCCGTATTTCTCAACTCGCTCAGGGCCTAATTTTTTTTTAGGATTTTCGGAGACGACCCTGTTGTTTTATATTGCATAATATGAATGACGAATGAAGGTCATGCAATAAGCCCTGACTATGAAATGAGAAGAAGTTAGCAATGATAATATTTAGGAGTTACGCGACGAGGATACTCATCTCCAACTTCGATCAGATCTCGTGGAGCATATTTCTCACATTCACATACCAAATGATCGTATCGATAACTAGTCTTCTTTTTCGTCAAAAAAAAATTTAAAAGTATGTTAGGTTATGTCTTTTAAATAAGCATTTCGAGTTTGTTATATTTATTTTTTAAATAAATTATATTATATTTATCATAGAATATATATAGCTGTAAAATACTTTATTATGTTTGGCTTAGTTTATTTTATAAAAAATTGTGAAATTTCCTATATATTTAAGTTAAAATAAATCTAATATTATTTCATTTAAATAAGTAATATTATTTATGACTAGTAATCCAAGTAATCAAAGCAATTTCTCTATAGTCCACCCTATGATCATCACAAAATATATTATTAGTTGACTTAGTGTTAATGTGGGGCTAGCCCATTTAGTTGTGGCATGTGTCTTTCAGAGAGAGTTCTATATTCAAATCTAGGTAAAAATAATAATTAAGTATTATTGGTGTATTACTTGCAACTCTTTTTTTAACTTCTTCTCTCTCTCTTCTCTCGACGCCTTGAAGTCGCTTCGAGTGCTCGACGATGAACACCTAATCTGTATAGCGAGGGGGGTTTAATCGTTCAGTTCAGTGGAGTTGTCCTAGATCTAACCCTTCTCCCTATCTGGGGTAGGCCTAATCCATTCGCCTCTTAGGTTTTCTGTGGTTTTATAAATGGCTTCGACGAATGAGAGAGAGGGGAATCAGGATGATGGTGGCCCGTGGTATGATGTGCAATATCGAAAAAATAAAAAAAGCAAGGTCGATGGTGTGGAAAGAATGTTTTTAGTACAGAATATCTCGGATCGAGTAACCAGGAACGTATTGTGGAGAGCTTTTCAGCCATACGAATACGTATCAAATGTTTATGTGGCTCGAAAGAGGGATGCTAGGGGCAAATGCTTTGGCTTTGTAAGGTATGTTGGGGTAGAGAATATGAAAGAAACACTAGTGTTAATGAACACTGTGAAGATGTTTGATATGAAGGTTAGTGTGTCATTATCATAAGATATTTAATTAAGCTCTGGACACCGCTGGCCGAAGTGAAAGGAGGCCAAAGGAAAACAACCAGCCCCTTAATGATTTTACGAGCAGTAATAAGAAAGGGAACCAGTACCCTACCCTCCAAAGTTTCAACCGACTGGACAGGGGTATAGTGGACCCTCGTTCATGCAAAATAGAGCGTCATATGCAGATATGCTAAGAGGCAGAAAGGAAATGGGTAGTCAAGGGGCTAAAAGTATAACGGTGGAGGGTAAAGGATCCTTGTATCCTTTACACTGCATTGGTAGATCAGTTCTTGGTTATGCTAAAGATGTTTGGACCTTGACGAACATCAGAAGAGTGTTGGAAGCTGAAGGTATGGTGGAGTTTGGGTTGTCATATGTTGGTGGGTTAAATATTATTATCACTTTTAAGGACAATACATCAGCAAAGGAGTCATTGGAGCATCATGCTTCTTTATTCTCAAAGGTTTTTTCTAAGTTTAACCTTTGGAATGGGGAAGATATCCCGTTAAGTCGGATCGTTAATCTGAGAATAGCCGGTGTACCTTTTCTTATCAGAGATAATAGTTTATTTGATAGAATTGGTGGTCTGTTCGGTGAAATAGTACAACCATCAACCTTTTCGTGGCAAGAGGAGGATAATTTGTTTGATGGTTAAAGTTTTGACGTCCCAATTGTCTAGAATAGAGGAATCAGTGGTGATTAAGTGGAAGGAGAAGAGTATTGTAATATGGGTTTCGGAGTCTCCTGAGAGGTGGGTACCAAGCTTTGATGATGAGTCAGCGTCCGATTCCAGCGATTCAGAGTCAGTTTCGGAAGCGGATTCAGAAGAGACACAAGTGAATATAGAGGATGATGAGGAGTTCGAGGAAGGTGAAATCAGGATGGATGAAACGCATATTCCGGTACCGGAAGTCAAGGTAGTTACTCTGGTTGATGAGGTTCAAGGTGCTCAGGGAGTTCACGAAAAGTCGCCGGAGAATCTGGATCGATCAGAATATCAAAAGACACCGGTAATTAATGTTGGTATGGAAGAATCGCTCCTGCATGGGGATGTGGAAAGGCAAATGCATGTTTCCAATAATGCTGATGATGGTGACGTTTCTCAAGCAGATTCTCAAAATAATAGTGGGCCTGTTAATTTGAATGCAGGTGAGAATGTAAATCGGCCCAATAACTCCTTGGTAAATAAAGGCCCAACTCCTGGTGTTAATTTAGGCAAAAGGAACAGGAATGCTATTAGCCCACCGTCAATCGGATCCACTCAAGGTCCTGATCAGAGATTATTCTGCCAGCCACAGGTGCACCCTAATGAACCATTGGACCTAAACACACCGGTGAACGACAAGTACGGAGACGGTGAAGAAGGTCCGTCTTTTTCAGTTCAGCATAGGGCTTTTCAGGCGGATGGTAATCGGACGAGTGACACAGCAAATGGGGGAGGTCGATCTGAATCGGCATGGAAACATCGATGCGGAGGTTCGAGCAACGATTGATATAGGGTCGGTTATTGGGGTAAATATAAACGGATTCGAGTCAGCTACAGAGAGTCTGATAGTTGAAGAAGGAGTTAACAACTATGCCCAATGAATTGTTTGTCTGTGAATTTGAGAGGGGTGAGGTGCAATCGGAAATCGGATTGGATTCGTGGTTTAAAGACGAGCTATGGGATACATTTTCTAGCTATTCAGGAAACTAAGTTACAGGACTCTGATTCGTTTATGTTCAGTAAGTTCTTGGGCAGAGCTGAGTTCAAAATTGCAGTGGTTAATTCGACAGGAAGATCAGGGGGTCTAGCTTGCATGTGGTGTCCAGCTGTATTCAGGTGTGTAAACATAATTCATAATAGGTATTTTATTGTGGTTTCCGGGAATTTGGCTCAATCTAGATGTTTGATTAATTTAATAAACGTCTACGCTCCAAATGACGCGAATGGGAGGAGGGCCTTATGGTTGGAGATGTTGAGTATCAGGAACTCGTTACAAGGGCTTTGGATTTTGATGGGGGATTTTAACGAGGTACGGGATAGTAGTGAGAAAATGAACTCAGAATTTGTTGAAGCTAATGCGGATGCGTTTAATCATTTCATTCTTTCGGCTGGACTAGTGGAGTATAATATGGGCGGGGGCAGTTTCACCTATATATTGGATAACGGGACAAAATTGAGTAAGTTGGACCGGTATCTGGTATGTCTTGGATTCAGGGAGCGATGGCCAAACGTAGTAGTAATTGCTTTAGAAAGAGAAGCTTCGGATCACCGGCCAATAGTGTTGTCAACTGTACAGACTGACTTTGGCCATATCCCGTTCAGGTTCTTCAACTCTTGGTTTGAATTTCCTGGTTTTTTAGATTATGTGTTGCTAAGGTGTGGTATGTTTAATTTTTCGGGGTCGGTGGATTTGGCGCTTGCTATAAAGTTAAGATGGCTAAAAAATAGTATAAAGTCTTGGCTGAAAATAGAAAAAGAAAGCAGGGAAGGTATTTATAATGGCAAGAAGAGGCGTCTAGCTAATATTGAAAGATTGGCGGAAGATAGAATGTTATCGGAGGAGGAACTTTTGGAAAGAGCGGAGTGCAGGAATTTTATGGCAGGATTTGATAGAATTAAACAATTGGATTTACGACAAAAATCTAGATCTAAGTGGGCTGTGGATGGTGATGAGAATTCAGCGTATTTCCATCATATTATTAACACAAATATAAGTACTAATAGATTAAATGGGTTGATGGTTGATGGTGTTTGGGTTACAAATCCACTGGCAATAAAGGAATCGTTGTATGATTTTTTTTCTCCACCAATTCACCGAGCCAATACCAGTGAGGCCGAAGTTGGTGTGTCCCAATTTAGCCACTATTTCGGATTCGGAGGCAAGTAAGTTGGAGGCTCCTTTTTCTGTAGATGAAATTAAAGCAGCAATATGGGATTGTGATGGCGATCGTGCTCTAGGACCGGATGGTTTTAATTTCAAATTTATTAAAAAGTGTTGGACAGGTCTCCGAACAGATTTTGTCAACTTGTTTAATAGATTTTATGAGGAAGGTTCTATTAAACTCGATTAAAGCAGCAATATGGGATTGTGAAGGCCTATGATTCGGTTAATTGGGCATTCTTAAACTCGATAATGACTCAAATGAAGTTTCCAAGTAGATGGAGAGCTTGGGTAATGGCAACACTACATTCGGCTAAAGCTTCGGTATTGGTTAATGGGTCACCAACTAGGGAATTTGATTGTTCCCGTGGGCTGCAACAAGGGGATCCACTGTCTCCTTTTTTGTTCATGATAGTTATGGAAGCTCTGACTGGTATTATGAAAAAAGCCTCTGAAGTGGGCTTGTTTAAAGGAATCAAGATATCTAGTGAAGGTACGTCATTATCTCATCTTTTGTATGCTGATGATGTTATATTTATTGGTGAATGGTCATTAGCAAATATATACAATCTAAGGAGATTATAGATATGCTTTTATTTGGCTTCGGGATTAAGTGTAAATTTGGAAAAATGTAGTATTTATGGTATATGGGTGGAGGATCATGAAATACAAGGGATGGCAGATTTGTTAAGGAGTAAAAAAAGGAGTGTTTCCATTTAAACATCTTGGTATGTTAGTAGGTGCAAATATGAATCTTGAAAAAAATTGGAAGTCGGTGATTGATATATTTAAGAATAGGCTTTCTTTGTGGAAAGCTAAAACATTATCATATGGTGGAGGGATTACACTGATTAAATCAGTGTTAAATTCCTTACCCACATACTTTTTTTCACTGTTTAAAGCCCCGGTTAAAGTCTTGGACGTGTAACACCCCGTGTTTTCATAAGTGAAAGTCAAAGTCAAGGTCAAAGTCAACGACCGATTTCGCGCAACTTGACTTGTAGAAATGTCTTTATTTTATTTGTATTATGTGGAGTAAGTGTCGTTCATTGCAATAATCAAAGAGTATTAATCATATTTCAATCGACCTACGACTGTGAACTATAGGAAGTAACAATGCGATAAAGTTAATCAGCTAACAATCAAGCTATGCTAATCGAATCGACGTCGAATCGCAACTCGAACTATGTATTTTACTTATTGTTTATACGTGTGTGTGTGCCTTACGTGTTTCATGTGCATGTTTATTTATGTTATGTTGTGGTAATCAAGCGAACTCAATCGAACTCGAAATCTAACTCGAATGCTATCGAACTCGAATCGAATCACGATCGAATTATGATAGATGGTGGAGAATAGATTACGCGAGATACGAAGTAGTTGGGACTAAAAGTAATTTGACTAGGAAACCCTATCGAATCGCTCGCAATCGGAACCGAAACGTCAAAGATCGTCGCACCAAACACACCACCCAGGCGCCAATCCGCACGGACAGTCCATCCGCACGGACAGGCCATCCGCACGGACAGGCCATCCGCACGGATAACCGCCTGGGGAAGTGTTAAGTGCATCCGACCAGGATTGCTATCCGCACGGATGACCATCCGGGTGATGTGCAATCCGCACGGATGACACTTTCCTTTTATGGCATCCTATAAATACACGGGTCACTCTCCAAACTTTCCACTTTTGGCAAGTGACGTCCGACCAGCACGCTTTCTTCACCTTTCCTTCGATTTCTCTCAATCCAGGTAAGATCTCGCCCTAAATCTTGTACTTTCTTGATCTATACGCACTTCTACACCTTCCTATCTTTTAAATATTAACTTCTAACCGTGAAATCATCAAGATTTGAGGTATTCTAGGATGACGTCATCATGAAGTTCCCATGAACTTCAAGTTTGACCTCATTCCACCAAGAATAACTCGAATCTGAACGGTTTCCACAAGATTTCACAGCGACTTCGCATAAATCTGAACTTTTTCAAAGGATAAAAGAGTTGAAAGAAATAAACACAAGTTTTCTCCTTCTTTTACACTAAAAAACGATAAGAATCGGATCAGTTCTAGTCTTCTACTCAATGTTAGCGATGCACTAGTCCTAAATCCGGATTCTACCCGCGAGACACCTGATTTCGGGTTAGACCTGAATGACCATTCTGAGCCGCCGACCGGCCAAGCTAGGGTGATTCCTGGCTGGCTTAGTCGTGCGGGTAAGAATACAATTCCGATTGGTTGACACGTAATCAGAACGTCTCGATAGAACGACAAAGGCGACCAAGGGTAGACGAATGGAACAACCAGAACGAGATGCTGCCCGTACGAACGGATGTCCGCACGGACAGGATATCCGGACGGACTGATATCCGCACGGACAGACTATCCGGACGGGTTGCCATCCGGACGGACCACACTTGGGACCCATATCCGAATAAGGTTGGAGTATCGACGAATGAATAATCCGCACGGACGACCCTCTGAATAGATTACTCTTCGGATCATGAGATACTAAGACCTTAAACAATTTCCAACATGTTCGTCCGACCGGACTACAATCCGCACGGATTGTCGTTGTCCGCACGGACTACCATCCGGACGGATTGTCGTCGTCCGCACGGACTACCATCCGGATGGATTTCACCAATTTCACCAAGTGACTCACCATTAAAGTCGTTGTCCGCACGGACTACCATCCGGACGGATTGTCGTCCGCACGACCGACTTGAAGGGTACAGATACTTAAATGTTTTCTAAATACTATAACGAAAACTTCAAAGGACAAGCCATCATACACAAACACATCCTTAGCATAGGAAGAAACAATCCACTCGAATAGTTATCCGCACGGACAAACTGTCCGCACGGATGACTAACCGGGCGGATTATCATTCACACGGATTGCTGTCCGCACGGATGACCATCCGGACGATCAGCTATCCTACCCACTCTCATCCTGTATTGTTTTACGCGCCACTAATCGCTACGTTATCGAATCTATTCAGGCTAACCGTACTCGCTAAAAGCGTTCCCTTCAATCCATTAACCGCTGTGAGTATACTCGATCCCTTTTTGCTTTAAGCACTTTTGGGTGTTACATACGTTACGAATATTCAAACTACAACTATCACACTACTCAAACTATTTGAACGCTAACCGTTAATGCAAGCTATATGTGGCTTATGAATGCTTGTTTGTTATGTTTACACATGGAATGCTGTCTACCTGCCTTAGCAACGATAGTACTATAGTTTGGACTCAGCACCCGTTCACACGGGGGTTGTTAAGGATCTTTTACTTGCATGGATTACGGTGGTAATCATGTATTGCGAACTGCCACAGGCAGTCAACCCGCAGTCATTGGTATCGATGGATCTATGTCGATAACTAACGTGCTTCATTTCACTACGTGTACGTGCTGGTTATGCGTAAACGAATTCAAACTCTATATGCTATTATCAAACTTGTATGCTCACCTTTACATTATATGTATTGACTTTATTTTAACGTATGTGACAGGTGCTTAGGTAGTTTACATGTTTAACTTGCTGTGAACTTGAGGTTAGGAAAGGTCTAGGATGCTCCCTGCGCTGTGATGAAATCGAAGCTAGGAAATGGGGTCCTAGAAACCAATAAATAAACTATTTTTCGTTTAAATCTGAGTTGTCGGAACAGAATATTTGTCCTGATGTTTATCTGTAATAATTTGTTTACTATTTGAGACATGGTATGGGACATGTTAACTTAAATTAAATGGTAATGATAGTTGTTATGGAAACTTCTGGACAATCTGTTTCGCTCAGTGCCATGCCCCGATGATTCCGCCATCGGTTGGGGTGTGACAGATTGGTATCAGAGCCATAACTATAGGGAATTAGGCAAGACTCGACCTAGTCCGGGTCGAAGTCTTAGATACCTAGACTATAGTTAAGAACCAGCAGACCGACTTGTGCATAACCAGTAGGGATTATGTACGAGCTTATTTCCTCGTTATTCTCGCTTATTCTACGCTGTCACTACACTCGGATTTTTCAACTATGAGTAGGCAATAAGGTCAAGAATAGGTGTGAAAACCGCAAACTCTTGACTAAAGTTCTTTAATCAACTCGTATTTTAACTATAAACGAGGAGAATTATGCCAAATCAGGAGTGAAATCCATATTTTGATGAATAATCTCCTCAATTTTATCAAAACAAGAACGAAGTTGTTAAGCCATGGGTGAACCCCTAACCTTGACAACTTGTTCTGCACATTTTACAAAACTCTCACCAAGGTCTCGACGGACTCCAATGACCTGAAATCTTGATATGACTAACGGAAAAGGTGCCAAATGCCCAAGAATCGAGGCAAAAGCACAGTTCTGTGGGTCAGACAAGGATGAAAAGTCCTTGAGAATAGTTGAACCACATTGGGTAGTCGAAGTCTACTAGCCGCAGACAATCTATTTCTCAAATTTCATGTGTTTCGATTTTGAGTCCGCAACTGCTGACTCTGATGTTTCGCCAATTTATGTGCTTATTTATGTGCTTTCCTGTTTATATGTTTAAACCTTGGGATTTACTCGTTTTTTGTTTTACTTCGATCGACACACACGACTCGCACTGCATCTTGTGATTTTGTGCTTATTTTGACTCCAAACGATTGCGTGACGACACGTTCGACGTGCGAAATCCGTGAACGTACGTGACCGAACACACCAGACATACAATTTACCGTGATTCTTATTGGTCACCTTTTGCCACTTTCTCTCTCTAGCTTCCTTCTCTAGACCTAGGTTTCTGTTTTCTAACTGCCTCTAGTAACTAAATGCGTATGTGCTTCCTTGCTTCTGTGCTCTACATACTTAGGAATTACGTGATTATGTGCTCTACGTGATTATGTGATTTGTGCTCTAAGTGTTTATGTGGTTACGTGATTAAGTGGTTCTGTGACTTGCGTAGTTATGAGTCTATGTGTTTACACGGTACGTGTTACTGAGCTTTAGTAGTAGTTGACGTGTGAGGTGAGATTCGAATACAATGTGTTGAGTTCCGTGACGATGTCTGTTGCAGACCATGTCGTCTGGATCCCGTCATGCACTCTCTCGTCAAGAAAAGAGGGACAAACGCCTTGCTTCCATCATCGCCAAGAGTGTGGCAAAAGCTGTGAGTGATGTTTATGAGAATGTCAGCAAATCATCCGAGGAATCAAGAACCGACGCTCCTAAAGCTGCCACAAGGCCTTTCAGTTTCAAGCAATTCAAGTCGTGTGGGCCAAAGGAATTCACTGGTGAAGGAGGTCCTACTGCACTATTTCACTGGTTTGATTCCATTGAGGTTACTCTGGGACAGAGTGGTTGCCCTGATGACCTTCGAACTCTGAATGCTACCGGCGTTTTCCAGTCCCGGGCACTAGACTGGTGGACGGCCGAGAGGAACAAGCGAGGGAACGATGCAGCCTACGGTCTGTCGTGGGACGAGCTCAAGGAAGTAATGCTAGAGGAATTCTGCCCTCCTCACGAACGTCAAAAGCTGGAAGATGAATTTTGGCACATACAGCAGAAGGATGGTGACAATGCTGGTCTCACTGCTCGTTTCAAACAGCTCAGCATTATCTATCCCGATCAAGTCAAGACTCCCGACATGACGATCAAGAAGTACATCCGAGCTTTGCCCGACTGCGTTGCTGATTTCGTGCAAGCGGCTAAGACTACGACGATCGAGTAAACTTATCTGTTGGCCGCTGAGATCAACGACAAACGGGTTAAGGCTGGTGTCTGGGATAAGACTTCGAAGCATCTGCATCAAGCTACCACTGCCCCACCAACTGTTGAACCCACCTCATCAAGCAACAAGAGGAAGAACAAGAGAAAGAACAGCTCCACCAACAAGAATTGTGCGATCACTGCTGCACCGATTCAAGCTGTACCTGCCCAACAGGGTCAAGTAGCGGCGTCTGTGACCAATGCACCGCCTGCCAAGCGTGCATACACTGGACCACACCCGTTCTGCCCTACTTGCACCTACCACCACCCGACTGCTATTCAATGCCGCTTCTGTGCTCATTGCAATGTATACGGCCACTTTACTGCCAACTACCGTATTCGTCAAGCTCCTGCCAATCAAGCTCTACTCACTGCCCCACAGGGTCAACAAGCTCCTCCGGCACCCGCAGTCAAAGCCAGAGCCTGCTTCGCGTGTGGCGACCCGAACCATTTCGCCAACGTGTGCCCAAATAGGGTCGTGAAACAAGAGCCTCAGCAACAGCAGCCACAGCAGCAGCAACAACAACAGCAGCAACAACAGGCCGCACGTGCCAGAACTTTCAACCTCAACGTACGACAAGCCCAGGCCGACAACAACGTGGTCAATGGTACGTTCCTTGTGAATGGTATTTATGCTTCCTATTTGTTTGATACCGGAGCCGATAATTGCTTTGTGTCGTTCGAATTTGAGAAACTCCTTAGTCGTAAACGTTCGAAACTATCCTCGACATTCGATGTTGAAGTCGCTACCGGAAGAACCGTCACTGTCAATTCTATTCTTCGTGATTGTACTCTTGAGCTCAATAATCACATCTTTTCGATCGACCTTATTCTGATGCAACTCGGAAGCTTTGACGTCATAATAGGCATGGACTTTCTTCGAGAAAACCATGCTGAAGTTGTATGCTTCGACAAGATGATTTGATTTTCGCTCGCGAATGGTGACTTATTGTGTGTTTATGGCGATACTACTTCAAGGGGGCTCAAGCTTATGTCATGTATCCAAGCCAGCAAGTATCTCCGTAAGGAATACATGGCTTTCTTGGCTAACATTGTAGTAGCGGAGAAGGAAAAGAAAGAGAAGAAGGAAGTAAAAGACGTTCCCGTGGTTCGAGAATTTCCCAATGTTTTTCCAGAGGATCTTCCCGGATTACTGCCAAGTCGTGATATCGACTTTCGTATTGACCTCATTCCTGGAGAAAATCCTATTGCCAAAGCTCCTTACCGTCTCGCACCGTCCGAAATGCGTGAACTCTCAACCCAACTCCAAGAATTACTTGAAAAAGGCTTCATTCGCCCGAGCACCTCTCCTTGGGGCGCGCCAGTCCTTTTCGTCAAAAAGAAGGATGGATCGTTCCGGATGTGCATCGACTATCGGGAATTGAATAAGTTGACTATCAAAAACCGCTATCCCCTACCTCGTATCGACGATTTGTTTGATCAGCTACAAGGCGCTACGTGTTTTTCGAAGATCGATCTACGTTCAGGATACCACCAGCTGCGTATACAAGAGGAGGATATATCTAAAACTGCGTTTCGTACACGTTACAGCCATTAAGAATTCGTTGTCATGCCTTTTGGTCTAACAAACGCACCAGTGGTTTTCATGGATCTGATGAATCGTGTGTGTAAACCATATCTCGACCGTTTCGTCATCGTGTTCATTGACGACGTCTTGATCTATTCCAAATCGAAATCCGAACACGCGCAACATCTACGTTTGGTTCTCGAGTTACTCCAGGGGAACCAACTCTATGCCAAGTTCTCCAAGTGTGAATTCTGGTTAGGGGAGGTTCAATTTCTGGGTCACATTGTAAATAGTCAGGGTATTCACGTCGATCCTGCGAAGATTGAAGCTGTCAAGAGCTGGGTTACGCCTAAGAACCCGTCAGAAGTCCGTTCTTTTCTCGGACTAGCGGGCTATTATCGATGATTTATTGAAGGATTCTCAAAGATCGTCGTACCGCTTACCTCTCTTACTCATAAAGACAAGCCTTTTGTTTGGGGAGCTAAACAAGAGACCGCCTTTTGAACCCTTAAACACATGTTTTGCAATGCTCCTGTTCTCACATTGCCCGACGGAAACAATGATTTCATTGTCTACTGTGATGCTTCTAACCTTGGTCTTGGTTGTGTGCTCATGCAACGAGACAAGGTCATAGCTTACGCATCTCGTCAGCTCAAAATCCATGAGAAGAACTATACAACCCATGATCTCGAGCTAGGCGCGGTTGTTTTTGCATTAAAGATTTGGCGACACTACCTGTATGGTACCAAGTGTACGATCTTCACCGATCATAGGAGCCTACAACATATCTTTAATCAGAAGGAACTTAATATGCGTCAACGCCGATGGGTAGAACTTCTCAACGATTACGACTGTGAGATTTGTTATCACCCAGGCAAGGCGAATGTTGTTGCCGACGCACTTAGCAGACGGAGCTATCTGCTTAGCACTCGTAATGCTCAAGCCCAGCATAACCTCGAAACTCTCATCCGTGACGCTCAGCACGCATGTTTTAACGAACGCACCCTGAAGAAAGAAAGGATCTACCACGATGGAGCCCAACTTGTGAGCAAATCAAACGGGATATTCCACTTTTTAGACTGAATTTGGATTCCCAAGCGAACCGAATTGCGACACATTCTGATGGACGAAGCCCACAAGTCCAGATACTCTATTCATCCCGGTGCTGACAAGATGTACCAGGACCTTCGTTATAAGTACTGGTGGCCGGGTATGAAAAGGGATATCGCTCTCTACGTCGGAAAATGCCTAACTTGTGCTAGGGTCAAGGCTGAACATCAAAGACCCTCTAGCTTGCTCGAACAACCACCAATTCCCATGTGGAAGTGGGAGAGCATAGCTATGGATTTCATAACCAAGCTTCCACCCACGTCATCAGGTCACGACAACATATGGGTTGTGGTCGACCGATTGACCAAATCAGCTCACTTTCTGCCCATACGAGAAGACTACAAGGTAGAACGATTAGCCCGAATCTACACCGACGAGATCATTTGTAATCATGGGACGCCTCGTGACATCATCTCTGATCGTGATGCTCGGTTTACTTCACGATTGTGGGAAACGTTTCAAACGGCACTCGGTACAACGCTTAATCTAAGTACTGCTTTCCACCCACAAACCGACGGTCAGACTGAAAGGACGATCCGTACTCTTGAAGACATGCTCCATTCGTGTGTTTTGGACTTCGGTGGTAATTGGGATAAATACCTGCCATTGGTCGAATTCTCGTATAATAACATCTATCATTCTAGCATCGAAATGGCACCATTCGAGGCATTATACGGAAGAAGATGCCGATCGCCTATTGTGTGGCACGAGATCGGTCACTCGCAACTAACCGGTCCGGAGCTACTACAAGAAACGACAGACAAAATTTTCCAAATTCGAGACAACCTAGCGAAAGCTCGGGATTGACAGAAGGTTTACGCCGATAAAAAGCGTAAGCCCCGTGAATTTGGCGTTGGTGACCACGTACTCCTAAAGGTATCACCTTGGAAAGGTGTGGTCCGATTCGGCAAGAAAGGGAAACTCGCGCCTAGATATGTTGGACCTTTTAAGATTCTGGAAAGGATCGGAAAAGTCGCCTACAGACTCGAATTACCGGAGGAACTTAGTAATGTCCACCCGACTTTCCACGTGTCAAACCTCCGAAAGTGCATAGCCGACCACGATTTACATGTCTCTCTAGACGATCTACAAGTGAACGAAACATTACACTTCTTGGAAAAGCCTATCGAAATCATGGATCGCCAAACCAAGCAGCTCAGGCGCTCACGCATTCCTATTGTGAAGGTCCGATGGGAAGGCAAACGAGGCGCAGAGTTCACTTGGGAACTCGAAAGCGACATGAAGGCAAAGTACCCGCAGTTGTTCCAAGAGAAAGTCTAGATAGAGAAAGTCCTCACGTGATTCATGGCGGTTGTAGCAGCTTCCAGCTTAATTTCGGGGTGAATTTCCCTAAACAAGGGGAGGCTGTAACACCCCGTGTTTTCATAAGTGAAAGTCAAAGTCAAGGTCAAAGTCAACGACCAATTTCGCGCAACTTGACTTGTAGAAATGTCTTTATTTTATTTGTATTATGTGGAGTAAGTGTCGTTCATTGCAATAATCAATGAGTATTAATCATATTTCAATCGACCTAAGACTGTGAACTATAGGAAGTAACAATGCGATAAAGTTAATCAACTAACAATCAAGGTATGCTAATCGAATCGACGTCGAATCGCAACTCGAACTATGTATTTTACTTATTGTTTATACGTGTGTGTGTGCCTTACGTGTTTTCCTGTGCATGTTTATTTATGTTATGTTGTGGTAATCAAGCGAACTCAATCGAACTCGAAATCTAACTCGAATGCTATCGAACTCGAACTCGAATCACAATCGAACTATGATAGATGGTGGAGAATAGATTACGCGAGATACGAAGTAGTTGGGACTAAAAGTAATTTGACTAGGAAACCCTATCGAATCGCTCGCAATCGGAACCGAAACGTCAAAGATCGTCGCACCAAACACACCACCCAGGCGCCAATCCGCACGGACAGTCCATCCGCACGGACAGGCCATCCGCACGAACAGGCCATCCGCACGGATAACCGCCTGGGGAAGTGTTAAGTGCATCCGGCCAAGATTGCTATCCGCACGGATGACCATCTGGGTGATGTGCAATCCCCACGGATGACACTTTCCTCTTATGGCATCCTATAAATACACGGGTCACTCTCCAAACTTTCCACTTTTGGCAAGTGACGTCCGGCCAGCACGCTTTCTTCACCTTTCCTTCGATTTCTCTCAATCCAGATAAGATCTCGCCCTAAATCTTGTACTTTCTTGATCTATACGCACTTCTACACCTTCCTATCTTTTAAATATTAACTTCTAACCGTGAAATCATTAAGATTTGAGGTATTCTAGGATGACGTCATCATGAAGTTCCCATGAACTTCAAGTTTGACCTCATTCCACCAAGAATAACTCGAATCTGAACGGTTTCCACAAGATTTCACAGCGACTTCGCATAAATCTGAACTTTTTCAAAGGATAAAAGAGTTGAAAGAAATAAACACAAGTTTTCTCCTTCTTTTACACTCAAAAACGATAAGAATCGGATCAGTTCTAGTCTTCTACTCAATGTTAGCGATGCACTAGTCCTAAATCCGGATTCTACCCGCGAGACACCTGATTTCGGGTTAGACCTGAATGACCATTCTGAGCCGCCGACCGGCCAAGCTAGGGTGATTCCTGGCTGGCTTAGTCGTGCGGGTAAGAATACAATTCCGATTGGTTGACACGTAATCAGAACGTCTCGATAGAACGACAAAGGCGACCAAGGGTAGACGAATGGAACAACCAGAACGAGATGCTGCCCGTACGAACGGATGTCCGCACGGACAGGATATCCGGACGGACTGATATCCGCACGGACAGACTATCCGGACGGGTTGCCATCCGGACGGACCACACTTGGGACCCATATCCGAATAAGGTTGGAGTATCGACGAATGAATAATCCGCACGGACGACCCTCTGAATGGATTACTCTTCGGATCATGAGATACTAAGACCTTAAACAATTTCCAACATGTTCGTCCGACCGGACTACAATCCGCACGGATTGTCGTCGTCCGCACGGACTACCATCCGCACGGATTGTCGTCGTCCGCACGGACTACCATCCGCACGGATTGTCGTCGTCCGCACGGACTACCATCCGGACGGATTGTCGTCGTCCGCACGGACTACCATCCGGACGGATTTCACCAATTTCACCAAGTGACTCACCATTAAAGTCGTTGTCCGCACGGACTACCATCCGGACGGATTGTCGTCCGCGCGACCGACTTGAAGGGTAGATTTACTTAAATGTTTTCTAAATACTATAACGAAAACTTCAAAGGACAAGCCATCATACACAAACACATCCTTAGCATAGGAAGAAACAATCCACTCGAATAGTTATCCGCACGGATGACTAACCGGGCGGATTATCATTCACACGGATTGCTGTCCGCACGGATGACCATCCGGACGATCAGCTATCCTACCCACTCTCATCCTGTATTGTTTTACGCGCCACTTATCGCTACGTTATCGAATCTATTCAGGCTAACCGTACTCGCTAAAAGCGCTCCCTTCAATCCATTAACCGCTGTGAGTATACTCGATCCCTTTTTGCTTTAAGCACTTTTGGGTGTTACATACGTTACGAATATTCAAACTACAACTATCACACTACTCAAACTATTTGAACGCTAACCGTTAATGCATGCTATACGTGGCTTATGAATGCTTGTTTGTTATGTTTACACATGGAATGCTGTCTACCTGCCTTAGCAACGATAGTACTATAGTTTGGACTCAGCACCCGTTCACACGGGGGTTGTTAAGGATCTTTTACTTGCATGGATTACGGTGGTAATCATGTATGGCGAACTGCCTCAGGCAGTCAACCCGCAGTCATTGGTATCGATCGATCTATGTTGATAACTAACGTGCTTCATTTCACTATGTGTACGTGCTGGTTATGCGTAAACGAATTCGAACTCTATATGCTATTATCAAACTTGTATGCTCACCTTTACATTATATGTATTGACTTTATTTTAACGTATGTGACAGGTGCTTAGGAAGTTTACATGTTTAGCATGCTGTGAACTTGAGGCTAGGAAAGGTCTAGGATGCTCCCTGCGCTGTGATGAAATCGAAGCTAGGAAATGGGGTCCTAGAAACCAATAAATAAACTATTTTCGTTTAAATCTGAGTTGTCGGAACAGAATATTTGTCCTGGTGTTTATCTGTAATAATTTGTTTACTATTTGAGACATGGTATGGGACATGTTAACTTAAATTAAATGGTAATGATAGTTGTTATGGAAACTTCTGGACAATCTGTTTCGCTCAGTGCCATGCCCCGATGATTCCGCCATCGGTTGGGGTGTGACAGGACGCCCTTGACAAAATTAGACGAGTATTTTTTTTTGGGTGGTTCGGAGGAAAAAGCTAAATTGAATTGGGTGGCATGGGACAAAACTATAGCTCCGGTGGAATATGGGGGGTTGGGGCCTGGTTCTCTCAGGGATGCTAATTTAGCGATGTTAGCAAAATGGTGGTGGAGGTTTAAAACGGAAAAAACCGGATTGTGGAGGCGTGTTGTTTGGGCAATTCATCATAATTCGAGAGGTTGGAGGGATATACCAACAAAAGTTTCTATAGCTGGGCCTTGGAAGCATATTGTGAGCATCCGAAATATTCTTCTACAAGCCGATATAGATCTGAATAATGCATCATCAACAGTCTTGGTTAATGGCAGGAACTTATCCTTTTGGTTAGATAGCTGGGCAAATTCAATCCCTTTCTATATTAGGTTCCCAGATCTGTTTAAAGTTGAAAAGCATAAGGATTGTTTAGTACAAGACCAAATGGGTTTAAGTGGGTCACGCCGGGTATTCAGTTGGGCCTGGACTGTCTCGGCCCTGGGTAATATTGAAAACAGTCAACTAAATCAGCTTTTGGGCTTGATTAATGGGCTTGATGGCCTGTTTATGTCAAGTGGAGAAGACAAATGGCTGTGGAAACTTGATGGGTCAGGTTTGTTCAAAGTTGCAAGCATAAAAAGGATCCTAAGTGAGGTTAACCGTGTGCGGCCTGATAAAGTGTTTGAGTGGTGCAATTGGGTCCTGAAGAAAGTTGGCATGGTGGCAAGGAGAGCAGAGAAGGAACGATTACCGACTAGGTGTGCTCTAGCAGCTCGGAATATACCAGTGCAAAACCGAACGTGTATTATGTGTGGTGATTATGATGAGACCAGTGAGCACATTTTTGTTTCAAGTCAATTTGCACAAATGATATGGCAAAACGTCGCGACCTGGTGTACGATCCCCCCGATTATTGCATTCAAAATAAAGGATATACTCACACTACATGAGTTATGTTCGGGTTCAGCCAAGAAGAATAAAGCGTTATGTGCGGTCATCCTGGTAACGAGTTGGAGTATTTGGAAGTCGAGGAACGAAGCCGTGTTTCAGCAAAAAACACCGAATACGACTAAGATTCTGGACGAAATTAAAGCGGTGGCGTATCTTTGGGTGAAGAACCGGGCAAAGTTGGTGTTTCTAACATGGGAAGATTGGAGTAAATTCAAAGTTGGTGGCTAAGTAATTTATGTAATTTTCGTAATTTTGCTTATAATTGGTGTAAAACAATTGTATGTATGGTGGTAGCACCTTGCTACATTGAATAAAATATTTTGTCGGCCGTTAAAAAAAAGTATTATTAGTGTACTGGATCATAGTTGACTGAGTGATGCTCTGGATGATTATCCGGAGAGGTACACTTCTCCATCAAATAAGCACACCAATACTTCAATACATTTATAGTCATGACCCATAATTTAATACTGAATAAGACAATTAGTGAGTAGTTGGCTTTACTGAGTAGTTGGCTTAACAATAGCCGTCAACATGACTACTAATGGGTTGTGCGAAATGTATTTTCAAAATGGTGTTTATAGAATGCACTATGTTATTGAAATCGTTCAGTTTTATTTTTTTGATTTTAGCAACGGTTTAGTTCAGTTTTTGAAACAACATGTGGTAAGATTAAAAAAAAGTATAATCTAAAATTTAAGAATCTATCTTGGATGTTTATATATACATTATTATGTTTAACCTTTCATTGATATTGTTCACATAAACTTAACCTTTTAATCTATTTTTATGTTTCTTAAAAAAATTTTAAGACATTTTCTTCCATAATACTTTAACAATCGTTAATGTTAATTTTTTTTTTTAATTTCTTGTAGGCTAATAGATAAATCATTTCAAATATAAATAAACATGCTAATGTTTTTATTATAAATACTTAACATTCAAGAATAAAACTAATAATTCTTACATCAATATATAACAAGCATTAAAAGATGATTTTTTAGATTATTCAGTTCAGTTCGATTTTTTTTTTTGAGTTTTCATAAAATGCGAAACCATAACCGAACAGTAAATTTCAGTTCAGTTTTTTGGTTCGGTTAAATTAGTTTTTCCGGTTTCGATTCGATTTTTTCGTTTTTCTATTCACCCCTAAAATTAGTTACATCACCTCTTTACTTTACTTATTTTATTAAGGTGTGTTAAGCATTAAGGGTATACGTTTAACTTCTCCCGATTTGAACTCTGATATTACTCGTGACAAAATCAGAAAACTTAACTGATGTCGTATTAATCTTTTTTTTTTTTTTTACATTTGTAGTGCATAAAAGATATTACTTTCTACCAATTGATGTATATCTGGAGAAATCTCCACTTGATAAAAAAGATATATCATGATTTATATAATAAAAGAAAATGGAAAAAGCAATTGAAATGATAAGTTTTGAATGAAATACATTAATAAATTAATACAATAACACATATATACATATACATACAATAATATAGTTAAACCAAAAAGCTAAAAATATCTTTATCAAGTGGTGGAGGGTTTGCATTTCTCTTGAGAGATGCAGGTTCGACTCCCACTTGGTGCAGAGTGAGACACTGGTGGGCAATGATAGGAGACCCAGGGAAACCTGGGTTGGATCCTTGAGCCAAACGGGTTTTACCGGTAATTTCACCGTCGTGCCTACAGACGGGTGGGTTACCGGGTTTTCCCCGGAATTGGTGGTGGACTCGGGTTACTCTTGGAGTACTCCGTTTGTCCAGTGGGTGTCCCGAGAGTGCTCGGGATTAAGTTTGTTGGCCGTTCAAAAAAAATCAAAACAGATAAGCAGTTATAACTTGGAAAAAAAAGTAGTTTTTATATTATTTAAATTTTAAAACCAATTTTATACCCGAATGTCTATCTGATATTTTCTTTTGTTTCACTGGCTCTAGCCCAGTGGCCAGGAAGCAATGAAGATTCGGAGTCTTGACCGAGAGGTCACGGGTTCGAATCCGAGCGACCGCCCGAGTTTCGAGTATGGTGCAGAGTTCCCGCTATGCAACTACAAGCTCCCAGGCAACTGGGTGGGCGGTAGGCCAGAAATTTCTCGGGGAACGCCGAGCTCTTACTAGCTTGGGTCCTATGCATGCAAGGCCCTTGTCCTAGTGGGGCGGTTGGGGCACCTAGTTGGGGTGCTGTTGGGATTCGTCTCAAACCAAAGCGAAATTCCACCGTTCAAAAAAAAAAAAAAAAAAAAAAAGGAAACACCTATCCAATTGCGCATGTTAAAGGTTTTGCCTTTTAATTTTATGCATAGTAATACAGCATTCAGATTCCTGTTAGTTGGCAGATGAGTAATGTCCTTAACTCAAGTAGTTGTGTAGTCAAAAGTCTCCTCGAAACCTACTTGTGTAGTCAAAGTCTCCTCCAACCCTCTACATGCATTGCATAATTGCAGAGTTGAATGTGACTTGCTACGAAAAAAAAAAATATTTAGACTCTCCCGTGACACGTTTTAAGATTTGGAGTTTTTTTTTTTTTTTTTTCCAAAACTAGTGATGGTGGAATAAATATTTACCATTTTAGTGTTCCTTAAAAATTATTTACCCAAATAGTGTTTTTGTTTATTTTATATTTGCCTTTTTCTTTTAACAAACATAATTAACCTTTATTTTTTTTCTATTCAATCAATTCACTTGCATTTTTATTCTTTTATTATACCTTTTTTCGATCAATCTAATATATTTTTTATGTAATCAGTCTATTAATGTTTTATTCTTTTATTATACATTTTTTTTTCAATTAACGCAATAAAGTTTTTTTTTTATAATCAATATGTTAATGTTTTATTTTTTTTTCATCATACTTTACTTTTATCAAGCCAATATGTTTTTATCTTCCATCAACATATATTCTGAAAGTTGACAAACATATAGTTTTTTTTTTTTATAATTAACCTATTAATGTTTTATTTTTTATCATACTTTTTTAACAAGCCAATATGTCTGTTTCTTCAATTAACATATATTCTAAAAGTTGAAAAAAAAATAATAAACAAGGTGTATTTAGAGTTTTTTTTATACAATTAACGAGAAGAAGTTAGAAGAGAAAAAACAAATTTTCTATCAAACGAAGTCACTTAAATTGGTGAGTTGGCTACTCCTCTATCTACTAATACAAAAAAAAAAAAAAAAATACAATCAAAATATTACTTATGAACATAAGATGGGTGGATACGATTGCTCGGCCAGAAAGGGCATGAGCAACTGAAATGAGACATATCATCATGCTAATTAAGTTTAAAGCTTTGATCACCACATCCATCTTTGATAAATAGTTTTCAATAATTTTTTTATGTTGATTAAAAGAAAAAGTAAGTAGAAAATAAATAAATAAAGTATTGGGTTGATTGAAAGAAATGGTATAATAAAAGAAATAAAATGCAGTTAATGGATTGATTGAATAGAAAAAATAATTAAAGGTTTACTATGTTGAATTATTGATTATAAGAAAAGGAGAACATAAAATTAATAAAAACACTATTTTGTTAAATAATTTTCAAAAACACAAAAATAGTAAATAGTTTTTTAATCAACACTAACACTAGTTTGAAAAAACTCTTACCATCTGACTATAAACTTTATCACATTACATCATCTTATACTGCTTTATATAGCAATCTTTCATTACAAGTGTCTTCTACTGTTTTGTTTTTTGTTTTTTTTGTTTTTTTTGTTTTTTTTTTACAAGTGGGTAAGCTAAATGTACCAACATTGCATGCAATACATTTAAATGTTACATAATAGTCCTTTAAATTTTAAAAAGTGGCTAGCTCCATTCAGTTTAGTTAAACTTTCCTTATAAACCCTAGACTTTCCAAACAAAACATTAACATTCTTTTAATCAATTACAGGTTGACTAGTGTTTCACTTAAAAGTTTTTTTATAACTTCTAAAATATGATTTTATACAAAGCGTTAGAGTTCTATGATTCAGAGTATCCTTTCTTATTTGATCTCTTTGAATTCCATATTCGAAGTTGCGATCGAATCTATTCATTAAAAAGAATCGTTTCAATACATTTCTTATGTACCTATGGGTGCTATGTTGGATTTGAATCAGATTTCGGAGTGACGTACTTATTTTTATCTACGTTTTGATATAGTTATCGCTTAAAATTGAGTTTTGCATGATAATGAACAAATCATCTAAGCACCTATGTACATATCAGTAAAGTTGTAAAGTTGCGACACATAAGTTTACCATAAGGTTTCTTTTTGTTATGTAAAGTTTTGAATATTATCGTCTCTGTCTTAACGTGTGAAAATTCATTTTATTTTACCAACATTTTGAATACACCGGTTTGGTACCGGCAAACGGAGAAAAGTGGTACCGGTACCGAATACACCGGTTCAATACTGGTACCGAAAAACGGAGAAAATTGGAACCAGTATCGGTACCGAATATACCCGGTATGGTTCGATACCGGTAAGTAACTGGTACCAAATGCTCATCCCTACACGAATGCATATCAAATTTGCAAAATTATCATAATTACTCTAATTATAAAGTTGATGATAATTACTCTAGAGTAATAACGTAACTACTTTAGTCTAGTTACGTTATGACTCACTAGTTAGATCGTTACTCTAATGTAGATATTTAATTACTGTAGTGTAGTTATGTGCTTGAGTTAAATGATAATATGGTTACATAATTACATTAGTTATAAAAATGAGTTTTTTTTTTCTAAGCTAGTGTTAGTGGAAAAACTATTTATCATTTTAATATTCATTGAAAACTATTTATCAAAATAGTGTTTTTATTAATTTTGCGTTCTCCTTTTCTTTTCATCAACAGAGTAAACTTTAAATTATTGTTTCTATTCAATCAATCCATGGTCTGCATTTTATTTCTTTTATTATAGGGTGCTACTTTCTACAGTTTTCCTCTCACAAGGGGGTATAATCAGAAGGGGGTGCATATAGAATGAGCCCGGGTGCTACTTTCTACACCCCCTATTTACTTTTTTCACCTCTCCTCTCACAAACTTACAGGTGGGGCCTGCGTGGGACCGACAGTTTTCCTCTCACAAGGGGGGGGGGGGGGGGTATGATCAGAAGGGGGGGTTGCGTATAGAACGAGCCTACCCTTTTCTTCCAATCAACATAATATCTTTTTTTTTCAATCAACCTATTAATGTTTTGTTTATTTTCTACCTAGTTTCGGCACTTTTGCTATTTTAGTCCAAATCTCAAACTTTTTAAATCTGGGTCCCTGTGGTTTCACTTTTATTGTCATTTTAGTCCAAAATTCAAAAACCCTCTTTTTTGACCGTTGCAACCTGCCTATTTTGTCTTTTTGTTCAGGGACATTTTTGTCTATCTGATTTTAATATAACATATTAATAATTAATAAACTAAATTAAATATATTTAATTCCTTTATACCCTTTTAAATTAAAACAATACTTTTTTTATTAAAAAAAAACAACCTACACCCAACCCCCACCCTCACCCTACCTTCTCTCTTAGGCTAGTGGGTATGGTGATGGACCATCCTTGGAGGATGATCCGCCACTCAGGCGCCACGTCATAATCCTCCCAATGATGGTCCATCCTCCAAAACTAGAGGGCATGGGAGGATGGTCCTAGTCATAGTCCTCCACCACTTTTATGTTTTTTTTTTGTTTTTTTTAATCTTCAACTTTTTTTAACATTTAACAAATAAAGTAACAAAATATTTTCATTAATATTAAAAAACATTACATAAACTTAAAAAAAATTAAACTTAAAAAAAATAAATTTAAAAAAAACATAAACTAAAAAAAATAAACTTAAAAAAAATAAACTTAAAAATATCCTAATATATTAAAATAAGCTACTAGTCTTCGTCTTCCATGTCGTGGCCGGGTTCGTTTTGAGCGTTGTTCCAAATGTACTCCACCAAGTCCGCTTGTAGGTTATGATGTGTGTACTCGTTACGTAGAGCGAACATGTTCAAATCTTGTTGTTCCCCACTAACTGGAACAGAATTTCCAGTAGACGCGTTTTCGTCGTACTCGCATATCGCTCTACCTTCGTCTTCAATGACCATGTTAGCCGTTGGGACGACCCTTCATCAGCCGGCATGAAGACCTGAGCCGCGTTCATAATCATGTTGTGCATAATACCATCCTCTTCCGAAGATGATGAATACCACGTAGACGAAGACGATGAAGACATGATAATTTTTTATAGAGAGATGGGGTGCTAGCGGGTAAAAAATGGTATAAAAATATATGAGTTTTTATAAAAATGGAAGAGGGGTTATAAAATGTGAGAGAGATGTGAGATTGTAGTGGGTGAAAAGTTGTGAAAAAATGTGTAAAAGAGGTGAGTATTTATAAAAGTGGGAGTGATTTGGGTGTTTTTTGGAATTATTACCGTTTGAAAAATATAATTTAAATTAGAATTTTTTTTTATAACGGTTACTTTTGGTCTTGGGCCCCACACTTTTGGACCGTCGCAATCGGCGAGAAAGGGACGTTGAGGACGGGACGTGGGGGGGGGGGGGGCACGGTGTTCAAACCGTCGCCGATCCAAAACGGACTGGGGACGACCCCCATACTGTGTAGTCTTATTCACTCTCTTCTTCATCCCTGATGTGTCTCTCTACTCTCTCTCCTCCCTGTCCACCAAAGAATTGATCATGTCTGCTGCTCAACCGTTCAATGTCTCTCTACTCTCTCTCCTCACACACAGCACAACAATAATATTACTAACCGTGGCAGCTCCGATGAGGCCTTTCTTGACGGTGGCGACGGTTGCTTTGACGGCTAGCGGTGGTTTTGTGATCCAGTTCTTCTTGAAGTTGGTTTTAGTTTTCTTGTCGTTCGTTATAGTTTCTTTTTTCTGCTATTTATATGGAGTTCATAAATAAAAACTAACTTCATGGTTGGATCAACATGAATGATTTAGTTAGAAGATTCACCTTGAAAAGTGTCACAAATGCAAACCGAATAAAGCAACGTAACCTGTGGGACTTTAAAATCAAATAAAAAATAAACGAAAAGCAAATGAAATCAAAAAATTGGTTATTGATAAGACGATATGCATTTTGGGTGAAAATATTCATACCCTAATTTCTTTAGTGAGAGTAACCTGTGGGATTTTAAAATCAAATCAGAAATGTGATAACCATCAATTTTAATTGATTATATACAAGGGTGAAGAAGAGGGATGAAGAAGAGAGAAAATGTAGGGTAAGGGTGGGGGTGGGGGTGGGATGCAGGCTGGTTTTTATTAATAAGTATACATTTAATGTAGATGGACAAAAACGTCACTGAACAAAAAGACAAAATAGGCAGGTTGCAACAGTTAAAAAATATGGTTTTTGAATTTTGGACTAAAATGACAATAAAAGTGAAACCATAGGGACCCGGATTTAAAAAGTTTGAGATTTGGAAAAAAAATGTTAAAAGTGTCCAAACCACAGGGACCAAAATGGCAGTTTACTCTTCAAAATATGTGTTGATTGAAGAAAAAAACATATTGGCTTGATGAAAAAGTATGATAAAAAATAAAAACCATAATAGATTGATTATAAAAACTATATTGCGTTAACTCAAAAAAAAATTATAATAAAAGAATAAAACATTAATAGGTTGATTATATAAAAAAACATATTGGATTGATTAAATATAAAAGGTATAAAAAAGAATAAAAACGCAGAGAGTGAATTGATTGAATAAAAAATATAAAGTTTAATTATGTTGGTTAAAATAAAAGGCAAATACAAAATAAACAAAAACACTGTTTTGGTTAATAGTTTTCAACAAACACTAAAATGATAAATACTTTTTCCACCAACACTACTTTAGGAACAAAACTCAACTTGTTCCTCATTTCCACTTATAAAAATGATTACTCTACAACTAGAAATATTTAACAAAAGTAATTATATAAAAGCAATTGCGCTAGTTATAAACATATAATTACGTTAGTTATATGTTGTAGAGTATTTTTGTAATTACTCTTCAACACAAGAATAGAATGAAAAATTCTAAAAAATGTCAATCAGTAATTACTCTGCACCACTAGAATCAAATGAAAAATACTAAACAATGATACGATTTCGATCAATAATGAACTATATGTAAAATCTAGTCAACCTAATTTGTAAAAACTAGGGATGAGTTCGTACCGTATTGCCATTGAAATTACCGATCTCAAACTTCTCCAAAAATGAGTACCGGTACCGAAAATGCTCAGTATGGTACGATAGTGTATTCAAAGTAAAAATGGGTAAAATATCGTATTGTACCAAACCAAAAGCCAGATCCTAAAAAAACATAAAAAATGGGTACCGGAATTCAATCGGTACGGTTCGATATTGGTATTTTTGATACCCAATACTGGTTGCTTATCCTAGCTTCAATTGATTGATTAATCTAATTTGCAAGGTTCAATTGAGCAATCGGTGATTCGCAATGATTCATTCTGATTCACAAACCTTCAACTAGTAGATCTCTGTTTTTAAGGTTATGCCACCGTGTGAGTTCTCTTCACCCCTTGCTTCACACGTTAAAAATAAAAAAAAAACATAAAAAGTATATGTAAATGGACGAGCTACATGCATGTAGCTCGTGAGTGTACGTATCTATAGCTCATATGAGGCATATATAGGTAGTTCACGAGCTACATATTTGTAGCTCGTCGATCTTTAGTGTGTGAGCGCGTGTTGTTTTTAATTGTGCCTTAACATGTATTTTATTCCTCTCAGAGTTGTGAAAATTTGAGAACTCCTTGAAAAAAAAAACAGGTTTTTCTTTTAGTTTTTTTGCCAAAATTTTTTAAAATTATGTAACTTTTAAAAAAATCATATATGAAAATTTAAATCAGTGTAAAAAAAATTACGCAAGTACACCCGCCGAAAATGGTGACGTCCTGTGCTTTTGTATAAAAAAACCCTCAAGTATATGGTAACATTCAAAAGAAACTCTTGGTTTTGTTTTATTTTTTAATAATCCTAAAGGTTTTCTAATATAGATAAGAGATCATGTACAAGAGAAGAATTTTATACGAAGTGTAGAAGAGAATCATGACCACACATTTGTTTTTCTCGATTTAAGGAGGGAAGAGAATTTAAGGAGGGAAGAGTATGATTGTCTTTTCTCCATTTAACTAGTTTCTCATTGATTTTCAAACGGCTATAACTTTTTCATACATTAATATTTTTTTTAAATACACCGTATTAACGAGCATTTCATTCTCTTTAATTCGAGCAGCCTATTGCTATAGTGTTCTTAAAAATAATGTACAATACTTTGAATACCCATTACGTGGTTACGTGATTTTGGATACCTAGTACCCATTACGTGATTTTGAATACCGAGTACATGACTGTGTGATTTTTTAATACCCATTACGTGATTACCCATTCAACATAAATCATTACGCATTCAATATAAATTAATTACGTGATTGAACATTCAATATGATTTGTTATAACTAATATAAATATAATTATGCTTATTACGTTATTACACATTCAATAATAAGAACTTGATTTTTATGCTTTATTACGTGGTTAAATCTCTAATATACAACATTATGTTGTTCTAATAGGTTGGTTTGGCTAATGTTTTATATATAATTTATCCTTAATATGTGATTATACCTGAAATATTAGGTATTCCATATGAAATATTATGTATTACATGTTTTGTTTATACTTAATTACGTAATCACTCAGTAGGTTTCACATAAATATTATAATGAAATCATGTAATCACGAAATGAGTATTTAAAATCATGTAGTCATGTAATAATACATAGTCAACTATTGTTATGTAATTACGTAATCACTTAGTGGGGTTTCACATAAAATACTATAATGAAATCAAGTAATCACGTAATGGGTATTCAAAATCACGTAGTCACTTAGTGGGGTTTCACATAAAATACTATAATGAAATCATGTATTCACGTAATGAGCATTCAAAATCCTACATTTTTTTAAAGAAAAATATAGCAACATGCTGCTCGAATTAAAAATAATGAAATGCTCATTAACATGATGTAATTTTTATAAAAAACATTAACGTATGAAAAAGTTATAGCCGTTTGAAAATCAAGGGGAAGTGGGTTTATGAGTCAACAATATTGGATTTTCCTACTTTACCATTTTCCCCACTTGTTCCCATGTTTTAGTTATGTGAATTCTATATTTCGGGACCACTTAATCTCAACCATTGATCTTGCAAATTAAGGCCCAAACTTCTTTCCTATACTTCGTATACTTCTTTCCTCTTGTACAACAACCTTTCTCTCTCTCTCTCTCTATATATATATATATGTGTGTGTATATAGGGGTAGGGGATCGCTAAAATGAAAACCACCTCTAGTTGTAAGAACCATGGGAATCACTTTCTAGCCTTTAGATCAACAAGATGGATGGATGAGATTAAAAGTAACAAAAATTAATATTAAATACATTTTGTCTTATTATGTCTTTAATATTTTAATCCAAAAGAGTAGTTTAGTAAAATAACTCTTTTTTATCTTTTTGTCTTTATTATTTTTTAATTACTTTTTTGTTTTATTATATTACTTTTTATTTTTTAAAAAGATTTTTTTATTAAAAGCATTTTTTAAATTCAGATTTTTTTAACAAAGCGAATTTTTTTTGCCCGCCGGTTTTTGGCGTCCCGTTTTACCGCGGCGTTTTTTACGTCCCGTTTTTTTTCGCGGCATTTTTATGCGCCACATTCATGCCCCTTGTTTTTTACGCGCCGTTTTTTCAAGCGTCGTTTTTTACACGTTTTTTTAACGCGCCGTTTTTACACGTTTTTTTACACGCCGTTTTTTACATGTTTTTTTACGCGTCGTTTTAACGCGCCGTTTTTTTAACGTTTTTTAACGCGCCGTTTTTTACACTTTTTTACGTTTTACGTTAAACTTTTTACGCTTTAAGTTTTACGTTAAACTTTTTACGTAATTTTTTTTACGTTTTACGTTAAAAATTTTACGTTTTACGTTTTTACGTTTTACGTTAAAAAGTTTACAGTTTACGTTAAAAAGTTTACGGTTTAACTTTTTTACGTTTTACGAAAAACTTTTTACGTTTTACGTTAAAAAGTTTCCGGTTTAACTTTTTTTTTTCAAAATCTTTTTTACACAAAAACGAACGCACCCAGAAAATCGTTACTCGGTAGGTGTCTCAGATAGTTTGCTATCATCATCGACACCTCAAAAAAAAAATCTAAAAAACCAACAAACAAAAATAAAAAAGAACGAGTGGATTCTTGAAAAAAAAAAACGAAGTTTTGGCTCAGATTTTCCGATAATCAGAGGCTGCAAAGTGGAGTTGCGGGTTCAAAAACCTACCCTCCACCATCCTTGCCGCGCCATCGTCCTTTTTTTTGTTTTGCATCATCACCGCCGATTCGAATAAGGCACCAGATTCAACCGATTTAACACATTCAAAAGGAACATGAACATCATTCAAACCCAGAAGGAACATGAACATCATTCAAACTGATTTAAACATTCAAAAGGAACATGAACAACATTCAACCCACATATCAGATCAAACCCACATATCAAATCAAACCCACATATCAAAAATCAAAGTTCATCAAAAAAGCACCAGATTCAAAGCACAAGATTCAAACCCAACAAAAACCCACATTCAAAACCAACAACATATTCAAACAGATTCAAACCAAACAAAAACACTTACCAACAAACCATCAAGAAAGTCAAAATCACAAGATTCAAACCCAGATTCAACGGAATCAACAGAATCAAAAAACACCAGATTCACCCACCCCTTCACCCCATCATTCGCCGCCACCACCGCCGTCGACACATCAACCGGAGACACCAAAGGGGGGTGTCCGGCCGGTTAACCGGCGCCGTCGGCTTTCCTCTTTCTCCCCGTCTCTCTGATCTATTCCGTCGTAGCACCACCACCAGACGGTGGTGGTGGTGGTCGGTGGTTCTTCAGCATGAAACAGGGGGTGGGGGCGGTGGTTGCGATGTGGTGGTGGGTGTGAGGTTGGACTTGGGGCTGGATGTCATCGAGAGATAGAGGGAGCAGGATGATGTTAGTTGGAGTTTTGAAGATGAAGACTAAATGAGAGAGGAGAGATGGGATATTTAGAGAAAGTCTGCAACTTTAAAAGAGGAGAGATGAGAGAGGAGAGAGGATAGATTAGACATTTAAAGGAAATGACCAAACTACCCTTTTCTGTGATTGGTTGAGAGTGGTTCTCGCGGTTCTTACAACTGGGGGTGGTTCTCATTTTAGCGGCTCCCTATATATATATATAGGGGAATGTTCATTTGAGAAGAATATTCTTGCAAGAAGAAAACTAAATTAATCTAGGCCCTATATTTTTTTGATCAATGGTTGTGAATCAAGATATTAGTGTTGTCCACTTTCAATTAATGTTTTAATTAATAAGGGTAGAATAGACAATATGATGTATAACACTATTAAATATTATAAAGGGTTACTCCAATCTCATTAATGCCACCATAATTTTCTCCTTCACCATCATTAATGTGTTGGGTCCTATACCAATTTTATAAGGAGTGACTAAATTATTTAAAGTGTTGTGTCCTACACATATAATATTATATGTCGTAAAATTATTTAAAAGTGTTGGGAACCTACACATTTTGTACCCTACACCAAAACATTGTTTTCTTGGTTTAGGAAACGTTGTTACTTGTTAGTATGGTGTAGAAAACGTTGAATATGTAGGATCATATGCATGAATGTTTTTATTGTGTAAGGTGTACAACTATTTTATAGAATAGACTCATTAAATGATTAGGGTTTATTAATTTAAATAGCAAAAATAAAGGGTAGACTAATTAAATGATTGGTTTAAATTACCTTTGTACCCTTTTATTCTTTTTATTCTTAATTTGTGATTCTTCTCATTTGAACTCTCCACTATATATATATATATATATATATATATATATATACATATATAGGGGAATGCTAAAATGAGAACCACCTCTAGTTGTAAGAACCGTGAGAACTACACCGTAGGGGGCGCGGTGGACCAATTTTTTTTTTCATAAACGTAGATGCATGTATAAAAACAACATTTGTAAAAAAAATTAAAAAAAAATGTCGTGTGTGTAGTTTTGAGCGCAACAAGTTTGTGCTTACGGGACCCGTAAATCTGGCCGGAAAATTTACGGGTCCCGTAAACACAAACTTGTGGTGCTCAAAACTACACCCACGACATTTTTTTTTTGAATTTTTTTTTACAAATATTGTTTTTATACATGCATCTACGTTTCTGAAAAAAAAATTTGGTCCACCTCGCCCCGGATCAAAAAGTTCTCGCGGTTCCTACAACTCGAGGTGGTTCTCATTTTAGCGGATACTTATATATATATATATATATATATATTCAACTTATTACTATTTTGATATTTTTATTATTTACATTATAGCACAAAATTATTTGTTACTACTTATACAATCACAAGTTTGGTTAAATGCCAATAAATATCTATGAGTTTTACACACTATTAAGTCGTCTAAACTCGACATCGATCTTACACACTATTAAATGGTCTAAACTCGACATAATAATGATGGTGATGGTCGACGTTCATGAGTTAACTAATTACACGGATGGTCTCTGTGGTTTGCGTAAATTGCATATACAATTACCGTCGCAACGCGCAGGTCCTGATTACTAGTTTTTTTTTCAAATATGACCGGTAAGAGTATATACAACCCCAACCTGCGCTATAACTCGACTGATGCGGAGTACAAGAACGAATTGTTTATGCAATATAACAAAGATGCATTCAATGCATCCCATTCAAGGTAAGGTTAATAGTTGAAAGCAGTTAATAAAAACTAGTAAATATTCTCGAGCGTTGTGGCGGCGTCTAAATGTAAAATAACTCGAGTTTATATCGTCTAATGAAAACATATTATATTTGACTTGACTCGTTTCCAAATAAAATTTATGTTGAAACGTCAACCAACTGAAAACGTACATAAAAATAAGCACAAAAACATATTATATTTAACCTGACTTAGTTGTGAAAGAAATTTATGTCAAAACCTAACTAAATTGAATTTATATCGACATCTAGATAAAAATAAGCACGTAAGAAAATAATGTTTTTAAGTTTTAGAATGGTTCAACACATTGTGGCGCGTCGAACCATAAGGTAACTTGAATTAATATCTTCTAATGAAAACGTATTATATTTGATTTGATTCGTGTTCTTACAACTCGCAAACCCGCAACCCGTCAACGTACCAAACTGATACAATTGTCACCCATAGATAATATAGTCAATATAGATGAACAAGTATAAGACCGTGTGTAATGGATAAGTGAAGTGGCAAAGATCACGCCGGAACACCACCCCTGGCGGCGTGATTCATTCAAAAAATGAATGGCGTATTTGTGGAAAGGCTCGGTCGATTTTGAAATGGCCAATAATAGTCGTTTTGCAACGGTCATATTTAAAAAAAATCCAATATCTCTATATATAAACTCATACTCACAACTCTCATACAAACAAACACATACCCATACCAACTTCACAAAATTTGAATTCCTCCACTTCTTCCTCATCTATAGCAAATTATTTTTTCAAAGAGTTTTTAGCCGATGACGGTGACATGACCGACGAGTGATGGAATATATCCGCAATATTTTTAGAAAGTTCAACAGTCTTCGCGAAAGGACAACGAGAGGTGCTTTGGGGCTTTTCAACAACATTGGCATTATGTGAGAAATCCTTGTCGTGTATTTACCAAAGAAAAAAATGAGAGATACTATGTGTTCTTGTATAATCATGCATAATATGATATTATAAGACGAAGAAAAAGCAATATATCAAATATTATATACCGGACGATGTTCAGCAATAGCCGCAAGCAACAATGGCTGAAAGAGTGAAAATGTGCATCAAATGCGTTCCCGACTAGCACATTACGCGTTAACGGTAGATTTAGTACAACATGCATGGTCGATTCAGTATATTCCAAACGAGGGTAAAGATGAAGCGGAAGATGAAGACGAGTATGACAAAGGCGAAGAGGAAAATTAAGACGAATAGTATTATTTGTATGTTTTTTTAATATTAATGTAATTTTTTTAGTGTAATATTATTTGATTTATTTTCCTAAAAAAGAAAAGAAATTAAAAATAAATAATTTGTAATCATTGCAAGAGGCATTATGAGGCATTATACCACTACGCTACTTTTGAACTTCAAGCCCCATAATGCTCCTTGCTAACTAGGACGCCACATGTCGTATAATACCCAAGGGAGAGGCTTGAACTTCAATCCCCACTACATATGTTTTTACATGCAAGAACCATGTTTACAAATAAATTAATAAGGTATTCGCTCAACCACACGAGAACCTATGTGGATGAGAAAAGTACATAGTTTTAAAACAAACACGTGGGTCTCTTTTAAGACCCTTTAAGGGATTTTTGAGACGACAAACGTGAAATGAAAGACTTGATCAATAAAGCCTAGTGGTTGTTCCGTGAAAATGGTTTTTGTAATATGCATGTTTAAGAAACCATTTTTAACATATAGTTAACGAAGATGGCATTTGTGTATAACGACAAGAGATGGTATAATGAATTGTTGTGAAATGCCACAAGCTTGGGGTCTTAGATGTTGGATTTACTCGCATATAGTTCAAATTAAAACATTTCATTCAAACCCAACAAAAAATTTAAGTCTATACAACCCAATTAATGCAAAATATAGGAACGTTGTCATACTACATCGAATATTAAAAAAGGATGTCAGCCACCTGGGGATCTTTGCCGCATGCTAGCCTCTCTCTCTCTGCTAATCAACCTGATGTGCATACTAAAAGTCAACTATGCTGAGTGAGATCTAGTTAATCAGGGGACTATAAACTTTGACAAATAATAGTTATTAAACACTATATGCAATTAAGCACATACACATGCTCACTATGCAATAGACTCTGCTCTATAAATGAATGCAATTTTATATTGTAACTATAACATGCATACTAATCTCTACGTAATTGATCAATTACTGACAAAACAACAAATGCATTGCCTTTTTATCATGTCCCATATGTCACTGCTTGTATCAGGACCCCATAGGTAACCACATACACCTATACCACGGCCCCTTAGGTAAATTCTTATGTCGCATGCATACTATAACACTTTACGCTTTATCACCTTAGTACTGTAAAATGTTACTACTACTTTACTTTAGCAAATTGTAGTAATCTTTTTTGTACTTTAAAAGCATAACACTTTACTTTGAGAATACCGTGAGTATGCACACCATTCGAAACAGTACTATACAAGGGGTCTAGAAACTCGGTTCTTTGCATTTTATTCGAGCAACTATAAACTTTGACAAATAACAATTAAGAACACTTTATCCAATTAAGCACCTACACATGTTCACTATGTAATAGACTATATGGTATAACATGACTGCAATTCTATATTGTAACTATAACATGCATATTAATCTCTACGTGGTTAATCAACCACTTGCATAACAACAAATTTATCACCTTTGTATCATTTCCCCATAGGTCACATCCTGTATCATGGCCCCATAGGTAACCATCTATACCACGATCGCATGCATACTGTAACATTTTATACTTATCACTATAGCACTGTAAAATATTACTATTACTCTACTTTAGCAAACTCTAGTCATTTTTGTCGTATTTTAAAAATGTAACACTTTACTTGGAAAACACCGTGAGTATACACACCGCCATTGTAAGATAGGTCTAGAAACTTAGTTATTTACAGTTAATTACTTCTTGCTACATTCTCTAAGCTAGAATGAACGTTGCATGATATGTGTAAAATTTAACACACGAGAGAACTCATCACCTAACAATCAATTTGGTAACATAGTCAATAACACGGTGTCGTAGCACAGCTGCATAACTTGCGGTAGGACTTATCAAATATGTTAAGTGAGTGTCGTAGTGACCGCTACCGACACTCAAGAGTGTCATTGGCTCCACGTGTCACCATTCATCAGAATGCCTTGGAACCAGTGTCGTCTTCCCCACTGACCCCTGACAGTCACATAGAGGGTCGCATTATGAAGGTTCAATGACGCAAACATGGAAATTTATTTGGTTTAGTCCGTCTCCAACCCAAAATCCCAACCTTTTACTTTTAAAATGTTTGTTTATATTCCATGAATCAAGAACTAAGGTTTTTAGGCTCAATAACACGTAAAATCTAACCTTTATCGAAAAATCTCAAGTTTTACCCAAACACCCCCATTTTCATTAAAAACAGAGACTTGGATGGCGATTCTTAACTGGATTATTACCAAAATGTTGTTGTGATGATTCTTAACCGTTTGCTAATCAATTTTAAGCTTCAAATTATGATTCCTTTATCTTGGGATTCCTTTTCTTCAATTTTCTCTCTCTAAAACCCCACTTTCTCTATCTAGATTTTGGTGAAGATGATGCATATGTGTAACACCCGTCTAAACTTTACTTGAAATTAATAATGATTCATACCATTTTATATAAAAGATATCTAAGTTATAACATAAATTCCATAAGTACAGTTCAAAAGTAGCAAAACCTTAGTCAACTAACGACTAAGTCAAAGCATTCAAAAGTTGTTTAGCAATTTGTTTACATCCCATAAACATGGTCTATTAAGGGTTAAAATATTGCGGAAGCTTCAAAAGTCGTGTTCGGTTCTTCGACATTTGCTTGATCACCATCCGTAAGTTCACATAGTCACCTAATGTCAAAACCACATCAAATGTTAATTTTGACAATATTAAAACACGTATAAACGAATTCAGATAACAAATTAATGAAACACAATTAAAATTTCCGGATCAGGGTCTCTCGCGCCCCGCGAGAGACTTTGTGATAGTTTACGCGGGCCGCTAGAAGGCCTCGCGTGGCGCGACCGAAAACTGCTTCCCTTCGCGTGGCGCGGGGGAATAGGTTTTTCAGCAGGTTGTGTTGTTGAGCTGCATTTTTCTACCAGCTCCGAAAAACTCAGATTTTAACTTCAAATTAGCATATCTTTAGACTCGTGAGTCCGTTTTAGGTGATTCTTTTTCCTATACGTCTGTAAATTCATTATCGACGTGCCTATTACAATTATCATACCGAAAAATTTATTTACGGACCGAAAAACTATATGTCCTTATGCATTTATTCGACCCATTCTAACTTTAGCCATTTTACTACCATTTAACTAGTATGTTTATGGCGCCTTATACCCAACATCCAGGGCTTATTATCACCCGCATTTCTTTACCAATCTTTTGGTTTAATGCTCTTGTGATTGTTATCGCCATTTTAACTCTCTAAAACACTAGCGCAACAATTTACACAACTAATCGACCCGTTTGGCTCATCTTGTGGAATCCTCCAATATGATGACTACCAAACGATTTCTTGTCACTCTTAGCCTATTAATTCAAGTAACGATCATGGTCGCTACAATCGACACCATAACTAACCTACAATAAGACTTCGCTTAATTTAACAACAATTTGTTTAATGTAACGGGTCAAGTTACGTACCTTTAGTGCACACCCTTCAAACGTGAATCGCCACCGGCTTGTCCACTCGACGCTCCGGTATCTTTTCCTATAGAGTTCAATCACGACTTGTTTAGAACTCCATTTCAACCATATATCGCATAATTTTGTCAAATCATCACAATCATGCGTCTAATCTTTAAATTTCAATTTCGAGCCTTCTTTGGGGCATTTTTACAAACACTTAATGGGCAGAATTTAATATCATTCATATTCAAGTTCATGGCTTGTTATTTAGCTAAACTTAACATCAATGAAGCTTTCATATAACATTTAAACATCATCATTTCAGAAATCGCTTTCTATGACCCGTATTACACTAGAATAATCATTCTAAACCTTAGTGTTTACTAGTTTCCCACAAAACCCATGAATCACCTTCAATGAGTTCATGAGATTTTCAGGAATTAGCCATGATTTCGCATGTTATTGTCTAGGTTTTTACTCCTAGACACTATATCAACCCTATTCTACCCAAATAGCAAACATGCAACATCAATTTTCAGATTTCCCAATTTCATGAGAATTTCAAACAGAGAATTAACACCAAATTTTACATACCTTGTAATCCCCTTGTGATGAGGATCACTAATCTATGCTCGATTTTCGATTTTAACTTGATTTGAGCCCTCAATTTTGTGAATTATGTGATGAACTAGGGCTTGGTGAGAATTCTGGTCGCCCCCTGCGTCCCATGTACGACCAGGCACACTTCTTGTGTGTTTGGTCCTTATTATTTTTTTTTATCAATTCAAGTTTCAGATTTTACAACATAAACCCCTCCACTTTTGGTTTATCTTAGAGTTTGGTAATTTTAACCCTATTATAAGTTATTTCTAGACTTGTAACTAACTAGGTTAAAATTCCTAGTAAGTAAATTCTTGTTTATTTATACTTTATAATTCAATATAAAGTTTTATATTTTCGGGGTGTTACAAGTCCACCCCCCTTAAAATGGGTTTCGTCCCCGAAACCGAATTACGTACTAAATAAAGCAGGGTAGAGCCGTCGCATCTCCTCTTCGGACTCCCACGTAGTGTCCGAGCCTTTCCTATGCTCCCACTTGATCTTGACTTGATCGATTTGTTTGTTTCGCAAGTGCTTGACCTTCGATCTAAAATCTCCACTGGTCTCACCGCATAATTCAGGCTATTATCCAATTCGATATCATCGTAATGGATATAAGCTGTTTCGTCCGCTAAACACTTCCGCAATTGCGACACGTGAAACGTGCCATGTATTCCACTCAATTCTTCCGGTAGCTCGAGGCGATAAGCCACCTTGCCAATCCGCTCGATGATTTTAAATGGCCCAATAAACCTCGGGCTTAGTTTCCCCCTTTTTCTGAATCTGATAATGCCCTTCCATGGGGAAACTTTTAGCATAACCATATCACCTATCTGAAATTCAACCGGTCTTCGTCTTTTGTCGGCATAAGACTTCTGTCTATCTTGGGCCGCTTTCAAATGGGCTCGTACCACTTCAATTTTCTCATTAGTGGTTCGGATTATATCAGTAGGTGCTAGTCCTCGTGGACCCACTTCTCCCCAACATACCGGAGTTCGACATTTTCTACCATATAACATTTCATACGGGGCCATTTTAATGCTCGCGTGATAGCTATTGTTATATGAAAATTCGACCAAGGGTAGATAGACATCCCAACTACCCTCGAAGTCAATAATGCAAGCCCGCAGCATATCCTCCAACGTTTGTATTGTTCTTTCACTTTGCCCATCCGTTTGTGGATGGTAAGCGGTGCTAATGAACAGTTTAGTTCCCATTTGTTCTTGGAATTCACGCCAAAAATTCGAAGTAAACCGAGTATCTCTGTCTGACACAATGGATATCGGTACCCCATGACGTGCTATGATTTCATTGGTGTACACCTCTGACATCTTCTCGGATGTATAAGTCTCATGAATCGGAATGAAGTGAGCACTTTTCGTCAATCTATCCACGACTACCCATATAGCATCAAACCCGCAGTTGGTTTTGGGCAATTTGGTCAACAAATCCATGGTGATTTGTTCCCATTTCCAAACTGGGATGTCCAATGGTTGCAACTTACCATGTGGCTTCTGGTGCTCCGCTTTGACTTGCAAGCAGGTCAAACACTTCTCCACATGTTTCACAATATCCCTTTTCATCCCGGGCCACCAATAGTTTTGTTTTAAATCATTATACATCTTGGTCGCCCCCGGATGGATGGAATAACGGGACTTGTGAGCTTCTTCTAGTAGAAGTTTTTTAACTCCTCATGTGTTAGGAGCCCAAATTCTATTGAAACGTGTTTTCAAACCGTGATTGTCTACTTCGAGATCTTTAACTTGGCCCACAATCCTTTCCTTTCTCCAGTTTTCCGCCTTTACTGCTTCATCTTGTGCCTCTCGGATTCGTTCAAGTAAGCCCGAGGTTACAATGAGTTGCAATGATCGTACTCGTATCGGGACATAATCTGCCTTTCTGCTTAGGGCATCCGCCACCACGTTTGCTCTTCCGGGGTGATAGTATATTTCACAGTCGAAATCCTTCACCGTTTCTAACCATCGCCTTTGTCGCATATTTAACTCCTTCTGATCGAAGAAGTATTTCAAGCTCTTATGATCGGTGAATATGGTGCACTTTACCCCATATAAGTAGTGCCTCCATATTTTTAATGCAAATACCACCGCAGCCAACTCGAGATCGTGCGTGGGATATTTCTTCTCGTGTATCTTCAATTGCCTCGAGGCATAAGCTATAACTTTGCCCCGTAGCATCAAAACGCATCCGAGCCCCGATAGTGAAGCATCCGAATAAACCACCAAGTCTTCGACCCCGTCCGGCAATGTTAGTACCGGAGCTTGAGTTAACTTCTCTTTTAGCGTTTGAAACGCTCTTTCTTGATCTACACCCCAAATGAACTTTTCTTCCTTCCGAGTTAGTTTTGTTAGCGGTGACGCAATCTAGGAGAAATCTTGAATGAATCTCCTATAGTATCCCGCAAGCCCCAAAAAGCTTCTTATTTCCGAAGGGTTCTTCGGGGGATTCCATTTTGACACGACCTCAATCTTTGACGGGTCTACTAATACTCCATCGGCACTTATGATGTGGCCAAGAAATTACACCTCTCGTAACCAAAAGGCACACTTAGAGAATTTCGCATACAACCTCTCTTGTCTAAGTGTTTCTAACACCTCTTGTAAGTGGTGTGCATGTTCCGCTTCATTTTTTGAATACACCAAAATATCATCGATAAATACGATGACTGACTTATCCAACATCGGTTTGCAAACCCGGTTCATGAGGTCCATGAAAGCCGCGGGTGCATTTGTTAGCCCAAATGACATCACGAGGAATTCGTAATGTCCGTATCGCGTGCGGAAAGCCGTCTTCGGCACATCTTCCTCCTTGACCTTTAATTGGTGGTATCCCGATCTAAGGTCAATTTTCGAAAACCAGTTCGCACCTTGTAGTTGGTCGAATAGATCATCTATCCTCAGAAGCGGGTATCGGTTCTTTACCGTGAGTTTATTTAACTCCTGGTAATCGATACACATGCGCATGCTTCCGTCTTTCTTTTTCACGAACAGTACCGGTGCGCCCCAAGGAGACACACTCGGCCTTATGAACCCCTTGTCAAGCAGGTCTTGAATTTGGGACATCAAATCTTGTAATTCCGACGGTGCGAGTCAGTACGGTGCTTTAGCTACGTGTTTTGCGCCCGGAATCAATTCAATCCCGAACTCTACTTCCCGTTCAGGCGGTATCCCCGGTAAATCCTCCGGAAACACATCTTTATAGTCTCGTACTACCGGTACATCTTCAATCTTCAGTGATTTTTTCTCGGGCTCATTTGCGTATATCATGAATGCCTTGTATCCTTGCTTCATAAGCTTGTGAGCTTTCAACATTGAGCATATTATGGGGTTGCCTCCTTTTTCGCCAAAGATAGTGACGTGTTTCCCGCTCGGAGATGTTAGCTTTATCTCTTTACGAAAACACACGACCTTTCCATGGTGCTGAGATAGCCAATCCATCCCAACGACTACTTGAAATTCCCCCATTGATATCGGGATTAGGTCTATCAAGTATTCCTCATCGTCGATGCTTAATTTGCAGCCTCGACAAACATCACAAACTATAAAACTTTTGTTGTCCCCTATTTCAACTTCTAAGGGCACATATAATTTCGTCAATACAAATGAAGGATGTCGAATAAATCCATGCGAAATGAAGGATTTATTCGCACCCGTATCAAACAATACACGTGCTGGAATTGAGTTAATTGTGAATATACCTGAGACCACATCGGGTTCTGTTTTTGCTTCAGCCGCGGTAAGTTAGAAGGACCTAGCCTTCGCTTTGGGAGCTTCTGTTGGAGACTCTTTTGTGTCTCTCTTTCCAACCAACTCGGGGCATTCAGACTTTTTGTGGCCGGGTTGATAACATTTGTAACAAACGGAAACTTTTCCGGGACATAGCGATGCAGTGTGCCCCGTCTTCCCACATACCGGACACGGCTTGTCTTTGAAGCGGCACTCACCTTTGTGCCCCTTTCCACATACTTTGCAACTTGGCGACCCGCCTTTAGCCTCCACTTTCTTCCCTGATTCAGCAGTTCTAGCTTTCTTTGTAGGGCTTGGATTTACATCCTGTGCCCTTCGCTCACCCCTTTCAACTTGTTTCTTTAACTTGATTTCCCGCTCCCGAGCGGTGTTGATGATTTCTGTGAGAGTTTCATATTTTGAGGGAGTCATAAACTCCCGGTATTCAGCACTCAGCATGTTGTAATAGTAGTATATCTTCTGCTCTTCCGTGGTGACTAACTCGTCACATAATCTCAGCTTATCCATGAAGATACCCGTGATTTTATCAATTGATTCTCCCTTTTGTCTTAACTGGATAAATTCCTCTTTGATCCTATTGATAACTGCTTTGGGACTATGGTGTTTAAGGAACGGCACCTTAAACTCATCCCAAGTCATGACCCTTGCCGCTTCGGCTCCTATTTCCTTCTTTTTATTGTCCCACCAATCCTTGGCTTGGCCCCTCAATTGACCCGTTCCGTAAGCAACAAAGTCGCCTACTTCACAATGGGTCCGTTCAAACACCCCTTAGACATCACTTAACCATCTTTGGCATATTATCGGGTCGACCTCCCCGTTATAGATTGGCGGTTTACACGCCATGAATTCCTTGTACGAACACCCTTTGCGTTCTCCCGATTTTTCTTTTATAAGGTTGACACTATCTTCCAACCTTTTGACTCGCTCTTCAACAAGCGACAACACCGTGCTTTGAATTTTGTCTATAAACCCAGATAGACTACCTTCAATTGCCTTCCCTACTTCTTCGGCAATTATCTCTTTCATTTGTTCGGTGCTTGTGCCCGGATCATCATCGTTTCCATTAGACATCTTGAAACTGAAATGTTTACATTTAAACGTTAAACATTTCATTTATAACATTTCTTCATTTGTTTCGGTTTAGCCAAGTTCCCAGCTTGCTTTAACCGTTCACATTTGGTGCACTTTCCGGGTTTGAGTGTGTTAACACGCTCTTCCCATGCACATCAATTCATTTCTCATTTCTTACAGAAGACATAATTTGTTAACATAATAAGTTAATTCTTACCGGACGATTGATCAAGCTTGAATCGAACACTTTGTTGACAACCTTAAGCTCTGATTACCAACTTGTAACACCCGTCTAAACTTTACTTGAAATTAATAATGATTCATACCATTTTATATAAAATATATCTAAGTTATAACATAAATTCCATAAGTACAGTTCAAAAGTAGCAAAACCTTAGTCAACTAACGACTAAGTCAAAGCATTCAAAACTTGTTTAGGAATTTGTTTACATCCCATAAACATAGTCTATTAAGGGTTAAAATATTGCGGAAGCTTCAAAAGTCGTGTTTGGTTCTTCGACATTTGCTTGATCACCATCCGTAAGTTCACATAGTCACCTAATGTCAAAACCACATCAAATGTTAATTTTGACAAAATTAAAACACGTATAAACGAATTCTGATAACAAATTAATGAAACACAATTATGTGATGAACTAGGGCTTGGTGAGAATTCTGGTCGCCCCCGGCGTCCCATGTACGACCAGGCACACTTCTTGTGTGTTTGGTCCTTATTTTTTTTATCAATTCAAGTTTCAGATTTTACAACATAAACCCCTCCACTTTTGGTTTATCTTAGAGTTTGGTAATTTTCACCATATTATAAGTTATTTCTAGACTTGTAACTAACTAGGTTAAAATTTCTAGTAAGTAAATTCTTGTTTATTTATACTTTATAATTCAATATAAAGTTTTATATTTTCGGGGTGTTACAATATGAGACTAAGGTTTCCATCTTTTCTGTATATAATAAGGATTAGAGGCCTAGAACCCCTCATGAACCTTCCATTTTGGGACTAATCCATCCATAGAAGTTTATACATAATTAACCTCATTATTCCTATATTTGAACTTTTCTCCATTACTTAATATTTTGGGGTTTTACACTTTGAGGCTTTGACAACAAGATCTAATGTGTGAGAGTAGCCCAATCCTAGAATTTGTATTGAACCGTGCTCTACGAGATGTGCTAAGTTCTGCCGATTCGTCAACATGATATTTAGTACGGAAAACTTCTTTAAGTCCCATGATGTGGGAGGACTCTTGTCAAGGAACAAGATCCCAAGTGTCATTAATATCTAAAGCCACTAATTCCTCATTGATGTCTAACAGACATTAAGGACTTTTTTGAGGTGCTTTTGAAACCATTAGAAGCTTTATTAGCAAAACAAGCAAGAGGAAGACCATTTATGCTAATTCGTGTAGTATGAAAAAATATTAAAATAGCATTTAAAAGTTTAATGCTTTGGAGGGTGATGTGTACAAAATGCAACATATAAATTACGTCAATAAAGGCATAAAACCAACCCCTTTTTAGTACTGACGTTGGAAAAGGCTCGTTTCTTTCTTCCTTTTGAATTTACAGTACCAAATGAGCTTAAAAGAACAAAAGGAATAAATAAGTAGCCAAAAACCAACACAAATACAAGAAGAAGGAATAACGTGTCCAGAAGCCACGGGGTCGTGTGGGGCCCTTTGCTGACAGTTGCAATAAATGAAGGAAGAGAAGAAGCTGGCCACGGGCCATGCCTAGTGGACACGGGGCCGTGGCCGGGGTACTGTTCTGACTATAAATATGGGTGCTTGGTTGTCACACCCCGATATTTTCACATATTACCGGTGGGCCCGGTGGGGAGTATCGTGACGTAGTTGATATCATCGTACTCAATATACACAATATAATAGCACAGCGGAAGTCAAGGGAGATAATTCCTATTACAAACCATAGTGTCCGAGTGTCTAAATAAAAGAATATACAGACTGGTTGTAATAGAGATCCACAGGCGGATCATAAAACAAATACAAGAAAACTGAAATAACAGACTTCAGGCATCTAAGGATTTGCAAGATCCTCTTATTTGACACTAAGTAGCTCCAGCCTAATTTCGAGAGGTACCTGTCACTTAGTCTTTGGAAAATACGTCAGTTTTCACTGGTAAATACAATTAACCGACTCATTTGAAAAGAGTTTATGAAAATTGATTTAAGTGCACGAAGCACAAACCATTTATAACTTGGGACAATCTTTATTAAAATCTTGTATACAGTTTTACATGTTTGCCATACATATGGGGCCGGTTTGGAAGCCGGTCATGATTAACCGACTCACCACTATAAAACCCACAAAGGAGTTATCCCCAACATGTGGGTTATTTAGCATTTGCATCTGTTAGGTGTATACCTACACCCCGTGCATAGGTCGTGGTCATTTTCAAATGAAATGAGCCGAAGATATCCAGGACACGGTCGTATTAACTCCCAATGTTTATGTTATCAAACAAAACAGATTAAACGGGTTATGTAAATTTATTAATCACAATCCGATTAAATGATTTCATACCCGACCAAGCGGTATTATTAAATGCCGTATCCCAAGCCCGTATAACGGAAAATAAGTTAAAAGTATTTACCTGAGCTAGATGTGAAATTAGTAACTCAGCCGTATATTTCCTAAAGCTTTATGAAAATACCTTCTACCGAAGCTACTTAATCTGTATAGAAGGTTTATTAACCTATTAGGATACAAACTGGTCTTTATTTAAGTCAAAGACTTAGACCGGTTAGTTTGAAAGATACTATTCGGTTCGAAACGCTAGATTAAGCGGAGACCGGAATAGAATGTGGTTTAGACCCGATAAGTTTGGATACTTGTATAATATGGGTAAACTAAACACATTCTGAATATTGATGTTTTAATGATAAGGTTAAACCCATTTGGCTAATTTATGTAAACTAGTTACATAAAATGCATAACGGGTAACCAAATGAATCATATACAGGTCTCATATGTTATTATGCTTAAAATATGTTAATACATCAGTAGCATGTTAACATATATGCCCAAAAAGTATTTAAAACCAATTTAAGTCCCGTAGGGGCATTTTGGTCATTTTAACATTTTAACATTTATAAAAGAGGTTTTATAGTAAGCTGATATTCTGGTCTTAAGTAATCAGTAAAAATATTTATTTTATCAAGTTACATCAGTAAGATATCATATATATGTGAGGTTTACCATTTATGGCCAAACTATGTCCCGAAAGGGTATTTTGGTCATTTCACATATGCTTTTAAAGAAATTTTTGGAAATCTGAGTTCATGACTTATACCTACTGTAATAATATTAAAATTTATTTATAAATTCAGTAGGTAACAAGTCTTAGGTGTTAATTATGGTTTTAAACCATACTACGCACCTAATTAGCGTAAAAATCGCTAATTTACGATATTAGAGAGATTTATGTGATTATGAGATTTTGAACAGCCTTGTATGTTTAAAATATTTTTATTTTTCAAATCAAGTCAGTAGAAAAAGGTTTGGTATGCTAATCACATGTAAATCTCATTTTATTAGTTAAAAAGGCATTATCGTCAATTAAGGAACTTATACAAGAACTCTATGATATGGTCAGATTATAATCTGATAAAAAATTCCAAAAATCCCTAAAATAATATCTTAACAGTAGGTAATGAGTTTTGGGTCACAATCCATGTTTAAACATGCCTTATGCAAGATAGCGTAATTTAATTAATAAAAAGTTCCAATTTACGATATGTTGCATAACTTTAGTTTGAGACCAGAAACTGATGAAAAATTTGCGGGACATACTTATATATCAGTAATAAAGCTTTTTGTCCACTCACATTTTCAAAAATCTCGTTTATATGATATAAGGGCATAACGGGCATTTATAAGCATATTAACGGAAACTAGCATATAATCCAATATACAAATGACCAGGTAATATAACTCCAGAGGGTATTGATGTGTGTAAAATGCAACATATAAATTATAACTCCAGCAGGCGCATTAATTGTAATTGCGAATTACAATTAATGAAGAGAGAGAGTGTCAGACAGGCACAAGCGGACACGGGGGCGTGCCCAGCCTTCTGTTCAGCCTATAAATAGGAGTGCTTGGTTTCATTTCAACTCATCCCTTGGCACACCACCTCTCTCACACTTCATCCACCACCCATCACCACCATAACACCATCATCCACCACCATCATCCATTGTCCATCGTAGAGTGTGTGAGTCGTCTCGGGATCCAAGATTGATCGTAAGAGTTCTTGACAATCAAGGCCATGTTTGCCTAAGTCTCTTACATCACTTGGTGAAGACAAAGTGTCTAGTATAATACTTTTTATTTCTAATCTTTTGCACTTTTTATTTGGTTTTGTATTAATGACTTTAATAACTAGTTACTTATGTTGAAGGTGATCTTTCCTTATCGTTTGTCCGTGGTGTCTTGGCATTATTTTACTGTCTATATAAAATAAAAGATTTTCACCATTCATATCTCCACGGTCTATATGGAGGTATGTTGGCTACCTGGTCGGGGGTTAAGGGAACGGTTTGGTAAAGGTCTTGCCATTGTTCAGCGTTTAGAGGTCCTGCAATGGACCTGGGTCAAATTTAGTAGGACCTCCTTCAATACTTCACGGTATTGGATGTCGGGGGTCCAAACTCTTTGATCCCCTCATAAGTTAACTACTATTAATACTATAACCCGGCTATTTAGGACTGTATCCCTGCTGACTCAGACTACTTAGTCGAGGGTAACGTCACCGCCAAAAGCGGGGCCTACCACAATACTGCATTAATAACTTAATTAATTATCTTCCAATAATCCACCCTTTTAGGATTGTATCCTTGCTGACTCAAACTACTGGGGTGAGGGTAACGTCACCTTCAAAAGAGGGGCCTACTACAATAACTAAGATAATCTCTTAACTATGTGCAAAAGTGCGGAAATAATCAAAGGTTATACTAGATACGAGTCGGAACCAAGTGATTCATCTTGTCTATCTGTTTTTTTATTTTTATTTTCAGCATTTTAGTTAGTTTTTATTTTTCTTAGTTTAAAATCTTTTTCTAAACTTTTTATTTTGATTAGACGTTGAGGATAAACCGGTACTAAAAGCTCTTGTGTCCTTGGACGACCTCGGTATCTTACCAACGCTATACTACGCTCACGATGGGTGCACTTGCCCATATGTGTGTTTAGTGTTAGTAAAATATCGTGTTTTATAAATTTAAAACTTGGCTAAAATAAGTGTTAAAGGGGCTTAAAACATACACCTAATATATATAACACTTCAACGCACATCAAGTTTTTGGCGCCGTTGCCGGGGAACACAAGGATTTTAAGAAAGTTAGGAATCAACGGCCTAATCATTTTTTCTTTTTAATTTTTTAGGATTTTCTTAGTTTTTCAGCTTCTGCAGAGCTCAGCACGGGCCGTGCCCACTGAACACGCCCCCGTGCTAAATCATTGGAACTGGCAATCCTGTTTTAAGTCAGACAGTAAGCTAAACACGGGGCCGTGCCCACTCAACACGCCCCCGTGCCCAAGTTTCAGTTACTGAAAACAGAACCGTTAAATCCCGGCGGTTGGTAATTTCTGACATAAACATGAGTGATAGTAATTGTTTTTACTTTCGGCACTCTTATGGTACGTGGTGTCAATTATGTGGAGGCGAACATAAAGAATTAAAATGTTACTTTCTAAATTATAGGCCCCACTAGATAGACCCACCGATTCCTTATAACCTTAAGAGGGGCGAAAGTAAAAATAAGCACTATTTCTCCCTCGAGTGCGCCCAGCCAGATATTCTAGGAGAAATGCTCCTTGACGAGTTATTTCAACTAGAAGAGCTAATTCTGAATTGGTTAGAAGAGCTTGGGAAGGACTTTATTGATCCACCCCAAGACAATAACCATGAAGAAATGTTGGAACCGCATTCCGACAACCTCGTTGCTCCCGAAAATACCTTCATACCTAGCAAAGACTTGGACGATAGTCGTCCCTGTGCCGATTGTGCCGTGAAGGACTCTCCATCGACTTCATTCGGTGCATACATAGACCTGAGCGATTCGGCATACACCTTCTTTAACGAGAGCCCGGGAAAGGGTTGGAATTGTCCACCTAGAATGAAAATAGGAATTACCCTCACCGACAACCTCTTGCGTTCTCGCCTTAGTCTAGGACAATTAAGGTATCTAAGGCACTTTGGGGTTGTTCCAACCAATCAGGAGCCACCCGATGATAGTAAGTTCCTTAAAAATCTAGACAACTTCATAAAACAGTCCCTCGACACGGGGCCGTGTCCAGCCAACACGCCCCCGTGTTCACCAAAAGATTCTCTTCTGATCAGTACGTCAGAATACGGACAAACTGTGTCAGAACTCCACCTGCACACGGGGCCGTGTCCAGGATGCTGTCGTTTTCTATAAATGCAGCCAAGAATTCTGCACATTTGGACCAACTTGGGACAGAGATTTGAAGGAATCTTCTCTCAACTATCCTAGGTAAGTCTAAAAGAAGGTTCCAACAACCCATCTTGTCCTTTCCTCTTTTAGCCATTTCCTTCTTCTCCATCTTTCTCCAAGAACTACCATTAAAAGTTTGAATTCTTCCAACTTTGTGGTAGGGATTGATGAGTTTTGTTCAAGGAATCTTGGTAAAAATATGTTATGTAACATTGTTTTAAGTTATTAATGTCTAAAAAGACCCCACAAGTTCAGAAAATAACTTAAAATTTCAAGTTTCCTTGCACCAAAATTCTGCAGAAAGATGAACACGGGGCCGTGCTCAATGAGCACGGGGCCGTGTCCGGTCACTGTTTCATAAAATAAACTATTTTTCAGTTTATTTCTTTAGGATGTCGAGTGAAAACAGCGAAACATCTTCCGTGCATTCATCAAACAGCCGAAGAGGAAGGAGGACCTCCGTTGAAGCTACACTTGTGCACTATGTGATAGCATTAAGGGAGGCTCTCGACGAAATGACATCAGTAGAGGAGGTCCTTATCGACCGTATTAACGATCTTATGGTGGGACTCGAAAGCAGCTTACAAGAAATTAACCTCTTGCACCAGAGGTTAAATATTCTTGTAGCACCCCCGATGGAACCAGTCCTCCCTCAACAGGATTGGAACCTGGCACTCGGAATTAACAACCCTACCGGGTGGGAAGATTTGCCAGCGGAACCTCCCGTGGAACACCAACAAGAGATCCCGGTGGAAATCGAAACTCCTCAAACCAATGCCAATGAGCCTTCTTTTCTCCTTCCAAGGGAGGTGGAGGAGTGGCTCGCCGACATGTGAGAAGAGCCGCACCCGGAAGAAGGAGTTCTAAAAAGCCTTGTCTAACCAAGATTAATAGCTTCTTGGAAATTTTGCTAATTAAAATAAAGTAGAGGCTAAAACTCCATGGTTTATTATTTCTTTGTTTTCTTATCTAGTTTAATATAAAATTAGGACTATGTAAGGTCTCTCTATGATGCAATGAAATGATGGTTTTTAAAGTTTGGATGGTTCATAATGAATAAAACACACTCATGGTGGTAAGGGATGAAAAGGGGAACGAGAAAAATGACCCCATGCACAAGAACAAGGCAGCCCGACGATTTTCTCCATTACAGAAGGTTCAACACGGGCCGTGTCCAACCAACACGGCCCCGTGCTGAACCCCCTGCAGAAGAATGCCCAGTTCAGGTAACTGGACACGGGCCGTGTTCACCAGACACGCCCCCCGTGTCCAGGCTTCTGTTTCTTTTCTTTAATTTTCGTTACTGGCACCTGAACACGGGGCCGTGTCCGGTCCCCACGGGGTCGTGTCCAGACTGCCAGTAACATAAATCTTTGCTTTTAAACACTATTTTACACATCTAATCAACCTAAAAATTTATTTTTGGGACACATTGAGGACAATGTGTAATTTAAGTGTGGGGGGATGCTAAAACCTTGAAATTTTGCAAGTCCTAAATACAAGCCTTACACAAAACTCTATTGGAAATGCTAATCACCCCAAATTTTTTCAAAAATTTTTTCATTTTTTACTTGTCTAGGTTTAACTCGGGAAATTCAAGTTCTCAAAAAGGTTATATTTTTACGAATTTACAACCGATAGCGTCGTGATAAAAAGAACCAACATAAGAAAATTATGAAAAGGCATAGCAAACTTAGTTAAAATTTGATTATATATACTTGATCACATAAAAACCCATTCCCACAGAAGTGAGTTTTGAGCCTTTATTGAGCATACAAATTTACATCTTTTGACTAAATGCTCATTTTTCGTTTCTTGTGTGAATAGCCGCTTGGTTCTTACGACTCTAGAACTTGCCATGACGATACATTCCCGGTCCTTATCAACTTAAACCCGAGTAAGTAAATGATAGAGGCATTAGGACTAACCCGTTTTTTTTTCTACACCATTATTTTTCTTTTTCTTTTACCACCTACCCAAAATCCCCCTAGTTAGCCCCTTTGAGCCTAAACCTTTTCATTTCATAACCCAAACCAAAAACCCTTTTACCCACCAAAACCCTTTTCATTTTTAACCCTTTGTTTTAGTAACAAGTTCGGTTTTTCGTATGGTCATGCAAAAAAAAAAAAAAAAAAAAAAAAATTGTGTTGATGATGAAGCAAAAGAAAATAAACAAACAAGTTCATAAAAAATAACCTTGTTTGAATAATAGCTTCATCAAAGTAAAAGTTACGAAAATAGAAAGTCCTACAAAAACCGACACTTGTTACGCTTTTTCACCCTTTTTCTACTAACCACTAACCCAACCACCTACCTTTAACCCAAGCCTAACCCTTCACCCACAAAGTCCTCTTGATATTTACAAAGGTATAAAAGTTAAAAAGGAGGAGGATTGATTGCTTGGCAAGCCTATGGTAGGAATAAGTTCCATGCCGCTCTCGAGTGATTCACTAAAAAAACACCTTCGGCCGAGTGTGAGTGATTTCTCCCGTGAGGTATGTGAACTTGTATATAAATGGAATTTTAAAAAGGCATGTTATGCCCAAATAAGTAATTTCTCCTATGAAACGTTCTAAATAAATCATTACGAATAGGATTGTAAATAGATAAAAATAAAACCCATAAGGAATCTTGGATATCCCGACACTCTACGACAAGTCCAAAACCTTATCTTCTACCCATTCCATTTGGGAGTGTAAGCCACATATTAAAGAGTTTTGCTTGAGGACAAGCAAAAGTTCAAGTGTGGGTGTATTTGATGTGTGTAAAATGCAACATATAAATTACATCAAATGAGGCATAAAACTAACCCTTTTTAAGTACTAATGTTGGAAAAAGAGTGTTTTTGTCTTCCTTTTGTATTTTCAGGATTAAATGAGCTTAAATTCACAAAAGAAGCAAAAAGACAGCTAAATCTAACATAAATACAAGGAAAGGAACATAAGTGGACTGCCCGACCCCTCAACGGCATCTTCCCAAGCAAAATAGAGAAGGCAGAAGACTGAACACGCCCCGTGCTCAGCCAGCACGGGGCCGTGCCCAAGAAGCAGCAGAAAAGACAAACCTATAGAAGCTTCTATTGCCCACCACGGGGCCGTGCCCAGTGAACACGGGGGCGTGGCGAAAGTACAGCAGGCGCATTAATTGTAATTGCGAATTACAATTAATGAAGAGAGAGAGTGTCAGACAGGCACAAGCGGACACGGGGGCGTGCCCAGCCTTCTGTTCAGCCTATAAATAGGAGTGCTTGGTTTCATTTCAACTCATCCCTTGGCACACCACCTCTCTCACACTTCATCCACCACCCATCACCACCATAACACCATCATCCACCACCATCATCCATTGTCCATCGTAGAGTGTGTGAGTCGTCTCGGGATCCAAGATTGATCGTAAGAGTTCTTGACAATCAAGGCCATGTTTGCCTAAGTCTCTTACATCACTTGGTGAAGACAAAGTGTCTAGTATAATACTTTTTATTTCTAATCTTTTGCACTTTTTATTTGGTTTTGTATTAATGACTTTAATAACTAGTTACTTATGTTGAAGGTGATCTTTCCTTATCGTTTGTCCGTGGTGTCTTGGCATTATTTTACTGTCTATATAAAATAAAAGATTTTCACCATTCATATCTCCACGGTCTATATGGAGGTATGTTGGCTACCTGGTCGGGGGTTAAGGGAACGGTTTGGTAAAGGTCTTGCCATTGTTCAGCGTTTAGAGGTCCTGCAATGGACCTGGGTCAAATTTAGTAGGACCTCCTTCAATACTTCACGGTATTGGATGGCGGGGGTCCAAACTCTTTGATCCCCTCATAAGTTAACTACTATTAATACTATAACCCGGCTATTTAGGACTGTATCCCTGCTGACTCAGACTACTTAGTCGAGGGTAACGTCACCGCCAAAAGCGGGGCCTACCACAATACTGCATTAATAACTTAATTAATTATCTTCCAATAATCCACCCTTTTAGGATTGTATCCTTGCTGACTCAAACTACTGGGGTGAGGGTAACGTCACCTTCAAAAGAGGGGCCTACTACAATAACTAAGATAATCTCTTAACTATGTGCAAAAGTGCGGAAATAATCAAAGGTTATACTAGATACGAGTCGGAACCAAGTGATTCATCTTGTCTATCTGTTTTTTTTATTTTTATTTTCAGCATTTTAGTTAGTTTTTATTTTTCTTAGTTTAAAATATTTTTCTAAACTTTTTATTTTGATTAGACGTTGAGGATAAACCGGTACTAAAAGCTCTTGTGTCCTTGGACGACCTCGGTATCTTACCAACGCTATACTACGCTCACGATGGGTGCACTTGCCCATATGTGTGTTTAGTGTTAGTAAAATATCGTGTTTTATAAATTTAAAAGTTGGCTAAAATAAGTGTTAGAGGGACTTAAAATATACACCTAATATATATAACACTTCAACGCACATCAGTATACTACAACATAATATGGTCTTAACGGAAGCTTAAAACATGGAAGAATTAAGCTCAATCGGGTCAGAACTAAAAGTCAAGCAAAAGTTAAGCTTTTGCGACTTTCGGTTGCGAACCGACCTTAAACTCAGAATTGTCGGGTTGAACGTGCCTAAACATGTTCTAATAGTAATTACTAAGTTATTAGAGTGTTAAAATATAATTTATAACCTCTGCATTATTAATTTTAATTATTATTTACAAATCTGTCCAGTTTGACTTTTTAATTAAATAGTTTGACCCGACAATTAACTAAGCAAACGAAATAATTAGGAGGTGTCCTTTTAAGGGTTAATCACCTACCTAATTATGGTCACATAACCACATTCATCTCGAATTATGGCTGGGCCATTTAAGTTTAAACCGAAGGTCAAAGTCAGATTACGATAACTTTGACTTTTCGGTTTTAAATTATAAAATTGAAGTAAAGAGAGGGCTAAGGTACTTACAAAGGGTCCTAGCAATCGTTTCTACAAGAACAAGCTCCCTTTTTGGCCAGGAAACTCCAGAGTTGAAAGTATAAATGATTTGAGTGAAGTGAGCAAAGAACAAGTGCAACTTAAGTGCCTATTTATCGTTGAAGTCCATGAATTTTGATCACTCCAGGTGTTATGGGGATGTTTAGGATCATCCCAGGTGTCCTAGTGGTAATCTAATACCATTTGCAAGCTCAAGGTTTCGAGTTTCAGGTGACTAAGGCGGTACAACAGGCTGCAACCTGCAGCTGTCAACATTTTGCTGAACTGAGCATCTCTCGCGGGCCGCGAAGAAGTTAAGGGGAGTCTTCGCGCCCCGCGACAACCTCAAGATCAAGTGAAAATTGTTTCAGCTTTGGCAGTTTCAGTCCCTGGTCCTTTGTAACTTTATTTAACTTCCATTTTGGCACTTTTAACCTTTGTAAATAGTTTGTAAAGGATCATGGGAGTATAACCAAACTCCGTTAGGCCCGGTTTCGTTAAACGATCACCGTAAACATAAGTTTCTTAACATTGACACTTTTAACCCGAATTCTTGGAAACTTGTATAACGATCTCGAAACCTCGTGAAACTGATGTAACTTATTCTTGGGAGTATATTTCAATATTAGGAAGCCCCGAGTTCGTTAAAAGGTCACTCAGAGGTAATAATTAACATGTTGACACGTTTAACCCCTGTAGTTTACAATCTTTCGATTATTTTCACAAACGACTTCTTATATCCAAATTATTACTCGTTTAAGAATATATTCTTCATGTATGGTGATTCAGAGGCACAAGTTTGGCATGTTGACACATTTAGTCCCTTTGGTTTCATATTTTCATTGTTTGTTAACTTTAGTCCTTCAAACTCAGTCTTTCACATGAATAGGGTTTAGGACACGTGTCTTCACATAATTGGACACGTTTTTACGTGGTGTTACATCTTCACCCCATTCAAAGAAATCTCAACCCCGAGATTTACCGAAACAAGTGAGGGTACTTATGTCGCATAGTGGAGTCGACCTCCCACGTATATTCAGGGCCTCTACGGGCATCCCATTTCACCTTTACTATAGGCACGTGCTTCCTTCGGAGCTTTTTAACCTGTCGATCCTCTATCGATATAGGTTTTTCAAAAAACCTTAGGCTTTCATCAATCTGTACGTCTTTATGAGACATTGCTAGCGATTCGTCAGCTAGACATTTCTTCAAATTACAGATGTGGAATACATTGTGAATTCCACTAAGCTCCTCAGGCAAGTTTAGCTTATAAGCTACACTGCCGACACATTCGATTAACTCGAATGGTCCTATATACCTCGGGCTTAGCTTGCCCTTCTTACCGAAACGCATCACACCTTTCCAGGGTGATACTTTTAGTAAGACCTTTTCGCCTACCTCATACTTTAGAGGTTTTCGCCTCTTATTAGCATATCTTTTCTGCCTATCCCTGGCAGCCTTTAGGCGATCATTAATTTGGACAATCTTGTCCATTGTTTCAAGGACTTTATCAGGTCCTGATAACTGAGTTTCTCCTACTTCTGCCCAACAAACAGGCGTTCTGCATTTCCTCCCATACAATGCCTCAAAAGGCGCAGCCTGAATGCTAGTATGGTAACTATTATTATAGGAGAACTCTATCAATGGTAGGTGGTCATCCCAGCTACCACCCAGATCAATAACACATGCACGAAGCATGTCTTCCAAAGTTTGAATTGTACGCTCACTTTGTCCATCCGTTTGAGGATGGTAAGCAGTACTAAAATTCAAACGAGTGCCTAATGATTGTTGGAAACTCTTCCAAAAATGAGAGGTGTATCTGGTATCTCTATCGGATATAATAGATACTGGCACTCCGTGGAGAGATACAATCTTATCCACATACAATTGAGCTAGCTTGTCGGAGCTATGAGTCTCCTTGATGGGTAAGAAATGTGCTGACTTAGTCAGTCTGTCAACTATGACCCATATAGTGTCATTTCCATGCCTTGTTTTAGGTAACTTGGTTATAAAATCCATGGTTATCATCTCCCACTTCCATGTGGGAAGTTCTGGCTGTTCTAGCAGACCTGACGGCTTTTGATGTTCAGCTTTAATCTGAGCACAAGTCAGACATTTAGCTACATGTGTGGCTATAGATTTCTTCAAACCTATCCACCAATAATTAGTTTTCAAATCTTGATACATTTTGTCACCTCCAGGGTGAACTGAGTATTTGAAATTGTGAGCTTCCTGGAGGATTATATTTCTAAGTCCTCCATGGATAGGAACCCAGATTCTACCATTCAATTTGAGGATTCCAGCCTTGCCCGGTAACAACTGATCAACTGTTACACCTAACTTTTCACTTGGAAAGTTAGTTTCTAATATATCTTCCTTTTGAGCAGCTAACAGCCTTTCATTCAAGTTGTTCTTAAGCTCAATGCTCTTGGCATTAATCCTTATAGGTTTGATTCTTTCCTTTCGGCTTAGAGCATCAGCGACTACATTCGCTTTGCCAGGATGGTAGCGAATTTCACAATCGTAGTCATTTAGAGTCTCCATCCAACGGTGCTGCCTCATGTTAAGATCCTTTTGATTGAATAAGTGTTGGAGACTTTTGTGATCCGAATATATCACACATTTAGTTCCATATAAATAATGTCTCCACAAATTTAGTGCAAATACAACGGCACCCAATTCTAAATTGTGGGTGTTGTAATTCTTTTCGTGCACCTTTAACTGTCGTGATGCATAGGCAATCACTTTGCCTTTCTACATAAGTACACAACCCATACCGGTGTGTGAAGCATCGCAATACACGACAAACTCTTCTATTCCTTCGGGCAATGTCAACACCAGAGCATTGCTCAATTTCTGCTTAAGAATCTCAAAAGACTCTTGTTGTTTTGGACCCCAATCGAACTTTACATTCTTTCATGTTAGAGAAGTTAACGGTGCAGCTATCCTCGAGAAGTTCTCAATGAACCTTCTATAATAACCAGCTAATCCCAGAAAGCTGCTAATCTCCGTAGGTGTCTTAGGTGCCTCCCAGTTCATGATGGCTTCTATTTTAGTGGGATCTACTAGGATACCACGCTCGCTCACAACATGTCCAAGGAATTGGACTTCGCGAAGCCAGAACTCACACTTGGAGAATTTAGCATACAACTTCTCCTGTCGAAGCAATCCTAAGATACATCGAAGGTGTTTCTCGTGCTTAACTTAACTACGAGAATAGATAAGTATGCCATCTATAAAGACAATGACAAATTTGTCTAAGTATGGCTTGCAGACTTGATTCATTAGATCCATGAATGCTGCAGGTGCATTAGTGAGCCCAAAAGGCATCACTAGGAACTCATAATGGCTATATCTTGTTCTAAATGCTGTCTTAGGTACATCTTCAGTTCTAACTTTGAGTTGATGATACCCTGATATCAAATCGATCTTTGAGAAGAAGCTTGCCCCTTGGAGGTGGTCGAATAAGTCATTGATCCTGGGCAATGGATAACGATTCTTGATCGTTACTTTATTTAACTCACGAATCAATGCATAAACGCATTGATCCATCCTTCTTCTTCACAAACAATATAGGAGCTCCCCAAGGCGAAGAGCTGGGTTGTATGAAACCCTTTTCCAATAAATCATCCAATTGAGTCCTTAGTTCTTTCATTTCTGCAGGCGCTAGACAGTAAGGAGCTCGTGCAATTGGTGCAGATCCTGGCAGAATGTCTATCCTGAATTCAACTTGCCTCTCAGGAGGTAATCCAGGTAATTCATCAGGAAAGACATCAGGATATTCAGAAATGATTGGAATATCTTCAATCTTGGGTTTTGGTTTATCAACAGTCACTTGTGCCATGTAAATGACACATTCGCTCTTCAGACACTTCGATGCCTTGAGTATAGACACATTATTGGGCAAACCATAATGTGTATCTCCTTGAATGGTGATTGATTCACCAGATGGGGTTTTGATGTTAACTAGCTTCTTATCGTAGGCAATTTGGGCTTGGTTATGCGATAACCAATCCATGCCTAAAACTAGATCAAACCCAACCAATTTCATTGGCAAGAGGGATAGCGGGACAGAATGATTCTTAATGGATATAAAACATCCATCAAGAAGAGTTGAAGCTGTTTCTAAGGTACCATCAGCGAGTTCTACCTCATATTTTATGTCTAGAGTTTAAATAGGCAGATTCAGTAACTTACTAAACTTATGGTCTACAAACGATTTATCAGCTCTTGAATCAAATAAAACTCTAGCATAAATATCATTAATGAGGAAGGTACCTGTTATAACATTGTCATCATTCACTGCCTCCCTTGCATTCATCTGAAAAACCCTAGCATTGGTTTTCTTCACCTCTTCAGACTTCTTGGCATTTTTAGGGCAATTAGTTTTGATGTGCCCTTTTTCGTTGCAACCATAATAGGTTGCATCCTTCATGTTTCGGCACTCCAAAGTTTTGTGCCCCTTCTTTTTTCAAATTCCGCAAGGCTTGGCTTGCGGATCTTGATTGCACTTTCCAAAGTGCCTTTTGTTACATGTTTTACATCTGGGCTTGTCATCCGACTGCCCCTTCTTGAAACCATAGTTTCCTTTCTTCTTTTTGTTTGAATGATGGGACTGGTCATCCTCCCCTTTTCTTTTCCCCTCCTCGGTGGTTTTCTTTTCCTTACACCTTACAACATCGAGAGTAAGTGACAAAGATAGATCTACAGCAGATCTATAAGTAGCAGGCTTAGAAGCCTTGACATTTCCTTTAACCTCTGGGGCTAATCCACCTATAAAACGCACAATGCGTTTGGGTTCAGGGGTGACTAAATACGGTACAAGTCTCGACATTGAGTTAAAACTGGTCACATAAGACCTGCAATCCAAATCCTTCATCACTAGAGTGAGGAAGTCAGTCTCAATCCTTTCCACTTCATGCTGAGGACAGTACGTGTCCTTCATAAGATCAATAAATTGATTCCAGGAAAGGTTATACAGAGGAACCTTTCCTGTGGACTGTACCAAAGCTTTCCACCAAGTTAAGGCGTCACCTTTGAAAGACTGAGACATAAATTTAACGACGTCCTCCTTCGCACACCCACTTATATCAATAACAGTTTCCATTTCATCCAACCACTTCATACAATCGATGGCTCCCTTTTCTCCGGTGAAGTCTCTTGGTTTACATGAGATGAAATATTTACAAGTACAACCTTTGTTGTACTTTGGAGCCTGATTAACAACAATTTGTCTCTGTGGTTCGCTCTTTTGATTGGATGAGTGTCGAGAATCATCCTTTTTCGAAGTATGCGAGTATGATAGTGACTTTGTATGAGTCTTAGACGAACATCACTCGGTTCCTTGAACATTTTGTCCACAGCTTGAGCAACTGTTGTGTCAATCATTGCTTGTAATTCAGCACCTGTAACATTTATTCTGGTATCATTATTGTTTCCTTCTACCGGATGACTGTTAACTTCGTCAGAGCCAGCCATGATTTGAATACTAAAATCAAACAATAATGATTTATTTAAATTATATAACGAATCATCGCATTGATGATTAGATGGCCATGGTATTAATAAACCATATAGGCCATTTTAGATATCAAGTCAAAATCTATTTGATCATGATTTGCCTAGGCTACAAATGAACCATTATTGGCAATCAATAGGATATAATCCTTTATATTTATTAATCAGGGGACATAAATCACAACCGTCAATGTCATAGAGACATTTTCATATAGCTCAAGGCTCGTCTCGAAAGACATTTAAATGGCACAAAAGGCCTTGTCACAAGGACAATTAAAACATAATCAACGATTCTCTTGAATTAGTGATTTTTAAGGGTCGAACATAGTTCATCGCCTTTTTGACAAGAAGTTTACAAAATAAAACTATCATTGTCATTAATACACCTTCGCCCATAGGCATACATCTCAAATGGATGTTTTGATGCATACATCATCTTTGATGTTTAATAGCCATGATTCATATTGATCATATTTGGCCATGACTGTGGCTTGGAAAAATCCAAGTACTTTTGGAAGCTAGTGTGGTCTCTCAAGTCACACAGCCAGGAATGTTAACATGTTTTCAGGTGTTAACAGAGAATTTATCGTCTTAAAAAATTGTACCATCATAGCCATTAATATTTTGGCTAGGTTATACCTTTAAGAACTTCTTTTGGAATATCATTGGCAGATCAATTTAAAATTGAAATGATATTCGCATAATGATGTAATAAAATACACATCTAAATTTTTCAGAAGAAATTCCATTAAAATATTAAACGATTACAAGAAATTCCCTAAATGGGTCTTGAAACAACAAACTGTCCACGCAGGGACTAAAGAAAAGAACAAGTCCTCGTAGGGACTAAGTACTGAAATGAAATGTCCACGTAGGGACTTGATTGAAATTACAATACAAAATAAAATAAAATAAACTTCTATTTCTTCTTGCCCTTTATGAAGTTCGCGAGACCTTTAAGAAATTTATTATGCTTTTTCTCGCGTTCCTCCGCTTTTTTGTTCAACCTGATCTAACCTCTATAAGATTTGTTGCGTTTGTTGTTGTGGAGGTGGAGGTTGTTGCTGATAAGGAGGGTATTGATACCCTGGCACGGGATACCCAGTTGGGTATGTTGGAGGAAACGGTGACGAGTAAAGGGCGTTAAAGTGAGCTGCCTCAAGATATGGATCCTGGGCAGGAGCTTCGTAATCATAACCGGTAGGAGCTTGATACTCGAACGGGTTATACCCAGACGAACCTGGGTAAGTTGGTATCAGGTTTTCATAACCCGTTGGCGGTGGCGGTGGTGCATAAGTAGCTGACGGGGGATCATTATTCGGCACCGCGTGAGAAGGTCCATCCATTTGTGGATCTTCGGGAATATGAGGGTATGTGCTTGAAGGTTGTGGGGAACTGAATCTAGGTCCCCCTCACACGGACATCCGTGCAGTTCTCCTTCGCCTTGGTGGCTCAGGAGTTGGTTGTGGTGGTTCCTCAACGGGCAACGACGGTGGGGTAACCGCTTGAGGATACGGTTCCTCCAATGGAGGTTGTGGAGGAGAGTTATGAAAAGAAGGGGTAAATTCCCATTCATACTTATTCCACCTTTCGACCCATGAATCGGGGCCTTGATACGGCGATCCTTGATAAGGAGAACCGCTAGAGATACTGATGGGATGAGTTGGTGTCCCGGTTGGTGGCTCTGGATCAGGATCATTATCCACCTCCATATCTTGGGAGAAATGGTCCTCGGGTCCTAAAGGATTATAACCCAGTGGTTCATTAATATAATCGTTTGGGTTAAATTGGGCCGGGGAATAAGTGGAGTCAGAATGGTGAAAAGAATGAGAGTGTAAAGAGTGGCATGAATGATGTGAATGGTGTGAATGTTGGGAATGGTGAGAATGTTGGGGCTCGTCTTGAATAGGCGGCCCAAAGGAAGGGTGAAATGAAGGTGATGTACTTAGAGAGACGGATCGCCTCGCGGGTTGCAAGGATTGCCTCCAATCATCATTCGAATCGGAGGTGCTAAAGGACGCAGATGGAGTGCGTCTATGTGAAGGTCCAGTTTGGCTAGACGGTCCTCCCCTCATTGGACCTTTTCCTTTTCCTTCACGTCCTCTAAATCTTGGGGGCATTTTGATTAATAAACCTGTCAAAACAAGTAAAACAAAACATAAGCGACAAAAGGAAGATTAAGAATAATCCTAGGTCATTAGCCTAGACTCGGAAGTCTAAGGAATGTGCTTATTGTGTCATTGAGATTAAACACAAAAGGCTAGTGTTTAATTCACTCAATGTTGGCTCTGATACCAACCTGTCACACCCCGATATTTTCACATATTATAGGTGGGCCCGGTGGGGAGTATCGTGACGTAGTTGATATCATCGTAGTCAATATACACAATATAATAGCACAGCGAAAGTCAAGGGAGATAATTACTATTACAAACCATAGTGTCCGAGTGTCCAAATAAAAGAATATACAGACTGGTTGTAATAGAGATCCACAGGCGGATCATAAAACAAATACAAGAAAACTGAAATAACAGACTTCAGGCATCTAAGGATTTGCAAGATCCTCTTATTTGACACCAAGTAGCTCCAGCCTAATTTCGAGAGGTACTTGTCACTTAGTCTTTGGAAAATACGCCAGTTTTCACTGGTAAATACAATTAACCGACTCATTTGAAAAGAGTTTATGAAAATTGATTTAAGTGCACAAAGCACAAACCATTTATAACTTGGGACAATCTTTATTAAAATCTTGTATACAGTTTTACATGTTTGTCATACATATGGGGCCGGTTTGTAAGCCGGTCATGATTAACCGACTCACCACTATAAAACCCACAAATGAGTTATCCCCAACATGTGGGTTATTTAGCATTTGCATCTGTCAGGTGTATGCCTACACCCCGTGCATAGGTCGTGGCCATTTTCAAATGAAATGAGCCGAGGATATCCAAGACACGGTTGTATTAACCCCCAATGTTTATGTTATCAAACAAAACAGATTAAACGGGTTATGTAAATTTATTAATCACAATCCGATTAAACGATTTCATACCCGACCAAGCGTCTATTATTAAATACCGTATCCCAAGCCCGTATAACGGAAAATAAGTTAAAAGTATTTACCTGAGTTAGATGTGAAAGAAGTAACTCAGCCGTATATTTCCAAAAGCTTTATGAAAATACCTTCTACCGAAGCTACTTAATCTGTATAGAAGGTTTATTAACCTATTAGGATACTAACTGGTCTTTATTTAAGTCAAAGACTTAGACCGGTTAGTTTGAAAGATACTATTCGGTTCGAAATGCTAGATTAAGCGGAGACCGGAATAGAATGTGGTTTAGACCCGACAAGTTTGGATACTTGTATAATATGGGTAAACTAAACACATTCTGGATTTTGAAGTTTTAGTGATAAGGTTAAACCCATTTGGCTAATTTATGTAAACTAGTTACATAAACCGTACCGAACGCATAAAATGCATAACGGGTAACCAAATGAATCATATACAGGTCTCATATGTTATTATGCTTAAAATATGTTAATACATCAGTAGGATGTTAACATATATGCTCAAAAAGTATTTAAAACCAATTTAAGTCCTGTAGGGGCATTTTGGTTTTTTTAACATTTATAAAAGAGGTTTTATAGTAAGCTGATATTCTGGTCTTAAGTAATCAGCAAAAAATATTTATTTTATCAAGTTACATCAGTAAGATATCATATATATGTGAGGTTTACCATTTATGGCCAAACTATGTCCTGAAAGGGTATTTTGGTCATTTCACATATGCTTTTAAAGACATTTTTCGAAATCTGAGTTCATGACTTATACCTACTGTAATAAAATTAAAATTTATTAATAAATTCAGTAGGTAACAAGACTTAGGTGTTAATTATGGTTTTAAACCATACTACGCACCTAATTAGCGTAAAAATCGCTAATTGACGATATTAGAGAGATTTATGTGATTCTGATATTTTGAACAGCCTTGTATGTTTAAAATATTTTTATTTTTCAAATCAAGTCAGTAGAAAAATGTTTGGTATGCTAATCACATGTAAATATCATTTTATTAGTTAAAAGGGCATTATCATTATTAAGGAATTTATACAACAGCCTTGTATGTTTAAGATATTTTTATTTTTCAAATCAAGTCAGTAGAAAAAGGTTTGGTATGCTAATCACATGTAAATATCATTTTATTAGTTAAAAGGGCATTATCATTAATTAAGGAATTTATACAAGAACTCTATGATATGGTCAGATATAATCTGATCAAAAATTCGAAAAATCCCTAAAATAATATCTTAACAGTAGGTAATGAGTTTTGGGTCACAATCCATGTTTAAACATGTCTTATGCAAGATAGCGTAATTTAATTAATAAAAAGTTCCAATTTACGATATCTTGCATAACTTTAGTTTGAGAGCAGAAACTGATGTCAAATTTGCGGGACATACTTATATATCAGTAATAAAGCTTTTTGTCCTCTCACATTTTCAAAAATCTCATTTGTATGATATAAGGGCATAACGGGCATTTATAAGCATATTAACGGAAACTAGCATATAATCCAATATACAAATGACCAGGTAATATAACTCCAGAGGGTTATACTACAACATAATATGATCTTAAAGGAAGCTTAAAACATGGAAGAATTAAGCTCAATCGGGTCAGAACTAAAAGTCAAAGCAAAAGTCAAGCTTTTGCGACTTTCGGTTGCGAACCGACCTTAAACTCAAAATTGTCGGGTTGAACGTGCCTAAACATGTTCTAATAGTAATTACTAAGTTATTAGAGTGTTAAAACATAATTTATAACCTCTGCATTATTAATTTTAATTATTATTTACAAATCTGTCCAGTTTGACTTTTTAATTAAATAGTTTGACCCGACAATTAACTAAGCAAACGAAATAATTAGGAGGTGTCCTTTTAAGGGTTAATCACCTACCTAATTATGGTCATATAACCACATTCATCTCGAATAATGGCTGGACCATTTAAGTTTAAACCGAAGGTCAAAGTCAGATTACGATAACTTTGACTTTTCGGTTTTAAATTATAAAACTGAACTAAAGAGAGGGCTAAGGCACTTACAAAGGGTCCTAGCAATCTTTTCTACAAGAACAAGCTCCCTTTTTGGCCAGGAAACTCCAGAGTTGAGAGTAGAAATGATTTGAGTGAAGTGAGCAAATAACAAGTGCAACTTAAGTGCCTATTTATAGTTGAAGTCCATGAATTTTGATCACTCCAGGTGTTATGGGGATGTTTAGGATCATCCCAGGTGTCCTAGTGGTAATCTAATACCATTTGTAAGATCCAGGTTTCGAGTTTCAGGTGACTAAGGCGGTGCAATAGGCTGCAACCTGCAGCTGTCAACATTTTGCTGAACTGGGCATCTCTCGCGGGCCGCGAAGAAGTTAAGGGGAGTCTTCGCGCCCCGCGACAACCTCAAGATCAGGTGAAAATTGTTTCAGCTTTGGCAGTTTCAGTCCCTGGTCCTTTGTAACTTTATTTAACTTCAATTTTGGTACTTTTAACCTTTGTAGATAGTTTGTAAAGGATCATGGGAGTATAACCAAACTCTGTTAGGCCCGGTTTCGTTAAACGATCACCGTAAACATAAGTTTCTTAACATTGACACTTTTAACCCGAATTCTTGGAAACTTGTATAACGATCTCGAAACCTCGTGAAACTGATGTAACTTATTCTTGGGAGTATATTTCAATATTAGGAAGCCCCGAGTTCGTTAAAAGGTCACTCAGAGGTAATAATTAACATGTTGACACGTTTAACCCCTGTAGTTTACAATCTTTCGATTATTTTCACAAACGACTTCTTATATCCAAATTATTACTCGTTTAAGAATATATTCTACATGTATGGTCATTCAGAGGCACAAGTTTGGCATGTTGACACATTTAGTCCCTTTGGTTTCATATTTTTATCGTTTGTCAACTTTAGTCCTTCAAACTCAATCTTTCACATGATTAGGGTTTAGGACACGTGTCTTCACATAATTGGACACGTTTTTACGTGGTGTTACATTGGTTCACTTCAAAGGAATCCCTTGGCAAACCACTTCTCTCTCACTTTGCCACCACTCCACCACCACTACAACACCAACACCCACCACCATCATCCATCTTTCGTCTTTAGAGTGTGTAGTAGTCACAGGATCCAAGATTGATTGTAAGAGTTCTTATTAATCAAAGGCTATGCTTGGCTAATCTCTTACATCACTTGGTGAAGACAAGTCTTTAATGTATTACTTTTGAGTTTTAGTCTTTCGACACTTTTTAATTGGGTATGTATTAATGACTTTAATAACTAGTTTCTTATGTTGAAAGTGAATTTTCTTTACCATTTCTTCATGATGTCATTGATTTGCACATTCGTGTCTTTACGGTCTATATAAAGCGCGTTAACTACTTGGAAGGGGGTTAGAAGGGTGATTTGGTAAAGTTCTTGTATTGTTTAGTGTACAAATCCTGCGAGGACTTGGTTCAAGCTTACTAGGACCTCCTTAAATGCCCCAAAGGTATTAGATGGCGGGGGTGCGAATAGCTTGAACCCCTCATATGTAAACTACTATTAAAACATTAAACCGACTTTTTGGGATTGTATCCTTGCTGACTCAAACCACTTAGCCGAGGGTAACGTCACCTTCAAAAGAGGGGCCTACCACTTTTCGCATTAATAACTTATTTAATTATCCTTCAATATTCCGACCCTTTGGGATTGTATCCCTACTGACTCAAACCACTGGGTTGAGGGTAACGTCACCTTCAAAAGATGGGCTACTACTATAACTAAGATAATCTCTTAAAAGGTCCGAAAGTGCAAAAATCATCAAAGGGTACATTAAAGATGAGTTGGATCCAAGTGATTCTATCTTGTCTATTTGTTTTTCATTTTATTTATCTTTTAATTTTTAGATTTATTTTCATGTTTAAAAACTCTTTTCAAAAATTTAGATCGATTAGACGTTGACAATAAATCGGTATTAAAAGCTCTTGTGTCCTTGGACGACCTCGGTATCTTACCAACACTATACTACGCTCGCGATGGGTGCACTTGCCCTAGTGTGTGTTTAGTGTTAGTACAATATCATGTTTTATAAATTTAGAACTTGACTTATGCGTAAAACGAACTTAAATATTAATAAAATCATATCACGCTTAACGCACACCAAGTTTTTGGCGCCGTTGCCGGGGATACAAGGATTTTAAGAAAGTTTAAAATCGACGGTCTAATTATTTTTTAAAACATTTCTAAAACTGCGCGCTTGTTTTTTTTAAGGATTTTTTAAAATAACAGCAAGCTAAACACGGGGCCGTGCCCATTGGACACGCCCCCGTGCTGCAAGTAACCAACAACAGTTTTCAACGCCCAGATACAGAATTTGACCACGGGCCATGTCTGCTCAGCTCCGGGCCGTGGTGAGCTTCTGTTTCAGCTTTTTAATTTTGTTTTCTGGTCCTGAGACTCTGTAATCTCCTGAGTGATTTTTCATGGATCAATACTCAGGTGATTACACTCACTACTACATAGAGGATGATTACGAGGAATAATATTGTACCATTTGCGGTAATCCTCACTCGGTACAATATTGTGACCTTTTCCAACCAACCACCTCATATGCTTGCTTTGAGGAACCAAGGTTTGAACTTCCAAAATCAAGCTTTGATTGGGACACTTATCCCTCTAACCTTCATGAAGCATCACCAGCTATCAAGCTTTGATTAGGTGTAACACCTCGAAAATTCATGTCCAATAATGTATTGACACGTGTCATAAGCTTTGAACGTGTAAAAGAATACTCTAGAGGGACTAAAGTTGACAAACAAGGAACAGATGTGAATATAAGGGTTCAAAATGTCAAAAATAGATAAATATACTTTACAATAGCCCCACATGAGGTTTATACCCTTAAACGAATGAATCATGGATCATACGAAGCTAATTGTGAAAGTAAGTGAGAGATTACAAACTACAGGGGTTAAATGTGTCAACATGTTTAAAGTATACCTCTGAGTGACCTTTTAGCAAACCCGAAGCTTTGTAATGATTAATTATGCTCACTAGAATGCGTGATAAAAATTTCATCAAGTTTCGTTATCGTGTGAGAAAGTTACGATAGAATTCGTATACGAGGGGTTAAAAGCATCAACGTTGAAATTTAAGACTTTTCGGTAATCGTATGAATAACCGGGGACCTAACAAAGTTGGTTTATGACTTGGAGTCCTTAAAAGTCAAGTTTGGGGGTTACAAGTGCAAGAAAACATGTTAAAAATCAAGTGTGGAAGTTCAGGGGCCAAACTGTCAACTTTTGAAAGATGTGTCTTGCTGACCTGGTCCTTACGGACCGTATGCTGGGAGCCTTACGGTTCGTAAGACTTGCCTAGATGCAGAAACTCGGACAGGTTGTCTGTTCAGCCATGTAAACGACTTATATTGCCCTTTAACACCACCAAGGGCTGCCTAAACTAATTCTTAGGCCTTAGGGACACTTGTTAATGATCAAGGATCAATACTAGAGTTGTTTGTCATGATCTTGAGCAATCAAAAGCACTATATAAAGCCCCACTTTGTTGCAACTTTGATCATTCACTCACAACTCATCTTCTGATCATCTCTGGAGCTCAAGGGTCTTCTCTAAGCATCCCTGGTAGTGCATTAAACCTTGGTAAGTACCCTTGACCTTCCTTAATCATGTTTTGCTTAGTTATTAGCTTAAAAGTCAAAGCGTCGTAATTAACGTTTGACTTAACGATTAATCAATAATGGTCCAGTGATTAGTCAAACTTAGGGTAGTTATAAGTTGGTATTTATGTGGGCAATAAACCCTTAAAAGGGCACCCTCTGATTCCCACTCTAACTAGATCAATTGTCGGGTCAAAGTTTATTATAAAAAGTCAACAGGATCCTAATTTTTGAATTAACGCATAATTAGCAATGTAGAAGGCGTGTAACCTATTTGATCACTCATATAACTTGGTAATAAGTATAAGAACTGGTCTAAGCTTGTTTGATCCGACAATTTTCTGTTTAGGCTCGGTTCGGAACCGAAAGTCGCCAAACTTTGACTTTTTCTTTGACTTCAGTTCTGACCCGATTTAGATGGGTTTGGAGATGCCTTAGAGTTTCCTTAGGACCAGGCTACATGATGGTATAACCCTCTGTGATTGGTTCATTGATTGCCCGTTTCGTTTACACGTTTCCATTAATTGCCAAATGTTGACCAATATGCCCTTTTGACCATAAAACGAGAATTTAAGAAATGTGAAAGGACAATAATCTTTGCTACTGATTTATAAACTTGTCCCAAAAATTTCACATCAGTTGGAGGTCTAGATTAGGAGTTATGCCCAATAGCGTAATTAGGAAACTTTTTGTTAATTAAACGGCGTAATTAGCGTAAAGCCTATCTAAACCCAATTTTTGACACCAATCCAATTGCTACTGATTTTATATAATAAATGAAGTATTTTGAACTTTATAACCAGATCAGAAAACTCAGATTTCCTGTATAACCCAGAAATCGCTTAAAACGGCTTTTTACGCGTATTAAACACCTAGGATGGGTTTAAAACCATTTTGGCATATAAGACTTATCACCAACTGATATAACCTATTAAATTAAATTGTTTTACTAATTATTTCAAACCCGAGTCTCAGAATTAAAATTGATCTCTTTTAAAATCTTTTAAATGACCAAAATACCCCTTTGTGGCTTATATTAAGATTAAACTCGTTTTGGGCATGATGGAAGGTATCCTACTGATAGCACAACATATTTAAGGCATATTAACTTAGGAAACCTATATATGACCCATATGGTTAACCGTTACGCCTCTTGCGCGTTCGGTTCGGTTTATATAACTAGTTTGCATAAATTAGCCGAAACGGGTCAAACCTTACCGTTTTTATCTCGAAATCTAGAATGTGTTTAGTTTACCCATATTATACAAGTCTCCAAACTTGTCGGGTCTAAATCACATTCTATTCCGGTCTTCCCTTAATCATGCGTTTTGAACCGTAAACCTTTCCTTAAAACTAACCGGTCTAAGTTACGACTTAAATAAGACCCGTTAGGAATCTAATAGGTTAATAAAACCTTCGTTCCAGATTGAGAGCCCCAGTAGAAGTACTTGTGCTTGCTGATTAGAATATACGGCTGAGTATAAATTGCATTGCTAGCTCAGGTAAATACTTTTAACTTATTTTCCCTTATACGGGCTTGGGATACGGTATTATAAAAATACCGCTTGGTCGGGTTTAGAAACCTTTTAATCGGAGATGATTAAATTGCATAATCCCGTTTTAATCTGTATTGATTGATAACAAATAACATTAGGGGTTAATGACCGTGTCCTGGATATCCTTGGCTCATTTAAAAAGTGAATGGCCATAACTTAAGCACAAGGTGTAGGCATAACACCTCCTGTTGCGTATGTAAAAGATATACTCACTCGTAAGGTGTCTTCTTGTGAGTTATATTTATGGTGTGTCGATTAATATTGACCGGCTTGTATTGTATAATCACCGGCCCTAAATGTTGGACAAACATGTAAATCAGATACAAGATTTTTATTAATAAGATTGTCCCAAGTTATGAAAGATATTTTGTGCCTCGTGCATTCAAATCAATTTTCAAACTCTTTTCCAAAATGAGTAAGTTAATTGTATTTACCAGTGTAAACTGACGTATTTTCCAAAAAGGTTAAGTGACAGGTACTGAACATAATTGGCTGGAAGCTCAGGGCGTTAATAAGGAATCTTGCAAGTTCTAAGTGTCTAAAGTCTGTTGAATAGTTTTTCCTTTTATTTGATCCGCCTGTGGATCCTTTACTTTCCGTTGTAATACTTTGACATTACGTTATATTCGGATTGTAATATATTTATCTTTTGCTTCCGCTGTGCATTTATATATTGTGTTGTTTGACTATGATGATATCAACTACGTCACGATACTCCCCACCGGGCCCACCGGCAATACGTGGAAATATCGGGGTTTGACAGGTTGGTATCAGAGCCAACATTGAGTGAATTAAAAACCAGCCTTTTGTGTTTAATCTCAATGACACATTAGCACATTCCTTGACCTTCTGAGTCTAGACTTAACATAGGAATACTCTCAACCATAATCTAAAAACTTTCGCTTCCAATTTCTTATATATATTGGATTTGTCGCCAAGCGAAGAAGCCGTAATAGAAATTCTCCACATCCGGAGCCTAGAAATGCTGAGCTTCGTACCGCGGCTAGAATGAAACGAGCATCCAGGGAGAGAACATTCGAAAGTAAAGTGAAGAAGAAAACTCCTTTTGCTAAAGATCGTTTCTTTAATAGTCCTTATAAGGACATATTTATCTTTCAGTCCCTTCGAGGACCACATTATTCCTTTTCAAGTCCCGTCTAGGGCATATCTGTACTTTTATTTTTATATAGTGGGATGATTAAATTTAGATTTTCATTCTAAACATGAAAAATGAAATAAATGAAAAATAACATTCCTTTTATAAGAACTACCATTATAATAAAATGGAAAAATCTAAAAAGGACAAGACCTAGCCACGTGTTACTTTAAGACATGGCCAAGATGGTAAGACCTATTCAAGAGATTCAAATCCTTGTTAACACCTAAGAACGTGTTAGCACTCTTGACGAATGTGATTCGAAAAAATCACAACAGTCATCCTTATATTGGATTCTTCCAATTTTCTTATCTAGCCTAGTGATTTAGAAATCATGGCTTAAATCATCGAATAAAGATGATCATATTGTTAAACACCTAAGAACGTGTTAGCACTCTTGACCAAAGTGATCTGAGAAAATCACAATAGTCATCCCTATATTGGAAATTTTCAAATTTCCTGATCTGGCCTAATGATCTAGAAATCATGGCTTACATCATCCTATAAGATGATCATGTTATAAACATCCGTTAGTGATGAAGTGCCTACGGGCTAAACTTGTTGTCCGATAAGACAACGACAGTGGTAGTCTTTGACCTCCTGTCTAAAAATGTTGGACCATGTCCAAGTATAATAGTCAGTATGATCCAAACGATCTTGACTAATAACATCTGAAAAGATGATCATATCATAAACATCCCTCAGAAGGGAAATGCCCACGGGCTATATCTATTATCCTAAAAGACAAAAGGCAGTTGTAGTCTTCGACTCTCTGTCAAGAAAAGTAACCAACTATGCTCAAACCTTAAATGCCTCGATCTCAAACGATCATGGCTTATAAATCCAAAACTGTCCTCGTGACAAGGCCTGTTGTGCCACTTTAACATCCTTAATGTTTTATATACTAGGATAAATTATAATGAAAATACTAATAAAAATTAACAAATTAACCCATATGGTTTATATTACCATGGTTAATAAATCGTCAAAAATGATAATTTCATAATGACCTCTGAATAAATCATTATCAATGTTTATGTAGCAATCGAGCTACATGGCTGGATCAGATGAAGTTAACAGCCACCCGAAGGAGAACAATGATACTACCAGAATTAATATATCTGGAGCGGAACTACAGGCATTAATAGATAATGCTATTACTCGAGCTCTTGACAGACAGTATAATGAATCAAATGATACCCACTCTAAGACTCTATCTGTGGCTCGTAGTAAGCCCTCTTCTAAATCACATGAGTCAAGGGAAGACGATGTTCATCACTCATCAAATCAGAGGAGTGTTCCATCTAGACAGCTTGTGCTTCATCAAGAGGCACCAGTTAAGACCTATTCATATAAATATTTTGTCTCCTGCAAGCCCAGAGACTTTACAGGAGAGGAAGGGGCCATCGATTGCATGACATGGCTCGATGAGATGGACACTGTTGTTGACATCAGCGGTTGTGCGAAGCAAGATGTTGTGAAATTTGTTTCACAATCATTCAAAGGAGAAGCGTTGGCATGGTGGAGATCATTGCTCCAAGCCACGGGAAAGGTCCTACTCTACAACTTATCTTGGGATCAATTTGTTGCATTGATCAAGGAAAATTATTGCCCTCAGCATGAGGTAGAAAATATAGAGTCAGACTTCTTGACTCTGGTCATGAAGAATTTGGATTGTCAGGCATATGTGACAAGTTTCAACACTATGTCCCGCCTAGTTCCTTATTTAGTCACCCCTGAACCTAAACGCATAGCGCGTTTCATTGGAGGCCTAGCACCAGAGATAAAGGGAAATGTTAAAGCATCTAGGCCTACCACATATAGGTCCGCGGTGGACTTATCCTTATCTCTCACTTTAGATGCTATCATGAATAAGTCTGTTAAAACTTCCGGCGAGGGAAAAAGGAAAGAAGACGAGGAAGACTCTCATCAATCTAACAAGAAGAGGAAGGGAAGCTCTGAGCACGGGAAAGATTTTGAGTTTAGGAAAAGCTCGAGTCAGTTCAATAACAAGCCCAAATGCAGTAACTGCAGAAAACAACATTCTGGAAAATGTACGATTGACCCAAGTGCTAAATTGTGTGGAATTTGCAAGACCAAGGGTCACAAAACTTTAGATTGCAAGGAGTTGAAGAACGCAACATGTTACAATTGTAACGAGGAAGGACACATCAAAACCAACTGCCCAAAACTCATAAGGAAGCCTGGAGAGGCCAAGGGAACAAATGCATGAGACTTCCAGAGGAACACCCAGGAGATGATGCAGAATGATGACGATATAGCAGGTACCTTCCTTTATCATGAAGTTTATGCATAAATTTATTTGATGCTGGCACATATGATTCTATAATGAACGATAAATGTTGAGAACTGTTGTCTCCACCTGATTGGGACTCCGGTCATTTAAACGCGAGATAGAAATTGGCCGATGATACTTTAGAGAATGCTCCAACAAACCTTAGATCGATATTTTATATCTATTAGGAATCACTCTTTTCGGATATCCTTATGGCAAGCTTTCAAGCTATCCAAATTCATCAATATAATAAAGACAGATGTGACATTTTGATCCCCTGTCAAAAAGGTGATGGACTAGGTCCAACCCTTAAATGCCATTGATGGTCTTTTGTGACCTAGGCTAAGTGATATTGATATGTTTTTAAAATAACGTTCATTAAGAATGTTAGTGCCATATTTGGCCTGTATAGTTTAATGAAACCATGGTTAGTATATGTTAAGGCCATCAGGGTGATGAATAGCAGTTGTTGGATTGCAACTAAGTAAATGATTCATCTGGTAATAGGAACCAAATCTTGAGTATGACAAACTCGGATAAGACAATAGTCAATCGCGCCATTGATGATGCGACGCATGCTAATGATGCTACAATTGTAAAGCTTAGAATTTCCAAAGATGTTCTTCAAACTATAATAAGACACAGCTGTTGGAAAAGCTGTGAAGGAGATCGTGAAAAAAAAAGTTCAAAGAGCCGAATGCTACTCGCTCCAAATCCTTCATAAACTATAAGTATAGCAAACTTTAAAATCTTTCATAAGAATCATTTATTCTGTTCCTGTCAGAAGCCTTCAGGCATAGAATTTTAGAGGTATCCTCTCTCTGGAGGAAGTGCATCAGCATACATAGTTGATATCTCTTTGATCTCTATTGATTGCGAATACCAGACGGTATGATAAAAGCGTCATATGAGGATTGGTGTATCTTAATATGTTCCATAGATTGCTTCCATGCCTGATCAGTATGGAGGTTTAATGCATGGGACCACAAAGATATCCCGATGGTCATATGGTACTAAAGTCAACTATTGGTATTCAAAGAAGATATCCAGAATGGAATTGTCCAAGTAAATATTCCCGATTAAGGAATTCGTGGACTTGTAACATAAATGTGCCACTTATTTGGCACAAGCAATGACGGATGAACTGGAGCCTGAGATATGGAAAATCTCCGTAACCTCCTTGTATCTTGATTATCTTCTCCTAAGATTACCCTGTTTACCTCCTGGGAGGCAAGTGGAATTAAGATTCATATCCCATTTAAGGCGGTATCGTTATGAAATTTTCCTAAACGGCTAGTACCATCATTGGAAGAATCGAAACCCTGATTAAGTAAGTTTTAATATAGAGGATTCATATAGCCTAACACAATATTCCGAGAGTTTGATATTGTTAAATAAGGAAGACGGTTCATTTGCTTATACATTGATTACCGCAACCCTATTTAGGCAATAATTAAGAATCGCCATTAGCTGGCCAGGATCGTCGATTTGTTCGACTAGCTATAAGGATTAGCTATTCCTCAAGATTAGTTTTGAGCAATGGTTGGAATAACCATCTCACCTTAAGATAAGCTTTCTATAATAGTTGTTATATAAGTATCAAGGTGGCTCCTTTGGAGACCTTGTATAGATGAAATATCAACACATCCGTTGGATAGACGAGACTTTGGGAAATCCACTTATTAGGATCTGAAAGTTGCATTGGAAACAACAAATAAGATCATACAAATCCCAAACCATCTGTAAGATTGCCAGTATTCGGCAGAAAATCAAGAATTAATGAAAGCTAAATTCTTGTTAAGGAATAAAGTTCAACAAAAGATATCACCCAGGAAGGGTGTGCAAAATTTGTTAAATTTTATCAGGCTAGTTAAGCTCTGAATATATAGAATCATTCGAAGGAAATCGAATGTATCAAGATCAAGTAGCTTATAAGCTAAAACCTATTTAAGGAGCCTGGCGGAGCTCGCAATACATTGCACACTAGTGACTGAAGGATGTGTTTCGCCAATAAGTCAAGAAACACTATCACATAATGATATGCAGATTTATGATGTGATGAGCATCCTGCATCGATTGAGGATCGACAGGTTAAGAAGCTCCAAAAGGATACATGTACCTAATATAAGGGGTCACTTTGAGAGCTTGGAAAGACTCCAGATATGTTATAGAAGTTAGGTCCATTATGCGAAAAAAAGTACTTCCAGCATTTTAACAAATCTCGAGGTCGAGATTTCTTTTAAGGGGGTGAGGATGTAACACCTCGAAAATTTATGTCCAATAATGTATTGACACGTGTCATAAGCTTTGAACGTGTAAAAGAATACTCTAGAGGGACTAAAGTTGACAAACAAGGAACGTATGTGAATATAAGGGTTCAAAATGTCAACAATGGATAAATATACTTTACAATAGCCCCACATGATGTTTATACCCTTAAACGAATGAATCATGGATCATACGAAGCTAATTGTGAAAGTAAGTGAGAGATTACAAACTACAGGGGTTAAATGTGTCAACATGTTTAAAGTATACCTCTGAGTAACCTTTTAGCAAACCCGAAGCTTTGTAATGATTAATTATGCTCACTAGAATGCGTGATAAAAATTTCATCAAGTTTCGTTATCGTGTGAGAAAGTTATGATAGAATTCGTATACGAGGGGTTAAAAGTGTCAACGTTGAAATTTAAGACTTTTTGGTAATCGTATGAATAACCGGGGACCTAACAAAGTTGGTTTATGACTTGGATTCCTTAAAAGTCAAGTTTGGGGGTTACAAGTGCAAGAAAACATGTTAAAAATCAAGTGTGGAAGTTCAGGGGCCAAACTGTCAACTTTTGAAAGATGTGTCTTGCTGACCTGGTCCTTACGGACCGTATGCTGGGAGCCTTACGGTCCGTAAGACTTGCCCAGATGCAGAAACTCGGACAGGTTGTCTGTTCAGCCATGTAAACGACTTATATTGCCCTTTAACACCACCAAGGGCTGCCTAAACTAATTCTTAGGCCTTAGGGACACTTGTTAATGATCAAGGATCAATACTAGAGTTGTTTGTCATGATCTTGAGCAATCAAAAGCACTATATAAAGCCCCAATTTGTTGCAACTTTGATCATTCACTCACAACTCATCTTCTGATCATCTCTGGAGCTCAAGGGTCTTCTCTAAGCATCCCTGGTCGTGCACTAAACCTTGGTAAGTACCCTTGACCTTCCTTAATCATGTTTTGCTTAGTTATTAGCTTAAAAGTCAAAGCGTCGTAATTAACGTTTAACTTAACGATTAATCAATAATGGTCCAGTGATTAGTCAAACTTAAGGTAGTTATAAGTTGGTATTTATGTGGGCAATAAACCCTTAAAAGGGCACCCTCTGATTCCCACTCTAACTAGATCAATTGTCGGGTCAAAGTTTATTATAAAAAGTCAACAGGATCCTAATTTTTGAATTAACGCATAATTAGCAATGTAGAAGGCGTGTAACCTATTTGATCACTCATATAACTTGGTAATAAGTATAAGAACTGGTCTAAGCTTGTTTGATCCGACAATTTTCTGTTTAGGCTCGGTTCGGAACCGAAAGTCGCCAAAACTTTGACTTTTGCTTTGACTTCAGTTCTGACCCGATTTAGATGGGTTTGGAGATGCCTTAGAGTTTTCTTAGGACCAGGCTACATGATGGTATAACCCTCTGTGATTGGTTCATTGATTGCCCGTTTCGTTTACACGTTTCCATTAATTGCCAAATGTTGACCAATATGCCCTTTTGACCATAAAACGAGAATTTAAGAAATGTGAAAGGACAATAATCTTTGCTACTGATTTATAAACTTGTCCCAAAAATTTCACATCAGTTGGAGGTCTAGATTAGGAGTTATGCCCAATAGCGTAATTAGGAAACTTTTTGTTAATTAAACGGCGTAATTAGCGTAAAGCCTATCTAAACCCAATTTTTGACACCAATCCAATTGCTACTGATTTTATATAATAAATGAAGTATTTTGAACTTTATAACCAGATCAGAAAACTCAGATTTCCTGTATAACCCGGAAATCGCTTAAAACGGCTTTTTACGCGTATTAAACACCTAGGATGGGTTTAAAACCATTTTGGCATATAAGACTTATCACCAACTGATATAACCTATTAAATTAAATTGTTTTACTGATTATTTCAGACCCGAGTCTCAGAATTAAAATTGATCTCTTTTATAATCTTTTAAATGACCAAAATACGCCCACGTGGCTTATATTAAGATTAAACTCGTTTTGGGCATGATGGAAGGTATCCTACTGATATCACAACATATTTAAGGCATATTAACTTAGGAAACCTATATATGACCCATATGGTTAACCGTTCCTCTTGCGCGTTCGGTTCAGTTTATGTAACTAGTCTGCATAAATTAGCCGAAACGGGTCAAACCTTACCGTTTTTATCTCGAAATCTAGAATGTGTTTAGTTTACCCATATTATACAAGTCTCCAAACTTGTCGGGTCTAAATCACATTCTATTCTGGTCTTCGCTTAATCATGCGTTTTGAACCGTAAACCTTTCCTTAAAACTAACCGATCTAAGTTACGACTTAAATAAGACCCGTTAGGAATCTAATAGGTTAATAAAACCTTCGTTCCAGATTGAGAGCCCCAGTAGAAGTACTTGTGCTTGCTGGTTAGTATATACGGCTGAGTATAAATTGCATTGCTAGCTCAGGTAAATACTTTTAACTTATTTTCCCTTATACGGGCTTGGGATACAGTATTATAAAAATACCGCTTGGTCGGGTGTAGAAACCTTTTAATCGGAGATGATTAAATTGCATAATCCCGTTTTAATCTGTATTGATTGATAACAAATAACATTATGGGTTAATGACCGTGTCCTGGATATCCTTGGCTTATTTAAAAAGTGAATGGCCATAACTTAAGCACAAGGTGTAGGCATAACACCTCCTGTTGCGTGTGTAAAAGATATACTCACTCGTAAGGTGTCTTCTTGTGAGTTATATTTATGCTGTGTCGATTAATCTTGACCGGCTTGTATTGTATAATCACCGGCCCTAAATGTTGGACAAACATGTAAATCGGATACAAGATTTTTATTAATAAGATTGTCCCAAGTTATGAAAGATATTTTGTGCCTCGTGCATTCAAATCAATTTTCAAACTCTTTTCCAAAATGAGTCAGTTAATTGTATTTACCAATGTAAACTGACGTATTTTCCAAAAAGGTTAAGTGACAGGTACTGAACATAATTAGCTGGAAGCTCAGGGCGTTAATAAGGAATCTTGCAAGTTCTAAGCGTCTAAAGTCTGTTGAATAGTTTTTCCTTTTATTTGATCCGCCTGTGGATCCTTTACTTTCCGTTGTAATACTTTGACATTACGTTATATTCGGATTGTAATATATTTATCTTTTGCTTCCGCTGTGCATTTATATATTGTGTTGTTTGACTATGATGATATCAACTACGTCACGATACTCCCCACCGGGCCCACCGGTAATACATTGAAATATCGGGGTGTGACATTAGGACACTTATACAAAGTCTCAAAAATCTTGAATGCTTAATAAGAAATTCTCGCTAAAGGGAAGAGGCTATTTGTACTAAGGAAGTGATAATTGAAGAAGTAAAAATGGAAGAACAACTAAGTGAAAAACCAAAGCATGAACCAAACGACGAAAGAGGTAAGTCCGAAAACGATAATCTTCAAAAAGAATCAAATTTTCAAGAAATTAACCTTTTTCCACTCTCTTTCAAAAATCATTGTTTGGTACTTACTCATGCTAAGTTTTTAAAAGAGCTAAACACTAACACTAAAATTGACGAAATGGTTAGCATTAAATTAACAAACGATCAAACTACGCTAATAAAAGATTAGCAAATTGAAAATAACATCACAGCGGTTCCATGTTTCTTTCAAAACACCTTTAGTAATATTACAATTGATAAGGATCTTTGTGTTAATATAATGCCTAACTATATTTTCGAAAATTTAAATGTTAGTGATTTTTCTCCACTTCAAATTCCCAATTTTCTTTCTAATCGGAAAATAATAAAATCAACAGGAGTAGTTGAGGATGCGTTAGTACAAACAAACCAAACGATGGTCCCAACCGACTTCGTCATTCTTGATGATCCTCCACTTGTGTTGGGACTACCTTTTGTGAAAACCCATGAAGCATTGATCAATCGGAAGTAAAACAACCTACCAATTCAATTAGAGGCCGACAAAAGATATGTCAATCTTGACTAAACCACAAAATATCCATTCGGCAACGACGAACCCTTAATTGAAGACGAAGTTGAACCACCCGATGCGGAGGACGAAATTGACCAACTTGTCGAAGAGGAGGACGCCATTGAACAAACCTTTTTAGTTCTTGACCAAAATAAAGAGCAAACGAATAAAGAGTCTCCTAAAGACCCACCACTTGAGCTCAAAGAACTCCCAAAAGTTTTGGAATATGCTTTTCTAGACAAGTATGGCAAGTTACCCGTAGTTATTTCTTCAAAGTTAACTAGTATAGAAAAAGAAAAATTAATTACGCTTTTGAAAAAAACATAAAAACGCGATTGCATGGAAGCTTGTGGATATAAAAGGAATAAATCCTTCCATGTGCATGCAAAATTTTTTGATGGAAGATGACTATAAATTGGTAATACAACCACAATGTAGAGTAAATCCAAATGTTCAAGAAGTGGTTAAAAATGAAGTCATCAAACTACTTGACGCCGGACTCATCTACCCAATTTCTGATAGCCCTTGGGTGAGTCCCGTTTAAGTAGTTCCAAAAATGGAGGTATGATGGTGGTCACTAATGAAAAAAATGAATTAATACCAACAAGAAGCGTCACTAGATGGAGAGTTTGCATAGACTATCATAGATTAAATGAGGCAACGAGGAAAGACCACTTCCCTTTACCTTTTATTGATCAAATGTTAGAAAGATTATCCGGTCATAAATTTTACTACTTTTTAGGTGGTTTTCAGGTTACTTTCAAATACCGATAGCTCCAGAAGACCAAGAAAAAACAACATTTACATGCCCCTACGAAACTTTTGCTTATCAACGCATGCCTTTTGGTCTATGTAATGCCCCTGCAACTTTCCAACGTTGCATGGTGGCCATTTTCCATGATATGATAGAAAAAAACCATGGAGGTTTTCATGGATGACTTTTCTATCTTTGGAGATTCATACGACCAATGCCTCGATAACCTTGAACGAATGCTATCCCGATGTGAGGAAACTAACCTCCCCCTTAATTGGGAAAAATGCCATTTCATGGTAACGGAGGGAATAGTACCCGGTACAAAATCCCAAACGAAGGAATGGAGGTTGATCGGGCTAAAATAGACACCATCTCTCGATTACCACCTCCATCCTCCGTTAGAGCCATAAGAAGTTTCCTAGGGCATGCCGGATCTTATAGACGATTTATCAAAGACTTTTTCGAAAATTTCAAGACTTTTAACAAAATTACTTTAAAAAGATGCACCATTTATCTTTGACAAGGATTGCAACCAAGCATTTTTAACATTAAAAGAAAAGCTAGTCAAAGCACCAATCATGATAGTGCCTGATTGGAAATTACCTTTCGAAATCATGTGCGATGCAAGTGACTTTGCAGTTGGAGCTATCCTGGGACAACGAAAAGATAAGCATTTTCACCCAATATACTATGCTAGTAAAACACTCAATGATGCACAAGAAAATTACACAACAACTGAAAAAGAGTTACTAGCTGTAGTATTTGCTTTTGATAAATTTTGATCTTATCTTGTTCTTTCTAAAATGATAATTTATAGAGACCATGTAACCATTCGTTATCTCTTTAAAAAACAGGATGCCAAGCCACGTTTAATCAGATGGATTCTACTCCTCCAAAAATTTGACATAGAGATAAAAGACAAAAGAGGAGTTGAAAACACCGCTGCCGATCATCTATCTCGCTTGGAAGCCAGCTTTGGAGGCAACTAGAGACGAGCTCATCAATGAAAAATTCCCAACGGAATTCTTAGAAATGGTGGAGTACCGAGAAGAACCATGGTATGCCGACTACGCCAACTACTTAGCTAGTGGGATAGTTGTGAAAGGATGATCACATCATCAAAGAAAAAAATTCTTTGCCGATGTAAAGCATTATTTTTGGGAAGATCCATATCTTTTCAAAATTTATGCAGACCAACTTATCCGACGATGTGTACATGGTAACGATGCAAGGAAGAGTGTTCGCCACTGTCATGAAGGCCCGTACGAAGGACATCACGGAGCCACTAGTACCGCTCGAAAGGTACTTGATTCAGGATTCTATTGGCCGACCATTTATAAAGACTCACAAAGTCTTATCAAGACATGTGATGCATGCCAGCGATCAAGTAATATTTCTTCCAAAAACAAAATGCCACAAAATGGTATTCTTGTTTGTGAAATTTTTTATGTGTGGGGATTAGACTTTATGGGACCTTTCCCACCATCAAAAGGAAATAAATATATACTTGTGGCCGTGGATTACTTGTCAAAATGGGCTGAAGCCGAAGCTCTTTCATCAAATGATGGAAGAGTTGTGGTAAGATTCTTGAAACGATTTTTCGTTTTGGTACTCCAAAAGCATTAATAAGTGATAGAGGTACCCATTTTTTTAATCATCAACTTGAAATTTTTTTGACAAGATATGGGGTCTATCATCGAATCTCGACCGCATATCATCCTCAAACAAACGGACAAGCCGAAGTGACTAATCAAGGTTTAAAAAGAATACTTGAGAAAACCGTAGGATTAAATAAAAAAGAATGGGCCGATAAATTAGACGACGCTTTATGGGCATTTCGAACCGCTTTTAAAACAACAATAAGTACCACCCCATATAACCTTGTCTATGGAAAAAGTTGTCATTTGCCAGTAGAAATAGCATATAGGGCTTAGTGGGCATTAAAAAACGTAAACTTAGACCATGAAACCACCGGAAATAATCGATTTTATCAATTAAACGAACTAGACGAATTAAGAAATCAAGCATACTCTAACTCCGAACTTTATAAGGAACGTATGTAGAACTTACATGACAAACATATTAAGCCTAATGAGTTTCGAGAATGAGATCAACTGCTATTGTTTAATTCACGACTTCGATTATTTCCCGGAAAACTAAAGTCTAGGTGGTCGGGACCTTTTTCCGTCACCCATATCTTTCCACACGGTGCAATCGAGATTAAATCTCAAAATGGCATTCCATTCAAAGTCAACGGACAACGGCTTAAGCTCTACCAAGGATTCATTGAGGATGATGAGGAAGAGATTTTGCTACAAGCAAGCGAGGTATGATTAAACAAAGGTTTGTGTACATATGTAAATTAACATCATGTCTTGTAGGTAATGGACATCGGGAAAGCTTCAAAAATAGGTAAGGTAACTAAACCTCTTTCGGGAAAACAGGTCACTTACACGAGCACTGTATAAAAAATATATAATAAACTTTTAGCCGCCAACGGGGCCATGGCCGCTGACCACGGGGCCGTGGTCGGTGTGCAGACGGGTATAAACCCCTTCCTCTTCTTCTTTCTTCATTTCACCACGGACCGTTTCCCCGAAAAAGCTCTGGTTCCTCTGCGATTTTCTGCCATTTTCTACGTTTTCCTTCCATTCAACGTCTACAAGGTATGATTCTAACATCTTCTTTAGTTAGTTTAACGATTTGCATGTAGAATAACACCAAAAATTTGGGGAAATATCTAGGGTTCTTGAACTAGAACCGAACCAAACCCTAAATTTTTAACTAGATCTAGTAATAGTAGTTTACATTCATGTTATAGGAAGAAAATCAACCATTATTGTTCATAGAATCACCCGATTTCAAGCATAAACCATGAACCCTTGTTTTTGAACTGAAAAAGTTAAAATTGATAGGGTTAACGATTTGTTTTTGGAAAAACAGCACTTGGGGTTTCATTTTCGGGTGAAATCGCCCCTACTAACAAAAAATTTTCAACTTTTCGAAACTGGGTCGAAATTTGAACATTTGCAGTAACAGAGTTCTGACCACGGGGCATGGTCAGCGAACACGGGGTGTGGCCAGGGAGAATGGCTGAACACGGTGCGTGGCCAGTGACCACGGGGCCGTGTCAAGCTTCCTGTTTTCAGTTTTTCCCGAAATTTAATCGTAACGCGCTGATTGTTTCTGTGGTTCCCTTTTGCAGCAATGGCCAGCAAGTTTCTGAAGTTCAAACCATCGGAATTGGAGTACCAAACCCGATATGAGATCCTCCCTACAAGGCATGAAGAGGCACCAAGACAAACATGCTATGAAACTCTTGAAACTGTGGGACAGCGAGGCCGTTATGATATGCTAGTCACGGGACCACTTCGAGCAGCTCTTGACACCAAGCTCCATTTCGTCTACGAGTTTAACATGGAATTCTATAGCACCTTCAAGTTCAAGGCCAAGGCAGAACCGTTTGACTCAGATGGGGTTGAGTTCAGATGTGCTGGAGAGCTATTTTCCATCTCCATTGCCCAATTCGGTGTGAATGTGGGCTTGTACACTGAGGATGAGTCGGTTGAAAAAGAATTCACAGGTGGTCTCCGTGAAATTCCAACTAACATGCGCCAAACTGCATGGGTTCAACTTAGAGATGGGCCATACTATCCAAGCATCACCAAAAGCTCCAAGTTGCAGGATCCCCTTTACCGCTATATCCACCGGGTCCAAAGCAACTCCCTCTGTCAACGGCGTGATAGTTCGGGTGTGGTAAACCTGCGTGATCTCACTTGCCTCTATTGCATCCATAACCGCCAACCTCTTGATGTCACATACCTTCTCCTCAAGAACATGCACCTTAACCAGTTGGCTTCTCCTCCAACACCGATTTTTTTCGGGGGATGGATCTACCGTCTATTCAAAAACTATGTCCATCGCGTCCCAAAATCATTCCATCGGGGTGCGAAATCCGGGAAGGTAGATCTAGTCCAATGCTGTTCCATGGGGCTCATCCAAGAAATGGATGACGGGTCCGTCTGCTTCCGAAACGCCCGAGGAAACACATGGGGCCCGGAAGAAGTCCTAGCCCTCTAAGACGACCCAAACCGTCCTCCTCCACAACTCCAAAGCTACCATGCGGGCTCCTCCTCTCAAGGAGGCGGGTTTCCTAACTTTCAAAGTTTAACTGATCTTTTACAGGAAAACCTTCTTTGTACCCGAAACATATACAACATGGCTAGCAACGCCAACACCCGGATTGGAGAGGTGGAACATTCTGTCGCTACTATGCAAGAGGATATCACATATATCCGGGAGCACATGGCGTATCGCGAGGAGGAGGGCGATGAGGATGAGGACATCGATTGAGCGGAGGCAATGGAGTTGGTGTGGTAGGCGAAGGATGCAGTTTCTGGTTAACCCTCTTTACTCTTTGAACAATTTGCTGGCCTGCGTGTCATGGTTGAACAATTTACTTTCTAGACATTTTTATTTTCTGCATTTTCTTTAGTTTTAAGTTTGTGAAGACGATGGATTTGAAACATAGGATGTGGGTATTGTATTATGCTTTGTGTGGTGTATAGCAAAACAGGTACACATGAGGCTTGAATGCACTAAGCATTAGTGCCACCTAAGCCCGGAAATCAGAAGCGAAAGCCAAAAGCCTGAAATTCAACAATTGCATACAACCACCATGGGGTCGTGGTCATTGACCACGCCCCCATGTCCATCCCCTGATCTGTTGTTTTGTCTGTAAGCTACCCACCACGGGTCGTGGCCACCAGGCACGCCCTGTGGCCAACTTTCTGTAAGTAACGTTACTAGCACTCTAACCACGGGGCCGTGCCCGGACAAACACGTGCCCGTGGCCAGGTGCCCAGTAACATAAGAACTTGTTTTTAACACACTTTTTCACATTCGAATCAACCCAAAAACTTATTTTTTGACACATTGAGAACAATGTGTAATTTAAGTGGGGGGGGGGAGCTAAAACCTTGAATCTTGCACGTTCTAATAACAAGCCTTACACAAAACTCGTATTGAAACCGCTAATCACCCCAAATCTTTTTAAAAAAAATCATTTTTTTACTTGTCTTGGTTTAATTTGGGAATAACAAGTTCTAAAAAGGTTATGTTTTTACAAATTTACAACCGATAGCGTCGTGATAAAAAGAACCAAATAAGAAAATTATAAAAAAGGCATGACAAATGTTTTTAAAATTTGATTATATATACTTGTTCACATTATAAAACCATTCCCACAATAAGTGAGTTTTGAGCCTTTATTGAGCATAAATGCATACATCTTTAAACTAAATTCTCATTTTCGTTTCTTGTGTGAATAGCCGCTTGGTGCTTACGACTCTTGAACTTGCCAAGACGATACATTCCCGGTCCTTACCAACTTAAACCCAAGTAAGTAAATGATGGAGGCATTAGGACTAACTTTTTCTTTCAAAACCATTGTTTTCATTCCTTTTACATCACTACCTAAAATCCCCCTAGTTAACACTTTTAAGCCTAAACCTTTTTGTTTCAAAAGCCCAAAAAACAAACACTCATTAACCACCAAAACCTTGTTCCTTTCAAACCCATTTGTTTTAGTAAAAAGCTCGGTTATCTTCTGACATGAAAAAATATAAAATTTAGCAATAACCAAACAAGTTCCTCAAAAATCTTGTTTGAATATGCTTAGTTTGAATAAATGTGACAAAAACAAAAAAAGTTTTACGACAACCGACGCTTTTTACGCTTTTCGCCATTTCGCTAACTACTAACCTAACAACCACCTACCCTTAGCCCAAGCCTAACCCTTTCCAATTTACAAAGGTTTATAGTTAAAAAGGAGGAGGTTTGATCGCTTGGCAAGCATATGGTAGAAGTTCCATGCCGGAATCGAGTGTTTCACAAAAATACATCTTATGCCGAGTGTTAAGTGATCTCCCGTGAGGTATGTGAACTTGTATATAAATAGAATTTTAAAGAGGCATGTTATGCCCAAATAAATAATTTTTCTTAACAAGTTGTTCTAAATAAATCATGACGAGTAGGATTGTAAATGAAATAAAAACAAAATTAAATAAAGATCTTGGATTCCCGACCCTCAAGATAAGCCACAAAACTTCTTCTCTACCTATTCCATTTGGGTGTGTAAGCCACATTAAAAGACTTTTGCTTGAGCTCATTCTTGTCTTTACGGTCTATATAAAGTGCATTAACTACTTGGAAGGGGGTTAGAAGGGTGGTTTGGTAAAGTTCTTGTCTCGTTCAGTGCATAGATCATTGCGAGGACTTGGTTCAAGCTTACTAGGACCTCCTTCAATGCCCCAAAGGTATTGGATGGCGGGGGTGCGAATAGCTTGAACCCCTCATATGTAAACTACTATTAAAACATTAAACCAGCTTCTTTAGATTGTATCCTTGCTGACTCAAACCACTTAGCCGAGGGTAACGTCACCTTCAAAAGAGGGGCCTACCACTTTTCGCATTAATAACTTATTTAATTATCTTTCAATACTACGACCATTTGGGATTGTATCCCTGCTAACTCAAACCACTGGGTTGAGGGTAACGTCACCTTCAAAAGAGGGGCCTACTATTATAACTAAGTTATTCTCTTAAAAAGTCCGAAAGTGCGAAAATTATCAAAGGATACATTAAAGATGAGTTGGATTCAAATGATTCTATCTTGTCTATTTTTTTTTCATTTTATTTATCTTTTAATTTTTAGATTTATTTTCATGTTTAAAAACTCTTTTAAAAAAAATTAGATCGATTAGACGTTGACAATAAATCAGTATTAAAAGCTCTTATGTCCTTGGACGACCTCGGTATCTTACCAACACTATACTACGCTCGCGATGGGTGCACCTGCCCTAGTGTGTGTTTAGTGTTAGTACAATATCATGTTTTATAAATTTAAAACTTGACTAATATGTAAAACGAACTTAAAATATTAATAAAATCATATCATGCTTAACGCACACCAAGAGAAGTCTATTGGTACTATAAGTAGTGGGGCTAAAGGCTGATACGAGGGTATTCGATTTGGTTCAAACGTGTGTAATTATATGGCTATGAGTGTTTATTCATATAAAACTAGTTTAGTTTAAGGATGCTTTGATTTGCAGGTACACGGAGCTTAATGGATAACTTTTGGGAGCTTACGAGATTTTGGAAGAACATCGAAGGAACAAGGATCAAAGTTATGAAGAAACGAGAAAAAAATAGGTATAGACATAAATTAAGCTCGCAAGGGTGTAATTTACGCCCCCGGCAGAAAAGTGGAATGCAAGGTGAGGCGTAAATAAGTAAATTAATGAATCTTTTTTAAATGGTATGTAAACTATGTCCCCTAGAGTGTAATATACGTCTCAGGTCAGTTTATTACGCAAATCAATGCTTTGTTACCTAATTGAAAAATAACCTCTACGGGTTACGAAGGTATTCACCTCCCATCAGCTTTTAGGCATCCCAAAGGCAATTGAGACGTTCTAATATTTTGCAAACTTACCAGTTAATGCTTTCAAGATTCCCACGAACTATTGAAGATTCAACCATGCTGTCGAGCGGCTAATCTCATTGTGACTTACTCCGGGTGGATGGTTTGTCTAGGTTAAATGTTGAGCTTCATTTGATTTATCTTTTGGATTTTTCTTTATTAAATAATATGGAACAACTTGTGCTTGGTTAATTTAAACGATTATTTTTTGTGTTTCATATATTTGTCTTTTATCATTCGCATTTGGTTTTCTTGCATTATGTGCGGTTTGGTAACCAGGGGGTGTTTAGAATCTATATTTGGGTAATTGACGTATGAGATAGTATTAAAACCTTGTCTTCGAATATCAAATCCACTAATTAATTCCAAGACCATGTCAATGTGGTATCTAATTAACTAAATGAATTTGTGTGAAATCTAGAATCATACATCCATAGGGGTTTGCTTCTCCTAAGAACTGGTAATGTCTTTAAACAAGTTATTTTCTTTGCAATCATGTTTCTCAAAACCAACTCAAAAACCATATTTGCTTCCTTACGTTGTGAAATTAGATAATTAATTGAACACTAGGCCTTAACAACAACCGCTGCTAAGAAAGAGTTGCTTACAATTGTCTATGTGTCGGATAAGTTTTGGTCCTATATTTGGAGTAGCAAGGTTATTGTTTATTTTGATCATAGTGCTAGCAGATACCTCATGGATAAAAAGGACGCTAAACTAAGGCTGATTAGATGGATTTTCTTTCAGGAATTCGACTTTGAAATACGAGACAAGAAGGAATGTGAGAATGTGGTGGTAGATCATTTATCACAAGTTGTTCATGAGGTTGATGAGCCTTGTGTTGATATAAAAGAAACATTGCCATATGACCAGTTATCAGTTATTTCAACTAGACCTTGGTTAGCTAGTTTTTCTAACTATGTAGCTGCAAGTACCATTCCAGAATTTTGGACAATGAGGAAAAGGCCCCAATATATGGCTCAAGCAAAACATTACATTTGGGATGATCAGGACCATTTTATAGATGGGGCACATAGATCATCCATAGTTGCATTCCGGATGAGAAGATAGAAAGTGTTTTCGGAATGTTACATGCATTTGCATGTAGAGGACATTTAGTGGTCAAAAGAGGGGTCGCAAAGTCCTAGCTTCTGGGGTTTATTTGCCCCTCCCCCACTTTTAAGGATGCTTTTGAATACACAAAGAATTGTGTAAATTGCCAAAAGATGGGGAATATTTAAAAAGGAATGAGATGTCTGTGCAGCCGATTCTGGTGGTTGATGTTTTTGATGTGTGGGTAATTAACTTCATGGGCCTATTCCTAAATTCATTTGGAAATTTAAACATCTTGGTGGCAGTTGAATATATATCTAAATGGATAGAAACAATTGCCACCAAGATGAATGATTATAATTAAGGTTGTTTGTAAGTTTGTCCAAACCAACATATTTGCATGATTTTGATCACACGAGGGATTCAACATATATAAATATATAAAAACATAATGCTTACATAGACTTCTCACATTTTTTAGGGGTTTCGAATCTTATAGCCAACTCATAGGAGGTTCAATGGGGAACACTAAAAAAGTGGGAACCAAGGGAACTGACTTAAACGAATTTCAATTGGACTCATTCAAGAGACATTGGAACCGGCTCGTGGAACCCTATAATATATATGTACTCACATACACATACACACACACACACATATATATATATATAGGGTCAGGATTTAGGGGAAACGGTGAAAAGTGTGAGAACAGTGAGAACGCTTATGGATCATCCGATCAAAACAATCTATGGACTAGATTGGCGTGGTGGCATTTTCGTAAATAACATCAATTTTATTAAGTGGACATGCTTCATTAAGGGTAAAAAGGTTTTTACTGCTCAAATTCAAAACGCTAACTAAATTTAGGGCGTTTTCTCCTAATCCCATACCTATGTGTGTGTATATATATATATATATATATAGGCCAGTTAACGTACAATACGGCTTAACATACATCACGTACGACAGATAATTACGCACGTTCATTTGAAAATCACGCACGTTATAAACTAAAAAAGCCAAATCACGCATGTTGGAAAACATTAATCATGCATGATGAAAACATTAATCATGCACGTTATACACATAATCATGTACGTTGTCGTACGTGATGTACGTTAAGTCGTATTGTATTGTATTTTACACTTTTCTTATTGATGTGTACAAAATGCAACATATAAATTACGTCAATAAAGGCATAGAACCAACCCTTTTTTAGTACTAATGTTGGAAAAAACGCGTTTCTTTCTTCCTTTTGAATTTACAGGACCAAATGAGCTTGAACAAAAGGAACAAATAAGCAGCCAGAAACCAACATAAATACAAGAAGAAGGAATAACGTGACATGCCCGAACCCTCGGCAGCATCTCCCAAGACAAAAACAAGAAAACAGAAGCTGATCACGGGGCCGTGCCCAGCCAGGCATGGGCCGTGGTCAGACCTCACACATAAAGACAAGACCAGTAGAAGCTTCTACGCCCACCATGGGGTCGTGCCCAACTCACCATGGGGTGTGGTCAACTCTCAGATTTGGAGAATCTTGATAGTACAACGAAGAGTTGACCACGGGGCCGTGTCCAGAAGCCACGGGGTCGTGTGGGGCCCTCTGCTGACAGCTGCAATTAATGAAGGAAGAGAAGGAGCTGGCCACGGGCCGTGCCCAATGGATACAGGGCCGTGGACGGGGTACTATTCTGACTATAAATAGGGGTGCTTGGTTCACTTCAAAGGCATCCCTTAGCAAACCACTTCTCTCTCACTTTGCCACCATTCCACCACCACTACAACACCATCACCCACAACCATCATCCATCTATCATCTTTAGAGTGTGTAGTAGTCTCGGGATCCACGATTGATAGTAAGAGGTCTTGTCAATCAAAGGGCATGCTTGGCTAATCTCTTACATCACTTGGTGAAGACAAGTCTTTAATGTATTACTTTTGATTTTTAATTTTTTGAAACTTTTTAATTGGGTATGTACTAATGACTTTAATGTTGAAAGTGAATTTTCGTAACCATTTCTTCATGATGTCATTGATTTGCTCATTCTTGTCTTTACGGTCTATATAAAGCGCGTTAACTACTTGGAAGGGGGTTAGAAGGGTGGTTTGGAAAAGTTCTTATCTCGTTCAGTGTATAGATCCTGCGAGGACTTGGTTCAAGCTTACTAGGACCTCCTTCAATGCCCCAAAGGTATTGGATGGCGGGGGTGCGAATAGCTTGAACCCCTTATATGTAAACTACTATTAAAATATTAAACCGGCTTCTTGGGATTGTATCCTTGCTGACTCAAACCACTTAGCCGAGGGTAACGTCACCTTCAAAAGAGGGGCCTACCACTTTTCGCATTAAAGACTTATTTAACTATTTTTCAGTATTCCGACCCTTTGGGATTGTATCCCTGTTGACTCAAACCACTGGGTTGAGGGTAACTCCACCTTCAAAAGAGAGGCCTACTACTATAACTAAGATAATCTCTTAAAAAGTCCGAAAGTGCAAAAATCATCAAAGGGTACATTAAAGAGGAGTTGGATCCAAGTGATTCTATATTGTCTTTTTATTTTTCATTTTATTTATCTTTTCATTATTAGATTTACTTTCATTTTTAAAAACTTTTATAAAAAAATTTAGATCGATTAGACGTTCACAATAAACCGGTATTAAAAGATCTTGTGTCCTTGGACGACATCGGTATCTTACCAACACTATACTATGCTCACGATGGGTGCACTTGTCCTAGTGTGTGTTTAGTGTTAGTACAATATCGTGTTTTATAAATTTAAAACTTGACTAATGCGTAAAACGAACTTAAAATATTAATAAAATCATATCACGTCCGACACGCACCACCTATATATATTTATATTTATATATATATATGAATATTTAGAGTTTAGCGTTTAGGATTTAGGGTATAGCTTAGGTTTTAGCCTTGCGGATTTATAGTTTAGATTTTAAGGTTTCGCTTAGGTTTTAGTCTTAGAGTTGAACTTTAGGGTTTATGATTTAGGTTTTAGCTTTAGGATTCAGGGTTTCTAGTTAGGGTTTGATGAGCTCATTCCAATGTCGCTGTAATGAGTCCAATCGAAGTTCGTATGAGTCAGTTCTCTACTTTTTTAGTGTTCTTCATTGAGCCTAACTTATATATATAGTAATTAAAACCGCGCGTGTTGCGGTACATTGCAAGCAGCGAATGGATTAATTAAAGCGTTATATGATGTGTTAGTCATATGAAATTTTCAAAAGTTGAGGTGTAAAAATAGAGTAATAATGCATGGAGTAAAAGCACAAAGTTTGAAACTTAAGGGGTGGGCGGTAAAAATGGAGTAATAGTGTAAGGAGTAAAAACGTAACGTTTATTACTTGAGGGGTAATAGTGCACGAGGTAAAGATGCAAATTTTAAACTTGAGGGGGTGGTGGCATAAAAAAAGAAGTAATGGTGAAAGGGGTTAAAGGCAAAGCTTAAAACTAGAAGTGGTGGTGGCGGAATTCAAACTTGGGAGTTAAAAAAACAAACTTTCAAAGTTTAAGGGTTAAAAAAGCAAAATGTCAAAGTTTGGAGGTTAAGGAGTTTCAAAAGCAAAAGTTGAGAGGGTAGTAGTAAAGCAACAGTTGAGGGGATGGTTGTGGAAATTTCACGGACATTACTAAATAATAATAATAATAATAATAATAATAATAATAATAATAATAATGTGTAGAGGGTTATCTAAACCTGACATTTAAACGTAATTTATTATAAAATATAATCTAATCTAAATATTAATAAAAGACTCCAATTTATGTCATATGTCAATCTCTCCTTCAATCTTATAATTATACTTTTATTTTATTAAAGATTAATTTTGTTATCCTTATTGTTATTTATTATAAATTCTCTCAATTTTAATTTTAATATTATCTAATCTTCTATCTAAACTCTAATAAACCATTCCAATAAATACCACATGACAATTCTTTATGCCACCTAAATATAATATTAATTTATATTTCATTTTTGTATTTAAAATACTTTACGAATAACTATTTAAGAATATTATATTAACTAATTAAAAATATTATATGGATAACTACAATATATATTTTACTACATGTAACTTCTTTTTTGTTTAATTATTATTATGTTTTAACTAGAATTACCACGTGACAATTTTTCGTTCAATTTTGTTATCATTAACAAATAAATATATTTTACTATAATTAAAAATATTATACTTTATTTAATCGTTACTATGTTTAACTACAATTACCCATGACAATTTTACGTTCAGTTTTGTTATCATTAACAAATAAATATATTTTACTACAATTAAAAATATTCAACAATATAGATAACGATTAAACATAATAAGATATAGTCAAATATGTCATAGATTCTCTAATGTATTTAATGAAAATTATTTAATTATCTCATTAACTAACGTGTAGATTAATTAAAAAGTTTACTAAAGAATTGATGAATGCGACAAGCACTTTACAAGTGGGCTGTGTATTAATTACTATGAGTAAAAGATTACAAACTTGTGGAATGACTATCATGTACGACGTCTACGTGTCTTATTTACAAATAAACTATTTTTATTATTCAACACGTGTATACACAGGAGTATAACCTAGTATTTAAATATATTAATAATTTAAAATGATTAAATCAAAAAATAATATTACCAAGTTAGAATTCAGTTTGGCTTGCGGTTTCTACGTAAAGAATATTCAAACCCAACAGCTACATGTATTTATAAACGTTTTTTCTGGGGTTGGTACTCAACACTAACTCCATAAACTTTAGTATTAACTACTTAAACCTACTTGCACAGGGTCGCAGCATGTGAGGGGCGGGAGAAGGGGGCGCCCGACCCTCCGAACTTTTCGGTTAGTAGTGTTACGTATGTGTTTTTCGTATAGAAATTTTTAGGGATATGTGTTTATGACCCCCCGGTTAAAATTTTTTTATGTATATACGTGTTAGACCCCCCGTTTTTCTAAAAAAAATATGTATATACGTGTTCGACCCCTCCGGTTTTCTAAAAAATAAATTATATAACCCAAATAAAATACTAAATTAGCCCAAATAAAAGAGTGTGTTATGTCATAAGCCCAAAATACCCAAATCAAAACTCATGGCCCATTTATGAAGTTAAACCCAATATGATACTAAACCCAATAATCAGCTGGGTAGGGGATTACGACCAGACAGTACGCAGACAGAAGAAACAGAAGAAAACGCAGGGGGCTGGGGGGAAAGCGACTGTGCTGGCCTGCTGCTTGTTCGACTGTTCGACTTCGAGACTTCAATTCGAGATTTCTTGTTCGAGACTTCTTGTTCACTTGTTCAATCATCCTCAGGTATGTTAATTTTTATGTTTAGGTTTGATTTAGGGCTCCAATTTATATGAATTAGGTTGAAATAAGGTGTGAGTTTTAGCCCTAAACTTGTTGAATCTTTCTCTAGCTATTAGAATTTTTGAAACTTAGGGTGATTTGTTCACATTTGTTATTAGAATATGCCATGGGGAAGAATAAATGCATAACCTATTTTTTCAAAAGAAAGAATGAAAATGAAGAACAAGTAGAGGGAATTGTTGATGGAAACAATGAGAACAAACGTCAAAAAGCTTCAACAAGTGAACCGGTTAGTGAAGTGAATAATGAGGCGAATCAAAACATTCCACCGGTTAATGAAGCGAATAATGAGGCGAATCAAAACATTCCTCAAAATCCGACTAACATCAATGAAGTGGATGTTAGTAGTCTAGAAAGAGATCCCGCTAAGCGACTCCCAATGTGGAAATATCCAGTTAATATACGAGAACAAGTAAGACTAGCTTATATATCATTAGGAGCGTATCAAATAAAGCTAGATGAGTATAAGCCTAGGGGTCCAAAGAACAATCTTCGTAGATTTAAATATGCTTGATGTGTGCAAAATGCAACATATAAATTACATCAATTGTGGCATAAAACTAACCTTTTTTTAGTACTAACGTTGGAAAAAGTGTGTTTTTGTCTTCCTTTTGTATTTTCAGGATTAAATGAGCTCAAATTAACAAAAGAAACAAAAAGGCAGCTAAATCTAACATAAATACAAGAAAAGGAATAAACGTGACATGCCCGACCTCCCCGAAAGCATCTTCCCAAGCAAAACAAGAAAACAGGAGGTTGAACACGCCCCGTGCTCAGTGAGCACGGGGGCGTGCCCAAGTGTCAGCATAAAAGACAAAGTTGTAGAAGCTTCCATCACCCACCACGGGGCCGTGCTCAGCGGACACGGGGTCGTGGTCAACTATAAGATTCGCATAATCCAGGCAAATCTTGATAGTACAGATATGCTTCTGCACACGGGGTCGTGCCCAGCGGACACGGGGCCGTGGTTAACTAATAAAGACAAGAGCAATTAATGAAGAAAGAGAAGGATGTGGACACGGGGCCGTGCCCACTGGACACGGGGCCGTGCCCGAGCTTCTGTTCAGCCTATAAATAGGAGTGCTTGGTTCAAGCTCAAACCATCCCTTGGCACACCACCTCTCTCACACTTCACCCACCACCCACCACCACCATAACACCATCATCCACCACCATCATCCATTGTCCATCATAGAGTGTGTGAGTCATCTCGGGATCCAAGATTGATCGTAAGAGTTCTTGACAATCAAGGCCATGTTTGCCTAAGTCTCTTACATCACTTGGTGAAGAGAAAGTGTCTAGTGTAATACTTTTTATTTTTAATCTTTTCGCACTTTTTAATTGATTATGTATTAATGACTTTAATAACTAGTTTCTTATGTTGAAGGTGATTCTTCCTTATCGTTTGTCCGTGATGTCTTGGCATTATTTTACTGTCTATATAAAATAAAAGATTTTCACCATTCATATCTCCACGGTCTATATGGAGGTATGTTGGCTACCTGGTCGGGGGTTAAGGGAACGGTTTGGTAAGAGTCTTGCCATTGTTCAGTGTATAGATCCTGCAAAGGACCTGGGTCAAATTTAGTAGGACCTCCTTCAATACTTAACGGTATTGGATGGCGGGGGTCCAAACTCTTTGATCCCCTCATAAGTTAAACTACTATTAATACTTTAACCCGGCTACTTAAGACTGTATCACTGCTGACTCAGACTACTTAGCCGAGGGTAACGTCACCTTCAAAAGAGGGGCCTACCACATTATGCATTAATAACTTAATTAATTATCTTTCAATAATCCGACCCTTTAGGATTGTATCCTTGCTGACTCAAACTACTGGGTTGAGGGTAACGTCACCTCCAAAAGAGGGGCCTACTACAATAACTAAGATAATCTCTTAAATAGTGCAAAAGTGCGGAAATAATAAAAGGTTACACTAAACACGAGTCGGAGCCAAGTGATTCATCTCGTCTATCTGTTTTTTTTTTATTTTTTTTTTTCAGCATTTTAGTTAGTTTTTATTTTCTTAGTTTAAAACATTTTTCTAAACTTTTGATTTGATTAGACGTTGAGGATAAACCGGTACTAAAAGCTCTTGTGTCCTTGGACGACCTCGGTATCTTGCCAACACTATACTACGCTCACGATGGGTGCACTTGCCCATATGTGTGTTTAGTGTTAGTAAATATCGTGTTTTATAAATTTAAAACTTGGCTAAAGAAAGTGTAAAAGGGCTTAAAATATACTTAAACCTACATATACACCTAACGCACATCAAGTTTTTGGCGCCGTTGCCGGGGACACAAGGATTTTAAGAAAGTTAGGAATCAACGGCCTAATCGTTTTTCTTATTTTTCTATTTTTTTAGGATTTTTCTTAGTTTTTCAGCTTCTGCAGAGCTCAGCACGGGCCGTGCCTGGTCGGACACGGGCCGTGCCCAACATTGTTACTGGCAGTTTTTATTTTCCGAGTTATAGAGAGCTGAGCACGGGGCCGTGTCGGTGCAACACGGGGCCGTGTCCAACTCCCCAGTAACTGGGATTCGGAAAACAATCACTGTATCTCCGACCACGGGCCGTGTTCGCTGATCACGGGGCCGTGGTGAACCTTCTGACCAACGTTCTTTTCCGTTTTTATTGCAGGACTTGGAACCCAGGCGCCACATTTGAACCTCCTACGTAGTGTATGAGCTCCAGTTCTAGTAGAGACATAAAAGAACCCCTAGAAGCACCCGAACGCTTTCTCAGAAAAAGACTTAAAGCTAAAAACCAAGAGAAAGTTTCAGGGGAAACACTTCCAATGGCGGATCAACGTACCCTTATGGATTACCTACGACCCACTGTAGGTAACCTCGGTGCCGCTATTAATGCACCGAATGTCGAAGCCAATAACTTTGAACTTCGACCGCATTTGTTACAAATGCTTCAAAACTCCGCAAGCTTTCATGGGCTTGCGGACGAGGATCTCCATCTACATATTACTAATTTCTTAGAAATATGTGATACCTTTCGGATCAATGGAACATCAAACGACGCCATCCGCCTTCGAATGTTTCCATTTTCACTAAAAGACCGAGCTAAGGCTTGGCTCAACACCCTCCCAGTTGGCTCGGTAAACCCCTGGGATGAACTAGCCCAAAAGTTTCTATATAAGTATTTCCCTCCTGCTAAAACAGCTAAATTAATGACTGAAATTAACACATATTCACAAGAGGATGGGGAATCCTTATATGAAACTTGGGAAAGGTTCAAGGAGCTACTAAGAAAGTGTCCTCATCACGGTCTTGCGGTATGGCAACAAGTATCCACTTTCTACAATGGGTTGTTGCCACACACAAGACAAACACTTGATTCTAGCTCCGGGGGACTTCTAGGTAATCGTCGCCCAAATGAAATATACAATCAAATTGAGGAAATTGCGCAAACCAATTTTCAGTGGCACACTCCCCGAGGTAATAAATCTATTGCCCCGGGCGCCCATAAGGTTGATGAAAGCACTTCTTTACAAGCCCAAATCGAGGCCCTTTCTTCAAAAATCAAAAAGTTAGAAATGGCAAAAACGGCTTGTGAGGGGTGTGGTGGACCACATGAAAATTGGAGTTGTATGAAAGAAGTAGATGATCAAACAGAAACGGTAAACTACATTGATAATAGACCTAGGCCGTCGGGTCCACCAACGGGTACCTACAACCAAGGATGGCGTAACCACCCTAACCTTGGTTGGAGAGATCCCGGCAATAGTAGTCACCAACAAAACCAATGAACTAACTTTCAACAACCACAAAACTTTTCTCAACAACAAGGTGGACGAGAAAGGCTTGAAGATACTGTATCTCGCCTCATCTCCGACACCGAAAAGAAAAACTCGGATCGATTTCAGCAATTGGAATCGAATTTTAGAAATCAACAAGCTAGCATTCAAAACATTGAAAAACAATTAAATCAAGTAGCTCAAAATTTCTCCGAGTGGCCACAAGGCGCGTTACCAAGCAATACCGAAACCAACCCAAAAGCGCAAGTACATCTCATCACATTGAGAAACCGAACCGTGGGTCCCGAGGAGGCTCCATTACCGACAGTTGAAAGAAGCCAACCCACGACTTCACCCGCGCCCCAACCAGAAAAGGCTTCTCCACCAAATCAAGAGCCCACCAAGACTCCTCCGGTTCCATACCCCGGTCGGTTAAATCGTCAAAAGACCGATGAGCAATTCGCAAAGTTCGAAAATTTACTAAAACAATTGCATGTTAATATTCCTTTTATTGAGGTCCTTACCCAAATGCCTAAATATGCAAAATTTATGAGGGACTTCCTCACTCATAAAAGGAAAATTGAATCATTGCAATTAGTTAACTTAGGCGAAGAATGCTCCGCCTTAGTACTCAACAAACTCCCATAAAAGAAAATTGATCCCAGAAGCTTCACGATTCCTTGCTCGATTGGGGAATCCCCCATTCGTAATGCATTAGCTGATCTTGGGGCTAGCATTAACCTCATGCCCACATCGATGTTCAAACGACTCGGCCTAGGAACAACGAGCCCTACAAAGATGAGCATACAACTCGCCGACAGATCCGTCAAATTTCCACAAGGTGTCGCTGAAAATCTATTGGTCAAAGTTGACAATTTCGTTTTCCCGACCGACTTTGTCATCCTAGACATGGAAGAAGACGCCGATGTTCCTCTCATCCTCGGGAGGCCATTTCTAGCCACCGCCCAAGCAGTGGTGGATATGAATGACGGAACACTAACATTGAAGTTTGGGGACGAGGAAGTGAAGTTTGGAGTTGGAAAGAGAGTAGAAGACGAAGACCCGGTCAACTACATGAAGGTCATAGACTCAAGCTTGGATGACGCTCTCCGACGGTGCAGCATGGGATGCAAAACATCCCACTTGAGTAACATATGACCAGGCTTCGGGTCTAGCCAAGGACCCTTATAAACGTGGCGCACCACGGAGGCATTTCGCGGAACTATCCTTAGTTTAGATTAATCTTCATGTTTTCTAGTTAGTTTTAATTTTCAGGAATAAAATACACTCAGGATGGCAAAGGATAACAAGGGAAACTTGAACCAGCACCCCATGCAAGAAAACAGGGCCATCCGACGATTTTCTTCATTAACAATAAGCTCAGCACGGGCCGTGTCCGCCCAGCACGGCCCGTGCTGCACAGTCTGCAGAAATGACCCAGTTCAGGTAAACTGGACATGGGCCGTGTTCACCCAACACGCCCCCTTGTCCAGGCTTCTGTTTCTTTTGTTTAATTTTTGTTACTGGCACTTGAACACGGGGCCGTGCCCGGACAACACGGGGCCGTGTCCAGCGCCCAGTAACACAAATTTTTGCTTGATTCACACCTTTTACACATTCAATCAACTTAAAAACTTATTTTTGGGACACATTGAGGACAATGTGTAATTTAAGTGTGGGGGGGGATGCTAAAACCTTGAATTTTGCAAGTCCTAATAACAAGCCTTACACAAAACTCTATTGGAACTGTTAATCACACCAAATTTAAAAAAAAAAAAAAAAAATTCATTTTTTTTACTTGTCTAGGTTTAATTTGGGAATTTCAAAATTCTAAAAAGGTTATATTTTTACAAATTTACAACCGATAGCGTCGTGATAAAAAGAACCAACATAAGAAAATTATGAAAAGGCATGACAAGCTTAGTTAAAATTTGATTATATATACTTGATCACATAAAAACTCATTCCCACAAAAGTGAGTTTTGAGCCTTTATTGAGCATACAAATACATATCTTTAAATTAAATGCTTATTTTTCGTTTCTTGTGTGAATAGCCGCTTGGTTCTTACAACTCTAGAACTTGCCACGATGATACATTCCCGGTCCTTACCAACTTAAACCCGAGTAAGTATATGATAGAGGCATTAGGACTAACCCTTTTTATTTCTACACCATTATTTTTTACCACCTACCCAAAATCCCCCTAGTTAACCCATTTGAGCCTAAACATTTTCATTTCATAACCCAAACCAAACACCCTTTCACCCACCAAAACTTTTTTATTTTTAACCCTTTGTTTTAGTAACAAGTTCGGTTTTTCGTATGACTTAAAAAAAAAAATTGTGTTGATGATGAAGCAAAAGAAATAAACAAGCAAGTTCATCAAAAATAACTTTGTTTGGAATTATGGCATCATCAAAATAAAAAGGTGAAAAATAGAGAGTCTTACGAAAACCGATGCTTTTTACGCTTTTTCGCCCTTTTCTACTAACCACTAACCCAACCACCTACCTTTAACCCAAGCCTAACCCTTCACCCAAAAAGTCCTCTTGATATTTACAAAGGTATATAGTTAAAAAGGAGGAGGATTGATTGCTTGGCAAGCCTATGGTAGGAGTAAGTTCCATGCCGCTCTCCAGTGATTCACTAAAATACATCTTCGACCGAGTGTTGAGTGATCCCCCGTGAGGTATGTGAACTTGTATATAAATAGAATTTTAAAGAGGCATGTTATGCCCTAATAAGTAATTTATCTTATGAAAAGTTTTGAATAAATCATGACGAATAAGATTGTAAATAAATAAAAATAAAACGTAATAAAGAATCTTGGAAATCCCGACACTCTATGACAAGCCCAAAAAACCTTCTTTTCTACCAATTCCATTTGGGAGTGTAAAGCCATATCATAAAGAGTTTTGCTTGAGGACAAGCAAAGATTCAAGTGTGGGGGTATTTGATGTGTGCAAAATGCAACATATAAATTACATCAATTGTGGCATAAAAATAACCCTTTTTTAGTACTAATGTTGGAAAAAGTGTGTTTTTTATCTTCCTTTTGTATTTTCAGGATTAAATGAGCTCAAATTAACAAAAGAAGCAAAAAGGCAGCTAAATCTAACATAAATACAAGAAAAGGAATAAACGTGGCATGCCCGACCTCCTCGAAAGCATCTTCCCAAGCAAAACAAGAAAACAGGAGGTTGAACACGCCCCGTGCTCAGTGAGCACGGGGGCGTGCCCAAGTGTCAGCATAAAAGACAAAGTTGTAGAAGCTTCCATCGCCCACCAAGGGGCCGTGCTCAGCGGACACGGGGTCGTGGTCAACTATAAGATTCGCAGAATCCAGGCAAATCTTGATAGTACAGATATGCTTCTGCACACGGGGTCGTGCCATTGTTCAGTGTATAGATCCTGCAAAGGACCTGGGTCAAATTTAGTAGGACCTCCTTCAATACTTAACGGTATTGGATGGCGGGGGTCCAAACTCTTTGATCCCCTCATAAGTTAAACTACTATTAATACTTTAACCCGGCTACTTAGGACTGTATCCCTGCTGACTCAGACTACTTAGCCGAGGGTAACGTCACCTTCAAAAGATGGGCCTACCACATTATGCATTAATAACTTAATTAATTATCTTTCAATAATCCGACCCTTTAGGATTGTATCCTTGCTGACTCAAACTACTGGGTTGAGGGTAACGTCACCTCCAAAAGAGGGGCCTACTACAATAACTAAGATAATCTCTTAAATAGTGCAAAAGTGCGGAAATAATCAAAGGTTACACTAAACACGAGTCGGAGCCAAGTGATTCATCTTGTCTATCTGTTTTTTTTTATTTTTATTTTTCAGCATTTTAGTTAGTTTTTATTTTCTTAGTTTAAAACATTTTTCTAAACTTTTGATTTGATTAGACGTTGAGGATAAACCGGTACTAAAAGCTCTTGTGTCCTTGGACGACCTCAGTATCTTGCCAACACTATACTACGCTCACGATGGGTGCACTTGCCCATATGTGTGTTTAGTGTTAGTAAGTATCGTGTTTTATAAATTTAAAACTTGGCTAAAGAAAGTGTAAAAGGGCTTAAAATATACTTAAACCTACATATACACCTAACGCACATCAATGCTTGGTTTGATATGTTCCCTAATTGGTTAGAGTATTCTCCAACGAAACACAAGGCTTATTGTTTCCTTTGTTATTTATGTAATGATAAACCGAATGAGAGCCACGGTCATAGTGCGTTTACTAGTGAAGGCTTTGACAATTGGAAAAAAGGTTAATGATAGGGATAAATGCCCATTGTTGAAGCACATTCAATCTTCAAATCATAAAAAAAGCTTTTCTATTGTATACGAACTTGTTGAATTAAGAAGCACACCTTGACAATTTCATAGAAAGGAAAAGTGAAGGGAAAATTAGGAAGAACCGGTTAAGATTAAAAACCACAATTGATGTAGTTCGTTGGTTGACTTACCAAGCTTGTGCCTTACGAGGACATGACGAATCTTCCACATCTAAGAATCAAGGTAACTTTCGTGAATTGCTAAAACTTTTAGCCCATTATAATGATGATGTTGCAAAGGTTCTTTTCCAAAATGCTCCATATAATTGCAAGTATACGTCTTCTGATATTCAACAAGAAATTCTTAGCATTATGGCTAATAAAGTTCGTAAGCATATACGAAGCGAAGTGGGGGATTCATGGTTTTGTGTCATGGTCGACGAGTCACGGGATGAGTCGAAAAAAGAGCAAATGGCGATAGTTTTAAGATTTGTTGATGCTGAAGGAGTGATACGGGAAAGGTTCTTGGATTTAGTTCATGTTACGGATACTTTATCAGCGACCTTAAAATAAATTTGAGGAATACACTATTGCATTACGGTTTTGATGTTAGTAAAATTCGTGGTCAAGGCTATGATGGTGCTAGCAATATGAGAGGAGAATGGAACGGATTGCAAGCACTTGTCCAGGAATATAGTCCTTATGCGTATTATGTTCACTGCTTTGCTCACAGGTTTATACTTGTTCTTTTTTAACTTTCTTTATTCGGTTTAACTAAAATACTCTTATGATTATTACATTTTTTGTTTTTTACTCACAGGTTACAACTTGCCTTGGTTTGTGTCTCAAGAGATGTGACTCCAGTACACCAATTCTTCTCAAACCTAGTTTTTATAATTAATGTGGTTTGTGCTTCTAGTAAGCGCCATGATGAGTTACAAATGGCGAAGGCGGATGAGATTAAAAAGTTACTAGAATTGGGTGAAATCAAATCGGGAAAAGGACAAAATCAGGTAGGGACATTAAGAAGGGCCGGTGATACACGTTGGGGTTCCCATTTTAAATCTGTTTGTAGTTTGGTTAACATGTTTGATGTCACTCGTGCTGTTCTCAAGGGAATAATTGAAGACATGGCTCATGCTACTAGTTCTCAACGTGGAGATGCTAATATAGCTTACGGTTACTTGCAATCATTTGAGTTTGTGCTTGTTCTTCACTTGATGAAAGAAGTAATGGCAAAAACTGATACGCTTTGTCAAGCATTACAAAAGAAATCCCAAGACATCCTTAATGCAATGGAGTTAGTTTCTGCAACAAAGGCTAGTCTAACTAATTTTAGAAACAGCGGATGAGATTCTTTATTTGTAAAGGTTCGTTTTTTTTTGTGTGAAAGGCATGACATAGATATGCCTGATATGAGTGCTCCATATACTTCTACTCGGTATCGGCCTCGTAAAAAAGATCTTCATGTTACATTCGAACATTATTATCGGGTAGATTTGTTTACAGAGACATTGGACAAACAACTACATGAGCTGGATAGTAGATTCAATGAGCAAGCGATAGAGTTGTTATCTCTTAGTGCGACTTTATGTTCAAAAAAGATTAATATTGATCAGATTGTTCTTCTTGTTGAGAAATATTATCCTAAAGATTTTACAGAGCAAGAGAGGGAGCAGTTACGTGGTCAGTTGGATAATTTTCAAGTTGAAAGGATAAATAATCCTAAGCTAAGTGGGGTATCAACTCTTTCTGAGCTTTGCAAAACTATTGTGGAATGTCAGAAAAATAACATGTACAAATTGGTTGAAAGAGTGTGTCGGCTAATCTTAACACTTCCAGTTTCGACTGCAACAACGGAAAGAGGATTTTCAGCAATGAAAATATTTAAGAATCGCCTTCGCAATAAAATGTCCGATCAGTATCTAGCAAACAGTATGGTGATTTACATAGAAAAGGAGATTGCTGAGAACTTTGATTAGGAGTCCATAATTGAAGAATTCAAAAATCTTAAAGGAAGACGAACAGAACTATAATTCTTCATCCAACTAAACCGGGTACCCACCTTCCTCTTCTTTTTAATGTTTTGGTGTCTTTATTCAATTGTTTGTTAAACAATGTTTACGTTTTAATGTTTGAGAACGGCTTTTAATTTGATATTAATGTTTGACCCGACCCGAATCGAATCACCGACACCCTACCCGACCCGACCCGAATCGAATCACCGTTGCCCGACCGAACATAGAAATTTTTTTTAGGTCTAATGCCTTCCGACCCCTCGAATTTTTTTTTCAAGCTTCGCCACAGTACTTGCATACACTTAACCGACAACAACTAAGTTGAGAAAGACACTTGTCTATTTTTGTTTGAACACTTCAACCATTTTACATTATATCTTTCTTTTGTACTTTAATAATATCTTCTATCCCAACCGCATCAGAAAGCTATACGTATGTTATTGATTAGTATGGTAAAGGGTCAGGTTCCTTCCTTCAATATGGGTAAAGTTAACCCGCGTTCACACCTAGGGTTATAACTGGCCCGAGCACAAAAAGCTAGCTTGACTTGATTCGTTTATCTTAACACGCTTAGGTGTTGAGTTCAAGCCCGACTTTAAAGAATTCAGGGCCAACTTGTTTAGTTTTGAGATTTTTTTACACATATTGATGTATATAATAACAAAAGGTATTATTTTCTTTATCTTGCACATAACGCAAAAGTTATTATACTAATTTTATTGTTATTTTAATAATCTAGTGAAAATAACGTTAAGAGGCGGACGGTTAATCATGTATCATGTGGTGGTGTTGACAGCCGAAAGACAAAAGGGTACATGCACTAATAGTCTTACGTCCAAGACTAGATGCAAAACTATTATCGAGCTGGGGGGTCTCACTGGAATCTGCTTCTCTATTACTATAGAGTAGATGTAAGGCTGTCTGCATTTTCCCCTACTCAGACCCTACCTTAGCTTTGCTATTGGTGAGATTTACTGAGTATGATGATGATGATGATGATGAGTTATAACACAAACGTTATAAACCATAGAATTTATAATTTGTATGTATTGAAATTTTGCTTTATAATTCATATTATATTTACCATTACCCATGCTCGACTTGTTTAAAAATCACTCTAGTTTCGAGTAAGTCTTGAACCGTGAGCTTTTTGAACAACTTTGTTCACACGTTATTTTTTAATTTCGACGCGGTGTCATTGTGTCAAACAAGCGGTGCATGCTCGTCATACCAATCTGCTTACTTTCTGCTATCTGGGCTCGTCTGTTAACGTGTGTGACACAATCATCCATATTGTGATTTGTACCAAATCGTATTTTTATGAACAATATTATTGCCGAACAATATTTGGAAAGAATGTGATCATCGCTTGCCACATGGTAAACAGTTACGAAGGCAACATCAGTAATGATGAAATAAAATAACACCTTGAAAGGGAAAATAAGAAAGAAGTCAGTTTTAACTTGTACTTTATGGTTTTGCATAAAAATATAGGTTTCTTGTTGTCTAATTAATTTAAATCTTGTAAGATAAACATATATATGAAATAAAATAATGATAATATTATATTTTTAAAGTTTAATACAAAGTTCATGGGTGAATAGTCCATAGATTGATTTTCTTATAAGTGATTTCACCAATTTAATTCAAGTACAAGTGAACAAGTTTAACAGGTTAGTGAATACAACCAAAACATGACCTGTTTATCAAACACGTTTTTTTTAACGGCAAATCACTTTATATTTGAATACAAAGAGTTACCAAGCCGCTGGAAAACATACAACGAAAGATGACACTGTTGGAACCCGAAGGTTTACACATAAAGGATTACATAGTTCAAGTTGTTTTTGTAATGTTTTGCTTTTGATATATGTTTTGGGTCGAATACTTAGTGGGTTAAGTTGTGGTTTCGGCTGGGTCCTTAGAGGGTTCGGCCCATATGGTTAGGGTAGTATTTAATCACCCCTTGTATGTTGTTTAGGGGTTGATCAGTTGTTCGATTGCTAGTGGCCAGCCGAAACCAAGTTGTGTCTTGTATCCGTCATCGTTAATCGTTGAATGCAAGATAGTTCTGGTTTGTTTTTATTACTTTGTGTTTCGGTTATACTTATTCTTGAATCAACTTGTGTTTGTTATTCCACACTCTCACAAGTTTCTGTCTTGTGAACATGAAGAACTTGAATCGACTTGCCAAAGGTCAACTGGTCCGTGATCTACCAATCAAAGATTTCATGTTGGTGGAAAAATGTGTTGCTTGTGCAAAGGGAAAAGCACATCGTAAGCCTCATAAGTCAAAGTCTACACACTCAACCAAAGCTGTGCTCGAATTACTTCACATGGATCTTTTCGGTCCAGTGAATGTGTTGAGTATTGGCAAGAAAGCTTATTGTCTCGTGATAGTTGATGATTACTCACGTTACACCTGGGTGTACTTTCTAAGTCACAAGAATGAGACTGCGGTTTTAGTGAAACAATTCATTACTCTGGCCGAAAATCAAGCCAGTACAAGAGTGAAGGCTATTCGATCAGACAAAGGGACAGAATTCAAGAACATAACTTTGGATACATTCTGTACTGAAAAGGGAATAGATCGACAGTATAGTGCACCACAAACTCCACAACAGAATGGAGTGGCTGAGAGACGAAATCGTACTCTTATAGAGGCTGCACGTACTATGCTGGCTGACTCGAAGCTTCCTAGTTTCTTTTGGGCTGAGGCAATTAGCACGACTTGTTACGTCCAGAATCATGCTTTAGTAAACAAACGTCATATGAAAACTCCTTATGAGATTCTGGAAGGACGTAAACCTTCGGTTTCACACTTTCGTATCTTTGGATGTCCATGTGTGTTATTACTTATGGACGCCAATGGAAAGTTTGAAGTCAAAGGGGACGAGTGTTTCTTTGTTGGATACGCTAAAGGCTCTGCCTATAGAGTGTACAACAAAGTAACTAAAAAGGTCGTCGAGTCGTGCAATATTGAATGGCTCGAAGAAAATGCTACAGACGCTAGAGTTGGACCAGATTGGTTATATGATTATGCTGAATTGTTTAAATCGTTTAACATTTTGTCGAGTGTTTCTACAGATGCAGGTGTGTCTACACCAAAACAACCATTGTCATTTGGTGATACTGAAGAAGAAGAAGAACAGGCTGAAGGGAGCTCAAGACATCACACCATTGACCCACCTGGAATGGTTTTTACACAACACCCTATGCCTCAACAAATGTCCCATCAATCCCCCGAAGGTGTACAATCTAGCGGTGTCTTTTCAAATGCATCTGGATCAGAACTGTTTGCTGATCCCATTCCTGAAGATTGTATTGTTACTACTCCTGTGGTTCACAGTCCGCCAGCACCTAATGAGGGGGAGTCAAGCAACACCATCACATCTCAAGATGAGACTATACCTGAATTTGCCATTCCAACAAGTGTTCAAAGAAATCATCCTATTGAGAACGTGATCGGTTCTGTTAATGCAGGAGTGCAGACCATGAGCCAATCAGGAACCATTAATCTATGCTTATACTCTAGCTACATTTCTCAAATTGAACCTAAAACTGTTGATGTAGCTTTGCAGGAACTAGGCTGGGTTGACGCTATGCATGAAGAGCTGAACCAGTTTGAGAAACTAGGAGTATGGAAGCTCGTGGAGTTGCCAAAAGGAAAACGCAAACTTGGAACTCGCTGGGTTTTCAGAAACAAGCAAGATTCTGCAGGAGTTATTGTTCGAAGTAAAGCACGATTAGTGGTCCAAGGATTCAAACATATAGAGGGACTGGATTATGATGAAGTTTACGCCCCTGTTGCCCGACTTGAAGCAATCCGGATCTTCTTAGCATACGCATCCTACATGGGGTTCACTGTTTACCAGATGGACGTCAAGGCTGCGTTTTTGTATGGAGATGTGAAGGAGGAAATTTTTGTTGAGCAACCACCGGGCTTTATTCATCCAGACCATCCAGAATATGCCTACAAACTTGATAAAGCATTATATGGATTGCACCAAGCACCTAGAGCTTGGTATGCAACTCTGACTGAACATCTTCTGGCTCATGGGTACACACGAGGCACGATAGACCAGACTCTGTTTATTAAGAGAGTGGGCAAGGATATGATGCTGGTTCAAATCTATGTTGATGATATTATATTCGGATCAACAAGTGATGCTCTTTGCAAGGAATTTGAGGGAGTTATGACAAAGAAGTTTGAGATGAGTGCGCTCGGAGAAAAACACTGTTCTTAGGTTTACAAGTTAAACAAGATTCTCGAGGAATTTTAACTCATCAAGGGAAATATGTAGATGATGTGCTGACAAAATTTAAGTTCACAGACTCTAAACCGGCCGAAACTCCAATGGCAGAAAGACCTTTACTGACTGAAGATGCAGAAGGATCCCCTGTTGATCAACGTCTTTATAGGTCTATGATCGGATCGTTGATGTATCTGACATTGAGCCGTCCAGACATCATGTTTGTTGTCTGCAACTGCGCGCGATATCAGGCTAATCCTAAAACCTCTCATCTTACTGCTATTAAACGAATCTTTCGGTACCTTAAAGGCCGACCTCGGTTTGGTCTGTGGTATCCGAGAGATTCCAATTTTGATCTGTTTGCATTTTCTGATAGTAATTTTGGAGGCACTGACAAGGACATGAAATCCACATCAGCTGGCTGTCAATTTTTGGGTGACAGACTCATTTCATGGCAATGCGAGAAACAACAAACGGTGGCAATTTCAACAGCTGAAGCAGAATATGTCGCAGCGTCGGCATCTTGCTCCCAAGTGGTGTGGATGAAGCATCAATTGCAGGACTACGGTTTGACTTACCTTAATACTACCATATACTGTGATAATGATGCTGTTATACAAATTGTGAAAAATCCTGTTTTCCACTCAAAAACCAAGCACATTGATATTAAAGTTCATTTTATAAGAGACTGCTTTGACAGAGGTCTTATCAAACTGGAGCAAATCGACACAGATGCAAATGCTGCCGATTTGTTCACAAAACCTGTCAGTAGTTCAAAATTTCAAGTGCTTGTGGACTTTCTGAAAATGAGTCGTTTCACTGACTGAGCATGTTTTTGGTTTTTACGTAGGTAAATTTGTTCATAAAGTTTTCTATTCTTAGGTAGTTTTTATTTATGCTCAAATTTAGGGGGAGAAAATTTTGAAAAATACAAAAACATTAAAAAATCTTTGAAAAATACAAAAACATTGAAAAATCTTTAAAAAATACAAAAACATTGAAAATTCTGAAAAATAGAAAAAGAAGCATTGCGTGACATGGGAAATGAAATTTCACATTATGGTTAAGGGCTGACTCATGTAAGACCAGTATCGAAATAGTTTGACTCTAGTATGATGTGTTGGTAGGCTCTATCCTTAAGACTGGAAACATTGGTTGTTTCTGTTCAGAACTAAAATAGTATATGACCCCTGGAAAGAAAGTCACTTGGAATTAGCTCATTTCTATTTGAATGTCTGTATGTTGTCCCGATACACACAATTTTGGTCTTGTTCGGAAATCTTCTCTGAAAAAGTCGTGTATCTCCTCTGTTTTGCGTGAGCAAAGACCTGGAGGTGTTAGGCAGTGCTTAGCTTCTGTTTTGCGTGAGCAAAGACCTAGCTGAGCGTCTGTCGTCTTATAGATCAATTAAACACCCGAAAGAGGCCCTCTAGTGCCCAAAAGAAACCTAAGAAACCTGTATCAAACTGAGAAAAACTCATTTGATCTGTACATTATATCTTTTCTGCTTATGATCTATTCTGTTCTCTTCTCAACCTATTCCTAGTTAAGGTTTCAGAAACCTGGAACGGACTTGTGAAATATGTGGTAGGGAAACTGCTTGCATGATAGAGTGTGTTGTCTATAATTTAGGGATTTGATTAGTATTTGTTTGGGTGTTCAATGTTAAGACATTAAAACATGATAAAATGAGTTACAGGCAGTTATATAAAAAGGTCTAGGGAGACGAGTTTAAGTGGACAAATATACTGGCAATTGTCTAGATCATTCAGTAGTAGATCGGTGTTGATAAGTGAAGTCAGGCCCGAAACCTTGTGATTTGATCCCTGAGCAATTACGTTATTTCCTATTTTTATTTTTGTAAATAATTGTTTATATTATTTATTTCTGTGTTTTAGGTTTAATTTTCATAAAACATGCTCGGGAGGTTAAATGGGTTATTAAAATTTTATCTTGGTTTAAATAAAATTTTGAAATTGTAAAAGAAATTAAATTAAATCTATAAACCGATATAATATGTGGTCTGGACTGAATATTCAGTGGTCTCGGCCCAAATTACTTGGTCTCGGCCCAAATTACTTGGTCTCGGCCCAAATTACTTGGTCTTGGCCCAAATTCAGAAGCCTGGCCCATGTATGTTAGGGTATAAAGGCTGGTCTCGAGTCGAAACCTCACCTTTCACTCGAGACCTTCCACTGTTTACTCAAATATTCTCTCTCAGTTTTCCGGCAAGATTCTTAAATTCCGACAAACTCTTCCGGTTTCGACTCATTATCATCAAACATTTGAAGGTATTATGAACTTAATGAATGTCTTAGTTAAAGATTTACAGATTGTTTGAAGGTCAGATGAAGAATCATATGAAGATTTGAAGATTTACATGAATCCTAATCATGATATATGGTGCTCTTCAAAGAAATCAAAGAGTGTTTTTGGGTTTTGATCCAAATATTAAGCAGATGAAAATTGTTTATGTGGTCTCGACTCGGGTTACGACTGGAAACACATGAAGACTCGAGACTGGTGGTTGCGAGTCGCAACCTCGTTTATCTCGACTGAGGTCTCGACTCAAAACCTCATGGTCTCGACTGGGGTCTCGACTCAAAACCTCATGGTCTCGACTCGAAACCTCATGGTCTCGAGTCAAAGTTTCGCAATCTGAGTTATGGATTTTTTTTACCTGTGCTGATATTTTGACTTGAAAGATTTGCATCTTTGTGAAATTTAAAGCAAGTTAATATTGAATTTCTCAAACATTATTTTATAGTTAACAAATTTTGGTTTGTGCAGAATATGGAGTTGAAATTTATCCCCACACACAATCAGGCAGGGTACTTAGTTCCACCTCCAGAGAAACACAAGAGAATGTATACTTCTTTGATCAAAGGATTGAATAGCTGCAGAATAGTTCACGCACTACGGGAAAATCATATTGTCTACGAAAGCCTTATTCAAGATTTCTGGAAGATGGCGAGGTTCAAAGCACTTGAAGCTGAAGGCAAAGGAGCAATAGTTGCTGAGATTCAAAAGAAGGTTGTCTCTGTGATAGAGCAGGTGATACGGGAGGTGCTACAATTTAACGATCAAGAAACTGATCCTATTAAGCTTCCAGCTGGGACTGTGGAAGCAATTTTACCACGATAGAGTTATGAAGGAAAGTACCCGTCTTTAGTGAAGAAATTTGTGCATCCTTATTGGCGTTTGTTAGTGCACATGTTCATTCTTTGCATGACAGAAAACCGAGGAGGTACAGATCAGTTGAACATCACACAGTCTGCTGCTCTTATTTGTCTGATAACAAATGTGATAGGGGTTAGAAAAGACAAATTCCTTATGTATCCAAGATTCTTGCAAATGATTTTTAGTGCTCGTTATCCAGAGTTGGTGAGATCTGGAAACACATTGGAGTTGAAACCCATGGGTCCTGCATGCTTTGGTGCTCTCACTCCTAAAAAGGGTACTGAAAAGAAATATGAAGGTTTAATTCCTCTGGAGAAGTTTGGTCAGTTTACTGAGACCGAAGTTGTGGGTGCTGAACCAGTGATAGTGCAACCTGCTCCTGTAAACCCTGCACAAATCAATGCTCCTATAAATGCTATGGTTGCTGAAGAGCATGATGATCAAAATGTTGATGAAAATGTGTCTGAGACAGAGATTTTAACAATTAACTCTGACGATGAGGGCATAGAGATAATGTGTGATTCGGGTGATGATGAAGAGCTTCCTCCTGAAAAAGAAGCTGATATTGCTGTGTCTACTATTCAATCCGTGATTTCTGCTGAAAATTTGGCTCTATTGTTAAAGTCTGTGACTGAGAAGATGGGAAATCCTCCTTCCAATCTCTCAGTATCTAATGAAGAGCCATCAAGTGAAGACCCAAAGGATCCTGATTCATTGCCTTTGAAGCGGAAAAGGAGGGATCCTCGACTCAGAATGTATATTGAACAGAACAAAGAACAACCAATGAATGATGCTGAAGATGATGATGGCTTATATGATTTCGATTTTGAGAAGAATGTCACAGATACCACCACTGCTACTGAAGATATCTTTGAGTTTAATGTTGATACTCAAAGAATTGATTTGGAAACCACCCCTACAGATATACCAGTTACCAATGTTGTTTCTGATCTTGTCATTGAATCAACGCCACCTGTTGCAACTACTATTGCAGGCCCATCTGGAACTTTTCATGAAGAGCCCGATAGTTCAAGTGGTAAGAAGCCTGAAGAGCCTTTGAGGATGCTATTTGACGATGATTCAAGTGATGATGATGAGTTTATTAGCATGAGAGAAATGAAGAAACGACTAGTTGTGGTTGAGCAAGACTCAATTCATAAAGATGCCAAGATCATTCAGCTTGAAGATACTGTTTTGGTAAAAAATCAAGCAAGGATAATGCAACCAAATCTTTTGTTGTGAGGTGTGATGCTTGAATATATGAACAATTGTATGAACAACTTGCGAATCAAATAAAGAGGTGACACAAGGATTTATACGAGGAAAAAGCCCTTGATCAAGAGTTGATCTCCGGCATAAAAAACCTCGGGTGATGGAAACTACCGATCACCAATTAAGATTAAACAGAAAAAAGTTACAACTCGGGATGATAACAAGCTTGTTACAAGGATCACTAGTGTGCAAAAGTGTTAAAGTGTATGAAATCGCCAAGTAAACTGTCGAGAGCTGTTCGAGAGTGTGCGTTTGCTAAAATTAGCTAAGTGTTCTAACTCTAGCTTGTTATCCCCTATTTAAAATTAGAAATAACTATACTAACTAACTATTCGCTAATTGTGCAAGTCTCCCACGATCTCCATAACGTTCACAAGGGCCAAGCACGTGCGGAATATTGAGGGAATATGCTCCACGAATATCGGCAAGACCAAGTCCATGCACATACTCCTGCAAAACAAGCTCACGCATAATGAAGACAATCGTTAGTATAAGGATAACAATAAGGATCCTGAATCCTGATCCTGCAACACCTACTGAGGATCCTTAATTCAAACAGAATTCATGATCCTGGTAGTACTTGAGGATCCATGATCCTTAGGATTGGAAAATCCTCCCCTAACAATTGCCCCCACAATATAAGGAGTAAAGTGTAAATTAGCGAGTTATATTTTTTGATCTTATCTGCAACTAACTAACGGATATATAGCCGTTACAATCTAACTAGCCGTTGCAAATTATACGTCATTGAAGCGACATCCCTGCAGAATCATCATTATATATAGGTTAGAGATAAGGACTAATGTGCATTTAAATTCGAGCAATACTCCCTTTAAATCCTCATTCGAAGATCAAGCAGGTACTTCTCTCTCCTTTCTCTTTTCACCTTCTTACTCTGTTCCTCTTTTCTTTACCATCATCCATGACCAAGATGATGTTAAGATCTTCACCGGCTAAGGATCACTAAAAGGATAGCCCTCTAAAGAGCCAAGGAATCATCAAAGATTCTCCGAAGGAACGCTGCTGCTTTACTAATCCTGAGATCGACAGGATTCGTCATTGCTTTCCGGCGAACACTGTCTTTAAACCTTTCGACCCTACCGCCTTGAGTGACTTCGTTTCTGCAACTTGGGTTGCTTTTCCGGCCACCCCATTTCTGATAGGATACTCCTATCCTTTCCCTGCTTTCACCGAATCCTTCTTTTCTCTCACCGGCATGTGCTATGTTCAGGCAAATGCCTATGATGTGGAGGGTTTTATATGCCTTAGAGAGAATCATCGAGCAAGAAGGCATAGAGTTGGGGATGTCGGAACTTTCTGAACTGTACAACCTTGTGAGCCATGGTTCACTCCGCTTTTTATTCAAACACAAACCCGGTGAAGAACACCCAATCCTCAAGACCACCAAAAATGACACCAACTGGAAGAAGCATTTTTTCTTCGTTAGGAGGGATTCTATCCCGGATGGGAAGGATCTCCCCTTAAAGTGGACCACTCCTGGTAGGATAGAGGATCCTTATAGAAGGATCATAGAATAACCCAGTTCTTGTGAGGATAACTGACCCCTTTTGTTTCTATTTTGCAGCTATCTCTGTTTCCCATATCATTCCATCACCCGCAACGAAAGAGAGGATCACCGCTTTCTGGAATCTTGATCCTGCAGCAAGATCATTTCAAGCAAACACCAAGGATTCTCAAGAAGTATCCTCAGGCTCAGTCACAATGTCAAGTAAGTATCCGAGTTTGTATATAATTAAATGTTTAAATGAAAATAAAACAAGAATACTTATATGTTGTTTTAGATTGGTAGGCGCTGGAAAATCCTCAAGGTCAGCCACTCGCTTCAGTGTCAGTGATCTTGACACTGTCACTGCCCGCTCCGGGAAGAAGAAAACTGCTGCCAGCCCCATCGTTCCAGTGCCAAAGCCCACTACCTCCAAGGGTAAAGGAGGAAAGAAAAGGAAGGCTACCGAGGCTGATGACCTGGAAGGCTTGCCTTTTATCCGCCACCAGTTTCAGGAATACTTTGCTGATGTAAGGATCACTGATCCTGACTGATTATCCTGGCCACTTAAGGATAATGGATCTTGAACTTTACCTTGTCTTTTTTGCAGAAATTCGCCGAGATCGAAATGCTGTTTGATGCATATGTTGAAGAGGCTGAGTAGAAGCATCTGGAGTTCCAAAGATCTTCCTGGCCAAGGATCAAACCATCTCCTCCCTCGAGAAAGATCTCGCCCTGGCAAAGCAGCAGGTGGTCATGGCCCAGATAAATGCTAATCAAGAGAAGCATGAGGTGCTGGAGGATGCTAAAGTCTCTGCTGCCATCACCATGTACAAAATCAAGCTGCAAATGGCCCAGGAGGCTGAGGATCCTGACTTCGACAGGACCACTTGGGACAATGAGGGCTGGAAGGCGAAGCTGGCTAAGCTAGATGATGAGGAGGCTACCGAGGTCTTGGCGATCGAGGCAAGTGGCAGCGGGAAGGATCAAGCTGGTGGTGCTGATGCTGGTAGTGATGCAGCCAAGGTGTGAGCTATAGAAATGGGCGATGATGGACATTTCTAGACGCGGCCGGAGCCCATTTTTTAGGATTTGGTAGTGGTTTTTTGGTTATGATGTTTTTATTTCAAACAATGATGGTTTGTAATAACTAAACAATAGCTATTAGAGTTGAGGATCATGGATCCTTTGAGCAATAGGTAGGATAATAGGTGGTGGAGGGATCCTCTGTTTGGGGGATGAAACCACTTGTTATCCTGCCATCTTTTATTTCCTGCACTTTTAAGACCTGTTAACAATGGACACCCTTTGCCAACCCAAGTGGACGGGCCACGTATTGCTGGTAGAAACTTGGGTTGGCAATTTTGACAAGCTTTAAGGGTTTAACATTTTGTGAATAAATAAAACTTTAATCTTTTGGCTATTTCTTGTGTTGTTATTCTTTTGAATTCTTCATTTTTCAACTGTTGTTATATACTTTCTTTGAATTCATAAGTAAAGAATAAAGGTTTAATAAATCATGTGAAAAAGTTTTAGGATATGATCAAGGATCAAATATCCTATAATTGATCAATTCAAAAAAGCAGTATAATTCAAGGATCATATGTCCTGTTGTCAAAGGACAAGGGTCACTTATATAAATAGAGAATAAAAATAAAATGATCAAGGATCATACCTGAGAATCCAAGTTAGGATCCTAAATCTTTAACATTTACAATCAGGATAACCAAAAGACAAACCTTAGTAAAAGGTAAGGATCAAGGATCCTTGGCTGTTTGACTTCAAAAACCTGAAATGGAACATAACTTGGGACTAAGCCAATATAAGAGAAGAGTTAGCAACTGGGGACAAGCCCAACAATTCTGGGGACAAGCCCAATATACTGGGGACAAGCCCAAAAAACTGGGGACAAGCCCAAAGGATCTTGTGTAAACTGGAGTATGGCCCTCACTGGCGACTATCCAAACTTAGTGACATGAAAATGCCAAAACCTTAGCTAACATGAAAACGTTAGAAACCTTAGGAACGGATGTATGGTACGTCTACCATTATACGTAGGATCCCGGATACAGCCAGTACAATGAAATTGTCAGCCCCTAAAGCGGGTACTGGTCCTATTGCCATGAACTGTACCAGGATCATCGTGCGCTACTGGCGATACTGGGGACATGCCCAAATGACTGGGGTCAAGCCCAAATAACTGGGGACAAGCCCAAAAAACTGCGGTCAAGCCCAAAAAACTGGCGACTTCTATGGATACTCAATCCTTCGTTAAGGATACATGAACCTTCTGCAAAACTCAGAATCAAGTGAAAGGAGGATAAAGGATCCAGGATCCTTTTCCTTGTATATAGGATAATTAAAGAATGAAATAGTTTGAGATTAGATCATTACCAAAATGCGGATCATCCATCCTCTAAGGACCCTTAAAGGATGTGGATCATGAATATTGCTAAGGATCACAAATCCTTATCACATGAAGTATTTCTTCAGGTGGACAACATTCCAAGCTCTTGGTAGCAAATCACCTTCCATTGTTACAATCGATATGCCCCCTTTCCAGCCTCAGCTTCAATCAGGTAGGGGCCTTCCCACTTTGGTGCCAATTTTCCATCAGCAGGATTTGTGTTATTCTGAAATGCTTTCCTTAATACCATATCACCAACTTGGAACTTCCTGATCCTGACATTCTTATTGTAGGCTCCAGCTATCCTTTGTTGATAACTAGCCATCCTTATCCTTGCCAAATCCCTGAGTTCTTCTATAGTATCCAAGTCTTGAACCAAGTTTTCAGCATTCTCTTCAGGATCACGGATGCTTGTTCTTGCAGTAAGAACCACCATTTCAGTAGGGATCACTGATTCTGCTCCAAATACCAAAGAAAATGGGGTTTGACCAGTAGCATTCTTGGGAGTTGTCCTATCAGCCCATAATACATAAGGTAGTTCTTCTGCCCACTTTCCTTTCTTGGATCCAAGCTTCCTCTTCAAATTGTTGATGATGATCTTGTTGGATGATTCTGCCTGACCATTAGCTTGTGGGTGGACTGGTGTTGATGTTATCATCTTAATCCCCCAGCTGTCACAAAAGTTGTAGTTCTACTCCCAATAAATTGGGATCCATTATCACAAACAATTTCAGAAGGGATACTAAATCTAGTAATAATGTTTCTTTTGATAAAGGATATCACTTCGTTTTCTCTGACTTGTGCGAAGGCTTCAACTTCTATCCACTTGGAGAAATAATCAGTCATGGCAAGCATGAATACCTTTCCTCCTGGTGCTTTGGGAAGTTTACCAACTATATCCATTCCCCATCTCATGAATGGCCAAGAAGAGGATATAGGATGCAAGAGCTCTGCTGGTTGGTGAAGGATATTACTATGTCTCTGACAAGGATCACACTTCTTGGCATAGTCCACAACATCCTTCTTCATAGTAGGCCAATAGTATCCTGTCCTCAGGATCCTTGAGAATAATGCCCTTCCCCCAGTGTGGTTTCCACAATCTCCTTCATGAAAATCCTTTAGGACTTCTTGGATTTCAGGATCCTCAATGCATCTTAGATATGGTCCTGCAAGAGATCGTTTATATAACATGTTTTTCAATATTGTAAATTGAGATACCTTAATTTTGAAAGCCCTGGGGTTTTCTCCTGTAGGAATCTCTCCATGTTGGATATATCTTTTGATTGGAAGGATCCATGATCCTGAATGAGATTGTGTATCATCACTAGGGATGATTGCAGAATCCTCTCCTATCTCCATGGCTACATGATCCTCAATAGTGGGGGTTAGGATGTGGATAATAGGGATCCTGATATCCTCTGGAATCTTCAAGGATGATCCTAGATTGGCCAATGCATCAGCCTCTGCATTCTCTTCTCTGGGTACCTGTGTCAAACTAAAAGAAACAAAAGAGAGTGCCAATTCCTTGACTATCTCTAGGTATTTGATTAGTTTTTCACCTTTAATAGCATAGGATCCATTAAAGTGATTAGTAATTAACAATGAATCTACATGTACCTCAAGATACCTGATCCTCATATGCTTGACAATTTTCAAACCAGCTATCAAGGCTTCATATTCAGCCTCATTATTAGTAGTTTGAAACTCACAAGCTATGGAGTGGGGTATTATGTCCCCCTGTGGCGATTTTAGTAGTATTCCAAGTCCTGTTCCTTTGACATTAGAAGCTCCATCAGTGAAGAGTATCCAAGGATCCTTAGTTTCTTCAAGCTGTTGAACTTCTAACTCAGCTTCCCTTTGCAAGTCACTACTGAAATCTGCCACAAAGTCAACTAAGGCTTGGGATTTTATGGCAGTTCTAGGTTCATATCTTATATCATAAGCACTAAGCTTCACTGCCCATTTAGCCATCCTTCCTGACATTTCAGGTTACCTGAGAACATTCTTAATTGGAAAATTAGTCTTGACAATAATGGCATGAGTTTCAAAATAATGTCTTAATTTAGTAGATGCCATAATCAAAGCAAGGATAAGTTTCTCTAAATGTGAATACCTGGATTCAGTACCAAGCAAACTCTTACTTACATAATAGACAGGATGTTGTGTACCTTGGTGATCCTTAACAAGGACTGCACTTACAGCTTTAGAGGATACCGCCAGATATAAGGATAATATATCCCCTTTTTTTGGTTTCATCAAGGCGGGAGCTGAGGATAGGTAATCCTTAAGGGCTTTGAGAGCATTTTCATGCTTTTCAGTCCACTCAAATTTCTTGTTCTTTCTCAAAATGTCATAGAATTCCTTGCACTTTTCTGATGACTTGGATATGAACATGTTCAAGGCCGCGATCCTCCCTGTTAACCTTTGCACATCCTTGGCATTGGCAGGAGATTTGATATTCACAATAGCCTTAATTTGCTCTGGACTTGCTTCAATGCCTCTTTTTGTTACCATGTATCCTAGGAATTTTCCTGCTTTAACATCAAAGTGACACTTGGAAGGATTTAGTTTCATATTAAATTTATCAAGGATATCAAATGCTTCCTCCAAGTCTCTAAGGTGATTCTCCGTTTTCTTGGACTTAACCACCATGTCATCTATATAGACTTCCATAGTGTGTCTAATTTGTTCCTTGTACATCATATTGACTAGCCTTTGATAAGTAGCACCTGCATTCCTTAGTCCAAATGGCATAGCAATATAACAATATATACCAGTTGGAGTCATAAAGGCTGTATCCTCTTGATCAGATGGTTCCATCTGAATTTGTTGAAATCCAGATGAAGCATCCATAAAAGTCAACAACTCATGACCCGCGGTAGCATCCACCATGGAGTCAATGTGGGGTAATGGGAAAGGATCCTTGGGACATGCCTTGTTTAAATAAGTAAAATCGACACATACCCTCCACTTTCCATTTTTCTTTTGAACAACCACCACATTGGCTAACTACCTTGGATACTTGACCTCTCTTATCATACCTGCCCGGGGTAGTTTATCTACTTCCTCTTGGATAATGGCATTTCTTTCAGGTGCAAACTTCCTCCTCTTTTGGTGTATTGGTTTGAATGACCAGTCATTACCAAGTTTATGAGTAATTATATATTTAGATATACCTGTCATGTCCTCGTACTTCCAGGCAAAGGTAGTTTTTCTCCTTTTAAGGAAGGATACTAGATCCTGTTCAATGTTGCTGAGGATCCCTTATCCTATGAAGACTATGGATTCAGGATCATGAGGATCCATAAGGATTTCTTTCACATCCTATTCTCTTGCCTCCAAGACATCTCTTGGAGGATGCTTTAATTGCTATTGCTCCCTTGGTCTTGAGGCTGGCTTCATTGACGACGTGTAGCAATTCTTAGCTTCTTGTTGACCACTCTCAATTTTCACCACTCCCCATGGACTAGGAAGCTTCACGCATTGATGATAGGTAGATGGGACTGCCTTCATGTCATATATCCATGGCCTGCCAAGGATAACATTACAACAGGATAAGCAATCTATAACATAGAATTTTTGATAAGAATGAAGTCCTTCAATATAGATGGGGAGTTTGATGTCCCCCAATGTGTTCTTGGTTTCTCCACTGAATCCCACAAGAACTGAGGATCTTGGTACAATATCCGATTCAGGGATGTTCATCTTCTTGAGGACATCAAGCTGAATGATGTTTACTGAGCTTCCTCCATCTATCAGGATCCTGCGAACAAAGTGGTTAGATATAAACAAAGTAATAACAAGACCATCATGAAGAGGATCCTGGATATCAACACGGTCATCCTCATCAAAAGTTATAATTTTATCCTTGGTAACAGTGGAGGTTCGAATGGGTCTATCCCCATTATCCATCTTGGTTTCCTTAGCATGTCTCTTGGTTGTTGAAAAGGAAGTACCACAAATGTCTGGTCCACGCGAAATGAAGTTTATAACTTGTGCATTTGCTGGAGGGGCAGGAGCTCTTTCTGGAACCTTTTCAGGATCCTCGATCCTTGATTTTTTTCTTCCCAAAAGTTCCTTCAAGTGCACCTTGCTTAACAAGTAACCAATTTCTTTTCTAAGTGCAATACACTCTTCAGTGAGATGCCCGAAATCCTCGTGATATGCACACCATTTGGATTTGTCCTTTGTTGCGGCTGGTTTATCACTTTTCCTTGGCCATCTTGCTTTCTCACCTAGATTCTGCATTGCAAGAATTAGTTCATTGTTATCAACAGAAAAACAGTACTCAGAAATTGGAGGATAATCCTCATCATCCTCTTCTTGTTCTATTGCATGCACATTCTGGTTATCAGACTTGTTGTAGGACTTAAACTTGTTATTCTTGAAGTAGGATCCTTGCTTTTCCTGTTTCGAGGATCCTGCCAATCTCTCCTGGATCCTCTTATCATCCTCTAATCGGATGAATCTAAGGGCCCTGGTTCTCACTTCATCAAGATTCCTGCATGGGGTCATAACAAGATCATCATAGAATAATGAATCCCTTAGCAAACCCATTTTAAAGGCTTCCACAACCGTAGCTATATCCAGATTAGGAATGTCTAAGGATTCTTTACTAAACTTAGTGATGTAATCTCTAAGTGATTCATTTTGACCTTGTGTTACCCTATATAGATCACTAGTTAAACGTTCAATTTTTTTGCTACATGAGAATTGACTATTAAACAGATTAAATAGATTAGCAAATGAAGTAATAGCAAATGAAGTAATAGAGTAAGGGGGAAGACTTAGCAGCCATTTAAGAGCAGATCCTGTGAGTGTGGATCCGAAACCTGTTTTGGTCAAAAATCAAGCAAAGATAATGCAACCAAACTTTTCGTTGTGAGGTGTGATGCTTGAATCAATGAACAATATTAAGGATCACTCAGAAATGTAATGAACAAATGACACAGAGATTTATACGAGGAAAAATCCCTTGATCAAGAGTTGATCTCCGGCACAAAAAACCTCGGGTGATGGAAACTACCGATCACCAACTAAGATTAAACAAAAGTAAGTTTACAACTCGGGATGATAACAAGCTTGTTACAAGGATCACTAGTGTGTAATGTGGAAAAAAGTGTATGAAATCGCCAAGTATTGCTTGAGAGCTGACTGAGAGCTGTTACGAGTGTGTGTGTATGCCAAAATTAGCTAAGTGTTTTTCTATCAAGCTTGTTATCCCCATTTAAATTAGAAATAACTAAGTTAACAAACTATCCGATAATTATGCAAGCTCCCCACGATCTCCACAACGTCTATAATGGTCAAACACGTGCAGAATATTGAGGGAATATGCTCCTGGAATTTCGGTGAGACTTGGTTCATGCCTTTGCTCCTGCAAAACAAGTTTACGTACAAGGAAGACAACTGTTAGTAGTAGGATAACAACAGTGATCCTGAATCCTGATCATGTGACACCTGCTGAGGATCCTTAATTCAAATAGAATTGAGGATCCATGATCCTGGTAGCACTTGAGGACCCGTGATCCTTAGGATTTGGAAAATCCTCCCCTAACAAATTCCCCCAAAATATAAGGAGTAAAGTGCAAATTGTCGAGTTATATTTTCTTGATCTTATCCGTAACAAACCAACGGATATATAGCCGTTATGATCGAACTATCCGTTGCAGATCTTACGTCATCTGAAGCGACATCTCTGCAAAATCATGATTATAAGTTGAAGTTAGAGATAAGGATCAATGTGAATTTAAATTCGAGCGAAACTCCCTTTAAATCCACATTCGAAGACCAAGCAGGTAATTCTCTCTCCTCTCTTTCTCTTCATCTTCATCTTGCTATGTTCTTCTTCTTTCTCCGAATCATAATGAAGCTAAGATCATCCCCTGCTAAGGATCATCAAAAAGACAGTGCTTTAAAAAGCCAAGGGATCATCGAAGACTCTCCGAAGGAACGATGCTGCTTTACTGATCCTGAGATCGACAGGATTCGTCATTGCTTCCCGGCGAGCACTGTTTTCAAAACCTTTGACCCTACCGTCCGGAGTGATTTTATCTCTAAAACTTGGGTTGCATTTCCAGTTACCCCTTTCTCGATAGGATACTCCTACCCTTTTCCTGATTTTACCCAATCTTTATTCTCCCTTACCGGCATATCCTATATCCAGGCTATACCAATGATGTGGAGGGTTCTATTTACCCTTGAGAGGATCATTGAGAAGGAGGATATTGAGTTGGGAATGTCGGAGTTGTCTGAACTATATAACCTTGTGAGCCATGGTTCACACCGCTTTCTATTCAAACATAAACCCGGTGAACCTCATCCAATCTTGAAAACCACCAAGAACGATAACAAGTGGAAGAAACGTTTTTTCTTCGCCAGGAGGGATTCTATCCCTAATGGGAAGGATCTCCCCAGAACATGGGCCACTCATGGTAGGATAGAGGATCCTTATAGAAGGATCATAGGATACCCTGTCTCCGCTGAGGATCACTAACCCCCTTTGTTTCTATTTTGCAGCTATTTCTGTTTCACACATCATTACTTCACCTGTAACGAAGGAAAGGCTTGTTGCTTTCCGGAATCTTGATCCTGCTATAAGATCATTTCAAGCAAGTACCAAGGATTCTCAAGAAGTATCCTCAGGTTCTGTCACAATGTCAAGTAAGTATCCATGTTTGTATATAATTAAATGTTAAAACGTAAATAAAACAAGAATGCTTATCTTTTGTTTTGGATGGATAGGTGCTGGAAAATCCTTAAGGTCTGCCACCCGCTTTAGAGTCACCGATCTTACTGCTGTTGCTCCCAGGTCTGGGAAGAAGAAGACTGCTGCTAGCCCGAGTGCCGTAGTCCCAAAGCCTACCACCTCCAAGGGAAAGAAAAAGGAAGGCTACCGAAGCCGACAATCTTGAAGGCTTGCCTCTTATCCGCCATCAGTTCCAATAATACTTTGCCGATGTAAGGATCACTAACCCTGGCTGATCATCCTGCCCATCTGAGGATCACGTGATCCTAAACTTCACCATGTCTTTTTGCAGAAATTTGCCGAGATCGAAATGCTGTTGGATGCTTATGCTGAGGAAGCTGACCAAAAGCAGAAGGACTTCCAAAAGATCTTCCTAGCTAAGGATCAGGCCATCTCCCGCCTCGAAAAGGATATGAACTTGGCAAAGCAGTAGGTGGTCATGGCCCAGATAAACGCTGATCATGAGAAGCATGACCTGCTGGAGGATGCTAAAGTCTCAGCTGCCATCACCATGTACAAAATCAAGCTGCAAATGGCCCAGGAGGCTGAGGATCCTGACTTTGACAGGACCACTTGGGACAAGGAGGAATGGAAGGCAAAGCTGGCTGAGCTTGAGGATGAAGAGGAGGAGGCTACTGAACTCTTGGCAATTGAGGCGAGTGGCAGCGGGAAGGATCATGCTGGTGATGATGCTGGTGGCGATGCTGGTGGTGATGATGGTGGTGATGCAACCAAGGTGTGAGCTACAGAAATGGGCGATGATGGATATTTCTAGACGTGGCCGGAGCCCATTTTTTATGATTTGAAAGTTTTTTGGTTATGGTGTTTTGAAACGATGTTGGGTTGTAATTTGAACAATAGTTTTTAGGATTATGGATCAAGGATCCTTAGACAATAGGTAGGATAATAGGTGGTGGAGGGATCCTCTGTTTGGGGGATGAAACCACTTGTTATCCTGCCATCTTTTATTTCCTGCACTCCAAAGACCTATTAACAATGGACACCCTTATCTACCCCAGCAGACGGGCCACGTATTGCTGGTAGATGCTTGGGGTAGGTAATTTTGACAACCTTCGAAGGGTTAACTTTTGTGAATAAAAATAACTTCAACTTTTTGGCTATTTCCCGTGTTGTTATCCTGTGTGCATTCTTTATTTTCCTATTGTACTTATCCATTTTGTTTGAATTTATCAAGTTTAATAAATCATGTTTAAAAATTTTAAGATATGATCAAGGATCAAATATCCTATAGTCGATAAACTCAGAAAAGTTATGCAACTTAAGGATCATTAGTTTTGTTGTCAAAGGATAAGGGTCACTTATATAAATGATGAATAAAATAAAAAATGATCAAGGATCATACCTGAGAATCCAAGTTAGGATCCTAACCCTTTAATACTTATAATCAGAATAACCAAAAGACAAACCTTAGTAGAAGGTAAGGATCAAGGATCCTTGGTCGTTTAACCTCAAAAACCTGAAATAGAATATAACTTGGGACTAAGCCAATATAAGAGAAAAGTTAGTAACTGGGGACAAGCCCAACAATTCTGGGGACAAGCCCAATATACTAGGGACAAGCCCAAAGGATAACTGGGGACAAGCCCAAAGGATCTTGTGTAAACTGGAGTATGGCCCTCACTGGCGACTATCCAAACTTAGTGACATGAAAATGCCAAAACCTTAGCTAACGTGAAAACGTTAGAAACCTTAGGAACGGATGTATGGTACGTCTACCATTATACGTAGGATCCCGGATACAGCCAGTACAATGAAATTGTCAGCCCTTAAAGCGAGTACTGGTCCCATTGCCATGAACTGTACCAGGATCATCGTGCGCTGCTAGCGATACTGGGGACAGGCCCAAAAACTGGGGACTAGCCCAAATAACTGGGGTCAAGCCCAAATAACTGGATACTTCTGTGGATACTCAATCCTTTGTTAAGGATACCCAAACCTTCTGCAAAACTCAGAATCAAGTGAAGAGAGGATAAAGGATCTAGGATCCTTATCCTTATATATAGGATAGTTAAAGAATGAAATAGTTTGAGATTAGATCATTACCAGAATGAGGATCCTCTGTCCTGTAAGGATCCTTCAAGGATACTTGTTAGCTAAGGATCATGGATCCTTATTACATGAAGTATTTCTTCAAGTGGACAGCATTCCAAGCTCTTGGTAGCAAATCACCTTCCATTGTTAGCAAACGATATGCCCCCTTTCCTGCTTCAGCTTCAATCAAATAGGGGCCTTCCCATTTTGGTGCTAACTTCCCATCAGCAGGATTGGTGGTATTCTGAAATGCTTTCCTTAATACCATATCACCAACTTGGAACTTCCTGATCCTGACATTTTTATTGTAGGCTCCAACCATTCTTTGTTGATAACTGGCCATCCTTATCCTTGCCAAATCCCTGAGTTCTTCTATAGTGTCCAAGTCTTGAACCAAGTTTTCGGCATTTTCTTCAGGATCACGAATGCTTGTTCTTGCAGTAGGAACCACCATCTCTGTAGGGATCACTGATTCTGCTTCAAATACCAAAGAGAATGGGTTTGGCCAGTAGCATTCTTGGGAGTTATCCTATCAGCCCAAAGTACATAAGGTAGTTCTTCTGCCCATCTCCCTTTCTTGGATCCAAGCTTTTTCTTAAAATTGTTGATGATGATCTTGTTGGATGATTCTGCCTGGCCATTAGCTTGTGGGTGGACTGGTGTTGATGTTATCATCTTAATCCCCCAGCTGTGACAAAAGTTAGTAGTTCTATTCCCAATAAATTGAGATCCATTATCACAAACACTTTCAGAAGGGATACCAAATCTAGTAATAATATTTCTCTTAATAAATGATATCACTTCCTTTTCTCTGACTTGAGCAAAGGCTTCAGCCTCTATCCACTTGGAGAAGTAATCAGTCATAGCAAGCATGAATACTTTTCCACCAGGTGTCTTAGGAAGCTTACCAACTATATCCATTCCCCATCTCATAAATTGCCAAGAAGAGGATATAGGATGCAAAAGCTCTGCTGGTTGGTGAAGGATATTACTATGTCTCTGACAAGGATCACACTTCTTGGCATATTCCGTAGCATCCTTCTTCATAGTAGGCCAATAGTATCCTGTCCTCAGGATCCTTGAGAATAATGCCCTGCCCCGGGTGTGGTTTCCACAATTTCCTTCGTCAAAATCCTTTAGGACCTCTTGGATTTCAGGATCCTCAATGCACCTTAGATATGGCCTTGCAAGAGATCGTTTATATAACATGTTATTTAATATTGTGAATTGAGATACCTTGATTTTGAAAGCCCTGGGGTTTTCTCCTGTAGGAATCTCTCCATGTTGTATGTATCTCATGATTGGAAGGATCCATGATCCTGAATGAGATTGAGTATCATCACTAGGGGTGATTGCAGAATCCTCTCCTATCTCCATGGCTACATGATCCTCGATAGCAGGGGTTAGGATATGGATAATAGGGATCTTGATATCCTCCGGGATCTTCAAGGATGATCCTAGGTTGGCTAATGCATCAGCCTATGCATTCTCTTCCCTTGGTACCTGTGTCAAACTAAAGGAAACAAAAGAGAGTGTCAATTCTTTGACTATCTCTAAATATTTGATTAGCTTTTCACCTTTAACAACATAGGATCCATTAAAGTGATTAGTAATTAACAATGAATCCACATGTACCTCAAGACACCTGATCCTCATATGCTTAGCAATTTGCAAACCAGCTATCAAGGCTTCATATTCAGCCTCATTATTAGTAGTTTGGAACTCACAAACTATGGAGTGGGGTATTATGTCCCCCTGTGGCGATTTTAGTAGTATTCCAAGTCCTGTTCCTTTGACATTGGAGGCTCCATCAGTGAAGAGTATCAAAGGATCCTTAGTTTCTTCTAGCTGTTGGACTTCCAATTCAGCTTCCTTTTGCAAGTCACTACTAAAATCTGCCACAAAGTCAGCTAAGGCTTGGGATTTGATGGCAGTCCTTGGTTCATATCTTATATCATAAGCACTAAGCTTCACTGCCCACTTAGCCATCCTTCCTGACATTTCAGGTTTTCTGAGAACATTCTTAATTGGAAAATTAGTCTTAACAATAATGGCATGAGTTTCAAAATAATGTCTTAATTTAGTAGATGCCATAATTAATGCAAGGATAAGTTTTTCTAAATGTGAATACCTGGATTCAGCATCAAGCAAACTCTTACTTACATAATAGACAGGATGTTGTGTACCTTCGTGATCCTTAATAAGGACCGCACTTACTGCTTTAGAGGATACCGCTAAATACAAGGATAATATATCCCCTTTCTCTGGTTTCATCAAGGCAGGGGCTGAGGATAGGTAATCCTTAAGAGCTTTGAGAGCATTTTCATGCTTTTCAGTCCACTCAAATTTCTTGTTCTTCCACAAAATGTCATAGAATTCCTTGCATTTTTCTGAGGATTTGGATATGAACCTGTTCAAGGCTGCGATCCTGCCTGTCAATCTTTGCACATCCTTAGCATTGTCAGGAGATTTGATATTCACAATAGCCTTGATTTTCTCTGGACTTGCTTCAATGCCTCTTTTTGTCACCATATAGCCTAGGAATTTACCTGCTTTAACACCAAAGTGACACTTGGACGGATTTAGTTTCATATTAAATTTATCAAGGATATTGAATGCTTCCCCCAAGTCTCAAAGGTGATCCTCAGCTTTCTTGGATTTAACCACCATGTCATCTATGTAAACTTCCATAGTGTGTCCAATTTGTTCCTTAAACATCATATTGACTAGCCTTTGATAAGTAGAACCTGCATTCCTTAGTCCAAATGGCATAGCAATATAACAATATATACCAGTTGGGGTCATAAAGGCTGTATCCTCTTGATCAGATGGTTCCATCTGAATTTGTTGAAATCCAGATGAAGCATCCATAAAAGTCAACAACTCATGACCCGCGGTAGCATCCACCATGGAGTCAATGTGGGGTAATGGGAAAGGATCCTTGGGACATGCCTTGTTTAAATAAGTAAAATCGACACATACCCTCCACTTTGCATTTTTCTTTTGTACAACAACCACATTGGCTAACCACCTTGGATACTTAACCTCTCTTATCATACCTACCCGAAGTAGTTTATCTACCTCTTCCTGGATAATAGCATTCCTTTCAGGTGCAAACTTCCTCCTCTTCTGATGTATAGGCTTGAATGACCTGTCAATACCAAGCTTATGAGTAATTATATCCTTAGATATACTGTCATATCCTCATGCTTCCAGGCAAAGGTGGTTTTCCTCCTCTTAAGGAAGGATACTAGATCTTGTTCAATATTGCTGAGGATCCCTGATCCTATGAAGACGATGGATTCAGGATCATGGGGATCCATAAGGATTTCTTTCACATCCTGTTCTCTTGCCTCCAAGACATCTCTTGGAGGATACTTTAGTTGCTATTGCTCCCTTGGTCTTGAGGCTGGCTTCATTGATCACATGTAACAATTCTTAGCTTCTTGTTGATCACTCTCAATTTTCACCACTCCCCACGTACTAGGAAGCTTTACACATTGATGATAGGTAGATGGGACTGCCCTCATGTCATGTATCCATGGCCTGCCAAGGATAACATTACAACAAGATAAGCAATTGATGTGCGATAAAGTGTTATATATATTAGGTGTATATTTTAAGCCCTTTTTAACACTTATTTTAGCCAAGTTTTAAATTTATAAAACACGATATTTCACTAACACTAAACACACATATGGGCAAGTGCACCCATCGTTGAGTGTAGTATAGCGTTGGTAAGATACCGAGGTCGTCCAAGGACACAAGAGCTTTTAATACCGGTTTATCCTCAACGTCTAACCAAAATAAAAGTTTAGAAAAATGTTTTAAACTAAGAAAAATAAAAACTAACTAAAATGCTGAAAATAAAAGAAAAACAGATAGACAAGATGAATCACTTGGTTCCGACTCGTATCTAGTATAACCTTTGATTATTTCCGCACTTTTGCACATAATTAAGAGATTATCTTAGTTATTGTAGTAGGCCCCTCTTTTGAAGGTGACGTTACCCTCACCCCAGTAGTTTGAGTCAGCAAGGATACAATCCTAAAAGGGTGGATTATTGGAAGATAATGAATTAAGTTATTAATGCAGTATTGTGGTAGGCCCCGCTTTTGGCGGTGACGTTACCCTCGGCTAAGTAGTCTGAGTCAGCAGGGATACAGTCCTAAATAGCCGGGTTATAGTATTAATAGTAGTTAACTTATGAGGGGATCAAAGAGTTTGGACCCCCGCCATCCAATACCGTGAAGTATTGAAGGAGGTCCTACTAAATTTGATCCAGGTCCATTGCAGGACCTCTAAACGCTGAGCAATGGCAAGACCTTTACCAAACCGTTCCCTTAACCCCCGACCAGGTAGCCAACATACCTCCATATAGACCGTGGAGATATGAATGGTGAAAATCCTTTATTTTATATAGACAGTAAAATAATGCCAAGACACCACAGACAAACGATAAGGAAAGATCACCTTCAACATAAGTAACTAGTTATTAAAGTCATTAATACAAAACCAAATAAAAAGTGCAAAAGATTAAAAATAAAAAGTATTATACTAGACACTTTGTCTTCACCAAGTGATGTAAGAGACTTAGGCAAACATGGCCTTGATTGTCAAGAACTCTTACGATCAATCTTGGATCCCGAGACGACTCACACACTCTACGATGGACAATGGATGATGGTGGTGGATGATGGTGTTGTGATGGTGGTGGGTGGTGGATGAAGTGTGAGAGAGGTGGTGTGCCAAGGGATGAGATGAAATGAATCCAAGCACTCCTATTTATAGGCTGAACAGAGAGCTGGGCACGGCCCCGTGTCCGCTGGACACGGCCCCGTGTCTGTCTGACACTCCCTCTCCTCATTAATTGTAATTCGCAATTACAATAAATGCGCCTGCTGTACTTTCGACACGCCCCCGTGTCCGCTGAGCACGGCCCGTGGTGGGCAATGGAAGCTTCTATGGATTTGTCTTTTCTGCTGCTTCTTGGGCACGCCCCCGTGCTGGCTGAGCACGGGGCGTGTTCAGTCTTCTGTCTTCTCTAATTTGCTTTGGAAGGTGCCGTTGAGGGGTCGGGCAGTCCACTAATGTTCCTTTTCTTGTATTTATGTTGGATTTAGCTGTCTTTTTGCTTCTTTTGCGTTTTTGAGCTCATTTAATCCTGAAAATACAAAAGGAAGACAAAAACACTCTTTTTCCAATATTAGTACTTAAAAAGGGTTAGTTTTATGCTTTATTTGATGTAATTTATATGTTGCATTTTACACACATCAAATACCCCCACACTTGAACTTTTGCTTGTCCTCAAGCAAAACTCTTTAATATGTGGCTTACACTCCCAAATGGAATAGATAGAAGAGAAGGTTTTGGGCTCGTCGTAGAGTGTCGGGATGTCCAAGATCTTTTTGGGTTTTATTTTTATTTATTTACACTCCTATTCGTAATGATTTATTTAGAACTTTTCATAGGAGAAATTACTTATTTGGGCATAACATGCCTTTTTAAAATTCCATTTATATACAAGTTCACATACCTCACGGGAGAAATCACTCACACTCGGCCGAAGGTGTATTTTTAGTGAATCACTCGAGAGCGGCATGGGACTTATTCCTACCATAGGCTTGCCAAGCAATCAATCCTCCTCCTTTTTAACTTTTATACCTTTGTAAATATCAAGAGGACTTTGTGGGTTAAGGGTTAGGCTTGGGTTAAAGGTAGGTGGTTGGGATAGTGGTTAGTGGTTAGTAGAAAAGGGTGAAAAACGTAACAAGTGTCGGTTTTCGTAAGACTTTCTATTTTTTATTTTGATGAAGCTTTTATTCAAACAAAGTTATTTTTGATGAACTTGTTTGTTTATTTTCTTTTTGCTTCATCATCAACACATTTTTTTTTTCGAAAAACCGAACTTGTTACTAAAACAAAGGGTTAAAAATAAAAAGGTTTTGGTGGGTAAAAGGGTTTTTGGTTTGGGTGATGAAATGAAAAGGTTTAGGCTCAAAGGGGTTAACTAGGGGGATTTTTTGGTAGGTGGTAAAAGAAAAAGAAAAATAATGGTGTAGAAATAAAAAGGGTTAGTCCTAATGCCTCCATCATTTACTTACTCGGGTTTAAGTTGATAAGGACCGGGAATGTATCGTCATGGCAAGTTCTAGAGTCGTAAGAACCAAGCGGCTATTCACACAAGAAACGAAAAATGAGCATTTAGTCTAAAGATGTAAATTTGTATGCTCAATAAAGGCTCAAAACTCACTTTTGTGGGAATGGGTTTTTATGTGATCAAGTATATATAATCAAATTTTAACTAAGTTTGTCATGCCTTTTCATAATTTTCTTATGTTGGTTCTTTTTTATCACTACGCTATCGATTGTAAATTTGTAAAAATATAACCTTTTTGAGAACTTGAATTTCCCGAATTAAACCTAGACAAGTAAAAAAAAATGAAATTTTTCAAAAAATTTGGGGTGATTAGCGGTTCCAATAGAGTTTTGTGTAAGGCTTGTATTTAGGACTTGCAAAATTCAAGGTTTTAGCATCCCCCCCACACTTAAATTACACATTGTCCTCAATGTGTCCCAAAAATAATTTTTTTAGGTTGATTAGATGTGTAAAATAGTGTTTATAAAGCAAAAATTTGTGTTACTGGGCACTGAACACGGCCCCGTGTTATCCGGGCACGGCCCCGTGTTCAAGTGCCAGTAACAAAATTGAAATAAGAGAAACAGAAGTCTAGACACGGGGGCGTGTTGGGTGAACACGGCCCGTGTCCAGGTACCTGAACTGGGCGTTTTTCTGCAGGTGGTTCGGCACGGGGCCGTGTTGGTTGGGCACGGCCCGTGTTGAACCTTCTGAAATGGAGAGAATTGTCGGGTTGCCTTGTTCTTGTGCATGGGATCATTTTTCTCGTTCCCCTTTTCATCCTTTGCCACCATGAGTGTGTTTTATTCCTGAAAATTAAAACTAACTAGAAAACGTAAAAATTAATCTAACTTAAACTAAGGATAGTTCCGTGGAATGCCTCCATGGTGCGCCACGTTTATAAGGGTCCTTGGCTAGACCCAAAGCCTGGTCATATGTTACCCAAGTGGGATGTGTTGCATCCCATGTTACACCGTCGGAGAGCGTCATCCAAGCTTGAGTCTATGACCTTCATGTAGTTGACCGGATCTTCTTCCTCTATTCGCTTTCCACATTCAAATTTCACTTCCTCATCCCCAAACTTCAATGTTAGAGTTCCGTCATTCATATCCACCAATGCTTGGGCGGTGGCTAGAAATGGCCTCTCGAGGATGAGAGGGACATCGGTGTCTTCTTCCATGTCTAGGATGAAAAAGTCGGTTGGAAAGACGAATTTGTCAACCTTGACTAGCAGATTTTCGGCGACACCTTGTGGGAATTTGACGGACCTGTCGGCGAGTTGTATGCTCATCTTTGTAGGGCTTGTTGTTCCTAGGCCGAGTCGCTTGAACATTGATGTGGGCATGAGGTTGATGCTAGCCCCAAGATCGGCTAAAGCATTTCGGACGGGGGACTTCCCAATCGAACACGGGATTGTGAAGCTCCCGGGGTCGATTTTCTTTTGTGGAAGTTTGTTGAGTACTAAAGCTGAGCATTCTTCGCCTAAGTTAACTAATTGCAATGATTCAATTTTCGTTTTGTGAGTGAGGAAATCCCTAATGAATTTTGCATATTTAGGCATTTGGGTTAGGACCTCAATAAAAGGAATATTAACATGCAATTGTTTTAGTAAACTTTCGAACTTTGCGAATTGCTCATCGGTCTTTTGACGATTTAACCTACCGGGGTACGGAATTGGAGGAGTCTTGGTGGGCTCTAGATTTGGTGCAGAAGCCTTTTCTGGCGCAGGAGGAGTCATAGGCTGGCTAGAATGGCTTCCTTCATTTGGCGGCAATGGAGCATCCTCGGGACCCACGGTTCGATTTCTTAATGTGATGAGATGTACTTGTGCCTTCGGGTTTGTTTCGGTATTACTAGGTAGCGCGCCTTGTGGTCTCTCGGAGAAATTTTGAGCTAGTTGATTTAATTGTTTTTCAACGTTTTGAATGCTAGCTTGTTGATTTCTGAAATTCGATTCCAATTGTTGAAATCGATCCGAGTTTTTCTTTTCAGTGTCAGAGATGAGGCGAGATACAGTATCTTCAAGCCTTTCTCTTCTACCTTGTTGTTGAACAAAATTTTGCGGTTGTTGAAAATTAGTTCGTTGGTTTTGTTGGTTACTACTACTACTACCGGGATCTCTCCAACCAAGATTTGGGTGGTTACGCCATCCTTGGTTGTAGGTACCCGTTGGAGGACCCGACGGCCTAGGTCTATTATCCATGTAGTTTACCGTTTCAGTTTGTTCATCTAATTCTTTCATACAACTCCAATTTTCATGTGACCCACCACACCCTTCACAAGCCATAACCGAGGCCGTTTTTGTCATTTCTAGCCTTTTGATTTTTGAAGAGAGGGCCTCGATTTGGGCTTGTAAAGAGGTGCTTTCATCAACCTTATGGGCGCCCGGGGCAATAGATTTATTACCTCGGGGAGTGTGCCATTGAAAATTGGTTTGAGCAATTTCCTCAATTTGGTTATATATTTCATTTGGGCGACGATTACCTAAGAGTCCCCCGGAGCTTGAGTCAAGTGTTTGTCTTGTGTGTGGCAACAATCCATTGTAGAAAGTGGATACTTGTTGCCACACCGCTAGACCGTGATGAGGACACTTTCTTAGAAGCTCCTTGAATCTTTCCCAAGTTTCATATAAGGATTCCCCATCCTCTTGTGAGTATGTATTAATTTCAGTCATTAATTTAGCCGTTTTAGCAGGAGGGAAATACTTATATAAAAACTTTTGGGCAAGTTCATCCCAAGTGTTTACCGATCCAACTGGGAGGGTGTTAAGCCAAGCCTTAGCTCGGTCTTTTAGTGAAAATGGAAACATTCAAAGGCGGATGGCGTCATTTGATGCTCCATTGATCCGAAAGGTATCACATATTTCTAAGAAGTTAGTAATATGTAGATGGGGATCCTCGTCCGCAAGCCCGTGGAAGGTTGCGGAGTTTTGGAGCATTTGTATCAAATGCGGCCGAAGTTCAAAGTTGTTGGCCTCGACATTCGGTGCATTGATAGCGGCGCCAAGATTGCCTACGGTAGGCCGTAAGTAATCCATTAGGGTACGTTGGTCCGCCATTGGAAGTGGGTCCCCTGAAGCTTTCTCTTGATTTTTAGCTTTAAGTCTTTTTCTGAGAAAGCGCTCGGGTTCTTCTAGGGGTTCTTTTATGTCTCTACTAGAACTGGAGCTCATGCACTACGTAGGAGGTTCAAATGTGGCGCCTGGGTTCCAAGTCCTGCAATAAAAACAGAAAAGAACGTTGGTCAGAATGTTCACCACGGCCCCGTGCTCAGTGAACACGGCCCGTGGTCAGAAGTACAGTAATCTTTTTTTCTGTATCCCAGTTACTGGGAGTTGGACACGACCCCGAGTTGCACCGACACGGCCCCGTGTTCAGCTCTCTGTAACTTAGAAAATAAAAACTGCCAGTGATGATGCTGGGCACGGCCCGTGCTGAGCTCTGCAGAAGCTGAAAAACTAAGAAAATCCTAAAAAATTAAAAAGAAAAATAAAAAATGATTAGGCCGTTGATTCCTAACTTTCTTAAAATCCTTGTGTCCCCGGCAACGGCGCCAAAAAACTTGATGTGCGATAAAGTGTTATATATGTTAGGTGTATATTTTAAGCCCTTTTTAACACTTATTTTAGCCAAGTTTTAAATTTATAAAACACGATATTTCACTAACACTAAACACACATATGGGCAAGTGCACCCATCGTTGAGTGTAGTATAGCGTTGGCAAGATACCGAGGTCGTCCAAGGACACAAGAGCTTTTAATACCGGTTTATCCTCAACGTCTAACCAAAATAAAAGTTTAGAAAAATGTTTTAAACTAAGAAAAATAAAAACTAACTAAAATGCTGAAAATAAAAGAAAAACAGATAGACAAGATGAATCACTTGGTTCCGACTCGTATCTAGTATAACCTTTGATTATTTCCGCACTTTTGCACATAATTAAGAGATTATCTTAGTTATTGTAGTAGGCCCCTCTTTTGAAGGTGACGTTACCCTCACCCCAGTAGTTTGAGTCAGCAAGGATACAATCCTAAAAGGGTGGATTATTGGAAGATAATGAATTAAGTTATTAATGCAGTATTGTGGTAGGCCCCGCTTTTGGCGGTGACGTTACCCTCGGCTAAGTAGTCTGAGTCAGCAGGGATACAGTCCTAAATAGCCGGGTTATAGTATTAATAGTAGTTAACCTATGAGGGGATCAAAGAGTTTGGACCCCCGCCATCCAATACCATGAAGTATTGAAGGAGGTCCTACTAAATTTGATCCAGGTCCATTGCAGGACCTCTAAACGCTGAACAATGGCAAGACCTTTACCAAACCGTTCCCTTAACCAAATAAAAAGTGTGAAAAGATTAAAAATAAAAAGTATTACACTAGACACTTGTCTTCACCAAGTGATGTAAGAGACTTAGGCAAACATGGCCTTGATTGTCAAGAACTCTTACGATCAATCTTGGATCCCGAGACGACTCACACACTCTACGATGGACAATGGATGATGGTGGTGGATGATGGTGTTGTGATGGTGGTGGGTGGTGGATGAAGTGTGAGAGAGGTGGTGTGCCAAGGGATGAGATGAAATGAATCCAAGCACTCCTATTTATAGGCTGAACAGAGAGCTGGGCACGGCCCCGTGTCCGCTGGACACGGCCCCGTGTCTGTCTGACACTCTCTCTCCTCATTAATTGTAATTCGCAATTACAATAAATGCGCCTGCTGTACTTTCGACACGCCCCCGTGTCCGCTGAGCACGGCCCGTGGTGGGCAATGGAAGCTTCTATGGATTTGTCTTTTCTGCTGCTTCTTGGGCACGTCCCCGTGCTGGCTGAGCACGGGGCGTGTTCAGTCTTCTGTCTTCTCTAATTTGCTTTGGAAGGTGCCGTTGAGGGGTCGGGCAGTCCACTAATGTTCATTTTCTTGTATTTATGTTGGATTTAGCTGTCTTTTTGCTTCTTTTGCGTTTTTGAGCTCATTTAATCCTGAAAATACAAAAGGAAGACAAAAACACTCTTTTTCCAATATTAGTACTTAAAAAGGGTTAGTTTTATGCTTTATTTGATGTAATTTATATGTTGCATTTTACACACATCAGCAATCTATATCACAAAATTTCTGATAAGAATGGAGTCCTTCGATATAGATGGGGAGTTTGATGTCCCCCAATGTATTTTTGGTCTCTCCACTGAATCCCACAAGTACTGAGGATCTTGGGACAATGTCTGATTCAGGGAAGTTCATCTTCTTGAGGACATCAAGCTGGATAATGTTTACTGAACTTCCTCCATCTATCAGGATCCTGCGAACAAAATGGTTAGAAATGAACAGAGTAATAACAAGACCATCATGATGAGGATCCTGAACATCAACACGATCATCCTCATCAAAAGTTATAATCTTATCCTTGGTAACAGTGGAGGTTCGGATGGGCCTGTCTCCATTATCCATCTTGGTTTCCTTGGCATGTCTTTTGGCTGCTGAAAAGGAAGTACCACAAATGTCTGATCCACCGGATATGAAGTGCCCCTTGCTTAACAAGTAACCAATTTCCTTTCTAAGTGCAATACACTCTTCAGTGAGATGCCCGAAATCCTCGTGATATGCACACCATTTGGATTTATCCTTTGTTGCGGCTGGTTTATCACTTTTCCTTGGCCATCTTGCTTTCTCACCTAGATTCTGCATTCCAAGAATTAGTTCATTGTTATCAACAGAAAAACAGTATTCAGAAATGGGAGGATAATCCTCGTCATCCTCCTCTTCCTGCTCTACTGCATGCACGTTCTGGTTGTCAGACTTGTTGTAGGATTTGAACTTTTTATTCTTGAAGTAGGATCCTTGCTTTTCCTGCTTTGAGGATCCTGCCAATCTCTCCTGGATCCTTTTGTCATCCTCTAGACGGATGAACCTAAGGGCCCTGGTTCTTACTTCATCAAGATTCCTGCATGGGGTCATAACAAGATCATCATAGAACAATGAATCCTTAAGCAAACCCATTTTAAAGGCTTCTACAGCCGTAGCTATATCCAGGTTAGGGATATCTAAGGATTCTTTACTAAACTTAGTGATGTAATCTCTAAGTGATTTATTTTGACCTTGTGTTACCCTATATAGGTCACTAGTTAATCATTCAAATTTTCTACTACTAGAGAATTGCCTATTAAACAAATTAACTAGATTAGCAAATGAAGTAATAGAGTAAGGGGGAAGACTTAGCAGCCATTTAAGAGCAGATCCTGTGAGTGTGGATCCAAAACCCTTGCATAGACATGCTTCTTTTAACCTCTCAGGAATTGGATTGATCTCCATCCTTTCTCTGTTTTGAGCTACATGCTCCTCTGGATCCGTCGAACCATCATATAGCTTCATAGTTGGTATCTGGAATCTTTTGGGTATCTCAGCATCACAAATAGGTGGGGTAAAATGAGATATCTTGTGGCTACCATCTTCAATTTCAGGAATGGGTTTAACCACTCTTGGTACGCTGGATATCATATCCTTAAGCTTCTGTAACTCCCTAGCCATAGCCTGATTGATACCTGTATCCTGCATAGAGCCATGGTTAGTGTTATATGAATTATTAAAAGTGTTACCTCCCATGGGATTCAAGTTTGGAATTGCAGATGTGAATCCATATTGACGGGATTCCGGTATGATTGAAGGACCAGTGGAAGCAATGGTCTGCATTGGTATGAAGTCTCCTTGATGAACATCCGAGCTTGGAGGCTGCATACTTCTTAAGAATCCTTGATCCTGAAAAATGTTGGATCCTTGATGCTGAGAGGATCCTTGAACCTGAAAGGATCCTTGGGGCTGAGAGGATCCTTGAACCTGAGAGGATCCTTGGGGCTGAGAGGATCCTTGAACCTGAGAGGATCCTGGAACCATGGAGGATCCTTGTACCTGAGAGGATCCTTGGATCGTGTACATTCCTAAATATCCTCCTGAGCTGACGAAGGATCCCTGATGCCTAAAAGAGGATCCCGATGGCTGAAAACAGGATCCTTGAGGTTGGAAGTAAGAGCCAAAAGTCTGACTCATAGTTGTTGCTCCATAACGCCTTCCCAATGGTCCACCCTGATACTGGATGTCCGGAGCTGCAGTTTGCAAGGCGGTTGTAGCTGGAGTATCAAAATCCAATGACCTTGGTATCAGAGGAGAGTGATCCTCTACTGATTTCTTCTGTTTCTTGATATCACCAATCTCCTGGAGGATCCTTTCATTGGTTTTGTCCTGCTCTTGCATGCGATATCTCATCTGCAAAATCAGAGTAAAAAGATCATTAGTAGTAGGATTAGAGGAAACAGAAGAAGTTGGTGGTTTTGGGAAAATGGGGGGTTTGTCTCTTCGCAGCATTTTCAGCATTCTTCTGGGATCCAGAAGTTGGTGGAGGCAAAGGAGGAATACCCTATGAAGAACTCATTGCCAGCATAGAGCTTGATGTGTTCTTTGCTGAAGAAGCCATCTGCTTAGTTGTAATGAATCGAAATGATCACAAGAACAATAATTTCTCAAGAACGAAGCACCAATTGCCCCACGGTGGGCGCCAAACTGTTTTGGTCAAAAATCAAGCAAAGATAATGGAGCCAAACTTTTCGTTGTGAGGTGTGATGCTTGAATCAATGAACAATATTAAGGATCACTCAGAAATGTAATGAACAAATGACACGGGGATTTATACGAGGAAAAAGCCCTTGATCAAGAGTTGATATCCGGCACAAAAAACCTCGGGTGATGGAAACTACCGATCACCAACTAAGATTAAACAAAAGTAAGTTTACAACTCGGGATGATAACAAGCTTGTTACAAGGATCACTAGTGTGTAATGTGCAAAAAAGTGTATGAAATCGCCAAGTATTGCTTGAGAGCTGACTGAGAGCTGTTACGAGTGTGTGTGTATGCCAAAATTAGCTAAGTGTTTTTCTATCAAGCTTGTTATCCCCATTTAAATTAGAAATAACTAAGTTAACAAACTATCCGATAATTATGCAAGCTCCCCACGATCTCCACAACGTCTATAATGGTCAAACACGTGCGGAATATTGAGGGAATATACTCCTGGAATTTCGGTGAGACTTGGTTCATGCCTTTGCTCCTGCAAAACAAGTTTACGTACAAGGAAGACAACTGTTAGTAGTAGGATAACAACAGTGATCCTGAATCCTGATCCTGCGACACCTGCTGAGGATCCTTAATTCAAATAGAATTGAGGATCCATGATCCTGGTAGCACTTGAGGACCCGTGATCCTTAGGATTTGGAAAAGCCTCCCCTAACAAAACCCTTGCATAGACATGCTTCTTTTAACCTCTCTAGGATGGGGTTGATCTCCATCCTTTCTCTATATTGAGCTACATGTTCTTCTGGATCCGTTGAACCATCGTACAGCTTCATAGTTGGTATTTGGAACCTTTTGGGTATCTCAGCATCATAAATGGGTGGTGCAAAACGTGATATCCTATGGCTCCCATCTGCAATTTCAGGGATGGGCTTAACCACTCCTGGAACGCTGGATATCATATCCTTCAGCTTCTGTAATTCCCTAGCCATAGCTCGATTGATACCTGTATCCTGCATAGAGCCATGGTTAGTGTTATAAGAATTATTGAAAGTGTTACCTCCCAGAGGATTCAAGTTTGGAATTGCAGATGTGAATCCATATTGACGGGATTCTGGTATGATTGAAGGACCAGAAGAGGCAATGGTCTGCATTGGAATGAAGTCTCCTTGATGAACATCTGTGCTTGGGGGTTATACAGTTCTTAAGAATCCTTGATCCTGAAAGATGTTGGATCCTTGAACCTGGAAGGAGGATCCTTGAACCTGAGAGGATCCTTGAACCTGAGAGGATCCTTGAACTGTGTGCGTCCCCATATATCCTCCTGAGCTGAGGAAGGATCCCTGATGCTGGAAAGAGGATCCCAAAGGTTGAAAATAGGATCCTGGAGGCTGGAAGTGAGACCCTAATGCCTGACTCATGGTTGTTGTTCCATAACGCCTTCCCAATGGTTCAGTTTGGTATTGGATATCCGGAGCTGCAGATTGCTGGGCAGTTATAGCTGGAGTGTCGAAATCCAGTGACCTTGGTATCAGAGGAGAGTGATCCTCCCCCGATCTCTTCTGTTTCTTGATGTCACCAATTTCCCGGAGGATCCTTTCGTTGGTTTTGTCCTGCTCTTATATGTGACCCCTCATCTGCAAAATCAAAGTAAAAAGATCATTAGTAGTAGGATTAGAAGAAACAGAAGAAGTTGGTGGTTTTGGAAAAATGGGGCTTGGTCTCCTTGCAGCACTTTCAGCATTCTTCTGAGATCCAGAAGGTGGTGGAGGCAAAGGTGGAACGCCCTGTGAAGAACTCATTGCCGGCATTGAACTTGAAGTGCTCTTTGCTGAAGAAGCCATCTGCTTGGTTGTAATGAACCGAAATGATCACAAAAACAAGAATTTCTTAGGAATGAAGCACCAATTGCCCCACGGTGGGCGCCAAACAGTTTTGGTCAAAAATCAAGCAAGGATAATGCAACCAAATCTTTTGTTGTTAGGTGCGATGCTTGAATATATGAACAATTGTATGAACAACTTGCGAATCAAATAAAGAGGTGACACAAGGATTTATACGAGGAAAAAGCCCTTGATCAAGAGTTGATCTCCGGCATAAAAAACCTCGGGTGATGGAAACTACCAATCACCAATTAAGATTAAACAGAAAAAAGTTACAACTCGGGATGATAACAAGCTTGTTACAAGGATCACTAGTGTGCAAAAGTGTTAAAGTGTATGAAATCTCCAAGTAAACTGTCGAGAGCTGTTCGAGAGTGTGCGTTTGCTAAAATTAGCTAAGTGTTCTAACTCTAGCTTGTTATCCCCTATTTAAAATTAGAAATAACTATACTAACTAACTATCCGCTAATTGTGCAAGTCTCCCACGATCTCCATAACGTTCACAAGGGCCAAGCACGTGCGGAATATTGAGGGAATATGCTCCACGAATATCGGCAAGACCAAGTCCATGCACATACTCCTGCAAAACAAGCTCACGCATAATGAAGACAATCGTTAGTATAAGGATAACAATAAGGATCCTGAATCCTGATCCTGCAACACCTACTGAGGATCCTTAATTCAAACAGAATTCATGATCCTGGCAGTACTTGAGGATCCATGATCCTTAGGATTGGAAAATCCTCCCCTAACAGATACTATAGTGCAAAAGAATCAACAAATTGACCAGCTTCAAGGTGATGTCAGTTTGTTGTTCAATATGGTTTATGCTTTGCGTGGAAAGTTGGAGAAGAAGTTTGGCCAAGAGTTTTCTGATCCAACTGATGTGGAAAATAGAAGAAAAGCTGATGAAGATAAAGCAAGAGCTTTTGATAAGGATAACGCTGAGAGAAATGCTGCTATGGAACACTACTTCAAGAGAGTTACTGATCCAGTTGCAGACAAAGAAAAGGCTGAAAGAATCAAGAAGAAAAGGGAGTTTGTGATCCTGAAAAACAAGAATCTTAATCCAGAAGATGAAGATGCGAATGCTACTCATCATCTGATGGATGTGGGTGAAACTCTCTATGAAAAAGTTGGAAATCGTTCTGGTGTAGTCAGCTAGGGTTTTGATCATGGCCGTCGAAGGTGGTGGATTAAAAGAAAGGTTGGACCTGTTGAATGGTATAAAAATCCAGCTCAGTTTCAAACATTCACAAAGGTTGATTTGATAAATTTGTCAAAGTCACCTTATGTGGATGATAAGCCTGGTGGTAGTGGATATTTGTTCTTTGAGAGATTGCAGAGGGAAGTTTCTCGTAATTTTCCTTCGATGCACACAGCTGAATCTATCGTTACTCCAGCTAAGGGTATTAGAGATCCATACACTAACAAGGGGATGAAGATTGTGCATTGGCCACCAACTGACAAGGAAAAGACTATTCCTTTGGTCAAGAAAGTTCCAAAAGGTGCTCTGAAGACCTTACATTTTTTGGGCTTATGATGAGCGTCTAGGACAAGCAGTGATGGTTTGTGATGGTGATGTGACATTTCGTATGGTTGATCAAGTTGATTTGCTGAATTTACCATATGAAGATTTGGAAGTGCTTGCTCGTAACCAGATCAGAGCTACTGAGAAATAGCTAAAGGATGGACTGGTGCAGTCGCTTCAGCTATTCACATACGCACAAAAGGATTTGGTGGGTTCAAGGATCGTTTGGGTGGTAGCAGTGAAGTTGAAGTCTAAAGGACCTCTATGCATAATCCTAGGGGGAGATTGTTGGAACCCGAAGGTTTATACATAGAGGATTATATAGTTCAAGGGTTGTTTTTGTAATGTTTTGCTTTTGATATATGTTTTGGGTCAAATACTTAGTGGGTTAAGTTGTGGTTTCGGCTGGGTCCTTAGAGGGTTCTGTCGCAACCCCCGCCCCCTTATCTGTCCCGGGAACGGGCGGCCGCGAACATCAGTTGTGGTGGTATCATTTATTAATTTGGCAGCGGAAATTACATCAGGACCATAGTTAGGAAATGTTTATCAAAGTAAAACCACCATATTTTATATTAATAACCACATGGGTAAAATCCAAGTTTCTTATTACAACATAGGGACAAACCCTATTTTATTGAATTTAAAACATCGTCTTTTAGGTAACTTTTATAGCCACATTTTTCCAAGCCGTCAGTGCTCTCAAGATGGCTTTCTTCTAATTTGGCTGTCACATTTTGTTACCTGAAACGCGTTTTAAAAACATTTGTCAGTGGGAAATACTGGTGAGTGAATCCCAGTTTAATCAAGAAGCATTTTACCAATTAACACAGTATTGAGAGCGATCACAATGTTTATTTCTACACAATTACTCATTCAGTACTGTCAATCCTGACTGGTGGGTCATATTACACATTGGCTAACTCGTTGTCCAATTGTAACGTGTTCCACATTTTGTATACAAAACCCTAACATACCGGCAGTAATTGAAGAACTACAAAGACTCAATCACTGCTTAATCATATTGTAAAACATTTAAGGTTTTGTAAAACAGTTTACAAAAAGGTTAACAAAAAGTGGATAAACTCACATTGCTGTTTTAGACTTCTTCTAGGGTTTCCTGGTGTTAATCTATAATTTACACAAATGTACATATGTTAGTATAATAACCCTTTAATTATATTAACGATACCCTCCCCGAGACGGTATTCCAACAACTACGTCGGGCAGAACCACGACAGTTGTTACGGAACCCTGGATCAATCGGGCAGCGTATCTAATACGTAACTGGGGTTATAATACTTACAACGGAGCAGAACTTCGTTAATTAGGGAGATAAAATACCCGTATTTTATGCCTACTTCTCAGAAATTTGTTAAGAAAGAAATGAATTGAGCGACGGAAAACGAAATCCCGATGCCTTCTTATATAGGGCTGAAATCCAAGTTTCTCGCGGCCCGCGTAAGGTAAGCTTAAGGCTTACGCGGCCCGCGTGCTAGGGGGGTCTAGGAGTAGCTGATTCGGGTCGTGACTAGGTTCAACACGCATGTGACAGGTGTTAACACAGGGTGCGATCTGGCCTCTTAGCTGTCGCGGCCCGCGTAAGGTGTAGCCTAGGGCTACGCGGCCAGCGAGCGCACCAAAATTTTTGTTTTTTAATTATTTTTAATGACATTTCATATTTTGGGCTCGGTTTTCACATACGGGGTGTATTTAGAGACATATAGGGGTATTTTAAAATATGTTAGGGTGTCAGAAAAATTTCAGGAGGGTTGTTATATCCTCCCCACCTTGTTTTAGAACTCGTCCTCGAGGTCTACTGGAACAAGTGTGGATATTTCCTGTGCATTTCTGATTCAAGCTCCCATGTGTATTCTGGTCCTCTTTTGGAGTCCCATTTCACTTCGACTAGAACTAATCTTTTATGCTTGAGATTCTTGACTTTCCTATCTTCAATCTGTAGAGGCTTTTCCACAAATTTTAACTGCTCATTTACCTCTATATCCTTAAGAGGTACTATTAGTGATTCATCAGCTAAACATTTCTTGAGATTAGATACATGAAATACATCATGTATTCCTGCCATTTCCTCTGGCAGTTGTAACTGATAGGCTACAGGTCCTACTCTTTTAATAATCTTAAAAGGTCCAACATACCTGGGACTTAGCTTTCCCCTTTTTATGAATCTTACCACTCCTTTCCAATGAGAGACTTTTAATAACACTTTATCTCCTACTTGAAATTCCAATGGTTTCCGCCTGTTGTCAGCATAGCTTTTCTGTCGATCACGTGCTGCTTTCAGCCGTTCCTTGACTTGAATGATTTTGTCTGTTGTTTCTTGTACTATCTCAGGTCCAAATAGTTGATTTTCCTCAATTTTTGCCCAACAGACTGGGGTTCGGCATTTTCGTCCATAAAGTGCTTCGAATGGTGCAGCATTGATACTTGTGTGATAACTATTATTATAAGAAAATTCTATCAATGGTAAGTGATCGTCCCAATTATCTCCGAAATCAATTACATAAGCTCTAAGCATGTCTTTCATCGTCTGAATTGTCCTTTCACTTTGTCTGTCTGTTTGAGGATGATAAGCTGTGCTTAGATTCAACTTGGTTCCCATGGCTTTTTGGAAACTTGTCCAAAAATGAGAGGTAAAACGACTATCTCTGTCAGAAACAATTGATTGAGGAATTCCATGTAAAGAAACTATTTCATTTACATATAATTTAGCTAATTGTTCCATATTGAAAGTTTCCTTCATTGATAGGAAATGAGCTGACTTGGTTAGTCTATCTACAATCACCCAGATTGTATCATTACCTTTCCTTGTTTTGGGTAATTTAGTAACAAAGTCCATTGTTATTAATTCCCATTTCCAGACAGGCATTTCTAATTGTTGTAATAAACCTGAAGGTTTCTGATGTTCAGCTTTGACTTGTGAACAAGTTAAACACTTTGCAACGTATGCTGCTATATCCTTTTTCATTCCTATCCACCAGAAATTATTTCTTAAATCCTGGTACATTTTATCGCTTCCTGGATGCATCGTATATTTAGACTTATGGGCTTCTTCTAATATACGATGACGTAGGTTTCCTAATTTAGGTATCCATATTCTTTTCTTATGGAATCTCCAAATTCCATCCGTTCCTTGTTCTAATTCCTTGATCATTCCTTTTAGTTTTTCAGTATCATCCTTGATTACTGATTCTTGTGCTTTTCTAATCTGTTCATTTAAATCTACTTGTAGATTTAATTTAAGCGAACGTACTCTTTTTGGCTGTTCGTGATACTTTCGTCTTAAAGCATCAGCAACTACATTTGTTTTTCCTTCATGATACTGAATATCACAATCATAATCACTAAGCATTTCCATCCAGCGTCTTTGTCTCATATTCAATTCTTTTTGCCCGAAAACATACCTTAAACTTTTATGATAAGTGAAAATAGTAAACTTACTACCGTACAGGTAATGTCTCCAAATCTTAAGGGCGAAAATTATAGCTCCTAATTCTAAATCATGAGTGGAATAATTTTCTTTATGATTCTTAAGTTGTCTGGATGCATAAGCTATAACCATTTGACGTTGCATCAATACACATCCATAACCTAATTTAGAAGCGTCACAATAGATTACAAAATCTTCAGTTCCTTCTGGTAACGCTAGTATGGGTACATGGGTTAATCTTTGCTTAAGGATTCTAAAGGCTTCTTCTTGTTTTGGTTCCCATTTAAACTTAACAGATTTACAAGTTAGCTTAGTTAAGGGAATGACTATTCTAGAAAAATCTTGAATAAATCTTCTATAATATCCGGCTAATCCTAAGAAACTTCTTACCTCAGTTGGTGACTCAGGGGTTTTCCATTTGGTTATTGCCTCGATCTTGGTGGGATCCACATGAATTCCTTCATGATTAACTAGATGTCCAAGAAATTGTACATGTTCTAACCAAAACTCGCACTTTGAAAACTTAGCATAAAGCCTTTCTTTTCTTAATAAACTTAAAAGTGCATGCAAATGCTTTGCGTGTTCCTCTTTACTCTTAGAGTAAATGAGAATATCATCTATAAAGACAATTATGAATTTATCCAAATATGGCTTACATATTCGGTTCATCATGTCCATGAATGCAGCTGGGGCATTGGTTAAACCAAATGGCATGACAGTAAATTCGTAATGGCCATACCTTGTTCTGAAGGTGGTCTTAGGAATGTCCTATTCCTGTACTTTTAATTGATGATATCCTGACCTTAAATCGATTTTTGAGAAAAATCGTGCTCCTTGTAACTGATCAAACAGATCATCAATTCTTTGTAATGGATACCGATTCTTAATTGTGACCTTGTTTAATTCATGGTACTCAATGCACATACGCATTGATCCGTCCTTCTTTTTGACGAATAAGATTGGCGCTCCCCATGGGGATGAACTTGGTTGTATGAATACTTTCTCCAACAATTCGTCTAATTGTTTCTTTAGTTCTTGCCTTTCTGCAGGTGCCAAACGGTAAGGCTCCTTTGGCAATTGGTGCTGTCCCTGGTATTAAATGGATTCTGAATTCAACTTCTCTATCTGGAGGTTGTCCTGGTAATTCTTCTGGAAATACATCTGAAAACTGGGATACTACTGGGATATCCTTTAATTCTTTTCCTTTAGTGTTAGTGATTATAGAAATCAAATACACTAATGACACTTTTCTTATGTAACTTGCTGTTTTCATCACAGAGATGAATTTAGTGGATCTAAAGGTTTTATATCCTTTAATTGTGATCTTTTCACCCTTTGGTGTTTTTACTTGTATTGACTTTTGATCACACAAAATACAGGCTTTATTAGCTATTAACAAATCCATTCCTAATACTATATCAAATCCTGCCAAATTCATGGGGGTAAAGGTTCGCAATAAATTTATGATTTAGAATTTCTATTCTTGCTCCCTGCAAGATTTCAGAAATTTTAATGGTTTCCCCATTTGCTGTCTCTACTAGACATTCTTGTGGAAGTTTAGTTAATGATTTATTGAGAAGTTTGCAAAATGAAGTATTAATAAAACTTTGGTTTGCACCAGAGTCAAATAATACTTTAGCAAAAATATCATTAACTAAAAACGTACCAGTGATCACATCCGGGATCATCTTTGCTTCTTATGCAGTCAGAACAAATGCCCTAGCATTTTTGGTATTCTTGTTATTCGTGGCTGGAACTAACTTTGGACAGTTTGGCTTGATATGACCTTGTTCTCCGCAGTTGTAGCATATCCTGTTGTTAGCTTTCTTCCTGCAGTCTTCTTCCTTGTGTCCCGATATTTTGCAGAAGTTACAGTATATGGAGCATTTTCCTGAATGCTTCCTTTTGCAATTCTTACAGTAGGGTGCAGAGGTAGAGCCTACATTTTTCCCACGGTTAGAATTTCCAGAACGAAATTCTTGTGTAAGCTTCTGGGTTAGGTTTCTTCTTTGATCCTCTTCTCGCGTACGGACTAATTCATCTGTCAAGGTGTTGGCTAGTTCTACAGCTTCTTCTATGGTTTGAGGTCTAGCTGCCTTGACTACATGCCTTATCTCCCCGATTAATCCTCAGATGTAACGGGAGATTAACACTGGTTCAGTTGAAGCAAGGGTTGGCACTATTCTAGCATATTCAAAGAATAACTTAGTGTACCCCTTACTATCTACACCAGTCATTCTAAGGTTTAAGAACTTGTTTGCTATTTGTTCTTTTTCATTAGGAGGGCAGACTTTCCTTTCTACCATATTTTTAAACTCCTCCCATTCCATATTGTAAATTCTATCACTTCCTCTAGACTGAAGGATAGTGTTCCACCATTCTAGTGCTCAATTCTTAAATAGATTAGAAGCAAACATTATCTTATCTTCTTCTGCGCACTTGCTTATTCTTAAGACTGCCTCAGTCTTTTCTATCCAACGTAGAGTTGCAATGGCCCCTTCGTTGCTCGAGAATTCCATTGGTTTACAAGACTAGAATTCTTTGTAAGAACAACCGTAAGACATGGTTCTTCTTCTTTTGGGGATGGGCATTTGAAGTACGGGTCCGTTGTTTACGCTGTTTGCAGGTTCATAGGGTCGCTTGCTATCATGTGTACTCTTATATTCTGCTTCCCTAACCGTTTGAAGAATATATGGCATTGCATCTATTATTCCTTGTGCCACTATGTGTTGGATGGCATTGTTATCCACTTGGTTTCCATTATTGTTGTTTGGATTTTCGTTACCCGGGTTATTGTTACTCTGGTTATCGTTATTCAGATTTTCCTGATTCACTTCGTCGGCCATCTGAATTTAAACATTTACCAATTATTAATATCACAAAATAATTAATAATTTAAGTAACAACCACAGAATACACATTTTTGTCAAAAACGTCAAGCATTTCGACTTTACTCTTTTTTATATAGTATGCGTCAAATACACACTAAAACAGGAATTTAAAAATTACAACACTATTATGCATCACTAACCACAAAGTGGTCTATACTACAATAAATTATTATTATTATTATTACATATATATATATATATATTTTTTCCTACAAACATATTATATATTATTATATTATTATTATTACCAACTCCACTATCATCTTCATGGATATGGATTTCTCCCGAAATCCATCTGACGCTCATCATATTTCCAGACGAGTTTTTCTCCTACATACCTCATCCTCTCACTACTCTCTAAGATTTCTTCTCCGAAAGTTCGGAGTTCTTGCAAATTCTCTGCACTCATTGGGGGTGCATGTGCTGGTACTAGATCTGGGTACTGTGGCATGGGATTATCCTGAGGGTACGGATTCTCTAAAATCTCCCTAATGTATTCATCGTTGTCATAATAGGGATCTAGAGGGTCCAGACCTGGATACGCTGCTATGTTTGGCAAGTTTTCGTCGTTTAGATGGTAGCGTGGCACATAATCCCTAAGATCATCAAACCATGGATCATAATTTGGGTCTAAGAGATTAGGGGCTGGTATCTTAGGTATCTCCTCAGGGTTGAAATCATGCATTTCTACCTCCATCGACTGGGTGGGAATTAAAGGTAAGGGTTGTGGGGCTACTAGTTGTTCCAGACTTGGGTCGGCAGCAGTTGTTGCTAGGATATGGAAATTGGCTAAGCTCCTATTAAGCATATCCTGTGTTTGGGCATTTGACTCTCGTTTAGCGGCTGCTAGGACTCTTTGCTGTTGCAACTTTCGCATTCTTTTTCTACGCTCAAATGCTCCCTTACTGAATCATCCTCTCTTTTTCTGAGGGAATGACTCTTCAGACTGAGCTTTAAAGGCAAACATCCCTTCTTCCTGATCAGTGGAATACCCAGAGAGGGTAGGCTAGGAAGAGGTACCTTCACTCCTAGGTGAATCAGACAACTGACGATACACGTCTGAGGGTCCTTGATCACTTATACTGTAAACTAACAAATAGTCAAATAACACATAACAATAAAATACAGATATTTACGTATTTTCAAAATTTATTTCCTAACAATTTAGATACTATATTGATGTCAGCAGAACACTCCTGTGGCTGAATCAGTGGCTAGACTCTGATACCACCTTCTGTCGCAACCCCCGCCCCTTATCTGTCCCGGGAACGGGCGGCCGCGAACATCAGTTGTGGTGGTATCATTTATTAATTTGACAGCGGAAATTACATCAGGACCGTAGTTAGGAAATGTTTATCAGAGTAAAACCACCATATTTTATATTAATAACCACATGGGTAAAATCCAAATTTCTTATTACAACATAGGGACAAACCCTATTTTATTGAATTTAAAACATCGTCTTTTAGGTAACTTTTATAGCCACTTTTTTCCAAGCCGTCAGTGCTCACAAGCTAGCTTTCTTCTAATTTGGCTGTCACATTTTGTTACCTGAAACGCGTTTTAAAAACATTTGTCAGTGGGAAATACTGGTGACTGAATCCCAATTTAATCAAGAAGCATTTTACCAATTAACACAGTATTGAGAGCGATCACAATGTTTATTTCTACACAATTACTCATTCAGTACTGTCAATCCTGACTGGTGGGTCATATTACACATTGGCTAACTCGTTGTCCAATTGTAACGTGTTCCACATTTTATATACAAAACCCCAACATACCGGCAGTAATTGAAGAACTACAAAGACTCAATCACTGCTTAATCATATTGTAAAACATTTAAGGTTTTGTAAAACAGTTTACAAAAAGGTTAACAAAAAGCGGATAACTCACATTGTTGTTTTAGACTTCTTCTAGGGTTTCCTAGTGTTAATCTATAATTTACACAAATGTACATATGTTAGTATAAGAACCCTTTATTTATATTAACGATACCCTCCCCGAGACGGTATTTCAACAACTATGTCAGGCAGGACCACGACAGTTGTTACGGAACCCTGGATCAATCGGGCAGCGTATCTAATACGTAACTGGGGTTATAATACTTACAATGGAGTAGAACTTCGTTAATTAAGGGAATATAATACCCGTATATTATGTCTACTTCTCAGAAATTCGTTAAGAAAGAAATGAATTGAGCGACGGAAAACGAAATCCCGATGCCTTCTTATATAGGGCTGAAATCCAAGTTTCTCGCAGCCCGCGTAAGGTAAGCTTAAGGCGTACGCGGCCCGAGTGCTAGGGGGGTCTAGGCATAGCCGATCCGGGTCATGACTAGGTTCAACACGCAGGTGACAGGTGTCAACACAGGGTGCGATCTGGCCTCTTAGCTGTCGCGGCCCGCGTAAGGTGTAGCCTAGGGCTACGCGGCCCGCGAGCGCACCAAAATTTTTATTTTTTTATTTTTTTAATGACATTTCATATTTTGGGCTCGGTTTTCACATACGGGGTGTATTTAGAGACATATAGGGGTATTTTAAAATATATTAGGGTGTCAGAAAAATTTCAGGAGTGTTGTTATATCGGCCCATATGGTTAGGGTAGTATATAATCACCCCTTGTATGTTGTTTAGGGGTTGATCAGTTGTTCGATTGCTAGTGGCCAGCCGAAACCAATTTGTGTCTTGTATATGTCATCGTTAATCGTTGAATGCAAGATAGTTCTGGTTTGTATTTATTACTTTGTGTTTCGGTTATACTTATTCTTGAATCAACTTGTGTTTGTTATTCCGCACTCTCACAAGTTTCTGTCTGATATCATTGAAAGATCCTATTAGGAACTTACAGATACAAAAAGAACTACAACAGACTTGATACATCAAACTCTAGCCACTTATTCCAAGACACTTCTAGAAGCTTGGACCAATGTTTGATCCACAAATAAAAGTCTTCTTTTTTTTGAACGGCAAATTTGGATCACTGATGGACCACTGGAGTATCATCATGCCAACAGTGGAACCACCCGATCATACCAATCTCCACCAAGCATAATGCCTATACACCAATTCAGGAGGAAACCCAATAAATATGGGAAAACCTCTTGTGGGAATCGAACCTAGGACCTATTGGTCCCAAAGCCTTATCCCATCCCCAAGATGCCACTAGGCTATAAAGCTATTGTTATTATCAGTTTAATATCAAACAAGTTATATATCCTATCATGTTTAGCAAACAAGTTACCTTTAATAACCCAATACTAGATTACTTTTTATCATGCCAGAAGTTAGCATACCTAATCACAATTCAGAGGCATATTCAAAGTGAGGAACCATAGCACGGTTGAACTCACGTTATCAACACTTATGAAAAACCTAATTATTTATGTGTACTAACTAATTTACATATGTGTAAAGGAAATAATTTACACATGTGTAATTGTGTAAATGAACCAATTTACGTATATGGAATTATAAAATTACATATGAAAAATGATAAAACTACTTTTAACACCCATGGAATCATAATAAATGATAAAAAAATACTCTTAAACAATTTTAAATATAAAAATATATTACTAGAAAGATTGTTTATTATGAGTTCCGTAAGTTATGCAATTATTTAGAGTTCTGAAATGATCTTTAACCATAGAATATATATATATATAGAAAAAGTATATCGTACATTGCGGCTTAACGTACTTCACGTACAACAACGTGCGTGATTTGTTCTATAACATGCGTGATTAATGTTTTCAATATACGTGATAATTGTGTTTCCACATCCGTGAATTTGGTTTTTTGAGTAACGTGCATAATTACTTGTTGTACGTGATATACGTTAAGCCGTAATGTATGTTAACCTTCCTCTACACACACACACACACACACACACACACACACACACACACACACACACACATATATATATGAACCGGGGAACACCCTTAAAAATTCAACTTAAGATGTTAAAAATCAGTTTTTTTTCTAATTTTTTCCGGTGTTTTTCCTTATAAATACACATAGAAATATTTTTAATAAAAAAATCAAAAACGAAAAAAATATAAAAAAATGTTTAAAAAACAGCTAAAAATGTATCTTATAAAATAACTTAACATGTTAAAAATCAACTTTTCAAAAACATTTCAGCGTTTTTTCTTATAAAAATGAGTAGAAAATATTCCAATAAAAAATCATTTTTGTAAAAAAAATTAAGCCTTTTTTTAACTGTTTTTTTTTTATATTTTTAGTTTTTTTATTTTTTATTAAAAATACTTCTAAAAGTATTTATAAGGAAAAACGTCGGAAATAATTTTAAAAAAATTGATTTTTAACATGTTAAGTTAAATTTTTAAGAGTGTTCCACGGTTCCCCACTTTTTTAGTGTTCCCCAATGAACCTCACACACACACACACACTCTCTCTCTCTATATATATATATATAAACCACCCTTTATTGCGAGAACCGTGAGAACCAAGTGTGAAAACAACCAAAAAATACCTAAAAAATCAAAAAACACTAAAAAAATATTTTTTTAATATTTAAAAAAAATCGCTATATCTAGTCACAAAAAAATATAAAAAATTTCGAGTAACAATTATCCATGCACATGTGTATATGTATTATTTCTTTGACAAATTCCGTAATACATTACTAATATCAAACAATTGCACTTTCGTTTACACTACGATTCATAATACACTACTTTTTACATTAACAATATTAGAAATGCAGATGTGTATCTATATGTATGAACTTGTTATAACATTAACAACACTAGAAATACACATGTGCATCTATATGTATGAACATATTTTAACGTGTTTTGGTACACCACTTTGAATACACATTCCCTTTCATCTATCATACCATCCATAATACACTACCATTACCTCCTACCATCCGTAATACAATACCATTGCCTCCTGTCATCCATAATACAATACCATTACCAATATTTCACTTTATTACATGTACATCAATACCCTTTATACCATCCAAACAACATATTAAATCATAAAGTGACAAATATAATCAAAACCATCAACCACTAGATATAACAAGTCAAAACACATGTATATGGGCGTACTTCGTCATTTAAAATCACAAACTTTTTATACCAAAACACGTTATATCATAGTTATACATAATGATGCACATGTGCATTATTAATATTGGTAATGTAGAAAATAGTGTATTGCGGATGGTAATGTAAATGAAAGTACATTTTTCTACTACTGGTAATATCTTACGGAATTTGTCCAAGAAATGATACATATTCACATGTGCATCCATAACTGTTACTCGAAAAAAAAAATTGTAACGAAATATAGCGATTTTTTTAAGAAAAATATTAAAAAAATTATTTGTGTGTTTTTGGATTTTTTAGGTATTTTTTTGGGTTCACATTGGTTCTCGCGGTTCTCGCAATAAAGGTGGTTCTCGCATAAACTCTACCCTATATATATATATATATATAGGGGCATGATTTAGGGAAAACGTCTAAAAGTGTGAAAACGTTGAGAACGCCCCTCATCCATTGGATCAAAATAATCTATGGATTAGAATGGCGTGGTGACGTTTTCGTAAATAACATTAACTTTATTACGTGCACGCGCTTCATTAAGGGTAAAATGGTCTTTTTACTGCTCTAATACAAAACACCAAACTTATGGGAAAAACGCCATTAAAATTCCTGCCTTAACCTACAAGCCATATACACCAGTCCCTTCCTGATGAAACGTCATATTTATCTAAAACGCCATTCATACAAAAACGCCAAACTTAATGATGAAATGCATTGCAGCTTTAATAGATAGAGGTGAACAAACTGTAATTAAAACTTTATTACTAACATTTTTTATAAAAAATAACCTCCTAAACTACGTGCCAAAAACATCATTTCATAAACGACGTTACCGTCACTTCCATTTATCATACTAATAAACAGCATCTTTAACTAAAATGCCAGATTAAAAAAAACCTCTGAAAGAAGAAAAATGGCAAACATCGTTTCATGGAGATTTAACTTTAGAACCAGTAGATTCGTAATCCTTTTTGACAACAGAAGAAGAGTGTTTGTGAAAACCATCAAAACCATAATGAACTTGGAAGAAGAAGTACAGAGGGGGATTGTCATACCCCGATTTCTGGTGGCCCCGGATGGGTTTAGTCGTGACGGTTGGGTAGCAATTATCACAATTTAATAATAATGCAGCAGTATTAAGAGTAAAAATATTTCATAACATTCAAAGTGTCTGAGTATTTAAAATACTAATTGTTCAAGTGTTCAAATAATACCCCACAGGCGGATCGAGATAAAACAAAGCTTAGACACCATAGGCCTTAAGCTAGGAGTTGCAAATTCCATAGCCCTTATCATAGCCGACCCGGATTCCCAGCCTAATATCAAGGTTCAGTACCTGTAGTTCAATCTTTTGAAAATACGTCAGCTTTTTTTGGTAAATACAATTAACCGACTCATTTTGAAAATAATTTTTCAAAAATGATTTTATACATAGAGAAAACCCGAAGGTAATCATTTAATATTTCGTGGGATTTTGTCTTGTCACCATATTTACATATTTGTCATACAATGGGAACCATATATCAAAGCCGGTCATTTTCAGTGCTATAATGATTAAGATACACACCAAAGTTGAATAACGTGTCTTACAGTCAGTATGCCTACCCCGGCATGTTATTCTGTATGGCCAAAATAGTTCATGAGTCGGGACGCCCGGACACGGTACCAATAACCCCCAATTGTTTCAGTTATCAAATATAACAGATTAAACAGGGTTCTTACATTTATGGGTTATCATAGGCGACCCATTTATGTAATACCCGCTCCAAGTGGCTTATTCGCCATACCCCAAGTTTTCAAAGAAAATAAGTTAAGACTATTTACCTTTTAGCTAGCTTCCAACCGATAACGGTTTTCAATATAGTAAAAGTCTTAAAGACAAAGTATTAAACTCAAGTCTGAATATCTGGGGGGTTACAATGTATACGGGTTATAGGTTAGTTCCTTTGACACGACCCGTTACGTAAGAATAAGATTTATTTGCTAGATTAAGCGTAGATTGATTAGAATGTGGTTTATACCTATCCGAGTGCAAGGACTCACTGGATAAAGGTTAATTAAACCAACATTCAGATTTGGAAAGATTTTAAAAGATTTTGACCCGTTACGCCTAGTTTATGCGAACTAGGTTCGCATAGCTAGTTATGCGCATAAAGACGGGTTTTGAAGATCGGATGGGCATACGAAAAGTCTAAGTAGTAAAAATATATTTTAGTTGAAGTACATACTGTTATAAAGTCAGATTTAAGTTTGGTTTAGTTTAAAAACATTCAATTAGCTCATATGACCACATAGGGGTATTGTGGTCATTTTTAACAACATATTTACGCCTTGTCATTAAACCTATCAAACGGAATGACCATATTGTATAAATTCAGAGAGTTATACTTCACAATATTATGGTCTTAAACCAAGTTTAAAACAGGTCTAAATGTTGACCAAACGGGTCAGAATCAAAAGTCAAAGAAAAAGTCAAACTGCTTGACTTTTAACATAGAATGAGACCCTAAACTGAATTGGACAAGTTAAGCATGTTAATATCAGTTTATGTAAGTTATAAAACTTGTATATATGTCAAAACAACTAAGTTATAAGTTATAGAAACCATTTATACTATTTAATCGAAAAATTCAAGTTTTACATAATATGCTCAACTTAACAATTCAACTAGTAAACGTGATTATCCCATGGTATGATCACAGAGGGATCATACCAACGTTATTTCAATCATGTAGGAAAGTTCGGATTGAACTTTACCTTGACCAAAATGGTTAGAAGCTAAAGTCAAACAGAAAGTCAAATGTTTGACTTTAAACTTCAAATAATTAAATAAAATGAAAAAGACTAGGTGGAAACACTTTCTTGGAAGTGTTTGAGCAGAAAAGAACTTGAAATGGGAGTCTTCTTGTCCAGAGGAGATCTCCAAGCAAGTTAATAAGAAGATAGTGAGATTGAGCAAGGAATGAGAAAGAAAGCATGGTTATTTATAGTTGAAGATGGATCATGAGATCAAGACAAGTGTCCATGAACATTCTAGGATGCTTGCAGGTGTCATTGAGGTGGCAAGGACTGAGCAAGAGTGGCAAAAATGCGAGATAGGTGGCATTGTGGCAGAAATACTTGGGCAGCAAGCATAAACTACCATTGGTAGTCCCTTACGGACCGTAAGGGTTTATATCTTACAGTCCGTAAGGACCTTAAGCGCGCAGATCTTTTGAACAGGCTTACGGACCATACGGGGTAAGTCCTTGTGGTCCGTATGGGACCTTCAGAATCAAAATTTTAGATTTTTCATATTTAGTCATTGGACTTTACATCTTTGGCCAATTGGCACTTTTAGTGCTTCTCCTTCCTCGTAGTTGGGATTAACCGGAGATCCGAGACACGTCTCAGATAACGCACAATAATAATCTTTCTCTCCTTCCTAGAATCGAGATTAGCCGTAGATTCAAAACAAGTTTCAGTAGACGTACAATGTTGGTCTTTCCATCTTCCATATAGTCGGTATTAGTTTGAGGTTTCTCCCTCCATGTAGTCAGGATTAGTTGGAGAATTGGACACGTGTTGTCTCATAATTGGATGAAATTTTTGGGGTGTTACATCCTCATCCCCTTAAAGGAAATCTCATCCTCGAGATTTATTCAAACAGATATGGGTATTCTCGACTATTTAGGATTCAACCTCCCAAGTGTATTCTGGGCCACGATGGGAATCCCATTTTACCTTGATGAGGGAAATATTTTTCTTACGGAGCTTTTTGACTTCACGGTCCTCAATTGACAAAGGTTTTTCAATAAACTTTAAACTCTCGTCAATTTGAACGTCATGATAAAAGATGACAAGTGCTTCATCAGCTAAGCACTTTTTCAGATTAGAGATATGGAATACATCATGCATTCCACTCAGCTCTTCAAGTAGTTTAAGTCTATAAGCTACAGACCTGACACATTTTGTTATCTCGAATGGCCCAATGTATCTATGTAACGCCCTGCTCTTTCGTACTTTCCATAATTAGAAAGTCTTGTTCATATTTCTATTTTTGGAAGTCTTGTGTTCTTGTAATCATTCTTTCGTTGTAATCATTGTAAAATCCGAGACTTGAATCATAAATAACACTTGTATTTCTTTAATTCGTGTTATACATACTTCATACATGCTCATACGTTCAATTTCGTGAAACATTTAATACATATTCGCAAATCTTGGAAACTATGTTTTAATCTTGCATATATGTGAAACTTACGAATAATACGTCTTTTGAATGCATACGATACGTAAATACGATGTTCATACGCTTAAACATACTTCATTATACTTGCTTATGTTAATATTACATGTTTGATCCTTATAATATGCCTATTTATCATAAACAACCCTTAAATAACCCTTAAAAACCCTAAATATGAACTTAAAGGGCCAAAATGTCATTTTTAAAACTTACTCGCACCAGGCTAGGACTAGCGGGCCGCAACCCGCCCCTGATCCACCTTCACGAGCTGCGATCCTGGTTGATCCAGAACCAGCTTTACCAGCCCACTGGTTGGTCAATTTTTAAAGGATTTTGATTGGCTTTTAGTGTGTTTTTAGCATTAAAACCTCACCAACCCAACCCTAATCCATCCCCTATATAACCCAAGCTTCTTCCAAGCATTTTCCACTTTCTTTACACTCTCTAATCACTCTCAAACACTCAAAAATCGTAGCTGAATCCAAGCACAAGACAGATTCATCACACTTCACTAAAGTGAACATATCTCACTCGTTTCTTAACATTTTCACTTGATTCTTTTTCCCACTTGCTTGAAACAACCTTAGGAACACTTCCACCAGTTTTCCATGGAAAACCAAGGTCTGGAATGTCACCAAAAAGGCTCTAAAGTGGACTGCAACTTTCTGTTTTCACTTAAACTTTGTTAATCTTAGTTAAACTTGAGTTATCTCATCTCAAACCTATGTCCTTATGCTCATAAACAATCGAATGGTTAGTTGGTCTTAAAAACAAGGTGGAGACAATTAAAATCAGAGGTTAAAACCTCATAAACCTTCTGTTTTGTTTAGGGTTTTACCCATAAGTAGTGTTCAAGCTCAAAGCTTGATGTTTGTGTGATTGTGGAACAAGCTTGGGCTATTCCACTTGAAAATCCACACACTATTTGATGTTTTTCCATAGATTAGTTGTTCTTATTTATTTCATACTTGTAAGTTCATGACCCTCCTTGAATGTTTATAACATCAAGTGTAGTGGTGAACACCAAGAGGTACCTAAATGGAAGACTTGTTCTTTCTACCTCCTACATGACTTCCATGATAAACAAAGAGGTTCCTAAATGGGGGATTTATCCCTCTATCTCATGCTTGATCTATATGACTATATGAACATTATATATTACTATTGTATTATCAAAATAATCGAATCTTTGACGATGAATTAGTGTTCATATGTCAAGGTACTAGATTATATCATCTTAGACTTTGATAACTTGTCACGATTCTAATGGAACCCTGTTCCATGAAAACATTTAAACTTCTTAGAGTTTCCTAGTGTCAAGAACAAGTGTCGTATGTACTAGATGATTATTTTCATATGTTATTTTCATATTATCAAGTAGGAAAGCTTGCAAAACCGTGAGTATACTCGAACCCCCTCTTTACGTTTACCCCTTTTTGGGGTGTAACATGTTACTTATTAAACTTACACATAAACTTTATTTGTAAATGCACAAACATTCCTATTACATGCTTGCATACTTGATTACTTGATACATTGAACTTAGGGTTATTCGTTTTGTGTTAAGCTTATCATTAGCTTCGATCGAGCCTATCCTTGACAAATATAGCGCTATAGGATTAACGCACCACCCGTAGACTTGAGCTTATGTCATGAGCTTATTGTGTTTCATCATTGGTTTGATATGTTAGACACATGCCGATTTTAATGTTTATCTTGTATCATTAGCTTGCCATGAGGAACCATTTAAAACTATCTTTTATGCTATGTATGTATCAAACTTGTATACTCGCCTATGCTTTGCATTGAATTTATTTTAAACATGTTACAGGTTGAGGATGACAATGCTATGAAATGAAGTAGCGATGATGCCTAGATACACATTTAGACGTGTTAGGTTTAATATGTTGTATCAATTTTGTTATTGTTATGTTATGAACATGTTGTTATTTGAATTTCCTTATAATGTTTGACAATTTGATTATGAAATGAAAACGGTTGATTTAAATATTGTCACAAATAGTGTTATGAAGTCTCTTGCAACCTCATTTTCGTCTCATTCCGATGTTTACACCGTCGGTTGGGGTGTGACAATCTAGGGCTCAGCTTACCCTTCTTTCCAAATCTCATTACACCTTTCCAAGGCGAGACCTTGAGCATTACTCTGTCTTCGATTTGTAATTTGAGAGGCTTTCGCCTTTTATCAGCATAGCTCTTCTGCCTATCTCGGGCAGCCTTGAGTCTATCTCTGATTTGCACAATTTTATCAGTTGTTTCAAGGACAATCTCGGGTCCAGAGAGTTGGCTTTCACCAACTTTAGCCAAACAGACGGGTGTTCTACACTTTCTCCCGTATAAAGCCTCAAAAGGTACGGCTTTTATACTAGTGTGGTAGTTGTTATTATAAGAGAATTCGATCAGGAGTAGATGTTAATCCCAGCATCCACCCAAATTGATTGTGCATGCTCGTAGCATATCTTCCAAAGTTTGGATAGTACGCTCACTTTGCCCATTGGTTTGGGGATTGTAAGCCGTACTAAATTTCAAGCGCGTACCAAGTGCTGGTTGGAAACTTTTCCAGAAATGCGAAGTGTATCGAGTAACTCTATCTGGTACTATAGACAACGGTTCTCCATGAAGAGACACAATGTTGTCAACATACAACTTAGCTAGCCTGTCAGAACTGTAAGTTTCCTTAATTGGCAAGAAGTGAGCCGACTTAGTCAGTCTGTCGACTATAACCCATATCGTGTCATTGCCACGACTGGTCTTGGGTAACTTGGTATTCAGATCCATTGTTACCATTTCTCACTTCAAAGTGGGAATTTCTAGTTGTTGTAGAAGACCAGATGGTCTTTGATCTCCAGCCTTAACTTGTGAACAAGTTAGGCATTTTACTACATGGGTGGCTGTGGACTTTTTCATGCCCATCCACCAATAGTTCTTTTTCATGTCTTGGTACATCTTGTCTCCACCGGGATGTACTTAATATTTTGAGTTATGTGATTCGTCAAGAATCAAATCTCTGAGCACTCCGTAGATGGGAACCCAGATTCTATCATCCAGTCTCAGGATTCCATCCTTTCCAGGTGTCAACTGTTCCACAGTTCCACCTAATCCCTTAGTCTAAGCATTTACCTCTAGCTGGGCTTGCTTCTGAGCCTCTAATAGCTTTTCAGTCAGGCTAGTACGTAGCCCAATTCTCGTGGCATTAAACCCTAATTGGTTTGACCCTTTCTTTGCGGCTTAGATCGTTCGCAACGACATTTGCCTTACTGGGATGGTAACGAATCTCACATTCGTAATCATTTAGAGTTTCCATCCATCGGTGTTGTCGCATATTAAGATCTTTTTGATTAAAAAGATATTGGAGACTTTTATGGTTTGTGTATATAATACACTTCGTACCATACAAATAATGTCTCCACACTTTCAATGCAAACACCACTTCACCATGTTCTAGATCATGGGTGGTGTAATTCCTTTCGTGTACCTTGAGTTGACGCGATGCATAGGCAATCACTTTACCTCTCTGCATAAGTACGCAACCCATCCCTATGTGCGACGCATCGCAATACACGGAAAAGTCTTCTATTCCTTCAGGCAGGGTTAGAATGGGAGCATTGCTCAGTTTCTGCTTCAGAATCTCAAAGGATTCCTTTTACTTAGGACCCCAGTCAAATTTTACGTTCTTGCGGGTCAATGCAGTTAGAGGAGTGGCAATTCTAGAGAAGTTCTCAATGAACCTTCTATAGTAGCCAGCCAATCCTAAGAAACTGCAGATTTTTAAGGGGTTTTGGGTGCTTCCCAATTTAAGATAGCTTCAATCTTAGTGGGATCTACTTGGATACCAGGCTCACTGATCATGTGACCTAAAAATTGGACTTCGCAGAGCCAAAATTTGCATTTGGAGAGCTTAGCATAGAGTTTCTCCTGTTGCAATAGGCTGAGTATACATCGAAGATGTTTCTCATGGTCGTCCTTGCTGCGTGAGTAGATAAGTATGTCCTCTATAAAGACAATGACAAATTTATCTAAGTACGACTTGCAGACTCTATTCATGAGATCCATGAATGTTGCAGGTGCATCCGTGAGCCCAAAAGGCATCACAAGAAATTCATAGTGGTCATATCTAGTTCGGAAAGCGGTCTTCGGAACATATTCACTTCGGACCTTCTATTGGTTATAACCAGACCTTAAATCAATCTTTGAGAAATAATTGGCTCCTTGCAGCTGATCAAACATATCATCGATTCTTGGCAAATGATATCAATTCTTGACCGTGATCTTTTTTAATTCGCGGTAGTCGATGCACAATCACATCGAACTGTCTTTCTTTTTAACAAAGAGAATAGGAACTCCCCAGGGCAAGGAACTCGGCTGTATAAAGCCTTTCTCCAAGAGTTCTTCAAGTTGTGCCTTCAACTCCTTCATCTTAGTGGGTGCCAGACGGTACAATGCTCTAGCTACAGTAGCTGATCCAGGCAGGATGTCGATTCTATACTCGATTTGTCTATCAGGGGGCAGACCGGGTAGATCTTCAGGAAAAACATTAGGATACTCCGAGATGATTGGAATGTCTTCAATCTTCAGCTTCGGCTTGTTAGTGGTCACCTGTGCCATGTAAATGACACATCCTCTTTTCAGACACCTGGATGCCATGAGCAGAGAGGCTCCCTCTGGCAATCTATAGTGTTGATCTCCATTGATAGTGAGTATATCACGGATGGGGATTGGATTTCGATGAGTTTCTTATCGTAGGTAATGTGGGCTTGGTTATGAGATAACCAATCCATGCCTAAAACTATATTGAATCTCACGAGATTCATAGGCAAGAGATTAATAGGAATAGATTGGTTCTTGATGGATATAGCGCATCCGTCAAGAATCGTGGAAGCTACTTCTATACTACCATCGGTCATTTCGACCTCATAAGTGACATCTAAAGTTCTTAAGGGTTGGTTTAGAAGTTTGCTAAACTTATGGTCAACGAAGCCTCTGGAATCAAATAAGACTCTACTAAATATATCATTTACGAGAAACGTATCCGTTATGACTTTTGCATCATTCACTGCTTCCCTCGCAGTCAGCTGAAAGGCTCTAACATTGCCTTTCTTAGCATCAGCAGCCTTGTTCTTGGCATCAGCCACATACTTAGGGCAATGGGTCTTGATATGCCCTTTCTCGCCACACCCATAACAGGTGGCGTTCTTCAGAAATTTACACTCATGGGATTTGTGGTCTATCTGCTTACAGATGCCACAACCTTTGGGTTGATTAAACAGGTATTCCCAAAATGCCTTTTCCCGTAGGTTTTGCACTCGGGCTTTGCCTCAATTGGCTTAGACTGGTTATAGTTCGAACCAGTCTTGCCCTTTTTAGAATCCATGGCAAGAGTGTCATCACGGTTGCGCTTGTTGTCGCCATCATTCTTGGCAGCTCTCACCCGTTTCTCATCCTCGGTGAGAGATAATGCTAGATCCACAACTGATCTAAACATCGCGGGTTTAGAGGATTTAACCATCCCCTTGATTTCTAGAGCTAGTCCTCCAATGAATCGCGCAATTCGCTTTGACTCGGGGGTAATCAGATACGATACGAGTCTTGAAAGGGAGTTGTAATCAGATACATAAGCTCGACAGTTGATATTCTTCATTGTCAGTTTGAGAAAGTCAGATTCAAGTTTTCTCCACCTCGTGAGGTAGGCAGTAAGTTTTGCGTGTTAGTTCCACAAATTTGGGCCAGCTCAGGTTGTTCAGTGCAACCTTGCATGTGGATTGGATCAGTACCTTCCACCAGGTTAACGAATCCTCCTTGAATGATTGGGACACATACTTGATAGTGTTCTTGATAGCACAGCCGCTTATATCGATCACGGTCTCCATCTCATGAAGCCATTTTAAAGCATCAATGGCTCCCTTTTCTCCCATAAAGTCACAGGGCTTACATGAGATGAAATACTTATACGTGCACCCATCCTTAGAGTTGCAGTGCTCAGCGTTGACAATGTTCTTAACACTTTGCTCACTCTTATTTGTAGAGTAGTGAGTCATTTCAGTTTTAGAATGAGATTTAGAAACAGACTTCTCCTTTGATATTGATGGTTCTGGCCCTTTTAACTTAGCCATGAGTTCGGCCATAGCTTTACCGACTTTCTTGGCGACTAAGAATCGAAGATTATTTTCTTCGTCCGAACGGTCTCGGTGATCATAGTCATCACTATCGTTATTTTTAGATATATTTCCAGTATTTCGGCTAGCCATTTGATTCAATCTAGAGCTATACACCATCAGTAAGAGTTTGTGATTTTAGTAGCAGATCAGTTTAATAATATAAAAGAAATTTGAAATTGGACTTTATTAAATCGAAGGATTACAGTACATTGTCCTAGAAGGACTTTTGGAATTGGAATACAACATTGTCCATAAGTGGAATTTTGGAAAACAAAACACAATAAAAGAAAAAGAGTCTTCAGTTATCCCCTTTTTCGTCACACAAGCTATTCCTCTTCTTGTTTCACCCTGCTCGATGATAGAGGGTTCAATGATTCGTTAAAGTTTTCCAGGTGAGGAATAGAGGAGGTACTAACGGGTTCTAAAGATAGTGAATATTATGGATCACGTATTGGAAACTGGCTAGTGTAAATAAGGTTTCAGATTTCAAAGTTAGGGTGTAGAAAGTAGGGATCATCACCGTCCACCGGTATTGGTTTTGATGTCGAGTTTACATGTTTGTCAGTTTGAGGTTTACTTTGGGGAACAAGGTATTAGCCATAGGTAGAGGGTAAAGAATTTATCCTTACGCCTGGTCGCACAGACATCCTTGGTTTAGTACGAAGCTTTGGATTTCGTGGCTTCGGATGGATTTTTGGGCAAGTCTGAAGCGGATTATTGAAGCTCCTAATGTTGAATGTCAAGGTTATACAATGCCACCGCAGAATCCAGGAGATTCATGGTGTTTTCATTATGACACTTTGTGGGATTCGTTTGACATGGAAGAAGAAAAGGAAGAAGAAGAATATTTCTGTGACGAGTTGGATATTCTAAGAGAGTATGAAGAATCACAGGAAAGGTTTCCAGCTGAGTATTCAAGACGACCACGAAAAGCTTTGAACGATGATGAAGCAGGTCCAAGCAATGCTGGAGAACATGATGATGTCCAACAAGATGAAGTTGATCAAGATAATCAGACGGCACAGAATGATAATCAAGAATCTGAGAACATGCCAGTTTTTTATCGTGGTGATTCAGATTCTGAGGGGGAGCAAATTCAGATTTCAAGTCAAACAAACCCAGTCAGTGAACAAGGTGCAAATCAGAATGTTACTAATCTGGAAGGCGATGTAGATGTTCCAGGCGAAGTGATGCCACGAACTCTTTCATACCATCCAGAGGAATTGATCATTGGAGAATTGCAAACAGGCGTCAGCACTCGAAGACAGCTTGATAAAGGGCTTACATGTTTTTATTCAAAAGTTGCTCCTTTACAAACTGAATTCTCATTGAGTTGTTTTATCTCGCAGATTGAACCAAGGACTTATAAAGAGGCGCTTACTGAAGATTCTTGGGTCAATGCGATGCAGGAGGAACTGAGCCAATTCGAGAAGTTAGGTGTGTGGAAGTTAGTAGACTTGCCTGATGGTCAGAGGAAGATAAACACCAAGTGGGTGTTCAAGTGCAAGAGGGATGATAGAGGAGTTGTGGTTCGTAACAAAGCTCGACTCGTAGTCCAGGGTTTTAGTCAGCAGGAGGGTATAGATTTTACTGAAGTATATGCTCCAGTTGCTAGACTAGAAGTGATCAGAATCTTCCCAGCATTTGCGTCTTGGAAAAATTTCAAAGTATATCAGCTACATGTGAAATCGGCGCTTCTCTATGGGAAGGTAAAAGAGGAGGTATATGTCGGTCAGCCACCGGGCTTCACCGATCCAATCCACAAAGACAAGGTTTACTTGCTAGACAAAGCGCTGTATGGTTTACACCAGGCCCCGAGAGCTTGGTACGAGACATTGTCTCAACACCTGCTAGCCAACAGCTTTATCCGTGGAAAAGTGGATGCCACTCTCTTCACCAAAGAGGTCGACGGACATCTTCTGATAGTTCAATTTTACGTGGACGACATCATATTTGGGTCAACAAATGAAAATTTGTGCAAAGATTTCGAAAGAGTTATGAAGAAGAAATTTGAAATGTCATCGATGGGTGAGATGAAATTCTTTTTGGGACTGCAGGTTGATCAACTACCTAAAGGAATTTTCATACATCAAACGAAGTACGTTCATGATATCTTGGAGAAATTCGGGATGTCAGGTTCTACTCCAGCTTCCACCCCATTAGCAACGAATCATGGGATAAATCCTGATCTCACCGGAGAGAAGGTAGATGAAACGATGTATCATTCCATGATCGGATCGCTGATGTATTTGACAGCTTCAAGACCCGATATTATGTACCCAACCTGCCTCGCAGCAAGATTTCAGTCTAACCCGAGAGCTTTGCATATGGTGATTGTGAAAAGGATATTACGCTACCTGAAAGGAACTCTATCATTGGGGTTGTGGTATCCAAGAGAAGGCGATTTTACACTCGAAGGGTATTCCGATTCCGATTTCGGATGTTGCAAAGTTAACGCTAAATCAACAACAGCAGGGTGTCAGTTTTTCGGATCACGATTGGTCACCTGGCAATGCAAAAAGCAGACCTCTGTGGCTTTATCCACATGTGAAGCGGAGTATGTATCTGCTAGCAGTTGCTGCTCTCAGATCTTGTGGATCCAGCAACAGATGCGCGACTACGGTTTGCAATTTCTAAATACCCCTATCTTTGTTGATAATGAGGCAGCGATTAACATTACTAAAAATCCTGTTCATCACGCTAAAACCAAACACATTGAAATTCGTCATCACTTCATTCGAGATTGTTTCGAGAAGAAGTTGATTCGAATTGAGAAAATCCACACTGATGAACAAAAAGCTGATTTACATACCAAAGCATTTGATAAAACACGTTTTCAATATTTGCTAAAACTGAATGGTATGAAGCTTTTATCGGTGTTGGAGGAGATTCTTGGCGTTGATGAAGGAGACATTGTAGATGATGTTGAGAAGCAATCTGCAATGGTTTTTCATTTTTTTACCTGTTTTGGTATTTAGGGGGAGGTATAAGGTAATATTTTCAGAAAATACAAAAACAATAAAAAATGACAAAAATACAAAAACATGAGATATTTTCATAATCCAAAAACATTAGAAAACCAGAAAAGAGCTTGTGTAAAAAGGGAAAATGATAGTACATCGGCTTGACAGTTACGGTATGCTAAAGAAATGGAATGTTTAAATGCATTAAATAGTCTCGCTGATGATGTGCCGATAGGTTTTTACACATTTTGTAGGTTTGTTTGGGATATAAACTTAAAATCTTACTTACTTATTCCGTGGGGAACACTACTTGGATATATAGGTAACCCCTGAAATCTTGTTTGAAAGATTCCTTTTTCTTATATACTAGGTCTTTATACTCAGTGATATTTGGGGTATTATTCCGGGACTTCTGCTGAATGGAAGTTCTGACCTAGTCCTCGAATAATACTTTTCGCAATGCTTGAAACATAACATCTCCCTCAGCATAAATGATAAGACAATAAAATTGCTTAGCAATGCTGTTGTAAAAAAGATCCTCTAAAGGGGACACACCCAAGTCGATTCGTGATCTCTCTGCTGAACGGTAGTTCTGACATGAGCTCTCACGGTTTTGTACTTTACTTAATTTATTCCCTTACAGATATCATCTGTGGTATACTCACCAGTAAGACTGAATATTGGGATCTGGATACGGGAGTATATTCAAGAGGTGGGACACACATATAAGTTTAAGTCTCTAATTCATCTAATCCGTATCCTGGACAGATTGAAATGTGTGTGAGAATTTAAAGTGGATCAGTATATCGACAATCTAAGTGAATTGTTTAATTCTGAGTATGTAATTGAAGCTTAACGGTACTTGTGACTGGTCGAATAGCTGATATGATTCCCTAACACGCTTAACCAAAAATATGTTTGTAAACAGTTTACTTTTACTGCATTTTAATTCTGTATTTCACTTCTAGTTTAGAAGCTTTTTAAAAATTCAAAAAGATTTTACACTTCTGCTTTATTTTCCGACAAACCAAAGTGGAGAGTTGATCTTCAGATTCGATTTGAAGCAGATGCAGGAAGTTTCTGGACTGGATGATGATTTTGGAGCTAAACATGATAAGTTTGTGATAGATGAAAAGTTAAAGCAAGTTCATTAATTTGAAACTTGTAAATTTTCAGAAATGATTGAACAAAAAGTTAGTGTGAATTATCTCAGATCAACCAAGGTCATTTAGTTGGACTTGGTAGATTAATTGAGTAATCAGGGTCATTAACTTGGACCTGAATACTTAAGTGGATTTCTTAACACTGAAAGTTTAATGGTAAATTTTGAATTGAAATTATTATTATCATATATCTTATATTTGGGTAGAGATTATACAGGAATCAAGTTCCCCATGGCAACAAAATGTTAAAGTGTGAACCAGAATTTGAGCCCTAGCTGATCGAGAGGGGGAGTCTGTGAAAGGGGGAGTCAGAATTCCGGATCAATATTCAAAGGGGAGATTGAAGATTAAAGGTTGAAGATAAAGATTGAAGGAACTTTTACAATGTGAAGAAAATTTGGAGAAACACTAAGACTAAAGACTCGACGCCGAAGACTTCGTCAACATTCAAGGGGGAGTCTGTTGGTGCATCTAGTGTCTGTTAACTTTGTCTTAATCGAGTCTTAGGTCTAGATAGGATGAACGAGCACACAACAGGGTTAGCATTTAGGATTTTGTATGTTATTGTATGGCATTTCGCTTGAAATCAACATGTCATGTTCAAGCGAAAGCAACAACATGCTATTTCGCTTGAACAGACATGGTGCACATTCAAGCGAAACCCCATAGCCTATATATAGTTGATGTGTGTTGTCATTTGAAGCGAACAGGAACTTGTGTGTGTGTATGTGAGTCAAGGTGCTGCCAAAATTTCATCAGAAATCATTGTAAAGACTCGAAAATCAGTAATAGAGAAGAATTGAAAAGGAAACAAGCTGTGTGACATTGTTTACTTTGATTCCGCCTTAGTAAATGATGATGAACTGCCTTTACTAACTGTTTAGGGTCACGGAACCGATCCAACTAAGAGATCAATTACTACATTGAAGAATGTGCTAAGTTGAAGCAGGAGTTGGAAATTGAAAAAGTTGAAAATGAAAGAATCAGATGATTACAGAAAAGTTATTCAAGTTCTGATTACTTAATTGACAGAATTTATCCAACTATTGCAGGTTTTGAAGTGTTTAACGACAAGAAGCCGAAGAAAAAGGATACTGGTAAGAAACAGAGTGTCAGTTATAACAAGTGTCCGCCTCCAATTTGGGAAGGGTACTCACCTAGAAAACCGAATGAGGAACAAGTAAAAAAGGCAGTCAATATAAAGTTAGAGTCCGAGATAACTGAAGTATTACCAGACAATATTGACATCACATTCACAGCGTCCGACATAGATCATGAGTCTGAGTTAATAAAAAGGACGGTCGATCAAGTGTTGGATAAGGATGAGGAGTCTGAGTCAATGTCCGAGTCTGGGAGTTCGAGTTCGTCTGTCAGGAGTTCAAAGTCGTCGGGAAAACAGGTTTATAGTAAAGAATTTTTGTTGTCAAAATCCAATTTGAATGACGAAACATTTGAAGTGGCATACACTTTGAATGATTCTGACAAATTATATTTTGATAAAGAATTTCCAATAAGAGGTGTTAAATCAGAAATGATAAAAAAGGTTTTCAAACTAACAGAAATTAATATTTCTGAAATAAAAGATGTAAATCTTACTGAAAAACCTAAAAAATACACTTCAAGAGTTCAACAACGTTTAAACAAGAAAAAATGTTACAGTTCTGGTTCTGGTTTTCAAAAGAAACCAAACCATAATGGTAATTTCAAAAGAAAAGGACTTGGATTTATTCCACCAGAAAATTATAAAAATGAGAAAATTTCTAAAACAAATACAAAATTTGTTTCAGGGACAAGCTGTGAAGAAGAATCAAAGAGTTCTTTCTGGAGGCAATCAAACAGAGAATTCCTTGCCAAGAAGCAAGAGAGAATGAAGAATGGAGATTTTCAAAGAAAGGAGACAAGAACCTGTTACAGATGCAATGAAGTTGGTCATATTGCATGGAACTGTCCTCAAGCAACAAAAACAAAACAGGGAGTCTCTGAAAAACTCAAAGAAAAAGTTGTTGGCAAAATTGAACCACCAACTAAAAAGTTCAAAGTGTTTAAAAATTCTACATATAAGGTTGGTGAATGTTCAAAAAGATTTTACAAGAAAAGAGTTAATCTTGACAACCAGAAGTGGGTTGTTAAGAAATCAGATGTGAAATTTGGCGATGAATCTGATTCCACAAAATCAGAGGAGCCACAAGTTGAGATAAAACTGGAAAAATCAGTACCGCCAATGGATGATGTCCATTTTCCACCACTGCGGACTGAGAATTTTAAATCAAAAATTGGAAAAGTTGAGATTTCAAATCAATTCTATTCTGAGAAGAAGGAATTTGATGTTGAAAAAGTTTTTAATGGAAATGTTAAAAGGATTTTTGGGAAGATGGTCGATGGGAAGGTCAAAGGGGTAAAGGATTTTTACGAAACAAAGAAAGCATCCTACTACCCAAGTGAAGTTGAGGAGGAAACATCCAAGTTCGGTGAAGCTTGGATGTCTGTTTTTCATATGTGAACAGTATGACTTGCCGGAGCTCCCAAGTAGGTAATCGCGGAGCGTGAATCGGCATCATTCTTGAAAAATTGTTTTTGAATAGGTTGACTTGCCGGAGCTTCCAGGTTGGTAAGTGTGGAGCAGGTATCGGCACGTTTCTTGAGAAATTCACGAAAGTGATTTCGACTTACAAGTGGTAAATCAGGGACATTAAATTGTACTTGATTTTCTACAAGTGATGTTTGTTGATTGATCTTAAAAATTGTTAAATATTTCAAGTGGTTGAAGAATAATGTGATGAATTGAACCCCTAACCTACAATTGATTTATAAAATCAACAAAACTTATTTTCCAGAAAAACCATTTGATTAAAACAAACTTAAATGTTTTGAAATCACAATGGGAAAATAGTTTGTTGTAAGGGGGAGTTCTGATTGTTTATGCCAAGTGGATGGCGATTTGAAGTGATTTGATATCAGTTGTAACGTTACTTGTACAATTTGTTTTCAAATTTCCTTTAATGTGTTTGAATTTTAGGGGGAGTAAGAATTTTCTGAAAATCCAAAAACATTTGAAAATTTGAAAAAGTAAAAAACATGATAAAATACAAAATGAGTTTTGGTGTCTAAAAGAGGAAATGATAGTACATCAGTGGACGATCACAACATGCTAAAGAATTGGAAAGTTAAAATGTGATAAACGGTCTCACTGATGATATGCCGATAGGTTTTTACACATTTAGTAAGCTTTTTCGGGATATAAACTTAAATTCAAACTTGCTTATTTCGTGGGGAACACTACTTGGATATATAGGTAACCCCTGAAATTTGGTTTGAAGGATCCCTCTTTCTGAGATACTAGGTCTTTATACTCAGTGATATCTGGGGTATTATCCCGGGACTTCTGATTTTGCGGAAGCAATGGCCTAGTCCCCGTATAATACTTTCTGCTTGCTTGAAATATAGCCTACCATCAGTACAAAAATGATGAAACATTGAAAAATGCTAATCATGTGCTGTTGTAAAAAAAGATCCTCTAAAGGGGACCCACCAAAAGTCGAAGCTGTCATCTCTCTGCTGAACGGAAGTTCTGACCTGAGCTCTCACGGTCTTCGCATTTAACCCCTTACAGATATCATCTGTGGTATACTCACCTGTAAGACTGAATATTGGGGCTTGGATACGGGAGTATATTCAAGAGGTGGGACACATGAATGAGTTTAAGTCCTTAATACACCTAATTCATATCCTGAATCAGTTGAAATTTGTGTGAGAATTTAAGTGGATCAGTATATCGGCAATCTAAGTGAATTGTTTAATTCTTAATGTGTAACTAAGCTCAATGGTACTTGTGACTTGTCAAAAACTGATATGATCCTCTTACACAAACTCACAAAAAAAAATTATTGTCTGTAAATTTTTCTTTATTGCATTTCATTTCATTCAAAAATACAAAAAGATTTTCAGTGTGTTTTAGCATAAATTTTGAAAAATTCAAAAAGATTTTCGACAACTGATGTTAGAGAGCTGATTTTCAAAATTCCGAGTGCTAAACATGATGAGCATTTTGTGAGGGAGAGTTTGTTTGAAACAAGAAAAGGTTTTAAAAGAAAAATATTTTTTATACAAGTGGTTCATCAGAGATTAACATTGTAAAAACATTTATTGATTTGTATATACAATTGATAAGCAGAGAATAAATTTGTCAAATGTTAAATTTTGTGAAATTTATTGTGAGGTAGAGGATTTGCAGGATAGTCTGGCTTCTGAGTTTGAATATAAAGCCAGGTCATGATCCTGATCATGTGAAAGTCAGAATAAGATCAACATCCGAGGGTATATTATTTGTTCAAGGGGAATATATTGGAGATGATGAAAAGAGAAGAGAGAAGATTGAAGAAGCTTTACAATGTCAAGATACTTCAAAGAGAGCAATCAGACTGATAAATACTGAAGACGTTGAAGACTCGACACTTAAGACTCGTCAACATTCGATGGGGAGTCTGTTGGTGCATGCGTCTGTCGACTTCGTCTTGTATCGAGTCTTGCATTGTTCATGGCATGAAGATCGAGAAAACAAGACAAAAAGCTAATTCCGCTTGAAGTAGCTAATTCCGTTTGAAGAGGTCAACATGTAATTCCGGGCGGAATTAGTTAGTATTTCCGTTTGAATTGGTTAATTCCGTTTGAGTGTGTAATTCCGGTTGTAAGTAATTCCGTTTGAAGCATGTTCATGCGGAATTAGATTGGCTATAAATAGGAGTAGATCCGTTACATTTTGAAACGGAATTAGGAAGTTTGTTTCCGACGGCGAAGCTCTGTCGAAGTGTCTTCGTGGTGTAAATCGTTTCCAGATCAATATATAAGACAGTTTAAGTGAATATCTTGCTGAATCACACACAATATGTTGTTTCCGCCTTTCATATTGTCTAGAACGCCTCTGAACGACTCGTTTCGGGTCTGCACACGATCTTACATTTCTTGGAATTTTATCTTGTCACCGGATTTACATATTTGTCATACAATGGGAACCAAATATCAAAGCCGGACATTTTTAGGGCTACAATGATTAAGGTACACATCAAAGTTGAATAACGTGTCTTACAGTCAGAATGCCTACCCTGACACGTTATTCTGTATAGCCATAATAGTTCATGAGTCGGGACGCCCGGACACGGTGTCACACCCCGATTTCCGGTGGGCCCGGATGGGTTTAGTCATGACGGTTGGGTAGAAGTTATCACAGTTTAATAATAATGCATTGGAAGTATTAAGAGTAAAAATATTTCATAACATTCAAAGTGTCTGAATAATTAAAATACAAATTATTCAAGTGTTCAAATAACAGCCCACAGGCGGATCGAGATAAAACGAAGCTTGGACATCATAGGCCTTAAGCTAGGAGTTGCAAATTCTATAGCCCTTATCATAGGCGACCCGGATTCCCAACCTAATATGTCAGCTTTCGCTGGTAAATACAATTAACCGACTCATTTTGAAAATAATTTTTCAAAAATGATTTTATACATATAGAAAACCCGTAGGTAATCATTTAATATTTATTGGAATTTTGTCTTGTCGCCAGATTTATATATTTGTCATATAATGGGAACCAGATATCAAAGCCGATCATTTTCAGTGCTATAATGATTAAGGTACATGTAAGACCCTTATTTAACTATCAAACTTTTCTTTTATATAAACTATCAATTGTATTCTAGAGAATTGATAAACGTTATATTGCTTGATAGTATTAAAATAATACTTTAAATAAGATTTTTTATTTAGGGATAAAAGGAGGTTACTAAATTCAGATTAGTTTTCAAGACAAATGTTTAGAAACATTAGTAATTCCTTCCTGAACAAAAGTATTCATCTAACAACATGGTATTAATAAAGATGTGGAAGTAAGATCTTCAATGTGTTCGATTCTTAATCGATAGCTTGATCATCATCCAAAAAATGCTTGTGGACCACCTAGATCTGAGAATTTATGTAAATCGTTAGTATTGTAACTCGAATGAAGACGACTAACATGATTCATGTGTAAAACAAACAAATCAGAAAATCGTATCACCGAAGCGGCGTCGGCGACGCCTTACTCTTGCGTCGTCAACGCTGAATGCAAAATGGTGTCGATGCCAATGGACTATAGGCAGTGAAGTTTGACGTCAGTGGGGTTGGAACATTTGGGGTGGCGTCGGCGACGGCTTAAGCCGCGTCGGCGACGCCCCTCTGTTCTTCCGATTTGCTGCTGAATTAAATTTTTGACCCGTTTGATCTATATTGTTTTCGGAACATAAAAATCATAACTCGGGACCCAGAAAACACTTATAAAATTACATTCCTCTCATTCGATTTCTTACAATACTTTTATGCAAACGTTTACCTTGAATATACAACATCGGAAACCTGATTATGTGTATTGTTCATTAAAATAGTTATCTACTATTCTTTTGAACTTTACATAACCCATATCCTTACGGATGGGATCTACAAATTTAATAGATCAACCCGTTTCCGGGGTTCTTATTTTGCTTATTCGCACTCCCATTCTTGTTTGCGCTTTAGTTATATCAAACCCTTTAGCGATTCGAGTACATATGCTCGATCACTTATAAACAATATACCTTGGGATTTATACACATCCTTTTCTACCCAATTCCAAGTTAATTGTTTCATTACTCTCGCTACCATTACCAGTTTGCGAGTTAAATACATCATTACCCTTAACCCCAGGCTTAATGTCTACGAAATAAGTGCTCCCGTTTACCCGGTTTGCACTTATCCTTATTGAATCCATTTGGTTTGTCTTTAATAAATCCGTATTCGAACAAACCAAACAATACCGAATCTCAAGTTTTCGTATATCGACTATACTTAATAACAATACGCTAATAATTAACAACAACAAAGCATATAGACTCGTACCTTAAAGCTTATCCTTCAATCGTGTGTTCGCTCCGACTTGACTTCCCGAAGCTTGACTTATGTTGCCTAAAGTGTACAAGCCAAGTGTCGTTAGGATCTCTCGGCACATTATTAAGGCATATATGTTGCCAAACACACAACATTGTGTCCTCATCAACATTTTCTGTTCGTTAATTAAATTTGGCAATTCTCTTAGGCATATTGTCAAACACCTTACGTGCATAACTTTTATCTAGTTATGTTTAATCAAATTTATCAAATCCCTAACCATTAAAACTCATTAAACAAGATGATACATTCGTTACAAATGCTTTAGCAACTCTATTCAGTTTGTTATGAGTTCATATAGCCAAATTTACCCTATAATTTCATGAATTCAATAATTTATCAAAACCCACTTACACATGCATGTGCATATTACTCTAATACTTATTCATAGCATTTGTTCAACCTTCACTCATCAAGGGTTTTGTCTAAAATCACATTGGCACTATAATTTGATCACAAAATTCAGCAATTCCTATTTCAGTTATACATCATAAGGCTCATCGGGATATCTCTACTTCTACATACACTAGATTTTCAACATACCTTAGGATGAGATGATGTTCGCACATGCATCAAAATCACTTTGATTTACAACTGAATTCGGTGGATTTTATAATGATAAACAAGAACTAGAGTTTTGCCTACTTTTCCCTTTCTGGTCGCACACCCATACGCACACATCAGTATGTGTGGTGTATTTTGTTTTTTTATTTTATTTTAATTTACTAAGTTTTCCCTTTTTAACAAAATCAGCCCCTCATGTTTCTTTATTAGTCTTTTGTTAATCAAGTTAACACGTATACATATGTGTAACATGTGTATGGTATTCATTTAACTATTAAACATTTTGGGGGTATTACAGTACACACCAAACTTGAATAACGTGTCTTACAGTCAATATGCCTACCCCGGCACATTATTCTGTGTGTCTATAATAGTTCATGAGTGGCGACGCCTGGACACGGTATCAATAGAACCCAATTGTTTCATTTATCAAATATAACGGATTAAACCGGGTTGTTACATTTATGGGTTATCATACGCGACCCATTTATGTAATACCCGCTCCAAGTGGCGTATTCACCATACCCCAAGTTTTCAAAGAAAATAAGTTAAGACTATTTACCATTTAGCTAGCTTCCAAGCGATAACGGTTTTCAATATAGTACAAGTCGTAAAGACAAAATATTAAACTCAAGTCCGAATATCTAGGGGTTTCTATAGTCCGGAGTAAACAGATTTAGCTATCTGTTAGAATGTATACGTGTCATAGGTTAGTTCCTTTGACACGACCCGTTACGTAAGAATAAGATTAATTCGCTAGACTAAGCGTAAACTGATTAGAATTTGGTTTATACCTATCTGAGTGTAAGGACTCATTGGATAAAGGCTAATTAAACTAACATTCTAATTTGGAAAGATTTTAAAAGATTTTGACCCATTACGGCTAGTTTATGCAAACTAGGTTCGCATAACTAGTTATGCGCATAAAGACGGGTTTTGAAGATCGGATGGACATACGAAAAGTCCAAGTAGTAAAAATATATTTTAGTTGAAGTACATATTGTTATAAAGTCAGATTTAAGTTTAGTTTAGTTTAAAAACATTCAATTAGCTCATTTGACCACATAGGGGCATTGTGGTCATTTTTAACAACATATTTACGACTTGTCATTAAACCCATCAAACGGAATGACCATATGGTATAACTTCAGAGAGTTATACTTAACAATATTATGGTCTTAAAACAAGTTTAAAACAGGTCTAAATGTTGACTAAATGGGTCAGAATCAAAAGTCAAAGCAAACTGCTTGACTTTTGACATAGAATGAGACCCTAAACTGAACTGGACAAGTTAAGCATGTTAATATCAGTTTATGTAAGTTATAAAACTTGTATATATGTCAAAACAACTAAGTTATAAGTTATAGAAACCATTTATACCATTTAGTCGAAAAATTCAAGTTTTACGTAATATGCTCAACTTAACAATTCAGCTTGTAAAAGTGATTATCCGAGGGTATGATCACAGAGGGATCATACCAACGTTATTATGATCACATAGGAAAGTTCGGATTGAACTTTACCTTGACCAAAATGGTCAGAAGCTAAAGTCAAACAGATAGTCAATTGTTTGACTTTAAACTTCGAATAACTAAATAAAATGAAAAAGACTAGGTGGAAACACTTACTTGGAAGTGTTTGAGTAGAAAAGAACTTGAAATGGGAGTCCTCTTGTCCAGAGGAGAGCTCCAAGCAAGTTTAGAGAGAAGAGACTGAGAATGAGCAAGGAATGAGGAAGAAAGCATGGCTATTTATAGTTGAAGATGGATCATGAGATCAAGACAAGTGTCCATGAACATTCTAGGATGCTTGCAGGTGTCATTGAGGTGGCAAGGACTAAGCAAGAGTGGAGAAAATGAAAGATTGGTGGCATTATGGTAGAAATACTTGGGCAGCAACCATAAACTGCCACTGGCAGTCCCCTACGGACCGTAAGGGTTTATAGCTTACGATCCGTAAGGACCTTAAGCGTGCAAAACTTTTGAACAGGCTTACGAACCATAAGGTGTAAGTCCTTGGGGTCTGTATGGGACCTTCAGAATCAAAATTTAAGATTTTTCATATTTAGTCCTTGGACCTTACATCTTTGGCCAATTGGCACTTTTAGTCCCTCTCCTTCCTCGTAGTTGGGATTAGTCAGAGATCTGGGGCGCGTCTCAGATAATGCACAATATTAATTTTTTCTCCTTCCCAGAATCGAGATTAGTCGGAGATTCAAAACACGTTTCAGTAAGCATACAGTGTTGGTCCTTCCTCCTTCCACATAGTCGGGATTAGTTGGAGGTTTCCCCCTCCACGTAGTTTGGATTAGTTGGAGAATTGGACACGTGTCATCTCATAATTGGGCGAAATTTTCTGGGTGTTACAAGGATCCTAGCCCTTGGCGTCCCTCTTGATAACCTCTGTGAGAAAACACAAACGATTATAAGAAGATTAACCAGAAAATTTGGATCGAACAATGCAAATGCAAATGTGGACCCAGTCATCCGATCATGGCGTTTTGATGAAGACACTCGTCGTGACTGTTGTGTGTGACAACGGGGAGCTGGAAGACTACACGCTAGAAAACATCATGACCAAACAGAGTCTTGGGTTCCTAGAGGAGTTATACAACGCAACATGTTTGAGTACAGAGATGACAGTAAAATTGGTGTTGTTGCATGACATGTTCACATGGAAGGTTCAAAATCTTCAAGAAGAAGAAGAGAGCGATGAAAGCGAAGACTTGGATGAGGAACTGGATGAAGAATCTGAATAAGAAGAAGAAGACGAAGGGAGCGATGGATACTTCTCAGACAAAATCCCTTCTGACGAGGAGTTTTAATTTTTTTTTCTTTTTTGTGTCATTTTCTGTGCTTTGTTATGTAGTTTTCCAATAATAAAATACTTTATTTCTCTAATTAGTAATAAAATGCCAAAATGCCACAAACGCCAAACACCAAAAGTTAATTAGTTGTATTTTATCATCTTTATCTAAAACGCCAATAATACAAAACGCCAAACTTAATGATGGGATGTCTTACAGCGTTAACAGATAAAGCTGAACAAACAGTAACTACAAAAAGTAACTGAAACGACAGAAACTTTATTACTAACATTTATGATAATAAATTCCCGCCTAAACTACGCACCAAAAACATCTTATATAAACAACGTCTCAGGACCTTCCATTGATCACACAAAAAACAAACGCAATATTTTACTAAATACCATTCAATTTAAAACGCCAAAAATTTTCAAAAACCACGGATGGCAAACGTCATTTCTTGGAGATTCAGTTTTGTTCTCAATAAAGTTTCACTGATAGATTCTTAAGTGAGGGTTAACTCAATAAGAATTTGCTGCATGAGATGGACAAATCTTTAAGAAAAAGAGACTGATGACAGTGATATGTCATTTTGTATGCTTTGTTCTTGAAGAATGTTTGGATAAGAAGAAGAGACCGATGATAGTGAAGAGTGGGATGAAGATAAAGATGAAGACTAAAGATCAACCAAGCGAAAAACCCACTCACAATCACCCCTAGAAAAAATCATCCACACATATGGTGTCGATCTATGTCTCCAACCATCCACACAACCACTTCAACAATCAACAACTATAGATTACACCAAAAAGCAAACGCCATATTTTACTGAATGATCAGCTTCTTCTAGAGCCGGGTGTCCAGCCGTGTAGGAATCGACATCTATTTAAGGAATTCAACGGTTCCGGGGATAAAAACTTCAAGAAGAAGAGACTAATGATAGTGAAGATTTGGATGAGAAATTGGATTAGGAGTTTTAATTTTTTTTCTTTTCTATTTTATGTGTCATTTTCTGTGGTTTGTTATCTACTTTTCCGCTAATTGACGTGCTGTCGTGGTCACAATCAAATTTAATCCCAATAACAACTATAGATAGTGGTAAAAGGGTATCGAACTCAGGGAGTATGTGGAAAATATGTCGATTATATAGCTTTGCAATTAAACTATAATTAACCTAATTTGCAGAAAATAAAGATCAATAATTTGGATTGTTGTTTTAGAAAACTAAATTAATAACTAATTACAAATCAAATGTTGGTTGTAAAACAGATTAGGAGAGAACAATGACCATCTTAGGATTCAGTTTCTTTAAACAATTGTGTGAAATTCCAACTAGAAAGAGTTACATAGACATAACTCGTGCATAAATAATCGAAGTGATAAAAGGGAACAAAGTACTCGAATTTATAAACGCGAGGTTGTTTCCCGATGATCAATTAATCAATAACCAACCCTAACCCTTCCCGTGATATCTCGATTGCCAACGGCACCAAGAACGTACGATTGAGACTAGGAATTGCACTATCGATTAACAAGCTACAAACAATTATGTATACACCATGATAATCAAGCAACACAAATTATCATTCTAGAAATTCAGAAATAAACACACAAAAGTTCAAGAGAAACCTGCACCTAAGATGATCACCGAAAGTTTTAGCCACACATAGCTTGGTGAATCATCATAGCAATCAATTCAATGTTCATACAAATCGAAATCACAAAACCGAATGTTAGCAATTGTTCCAAACCAAGCCAAGATAGCCAAAATCGCCCCTAGTGTGTTCTCTAACCGACCAATCATGAGAATAACCCAAACGACACTATAAAACCGACTTAATGATGGCAGTTACAAGTTTTCCGCAGCTTCCACCGTAACTTACGGTGACACCGTAAGTTACGGTGCACATAATAGTGTTGCGGTGAGTATTGTCTGAGTTACGGTAGGAAAATAGCCAAAAATCAGGTCCACCGTAAATTACGGTGGGACCGTAATTTACGGTGACAACCTGAGTGTTGTTCCTTGTTTCAACTTTTGTTCCACGCGCGACCCGTTCAACTCTAATCCTTCCTAAGCTGCGTTTTCTCCTCTTTTAGCTCCCGAAGTGCACCTGAAACATAAGCAACCATAGTTATCTAATTCAAGATAATTACACGATTAAGTGAAGGATTAATTCGTCTTTTAACATGATTAAGGGTTGTCCTATGGACCACCCGTCACATCCCCACACTTAACCGTTGCTTGTCCCAAGCAACTCATCAAATCAATTTCTCAACAAGTGATCAATGTAAACCAAGCAAAAACATGCAATCCTTTTACTAACCCCTTTTTAACACCCAAAACAATACACCCCTCTCTAAATCTCTCCTCTCGGCTACAAGTAAGCACTAGCAATATGAGTTAGACACACCAAAGGCTAACGGGCGGTTGCACAACTATAGGCTTGTACCTAAATCGATCCTTCTCCTAAAATGTGTCAAACATGAATGCAAATCAAAGGGACTTTCAAGGTTGTAACGTGGCTAGGTGTATAGGTAGGAAATGAAATATATATGAAGTAGCGAAAACTTAACCCGGTCTTTTTATTACACAATAAAACAAACTAACAACTACCAAAGTAAACTACTATATACAAGATAACTAAACATCATTTCTTTTTTTCATTTTCCATTGCTTTTTCTCTTTTTTTTTTCTTTTCTTTCCTGATTTTTTTTTTCAAACAACAAATATACAATGAAGCATCAAACATATCTACATCATACTACTCAAACCATTACTACTAACACTATAAGACCGGGTCAAATTGGGTAAATTTTTAGGTAAGTAGCTAGGGGGTAACAAATGATAGGCTTTTAGGCACAAAATTGGGCAACTAAATGTCCAAACCCCCGCCCTTCTCACAACCATGCTCATATATATAACTTATGAGGTCCAACCCCCCAAATCCCACACTCACACACACTAAAAACGAGGCTACCTAGATGCCCTTATCCTTTTCGCATTCATGTCCGACTAAGGACTCAAACCGTATTAAAGCACAAGTTCTAATGCACCCGCACCCGTAGCCACTCTCATCAAAGACAATCATTATTTATGTACAAGTGTGGCTACAACTCTCACCAAGAATGAAAGGGTATCAAGGGTTGCCGGTGCATCAATTTAGGGCTAATCTAGAGTGTTCAAATTCTCACAATATTTTGCTTGACTCAAAATTTTTCAAAATCTTCAAAAAAAATTCCCCCTTCAAAAAATTCCCCCCATCCCCACACTTGGGATACATTGACCCCAATGTATGGTTTTAGGAGGCTTTGATCACTAAGATTCATTCAACATCAACAAAAAGCTTCTTCACTCAAACCACAAATTTCTTTTTGTACTTTTCATTTTATATATTTTTTTATGTTTTTCTTCTTTTAAAACATGACACCACCAACTCGCACCAACCCAACATAACATCACAATCATACACCACCCAACCGCCCAACCCAACATATCAAACTAACAAATATGCACAAAATATACAAAGGAAGAACACAACCTGACTAATAATAGCGCGGTCCCGGCGGCCCAAAAATGGAAGACATCATGTCGTTCCATTCTCCAAACACAAATGAGCCGCTACTACTCCCACCTTGTTGTTGTTGAACTCCCTCTTGTTGCCGTGGGTTAATCCATTGTGAATGGTGAAGCGGCGGGGTCGGATACGAAATACTACCATCATAAGGTGGTAGTGACGCATAATCCACATGTTGTGGATCCACAACCACCGGCCGCCCGGCATGCCAATCCGCGTGCAATCTTCTTTCTTGATCATCATGATATCGATTATTCATTTCAACTTCACGGGAATACGCATGTGTGCGATTCCATGCCTCTTGACGATCAAGGTTTTGTTTCAAGGACCGCTCTATACTTGCACTATTCCTCGTGTTTTGATCATACAACGTCTGCTCCGACCCCGACCACGACTCAAAAATAGGTGCCGGAGGACGTTGATTCTCAATCACTTCTTGCATTGTGCCTTCATAAGCCCAACCCGGCTCATAGGACTGCTGCGTATAATCGTAAAACATACCACCATAACCTCTACCATAACCCCCGTGACCCACATTTTCACCACCATGCGGCTCGTCCGCATAATCCTCGTCACCACTTGGAATTGCTTCTTCATCACTTTCCGGCTCGTCCGGCTCACCCGGAAAAAGATCTCGTGCACCCAACTTTAGTGCTCTCCACCTTTGCCCTTCCGACTTTAGCTTATGATAACGCTCCGATTGTGTATATGACCAACCAATCCCCAACTTATCTAAAGTAAAAGGCTGATGCCTTTTTGTTGATCCTCTATCTTCAGATGTTATTGCCTTTTGTTGTTTCATCAACCCCGTGATTATTCGACAATACGGGACGATATCTCTTCCTAACTTATTCCGGCAAATCCATAAGTGGTTCATGATCAGATAGCGTATCGGAAAACGCGGAGACCCATGCATTAGCGAATAGAGGACAGGTACCTCCGGGAACCTCACCTGCTCCTTGTCCCCCCTTCGCGGAATGACATTGAGAACACAGATTGCTAGCAACAATTTCGCTTCTATTTTTAAGTTCTTCCGGTATAGAATACCACTGTATTTACCGGGTAAAAACAGTGCTGCCAACATATCATTCCAACACGGATGTTTCTCCGGCTTTACCAGAAGGTCATCAAGAGTGGGTATCATATAATCACGAGCTGGAAGACTATCATATTTCCCAAGCTTCTTCAACGTGTCAAACGACATCTCCACCGGAATCCCATGCACTATACCGGTTAGCTTCATTTGTGATGGCCTTTCATACGTGTTGCATTTAAGAGTTGCCATCCATTCTTGTATTTCGGCTATGAACAAGTTGTTTTTATCTTTATCATAACAATTAAGCGCCCCTTCCCAACCTAGAGCGTGAAATTTATCAAACACACCGAACTGGCCAAATTGAACCTCGTTAACTTCTCTTTCACATATGAATGCAGCATCCTTGTTCTTCAACTTATTCATGCTGTCATGGTAGAGTGTCAGTTGCCACTCCTCTGCTTGGTCATCCAATGGACCCGAATCCCATTTTGGCTTTTCAGCCGGGTCCAACTCCATTTCCTCCTCTTCACTTTCGCTTTCGCTTACTCGACCCATGTATTGTCTCTTCCTTGGTTGTTGTTCCGGTTGTTTACCCTTTCCCTTCGAAGACGAAGATGAACTAGCTCCGGTCTTTTCTTTTGTTTGTGCCATTTCCTACACACATTAGAGCAAACAACACAACCAAACAAAACAAAATTAGACTCTTTTACCCAAAATATCCCCACACTTGCTTGTTACTATGGTTGTAGATGTTAGTGAACTACAAGTTTGTAAATTTTTCAAAAATTTGGGTATGGTGTCTCTACAATGTAGAAATCCCCAAAAGTTCACTACTTTACTAACAATCCTACATCTACAAACCATAATCATGTTCAAGAACAAGTAACAAGTCAAAACTATGAACAAGCAAGTGGGTATAACCAAATAACACTATTAACCTTCATTTTCACAATGTATCAACAAAACATAGTAAATAAACTTCCATACCTTGTTTGAAGATGTAAGAAACACAAATGAGGCAACAACTTCAAAAAGCCCCAAAATTTCGAAACTAGGGTTTGAAGTTCGGACCCAAAAACGGTGTTTTCTTGTAAATCTCTTGGCAAAATCAGAAACTACATGAAAAATTAGTCAAGATAGACTCCGATTTCACTTAGTTTGAACAAAAATTGAGTGAGATGTGGAGGGTTGAAGGTTGAAGAAGAATATGGATCTTATGGGTCTTGATGAGAGTGATAGGTGAAAGAGATAGATGAGAAAGATGAAGAAAGAATGAGTGGTTGGGGAGTATTCACGAAATCTGATGTTATTATTATTATATTTTTTTATATACATATGCAGGAACCGGAACGACACATTGACTTACCCTGCGTACCGTAAATTACGGTTATACCGTAAATTACAGTGAAACCTGAACATAAACTTCTACCATAAAACAGTAGAGATGTACCATAAAGCCCCACTATTTTTCACCATCCACCGTAAGTTACGGTAATACCGTAAATTACGGTGACACCTGGAAGTAAAATTTCAACCGTAACTCAGGGGCATTTCATCGTAACGACCAAATGAGTTTTGCTCCCACCGTAAATTACGGTAATACCGTAAATTACGGTGATGTCTGGGCATTTATGAGTTGCTGCAATATGCACTTTTAAGGTTCATTTTTTATATTTTTAAAGTTTTTTTTTATGATTTTAAATTTTTTCAAAAACTTGTAAAAAATCACCCTACCCCCTCGAAAGTCCCGTGTTGTCCTCAACACAATGTTAGAGTAATTCGTGACCCGAATATCCCCACACTTGTTTCAAACACGGATTTCAAGGAAATACGGTAATTATGCAAACTATACAAAACAAAACAAAACAAAACAAAATGCTACTATGTACACTACCAAACCTGGGCCTCTCATGGTTGTTCCTCATCGACCGGGCGTAAGATGTAGCCCGGTTTGTCATGCTCCAAATTGTTGATGTCGTTCCCTTCCAAGTATGGCTTCAACCGGTGACCATTCACCGTTTGTTGTTTCAATGTTTGCTCATCTTGGATATCTACATCACCGAATCTCCCAACTCTCCGAACGACATACGGACCCATCCATTTGCTTTTAAGCTTGCCCGCGAACATCTTGAGTCTTGAGTTATACAACCAAACTTTTTGCCCAACTTCAAACGTTTTCTTCCTCAATATTGCATCATGTACCTTCTTGAGTTTATCTTTATAAGCCGATGCACATTCATATGCTTCATCTCGAATCTCTTCTATCTCGCTTAGTTGTAACTTTCTCAACTTTCCCGCCTCGTCATAATCCGCGTTTACCGTCTTAGTTGCCCAATGTGCCCGATGCGCTAACTCCATTGGCAAGTGACAACCCTTTCCATACACCATCCGGTAAGGCGTTGTACCAATTGGAGTCTTGTAGGCCGTTCGGTATGCCCACAACGCATCGTCTAACTTACTCGACCAATCCTTCCTATCCGTTCTTACCGTCTTCATGAGAATTTCCTTGATTTGACGGTTGGACACTTCGACTTGTCCACTCGTTTGCGGATGGTAAGGTGTGGCAATCCGGTGATTCACGCTATACCTCTTTAATAATTTCCCGAAGTTGAAGTTCTTGAAATGCGAACCACCATCACTTATAATAACCCGCGGGATGCCAAAACGAGAGAAAATGTTGGATTGAACAAATTTACAAACAACCGAATGGTCGTTTGTTCGTGTTGCAATAGCTTCAATCCACTTCGAGACATAATCCACCGCTACCAAAATGTATAGAAAACCATTCGAATTCGGAAAAGGACCCATAAAGTCTATACCCCATACATCTAATATCTCTACAACCAAGATTGGTTGTAATGGCATCTTATCCCTCTTCGATATGCTTCCCATCTTTTGACAATTTATGCAATTTCTAGCGAACTCACATGCATCCTTGAAAATTGTGGGCCAATAAAACCCACATGAGAGAACCCGGTAGCCTGTTTTGTGCCCACTAAAATGACCTCCACATGCAGACGAATGAGCATTGGTCAAAATTTCCAACACTTCTGTCTCGGGCACACACCTTCGTATAACTTGATCCGGTCCAATCTTGAAGAGATCCGGTTCATCCCAAATGTATTGCTTCACTTGGACCATAAATTGTTGTCGGCGCTTCTTGGTCCAATGACTTGGGATGGCACTCGTAGCTAAATAATTGACATAATGAGCATACCACGGTGCAACAAAGGTGGAAACGGCTAAGAGTTGCTCGTCGAGAAACGTTTCATTTATTTCACTAACATCGTCGATCCCTTCCACCGGAATCCGAGACAAGTGATCCGCCACTACGTTCTCACTTCCCTTTTTGTCTCGGATTTCTAAATCGAACTCTTGTAACAATAATACCCACCGAATCAAACGAGGCTTCGCGTCCTTTTTCTCCATCAAATATCGGACCGCACTATGATCCGAATAAACCACCACTTTGCTCCCCCAAATATAAGCACGAAACTTATCCAAAGCATACACAACCGCTAATAACTCCTTTTCGGTTGTGGTGTAATTGAGTTGCGCTTTGGATAAAGTTTTACTTGCATAGTAAATCACCACCGGCTTTCTATCAACCCGTTGACCCAAAACTGCACCAATAGTGGTGTCGCTTGCATCACACATTATCTCGAACGGCTTTGACCAATCCGGTGGTTGCAAGATAGGAGCTTTGACCAAGTGTTCCTTCAAAACAGTGAAAGCTTGCATACACTCGTTAGTAAAATCAAATGGGACATCTTTTAATAACAAGTTGCATAAAGGTTTGGTGATAACACTAAAACCCTTTATGAAACGTCTATAAAACCCTGCATGTCCCAAAAATGACCTTACACCCTTAACATTTTTCGGAGATGGTAAAGATGCTATTACCCTTATTTTTGCCTTATCCACCTCCATCCCCCTTTCAGAAATTACCTGACCCAACACAATGCCCTCTTGCACCATGAAATGACTTTTCTCCCAACTTAGCACTAGATTTTTCTCAACGCACCTTTTTAAAACCTTTTGTAATTCGTTGAGACAAGCATCAAAACTAGTGCCAAAAATGGAGAAGTCATCCATAAATACTTCGAGCGACTCTCCAACCATGTCCAAGAAAATACTCATCATACATCGTTGGAAAGTTGCCGGAGCATTGCACAAGCCAAAGGGCATCCGCCGAAAGGCAAAGGTGCCATATGGACAAGTGAAGGTGGTCTTGTGTTGATCATCCGGGTGTATTGCTATTTGATTGTAACCCGAATACCCGTCCAAAAAGCAGTAATATTTTTGACCCGATAATTTTTCAATAATTTGGTCAATGAAAGGTAGCGGGAAATGGTCCTTAGAAGTGGCGGCATTCAATTTTCGGTAGTCAATACATACACGCCACCCGGTAACCGGTCGGGTGGCAATTTGTTCACCACTTTCGTCCTTGACTACTTGAATGCCGGCCTTCTTAGGCACAACTTGGGTGTGACTCACCCAAGCACTATCCGAAATCGGATAGATAATTCCCGCGTCCAACCATTTAATTACCTCTTTTTTTACTACCTCCCTTAGGTTCGGATTCAATCGCCTTTGAGCTTCTCGTGTTGGTTTGGCATCTTCGGTGGTAATGATTTTGTGCATAACGATTGATGGACTAATTCCTTTTAGATCGGCAATTGTCCATCCGATAGCTCCCTTGTTTTCCTTCAAGACTTCCAACAATGCTTGCTCTTGTGCCAACTCTAAATTAGAGGCAATAATGACCGGTAAAGTGTCATTATCCCCTAAAAACACATACTTCAAGTGGCTCGGCAAGTCTTTAAGTTCTAACTTTGGCGGTTCCTCTAACGATGGTTTAGTACCCGAATCTATTTCCACCGGTAAGCCTTCGAACTGGTGGGTCCATGGCGGTCGACCTTCCTTCAAAGCCATAGCATCCTGTTTTTCCTCTTCAACCCGGAGTGCATAAGCATGTACCTGTTCAGAAAAATCACACAGGCAAACATCCAAACCATCCTCCTCATACTCATGCGGGTTGCATCCGTCAACTATATCTGCCATGAAACACTCATCAACACCATTAGCATTAGAATTGTTAGTAAAAACATTCAAACGCATTTTTTGATTCCCAAAAGTCATATCGACTGTACCAAATCTACAATCGATTACTGCATGTGCGGTGCTAAAAAATGGCCGACCCAAAATTACGTTTTGTTGTTGTTTTGGGTCCGCGGACGAGTAGTCCAAGACTAGAAAGTCAACTTGGTAATAAAACTCATCAATTTTAACAATGACATTTTGAACCATACCCCGGGGTAACTTATGAGACAAATCGGCCAAAACAACCGTTTTCTCCACTCTTGCTAACGGACCAAAATCATATTGGTCATATAATCCCCCCGGTAAAATGCTAACCCCGGCTCCAAGATCTAGCAGCGCCTTAGCCATTTGAAAATTACCAATTTGTATGTTAATCAATGGCGTGCCCGGATCTTGGAGCTTAGGAGGAAGCTCCCCATTTAAAACTGCACTCACTTGCCCGGTTAAATCGACCCGCTTAGGCATTTTCTTCCTGTTTTGCCTTTTTTGTGTACATAACTCTTTTAAGAATTTTGCATAGGCGGGTACTTGTTTTATTGCATCAAGGAGTGGAAGGTTAATTTTTAACTTGTTTAAACATGTCCCACAATTCTTCTTTTGGGGGACCTCTTGATGCAATAAAGTTTTTCCTACCCGGGTCAAGTAAAGCCGATGGAAACGGAACTTGACTCGGTTCACCCTCAACTTTTTCACTTTTTTCACTTTCTTTATTTTCACCCAAACCCGGTTTATTAAAATTTAATTCTTTAGATTTAACCGGTGAAACTTCATCATCACTATCATTACCCGTGATGTCCTCAACTACCCCCTCAACCAATTCGGGTGACAAATTGGCTTTAAACTCTTTTCTACTTCTCAAAACACTAACATGATGAACATTAACATTACCTCTTGACGAACCGTGTGATGGATTTACCTTGGTGTCACTAGGAAGTTGACCCTTGTTTTTCTTCAATTCCGCCACATCGGTTGCCAATTGACCCAAATGGGTTGTTAGTGATTGGATGCTTTTGTCACGAACCTCATCCTTTTGCATTCGAACTTCATCAAGTTGGTTCCGTTTTTGCATCTCCGTTTGCATGCTTTTTAGCATCTCCATCATCTCATTTCCACCCGAAGACCCCCCTTATTCTTGACCCGTTTGATATTGCTTTTGATAGCCTTGGTTGTTCCCGCCTCGATATCCACTTTGGTTGTTATAAGGTTGGAGTGAACCAAAGTTACCTTGACTACCTTGAAAGTTCGGGTTAGCTTGATTTGAGGGGTTCCCATAGCGAAAATTTGGGTGGTTCCTCAACCCGGGGTGGTAAGTATTAGAGTTCATGTTGTTGTAGTTTCTACCACCCCCTCCTTGACCTTGACCTTGACCTTGAACCGCATGAACCTCTTCATATTGCCCTTCCACCATTCCTTGGCAATTTTCAGCCGCATGACCTATTTCATTACACAAAGCAGAAACGTCATAAATTTGATTAGTGGTTTGAACATTACCATCATCTATTGCATGCACTTGAGGTCGAGCAATGGCCGGTCGCGCTCTCCTCGATGCTTGAGCTTTTCTTTTTGAGGTAATTGCCATATTCTCTAAGAACTCCCAATCATCATTTTCATAATTTGTGCCAAAAGTCCCACCGGTAATGGACATTAAATCACGAGCATCTTCGGCACTCAACCCCTCGTGGAAGGCATTCATCAACTCCCAAAGTTCAATCCCATGGTGAGGGCAATTCTTTATCATCATATTAAATCGTTCAAATGCCTCATGGAACATTTCACCATGTTGTTGTTGGAAACTCCTCAACCCCTTCCTAGCATCGTTGGTCTTTTGAGTGGTATAAAATTCGTCTAAGAAAATTTGTTGCATCTCCGCCCAAGTATAAATAGATGCTGAAGGCAAAGTGTAGAACCACTTCTTTGCCTTGTCCTCCAAAGAAAACTGAAATAGGACCAACTTGACATCATCGGCCGAAAAACCTTGACTCCCAAAAGTATTGCAAATTGAGTCATAGGCCTCTAAATGGAAATACGGTTCCTCCGTTGCTAGCCCTTTGTATTTCGGCAAACTTTGCAAAGAATTTGTTCTTACTTCAAAGGTTCTCCCTTGGTTGTTGTGAGGGATAACCACCGGCGAAGGGTTTTGGGTAATTATCGGCCTGAAATGTGCTTCTATTCCCCATGCTTGTTCCCTAAGATGCCTTCTTGGAACACCCAATCGACCCCTTCGACGAATAGGACCCATAGGTCTTGGTATATGCCCTTGTGGTACGAACGGTGGTTGAAATTGTTGTTGTGGCATCAGTGGTTGTTGAATTGGCCTTTGAAATTGTGGTTGTACATTTTGTGGCCCTTGTGGCCTTGGCCTAATGTGTTGTGGTATGAGTTGTTGTTGCGGTATTCCACCAACACTTGCCATCCCTTGAGATTGACTTTGCACATAACCGAAATCTCCTTGATCACCATAACCTTCATAAGCATACCCATCTTCATCATAGCCCTCAAAATCTTCGTATCCTTCCTCATATCCATCTCCCCCTATACCCGAAGTTTGCCCAAATGGAAGGGTTGAGTATTGAAATCCCGCTTGGTTCGATGGTTTGAATGTTGAAGTAGCATGGACAATGGTTGTATTTGGTGGTATTGAATAATGGGAAGACGATTGACCGGAAACTGGGAAGAAATGAGTGAGTGGTGGAATCGTAGTAGATGGGCTAAAGGAAAGATTAGGTTCATTTTGAGTAGTAATCGGTTGTGTGGTTTTAGATGGTGTAGTGTCATGAGGTGGAGTAGGAATTGTAGTGGAATTTGGTATGGTTGTGTTTGGTGATGGTTGTGTGGAAGTAGGTATAAATGATGAGGTCGTTTGACCCGTTGTGGGTGGTACTTGTGTTTCGTCCATGATATTTCTTGGTGTAATGGGTGAAGTGGGTGAACCGATGATTCTGTTTTCTCGTAATAAAACTCTGTTTTGCCTTAGCGTTCTTTCGATTTCCGGATCAAATGACAATGGTGACGCTTTGTGAGAGCCTCTAGTATGCATGCACCTGTAGAACCTGCACAGTAAACACACCAGTGTAAACCCGAAAATAACAAAGCAAAACTAACAAGCTGACACACGTTGCGCACTACTCCCCGGCAACGGCGCCAAAATTTGACGTGCTGTCGTGGTCACAATCAAATTTAATCCCAATAACAACTATAGATAGTGGTAAAAGGGTATCGAACTCAGGGAGTATGTGGAAAATATGTCGATTATATAGCTTTGCAATTAAACTACAATTAACCTAATTTGCAGAAAATAAAGATCAATAATTTGGATTGTTGTTTTAGAAAACTAAATTAATAACTAATTACAAATCAAATGTTGGTTGTAAAACAGATTAGGAGAGAACAATGACCATCTTAGGATTCAGTTTCTTTAAACAATTGTGTGAAATTCCAACTAGAAAGAGTTACATAGACATAACTCGTGCATAAATAATCGAAGTGATAAAAGGGAACAAAGTACTCGAATTTATAAACGCGAGGTTGTTTCCCGATGATCAATTAATCAATAACCAACCCTAACCCTTCCCGTGATATCTCGATTGCCAACGGCACCAAGAACGTACGATTGAGACTAGGAATTGCACTATCGATTAACAAGCTACAAACAATTATGTATACACCATGATAATCAAGCAACACAAATTATCATTCTAGAAATTCAGAAATAAACACACAAAAGTTCAAGAGAAACCTGCACCTAAGATGATCACCGAAAGTTTTAGCCACACATAGCTTGGTGAATCATCATAGCAATCAATTCAATGTTCATACAAATCAAAATCACAAAACCGAATGTTAGCAATTGTTCCAAACCAAGCCAAGATAGCCAAAATCGCCCCTAGTGTGTTCTCTAACCGACCAATCATGAGAATAACCCAAAAGACACCATAAAACCGACTTAATGATGGCAGTTACAAGTTTTCCGCAGCTTCCACCGTAACTTACGGTGACACCGTAAGTTACGGTGCACATAATAGTGTTACGGTGAGTATTGTCTGAGTTACGGTAGGAAAATGGCCAAAAATCAGGTCCACCGTAAATTACGGTGGGACCGTAATTTACGGTGACAACCTGAGTGTTGTTCCTTGTTTCAACTTTTGTTCCACGCGCGACCCGTTCAACTCTAATCCTTCCTAAGCTGTGTTTTCTCCTCTTTTAGCTCCCGAGCTGCACCTGAAACATAAGCAACCGTAGTTATCTAATTCAAGATAATTACACGATTAAGTGAAGGATTAATTCGTCTTTTAACATGATTAAGGGTTGTCCTATGGACCACCCGTCACTAATAAAATACATTTTTTTCTCTAATTAGTTATAAAATGTCACAAACGCCAAACAACAAAACTATAATAATTTCCTTTAATCACATATTATTAAAAAACTCCAAAAATGACTGAATTGTTTAAAACAGGGTGTAAGAGAATAGAACAATGGGTGTCTTACAAAAGTTAATTAGTTGTATTTTGCCATCTTTATCTAAAACGTCATTCATACAAAACGCCAAACTTAATGATGGGATGCCTTACAGCCTTAACATATAAAGCTGAACAAACAATAACTGAATGGGACTCCTTACAGCTTCGCCAGATAAACGACAAACTTAATGATGGGACGACTTACATCTTTATCTTGTTGTGTTTATTCTCACCTATTTTATTTATTGAAAAGTGTTATTTTTCTTTGGTGTTTATGTTTCGAAACGCCATAACTTTATTTTGCCTTACAAAAGTTAGTTAGTTGTATTTTAACATCTTTATCTAAAACGCCAATAATAGAAAGTGCCAAACTTAATGATAGGACGCCTTACAACCTTAACAGATAAAGTTGAACAAACAGTAACTACAAACTGTAACTGAAACAATGGAAACTTTATTACTAACATTTATTATAATAAATTACCGCCTAAACTACATACCAAAAACATTTTATATAAACAACGTCTCAGGACCTTCCATTGATCACACAAAAAACAAAAGCCATATCATAAAACGCTAGAAAGTTCAAAAACCACACATGGCAAGTGTTCTTAGAAATTCAGTTTTGTTCTCAATAAAGTTTCACTCAATGTGTTGGACAAAATTCTTAAGTGGGAATTTTGTCCATCTCATTGAGCAAAATCTTATTGAGTTTATCATCACCTATTTTATTTTGCCTTACAAAAGTTAATTAGTTGTATTTTTTTTATATTTTCAATATGCCATAATTACTTGTCACATTATAGGTGTGCATCCTACATCACATGACAAAGATAAAAAATACAAATGAAAATAAAATAATTACTATTGTTTTAGCGCAAAAAACATATAGACCTAATCTACTTCGCTCCAAGAAAAGGTCATTATATAAGTAGAACAAGTAAACTAACTTAGCACGCCACAAATTGTCTAAAAAGCCATAAAACTTAAACCAAAATGACACAGGTTATTGCACGGAGGTTTGATACGTCGGTGAAACGTTTCGTTCTAAAGTTCTCTGACATGAGAAGGGTGAAGATCAAGACCATCAACGCCATATTTAGTATGGATGAGGTTGTTCAGATGGATATTCTGGCCCTTGGGGTTCCAATGGCCAACCAGTGTGAAAGGACTCAAACAGTAATAAGAAGATTGAAGAGAAGATTTCCAACAGATGATGATGACGTTTTTGATCTACCAATAGTTACCGGTTGGAGTTTGGACGAACAATCAAGGATGGTGAAAGTGACTTATCAAAACGGGGAGGAGGATTCATTGACGATGAAGGAAGTGTTAAACACAGATAGACTGCACCTTCTTGATCAACTCTATGATTTAGCACCTTCGCATGTTGTAACACCCAGGATTGTGATTATATTTAAATCTAGGATGCGAGGCAGGCTAAACCAGTTGATGACGTTATACGCCAATGACCTAGATGATGGTGAGTCTGAAGAAAGGGATGAGCAAGGCGATGGGTACATTTCAGATATAATACCATCCGTAGAAGAATATTAGTTTAGTTTGATTTTGTCTTAGTTGTAATGTTTTGAATTATTAATGAATTATAATGAATTGGAGAATGCCATGAACGCCAAGATATTTACTTTTATAAGACAAAAATGATTAATTCAACTGGACAGATCTACAAAAAACAAAGAAAATCACAAAAAAAAAATGTAATGTTTGAATTATTAAAGATTTATAACGAATTTGTGAATGCCATGGACGCCAAGATGTTTACTTTTATAAGACAAAAAAGATTAAATTATCACGACAGATCTACAAAAAAAAAACAAGAAAATGCCAAAAAAATTGCTACGTTTGAATTGTTAATCGGTTATAATGAATTTGGGAACGCCATAAACGCAAAGATATTTACTTTGTAAGACAAAAACGATTAATTCATCGCGACAGATCTAAAAAATAATAAAACGCCAAGAAGTTTTTGTTTTTAACTACACGCCAAAAAATCCTCCGCGCCACAAATGATAACGGTATGTGGGACGCATCGGAAAAAAATAAAAAAAAAGATAGAAAAGCCCTTTCCGCCTTGATTATATCGCGCGCCACGTGTTCGTTCAGGATACGTTCTCACCGTCTTCTCCTGATCTCGTTTATATATATATATATATATATATATATATATATATATATATATATATATATATATATATATATATATATATATATAGAAGGATCCATTAGGAACCACCCTTTATTGCGAGAACCAATGTGAACACAACAAAAATACCTAAAAATAGCTAAAAAACACACAAATTGTTTTTTTTTACTATTTGTTTTTATAAAAAATCGCTATAAAAAAAAATTTGCTACTAAAAGTAGCGATATTAATGTAAAAAATAAAAAAAAAAATTGTGTGTTTTTTATATTTTTTTAGGTTTTTTGGGTGTTTAGTTTTTAGCATTTTAGCTTGGGTAGGGGGGGGTGGGGGTTAGGTTTTTTTTTAGGTTTTCTTGGTGTGTTCACATTGGTTCTCATGGTTCTCACAATAAAGGTGGTTTTCAAATGAACCTTACCCTATATATATATATATATATATATATATATATATATATATATATATATATATATATATATATATATATATATATATATATATATACACGTACATATATATAAAAAGTGTATTGTACAATCTGGGTTAACGTACGCTGAGTACGCTGTGAAAATATTACATGCGTGATTAATTTTATAACATGCATGATTAGGGTTTTTACCCCATGCATGATTTCTGATTTTGTACATGCGTGATTATGGGTTTCAACATGCGTGATTAGGGTTTTTGAGTTTTATAACGTGCGTAATTTCATCTCGTACACATCGTACGTTAAGGAATATTGTACGTTAACCAACCCGTATATATATATATATATATAGGGTTAGGATCACGTGAGAAGCAATAGACTAATTGAGAAACTTGAAAAGTATTCTGGACCACACATTTTTCCGAAGCTTTTCGTAATATACACATATGTATAGTTTAAAATTGACTAAATACACATGTGCATTGGCGCAGCTTTGAAGGGGCCGGGAGAGGGCCCCCGACCCCCCGAACTTTTCACTCAGTAGTGTTATATATGTAGTTGTCGTATAGAAAATTTTGGGTATATACCTTTTCGACCCTCCGGTTCTATAGAAATTTTTTGGTATATACGTTCTCGACCCCCCCCTCCCCCGCGGTCAAAAACGTCAAGCTTCGCCACTGTATATGTGTATAATTCAAGATCTGATAATATAAATATATGTGTGTAGTCAATTTTATACTATACATATGTGTATATTACGAAAAGCTTAGGGAAAATGTGTGGTCCAGAATGTTTTCTCAAGTTTCTCAAATATGATGGACTTCTCTTAGGATCCCTATCATATATATATATATATATATATATATAGGGTGAGGTTATTGTAAAAAAAGTGTTTTTTTGTGAGAAGGGTAAGAAAGAATCTAAACCATTAGATCTTTAATCTAATGGTTGAGATCTTGATGGCAATCTTGTAAATAATGTAACAATTAAAATAATTAATTTTTCAGATTAAGGGTATAAAGGTAAAATTAACATTTTTAAATTTAGAAAGTCACATGCAATCCACATGCAAGTTCCCCCCTTCTTTTTAAACGTCAATAACTTTTTATACGTAACTCTTTTTTTTTAAATTACACCATAATAACGAGTGTTTTTTTATCTTTAATATGAGTACCATATTGTTATACTTGTGTACAGAAAAAAATTATGTTTCGATTGGATGTTTTAGTCCATGGTGTTTTTTTTTTATGTTCATACAATGGTGTTTTCATTGTATTGTGATTCAAGGCGTTGTCTTTTACAGTAAAACACCATATGAAAATATACAACTAATGCAGAAAACACCATTCAAAACTAATGATGTGTAAAAAAAGACACTGCAACATAATATCTACAACATAACACCATACGCAACTAATCAAACTGTAGAAAAGAAACAACTGGTATAAAAAACACCCTTCAACTTCAATAGTATACATCAAAACACCATGTACATATAAAAACACCATGGAATGATTACACATGATGTCATTAAATAAACGTGTATACTAAACGAAAATCACCCATGCAAAAAACACCATACACATAATATCTACAACATAACACCATACGCAACTAATCAAACTGTAGAAAAAAAAAAAACAACTGGTATAAAAACACCCTTCAACTTTAATAGTATACATCAAAACACCATGTACATATAAAAACACCATGGAAGAATTACACATGGTGTCACAAAATAAACTCGTATACTAAACGAAAATCACCCATGCAAAAAACACCATACACTGTAACATCAAATAAGCAAAACCCATATTCATCAGAAAACTAATCAGATTGAAATTAAAAATCCGAATTCCTAAAATAACTATCTAAATTCGGTTACATTTATTTAATCCTAAAATAATTACCAAAATTTGGTTACATTAATTTAATCCTTAATTAGAATTATTAGTACAATTACCATTATATCCTTGATCTAATAAAATGGATAGGGAAAGATCTAATGGCTGATATTCTTTCTTACCCTTCTCACACTTTTGTTTTTTTTACAGGATCCTCTACCTATATATATATATATATATATATATACACATAGGGTAAGGTTCATTTGAGAACCATCTTTTTTACGAGAACCAATGTGAACACAAAATAAAATCTAAAAAAATAAAAAAGCAATCAAATTTTTTTTTAAATATTTAAAAAAAACAATCGCTATATCTAGTTAGCAAAAAAAAAACTTTTTTTTTTCGAGTAACAGTTATCCATGCACATGTGCATATGTATCATTACTTCTCCATGCACATGTGCATATGTATCATTACTTCGACAAATTCCGTAATACGTTATCAGTAATAGACAATTGCACTTTAACTTACAATACCATCCGTAATACACTACTTTTTACATTACCAATATTCAAATGCACATGTGCATCATTATGTATAACCATGATATAACGTGTTTTGGAACAAAAAGTTTGTGATTTGGAATGGAGAAGTAGGCCCATATACATGTTTTTGGGTTAGTTATATCTAGTGGTTGATGATTTGGTTATATTTGTCAATTTATGATGTAATATATTGATTGGATGGTATAAATGGTGTTGACATACATGTAATAAAGTGAAAATATTGGTAATGGTATTGTATTATGGATGGTAGGAGGTAATAGTATTGTATTATGGATGGTAGAATGTAACGGTAGTGTATTATGGATGATATGACAGATGAAAGGGAAAGTGTATTTAAAATAGTGTACCAAAACACCTTATTTCATGTTGATACATATAGATGCACATGTGCATTCTAATATTGGTAATGTAAAAAGTAGTGTATTACATATGGTAGTGTAAATGAAAGTGCAACTGTCTAATATTTGTAGTGAATTACGGAATTTGTCAAAGAAATGACAAAAATGCACATGTGAATGTTTGTGTATTATGGATGGAATGATAGATGAAAGAGAAAGTGTATTCAAAGTAGTGTACCAAAACACCTCATTTCATGTTGATACATATAGATGCACATGCTCATTTCTAATATTGTTAACGTAAAAAGTAGTGTATTACACGTGGTAGTGTAAATGAAAGTGCAGTTGTCTAATATTTGTAATGAATTACGGAATTTGTCAAAGAAATGATACAAATGCACATGTGCATGGATAACTGTTACTCGAACTTTTTTTTTTTTTTGAATTTTTTTAATTTCAACGAAATATAGCGATTTTTCCAAAAAAAAAATAGTAAAAAAAAATTGGGTGTTTTTTAGATTCTTTTATGTATTACTGTTTGTGTTCACACTGGTTCTCGCGGTTCTCGCAATAAAGGGTGGTTCCTAATGGATCCTTCTCATATATATATATATATATATATATATATATATATTAGAGGGTTCAAATGAGAAAAAAAAATTGTAAGAATAAAAAGAATAAGTTTTGAAACAATAGAAATGCTTCATTTTACTTCATTTAATATGTGTAATTATAAATGTTATTAATAAGGGCATATAGGTAAATTTCTAATTTTAATTAATTAGCTAACTAATTAAAAGTGTAACTCACTTTTAAATATACTCTTTCAAGATAAAATAATTTAGGATGAAAGACAATTTTCGAAACGTGTAGGATAAATTTTAATATGTGTAGGATAAATTCTTAAATTTGTATGATAAATTTAGATATGCGTAGGGTAAATTTCGGTAAGTGTAAAATATATGTAGGATAAATTTTGAAATGTGTAGGAATAAAATGTTTTTTGCTTTATTAATGAGAGATAACATAATTAATGGGGAGAGTTATAAACTATTTAATGTTTTACCATTATGCCCTTTCTTGTTTTTCTTCTCACATTAAATTTCTTCTCAAATGAACCTTTCCCTTAAATACATTTATGTTACATTGCCTTTTTTTAGAAAAAAATTAAAATGTTACATTGCCTTTATATATATATATATAGGGTAAGGTTCATTTGAGAACTACCCTTATTGCGAGAACCGCGAGAACCAATGTGAACACAAAATAAAATCTAAAAAAATAAAATAAAAAAGCACTCAAATTTTTTTTTAATATTTAAAAAAAATCGCTATATTTAGTTAGCAAAAAAAAAAACTTTTTTTTTTCGAGTAACAGTTATCCATGCACATGTGCATATGTATCATTACTTCGACAAATTCCGTTATATGTTATCAGTAATTGAAAATTGCACTTTAATTTACAATATCATCCGTAATACACTACTTTTTATATTACCGATATTCAAAATGCACATGTGCATCATTATGTATAACCATGATATAACGTGTTTTGGTACAAAAAGTTTGTGATTTTGAATGGAGAAGCCCATATACATGTTTTTTGGTTAGTTATATCTAGTGGCTGATGGTTTGTTTATAGTTTTCAATTTATGATGTAATATGTTGATTAGATGGTATAAATGGTGTTGATATACATGTAATAAAGTGAAAATATTAGTAATAGTATTGTATTATGGATGGTAGAAGGTAATGGTATTGTATTATGGATGGTAGAAGGTAATGGTAGTGTATTATGGATGGTATGATAGATGAAAGAGAAAGTGTATTCAAAGTGGTGTACCAAAACACCTTATTTCATGTTGATACATATAGATGCACATGTGCATTTCTAATATTGGTAATGTAAAAAGTAGTTTATTACATATGGTAGTGTAAATGAAAGTGCAACTGTCTAATGTTTTTAATGAATTATGGAATTTGTCAAAGAAATGACAAAAATGCACATGTGCATATTTGTGTATTCTGGAATGATAGATGAAACAGAAAGTAGTGTACCAACACACCTTATTTCGTGTTGATACATATAGATGCACATGTGCATTTCTAATATTGTTAACGTAAAAAGTAGTGTATTACACGTGGTAGTATAAATGAAAGTGCAATTGTCTAATATTGGTAATGAATTACGGAATTTGTCAAATAAATGATACAAATGCACATGTACATGGATAACTGTTACTCGAATTTTTTTTTTTATTATAAACGAAATAAAGCGATTTTTCCAAAAAAAAATAGTAAAAATTTTTTTTGGGTGTTTTTTAGATTTTTTTAGGTATTACTGTTTGTGTTCACACTGATTCTCGTGGTTCTCGCAATAAATGGTGGTTCCTAACGGATCCTTCTCCTATATATATGTTTGTGTTCACACTGTTTCTCGTGGTTCTCGCAATAAAGGGTGGTTCCTAACGGATCCTTCTCCTATATATATATATATAGAGAGGATCATGAGAAAACTACATATAAATGAGAAAACTAAAAAACTAACTAAAAAAGCTTAAAAACATACCAAATTTTTTTTTACATTTTTTTATTTAAAATTGCTATTTTTTATATATAAAATAAATTTCAAAAAAAAAACATATACTGCACATGTGCATTATATGTGTACTACACATTTGCATTACATACTTAAAATTAGCTTTTGAGTTTAGTTTAGTTTTTAGGATTTTTATTTAAAATCGCTATTTTTTATATATAAAATAAATTTTAAAAAAAAACATATACTGCATATGTGCATTATATGTGTACTACACATATGCATTACATACTTAAAATTAGCTTTTAAGTTTAATTTAGGGGGGTGTCGGTGGGGGTGAGTTAAGTGGTTTAGACTTTTCCGTATCATTGCACATGTGCAGTACAAAGAAAATTTGAAATGTTTTTTACATATAAAAACTAGCAAAAATTAATTAAAATTTTGTAAAAAAAATTGGTATGTTTTTTTAAGTTATTTTATTTAGTTTTTTGGTTTTCTTATTTAAACTAGTTTTCTCGTGATTTTTCCCCTAAATATATATATTGAGCTGGAAAACCGTAACTTTCTTTCTAACTAGCTGGACCGGTCTCGTTGTAGATTATTTAACAAACTAGTTGGACCAGCCTGGTTGTAGATTATTTACTCGTTGGTTCAAGGCAGTTGGTGCTAGATCTTTATGTTTTCCCAACTCAAACTTTTTAAGAATGGAAATAATAATATTACGTGTTTGGTCCTCCTTTATTTAATACAATTATAAAGAAAAATTATTGTTATTAATAAGTTGCTCAAAACAGGTGAGATCGATAATACACTTAAGTTTGAAGTCTTGAGTACAAGTCTTACAAGAGCAAGAAATTTGTCTTTCAAAAATAATAATAGTTGCTCAAAAATAGAAATCTATCTTGAGTACAAGTATAAGGAGGAAGAAACTTGCCTTCCAAAAATAAAAATAGTTGCTTAAAAATGGAAATCTATGTCTAGGGCAATTTATATGACCAAAAATGTACTTTAATCAACTTCAAAATAAGGTTTCAACTTTTATTTTCGAAGTATGCACATGAGAATTTGTGTATACGTATTATTGCCTAGTGGATATGAATATGATTAAATGGTTCCGCTAATGACACGATAATACATCAAGTGGTCTGTTAGTGATCCAAACTGTTCAAAAAAAATTATTTCGAAAGATGGATGTTTAGTCACAATTTATTTTTCATTTATGGATAATAATATAAAAACGTACTAACCCTAATTACAACCAATGTTTTCAAATCTAGTAACCGATTAAATGATTAGTCAAATTTTCGAAACATGAATTACACTTATTATTATATGAAGGCAACTTGAACTTTGTAATTTTTCCAAAATAGAAAAAAGTATCTATTGAATATTGATACACAACATTATATAATTCATCAAATCTTGTTTTACAACTACAGATCTTTAATTTTGCTGAAACCAATAAGTAAAAAACAGAAAAAATATAACAAAGAAAAGCTAGAAAATAAAACATAAAATGATTGTAAAAACAACAACAATTTTGAACTGTTTTATTAATTTTAATATTAATATTAAAATTAATATATTGTCGCCTGTTAATGCAACAATTCAAAGCTTCACAACCTCCGGGATGTGAACCGGGTACCGGTCAATGCAATCTTCCCACGGTCCGGCAACCGGAGTTTTAATATTCCGGTTACACTTCCAAACCGCACTGTTACATTTGAAACCACTTCCAAATGCAATTTGCCAAACCCTATCACCTTTCTTCATCCTCCCTTTTGATTCAATGTAGCTCATTTCATACCACAATGAGGATGAAGATGTGTTCCCGAATCTGTGCAGCGTCATTCGTGAGGCTTCGACGTGCTCCGGCGAGAGCTGGAGGTTCTTTTGAAGCTCGTCGATTACTGCCCGCCCGCCTGCGTGTATGCAAAAATGCTCAAATGCTAACTTGAAGTCAGGAATGTAGGGTTTCCATTTAGGGTTGAAGATTTTCCGGCCAATGAGGGTGAAGAGGAAGAGGAGTTGTTCGGATGCCGGAAGGACTAATGGACCCATGGTAGTGATGTTTGATTTGAGGGCTTCTGCGGCGATGACCATGAGATCTTTGGATAGATTGATTCCGACGAGTCCTTGGGGATCTTCTTGTTCGTACACACAGCTGTAAGCTCTGTCGTCCGAACCTTTGTGGGTTCGGACTACATGGACGAGCTTGTACTTGGCGCGACTACGTTCGCGTCGCTTGTTGGATAACAAAAGCGCAGCGGCACCCATTCGGAAAAGACAATTGGGAAGGAGCATCGCTCGCTCGTTCCCTTGATAATAGTTTGGTGTGATAATTTCGGTGCTGATTACAACCGCATTCGCATTCGGAAGAACCTGAAGCAAACAAACGAACAAAAGTGTTTAGAAAAGTCTTGCTTATAGCAAAGCTATTGGTTAATGCATGAATTTATTACACGACACAAATCTAACAGGAAATTCATTAGTTTGGGTAGTCTAAACGGCTTTTGGTAAGTTTTAGATCAAACCCACAAGCTTCTTATTTAGTTAAATCATCAGTCATCACATTTAACCTATTAACTACTACTTTTAAGTTTTCTAAATGTGTTCCATATAATAACTGAACTATTATAATATTTTTATACCAAAATATTAAATTTGAATAGAACATATATCATTATCATATAGTTTAAACTTAATTGTTAAAAAAGTAAAACTAATATGTAAAAAGTTTTAAAGCATTAATATATATAAACAAAAAAAAAATGGGTTAAAGGAATCGGATTCTTTTCAACCCACGAATAGATGGTACGTGTTCACGTACTTGTGTGTGACATGATTCTTAAGTTTGCGTCATACGGGTCCGTCAAGGGCGTAGCTTTGTGGGGGCAGGAGGGGGCGGTCGATCCCCCGAACTTTTTGCTCGTTAGTGGAGAGTGTAGTTTTCGTATAGAAATTTTTAGATATATACGTTTTTGACCCCCTAGTTTTATAAAAAAAAATTTGATTTATACGTTTTCGACCCCACGGTCGAAAATCTCAAAATTCGTTCTGATGTCCGTGCCTTGTTTGAGATGCAAACTCACGAACACAACCCGGGTAAAATAAAGATAAACATTTCCTCTATCCTATAAATCGAGGCTGCCTCCACCGAAACCTCCGTATTCAAAAAGACTTTTTTTAATATACATTAACTCTTGGTAAAGAAACAAACCTGAAGCAAGTCTCTAGCTAAATCAATGGCGATTATTCCGGCACTGCATCCCATCCCGGACAAATTATAATTCTTAATATTACTCCTTAACTTATACTTATTCACAACCATCGCCGACAACGACGGTGTCGGCGAAAACAAGCTACAGTTTACTATAAGCACATCAATATCCTTGGGTTTCAACCCGGTTTTCGCAAACAGATTATCAATAGCTGAGAATATCACGGCTTCCGCCTCACCCCGAGCAGCCTCCATGTTCGGTTTAGGCGGAATATAATGAATCGCGGGGGGCAAACTTGTCTCTTCACCTAAACCAGACCGTTCAAGAATCCTCATTTGAAACTCGACACTTTTAGGGTTATCTTTCAAGATCAACCTAGAGTGTTCCATGAACGTGGAGAACGGGACACGGCATGTGATCGGAGGCTTGTAGCACGTGTAATCAACTAGGTAAATTGATCTAGGTTTTGACATGAAGTAGATTGTTGAAACAAAGACAAGTACAAACACAAAACATGTTGTTTCCACAACATCAAGATGTATGGATGTTATGGTTTTTAGGATCGCCTCTGGGCCGCGGTTTAGGAGATGGACCGCGACTGCAGACGCGATCGGGATTAGTGAGAATAAGAGGATGTGGTTGATTAGGTATTGGTAACCTAGTTTAACATACTTGAGTTTGACGGATGATGAGAAGTCTGGCAAGTTTTCTGGCATTTTGGGAGAGTTGTAGATTGAGATGAAGATGTAACAATGGTGGATGAAGAAGATGAATGGTGGAGGGAGATTTAAAGGCGTTGTAATGAATGAAGGCAGATGAGAAGATATAAATGATGGGTCAGGTTCAACATCATGCAACGGTCTCTATGGGATCGGCGGTGAACTACATTAATAAAAAGCATAACCTAAAAATATTTATATTAATGGCCCCTCTACTTTAATAATTTATATTTAGTGTGGTATGATATAATATTGTAATCTTATATACCATACGTCATTTAATGGCAGTGTTTTAATGTTTGGTTTTGAATTATTGGATTTTAATAGTTTAGAAAACATATATTATCGGTTTATAACCACCGTACTTAGTAAATCTTATAAATAAATAAAAAATTATTGATAGGGTCTAGAGGGTGAGATGCAAATAAACTTTTTTCTTTATCACAAGGGCATTAGGGGCACCCAACACATTCCATTTGAGATGACAATCAAATCCGAACCCGATGAGTAAACTAAAACCAGATACATTTGGGGCGGGTTTGAGGTCGGGCAACAGGGTATGGGACCGGGCTTGGGATTAGTTATTATTTTTTTTCGTGGGTTTGGGATTTGATAATATACCCATTTACCCAACCCGATAAAGTGTACCTGTTTACCAAATTGTATACCTGATATAATATCTTTTATTTTTTAACATGTATATACATGGTATGTTAATTATTGGCACAAACTATTTTTAGAGTTAATTACAAAAATTGTCTTTTTGTTGATACCATATTGCAAACTATGTCATTTATCTTTAAAGTTGATAGGAATCATACTTAATGTTTGCAAACCCTAATACGTTACGTTCTTTAGCACCAACTCAATTAAGTTTAAAAATTAAGTTAGGTCATGTGTAAAAAACATGAGGACAGGTTGGTCATTTCACTGTTTTATTTTAAATTTTACATTTTACATTTTAAATGAATAAAAAAAATATAAATATCCAAAAAAACCTTCTCTCTCTAAACACCTTATCTCTCAATAATCTATCTCTCTCACTTTAAACATAATGTTCTTCTTCAATAATTCATAAAGCATTGTCTCCCATGGCCACCGCCACCATCTGAACTAGATCACCGTACTACCACCCTCATTCAGCTAGTCTTCTTCTCCGGTGAAGCATCACCCCGCACCACCTCCGGCGACCAAGAACTCCCATGTCCACCCCATTCCCTCTCTTCTTTTCTATGCTCAAAATCGAAAACAGATTTGAACTTAATCGCTTTGTTAGCCGTCAAAGTATAAACAGATCTGAAATAGATCCGAATTTTGACTCGGTTTTGTGGTGGTGAATGCGACGGGTGAGGGGCTGGCTTTGGTCGGAGTTACTGATAACTATGGGTGGTCGATGATACCAATGGTTAAGGTGGGAGTGGTGGTGGCTAAGGGTAGCGGTGGATAGCGGTTGAGGTGGGAGTGGTGGTGGCAGTAAAAGGGCTAGGTTGTGGGTGGCAGGTGATACTGATAGTTGAGGTGGGAGTAGATGGCTAATGGTGATGGTGGACAGTGGTTGAGGTGGTGGCTAAGGGTGGTGGTGGAGGTGGGAGTGGTGGTAGATGATATGAGAGAGAGATAGAGATATGTAGAGAGAGAAAGAGGTATATGTGTATATAAATATGATATTTTGTTTTTTTTTTATAAATATAATATGATATTTTGTTTTATTTATTAAAATGTGTTTTTAATAAATGGGAAAAAACACTAAAATACCCTTGTGTTGCCTAACTTAACACCTAAACTTGACTGAGTTAAGGCTAAAAGACGTAACATGTTAGAATTTGCGAACATTAAGTACGATTCTCGTCAACTTTATTAACAAAGGACATAATTTGCAATTTAGTGTGAACATAAAGGACGAATTTTGTAACTTACTCCTATTTTTATCATATCTATGCATTTTGATATGTTTTTTAAGGCCGGGATTTAGAGAAAACGGTAGAAAGTGTGAGAACGGTAAGAACGCTTATGGATCGTCAGATCAAAACAATCTATGGACTAGATTGGCGCGGTGGCGTTTTCGTAAATAACATCAATTTTATTACGCGGACGCGCTTCATTAAGGGTAAAAGGGTCTTTTGACTTCTCCACACAAAACGTCATCTCATGAAAATAAAACGCCAAACAAAAATCACACACCATTCTAACTAAAAACGCCATTAAATATAAAACGCCAAACTTAATTATAATAAAATGCCGCCTAAAAAAACCGCTAAAAAAAATCCTATATATACAACATCTCAGACCTTCAATTAAAAACACACACAAAACCTCAAACGTCATGTTTAATATATACCATTCGTCTTATAAACGCCAAAAAAATCATATATATTCTCAACGCCAAAACATACAAAAACATTATTGAGGTTTGTTGTCAATAAAATTTAGCTGTATGGGGTGGACAACATTGTCAGTTATCTTTCTTAACCGAGGATTAACAATGTTGTCAATCTCATACAGCAAAACATTATTGATTTTAGCATGATCAAATTTTGAGGTTGAATGTGCTTTTATTTGGTGGCGTTCTTTTTATCGGTAAACGCCAAAATTAAAAAAATCAAACATCGTTAATTGGAAAATTCAAGATTGTTGCTGAAGGGTATAAACTCAATAACATTTTGCTGCATGAGATGGACAAATCTCCAAGAAAAAGATGCTGATGTCAGACTTTGTGCTTCCAAACAGCCACAAAAAAACTACTTGAAAAACAAAAACAAAATGAATCATACGAAAGTCGAACCAGCCAGTTAAGATGATTCAAAAAAGAAGAAAGAGACTGGTGACAGTGAAGATTTGGAAGATCAATTGTTTATATATATATATATTTTTTAATTTTCTTTTTCAGTTGACTGTTATATAATAAAACGCCATGTATAATAAAAACGCCAGACAGCCAAAATGCTTGTTAAAACGCTATCATGCCGTAAAACGCCCCCAAAAACTCCCAAACTATAATAAATTTATTTTGGAAAAGTATTATAAAAAACCCAAAAAATTTAAAAAAATAAAAATCAAACTTCAAAATTTAACTAGAAAAAGTAACTACAAAACAGTAAAAATGAAGAGACGGAAAATTTATTATATTAGAATCTAAAACGCCAAACTTGAAAGACGGGACGTGTTACAGACTTCAGAGAAAAAAGCTTATCAAAAACAATAATTACAAACAGTAACTGAAACGACGAATACTTTATTATAATAATGCACCGCCTAACCTACACCGCCAAAAGAAATCCTATAAAATAATAACTCTCAGCAACTACCATTTAATCAAACCAAAAAAAAAAACAAACGCCAAAATACTACTAAATACCACTCACTGTAAAACGCCAAAAAATTAAAAAAATCAAAGATGGCTAATATGCTATCTTGGATATTCAGTATTGTTTTTCGTGAAGTTTCACTGAATGGATTGTTAGCTGAGAGGAGTAACTCAGAAAGATTTTGCTGCATGAGATGGGCAAAACTTCAAGAAAAAGATACTGATGACAATCGAATGTCATTTTGTGTTCTTTGTTCTTGAATAAGGCTTGGATGAGGAAAAGAGATCAATGACACTGAAGAGTGGGATGATTATAAAGATGAAGAAAAAGCGAAAAACCCACTCACACGTCATAGATCTATGTACCCAAACATCCACAAAAAGCCACTTCAACAGAGGAGCAGGCAAAAAAATCAACCCGATGGGTTTGTTAAGTTTTACATAAAACGCCATATATTTGGTGACAGTTCTTTGGTGACAGTTCTTGTACTATTAAAGAAGAGAGAGACTGGTGATAGTGAAAATTGTGAAGAGAGATCCTATTATGATTTTTAATTTATTTTCTTCGCTTCTATTTTTTTCCCTGTGGTTGTAATATAATCTTACATTTGTAAAACGCCAAGATACCACAAACGCCAAAATGTATATAAAAATAATAGAACAATGGGCCATCTTGTTTAAAACGCCTTAAAAAATGCCATTCAGATAGATTTCCTGACTCCGCTGGGGTTCTAATGGAATACGATTTGAAAAACGCCACAAACACCAAAATGTTAATACAATAAAACCATTAAACGCCATTAGTTATTGAATTTGATTAATGCCAAAAATCTTAAACCCCAAAAAATAAAACAATATTGCGAAAAGCGGAACTGGAAAAGCAGAAGATAAAAGGACAAAAAAGCCCCTCCGTCCTTCTCTATGCCGCGTGACACGTGTTGGGCCAGGATGCGTTCTCACCGTTCTCACACTTTCTACCGTTTTCTCCTGATCCCGTTTCATGTTTTTTAATATACATTTTGGTATTTTAATAATATACATTGTAGTTTTTTGATATATTATATAGTGATAATACTAAATGAAATCGATTAATAGTTACCCGATAGATACTTGACGGGTTTTGGGTCGGCTAAACCGAACAGGTAAATTTTTTAATTTAACGGGTTTACCCGAAATCCTCGGGTATATCCGATACCCGATGAGTAATTACCCGCTTGAAACCCGTTTTGGAATGGGTTTAGGACAAGTTTAGCTAATCGGGTTTAGGGTTAGGATTACCTAAATCCACCCCATTGCCATCCCTAAATTCCATCACCTATCATACTATCACATCCAATCACCATTTGACACTTTATTCCATCACATTTCACTCATCACACTTGTAACACCCATCACATTCCATCACTAATTTTTTTTGTTTTTAAGTAAAACTAGGGTTGTAGTTACCCGCACGTTGCGCAGGGATGCGATTGGAATTCAGAACGCATATAACATCATGACAACCAATAAACAAATTCGTAAAATTAAATAAAATGATTTTGAAATGTGTTATGTTATTTGCGTCGTAACTCGGGTATGAACATCAAAATAATAAGAAAAAGGTAAAACAATATAGCAAATAACAAAAGTAAACGAAAAAGAAAAGGATAGAAACTCGGTCGGTTCGGTGCACTCGTTATAGAAAAAAAATATGTTAAAAAATATGTTTAAAAGAATATCGGCACGTTCGTTAAAAAACATTCACCACACTCGTTATAACAAAGGAAAAAAGAGAAATTAAAAAATATGTCTAAAACGGCATTAACGTTTTCGTTAAAAACTATTTAAGAGTAGAAAAATAATTTGGTTAAAGTAAAAGAAAAAAAAATAGAATAATTTAATTATATGGGTTACAAGTAAAAGTTTACACTAAATAACAAAATAGACTAAAAGATGAAAAAAATCACTATTAATATTCTTTCTATTTATATGGAGATAATATAAAACAAATAAATTAAAAACCAACATTTTAAAAAATACATTAAATTAAATAAAAATACAATAAAAAAGAAAAATAAATATTCATACTTAAAAAAATTAAAAAAAAAAGAACTCTTCGTCGGAATCGGGCAATTGGATATCTAAACCACCAACGTGTGTTCTGTTAGATTATATCGTAATAAAAAATGGGTGTCTTCATTTTGCAACTCCAATTGAATATCCTCGCTATTGGGTACCTGTATCAGAGGATCCATAACGTAGTATAGTGATACCTTTATGATCATATTGTGCAATATGATACACGCGTACACCACACTCCTTAATTTCGGTTGTTTAATTGCATGTACCGGTCGATCAAGTATACCCCATTTACCTGTCAAAATACCAAATGCTCGCTTAACTTCTTTTCTCACTGATTCTTGTAACTTCTTGAACACTTTTTCTTTAGCGTCGGTCGGAAACAAATAAGCCTTTACAAAAACATACCAAGTCGGCTAAATACGATCAATAAGATAGAAGTCACTCTATAATGTCTCCCGTTGACCACAAACAGACACGGTAGTGTGGTTCCTTGTAACTTGGGAATGAATAGCGATGATTGATGTAGAACATTAATATCGTTTTTTGAACTGTGAGCACCTAAGTACGCATTCCAAATCCATAAATCATCTGATGCCACTTCTTCGAGCATGATTGTCGGTTTTTGTGGTCACTTCTCGTCAATTGTCCTCGCAAAATCATCAGACAACTTCTCCAAATGATGTACGTACGATCAATGCTACTGAGCATTCCAAGAAAGTGCCATCTAGCTTCATGTGCGGCTTACAAACGTGATATGTCATGTCTACTAGGCCTTCGTAAAAACACTTTAGTGTATAAATTAATAACAACATTGCAAAAGTATTCAAGAGATTCACTAGAAGTCTTAGAAGACATAGCTAAATATTCATCTGGAACATTACTGGTTGCAAGTTGACGAACAACGGATATGCATTTTTTTATCGCCGTGAAATTCCTTTTTCTTTACCATTGTAGCCTTCTTGAATTCATTCAAATTCAGTTTCAATATCTCCCACAATCTTTAAAAATAATTCTTTCTACACACGGAACCTCGCTTTAAACGTCTCGGCATTATACTTTGAGTTTACAACAAAGTAATCATTCACTAGAATTTCATTTACCGCTACCCGATCACGACACACTTTTTTCTTTGCTCGTCCTGTATCTTCAAGCTTCGCGTGCTCACAAATCTTTGCAAAAAATTCCGTAGTACAACCTGAAGAATCAGGCGAACTAGATGAGTCGGGCGGAAATGTACTTGGGTTCTCCATATTCCCAATTGGTATATTTTTCAAAAAAACTATAAAATTGGAATATTTACATAGAACTTTTATGGAATTGAGAGAAGTAAATAGAGAATTTTTGTAGAGTTTAGAGCTAATTTGTGAAGTGGGTGTGTGAAAATTGGAAGAAGATTGAATTTAAATAGGCAAAGAGTGATTCTTTTTAATTACCAACGGTAATATAACTGTTTGACACAAACCCATCACCAACATGATACACATCACAAAAACCCATCACAAGTGATACACCCCGCTTGCGACGGTCTATCACACCATCACTAACGTGATGTTTATGTATCTCGCGACCACCCCGACCTCCTAAGGATATAGATGTTTCCAAAGAGACCTAGAATGTGAATAATAAATATTTGGCAAACAACTAGGTCTACAATATAAAAAAGAGAGCTATCAAATAGCAAAAAAGAGTAGTTTATACCGATAGTTTTATCAATCACAACTATAACTTTGTTTTTGTTGCTAAGGGCAATGCAAGTTTGAGGGAGAAGTAATTATGTATGTGGCTAATGGACGGGTTAAGTCAAAACATGTATAATTTAAGGGTATGTTTGATATGGGGTAATGGAATGGATGAGGGAATGGAATGGACGAGGTAATAAAATGGGCGAGAGAATGCAATGGATCATTACCATTTCATGTCTTGTTTGGTTACCATGTGTGAATGGAATGAATTATTATTGTGTATTGTTTGATAGGCAAGAAAAACAAAGGAATAAAATCAGCGTTGAGTGGTGGTAGTCGGTGGTAGTGATTGTGACCGGTTATAAGTGGCAGTGGTGGGTAGCGGTGCAGCGGTGACCCGGGGGGGGGGGGGGGGGACCGGAGGGCGTTGGTGGTGGTTGGTGGAGGCGGAGGTGGCATTGACTCGCAGCGGCAGTGGTGGTGGCGTCGACGGTGGTGGTGGGTGGCAGTGGCGAGTGGCATTGGCAGCGACAGTGGTGGTTGGTGGCAGCAGCGGTGGCTGTCGGGGTGGCGACCGAGGCGGTAGCGGGTTGCGGGTGGCGGCGGGGATGGCGTCGGTGGTGGGTGGTGGTGGCGAAGGTGGTGAGTTGTGGTGGTGTTGATAAATAGTGCAAGAGGAGATTGAATGAAAAAAAACATGAGGGTGGATGGAATGATTTTGAAGGAATGGAATGAGTTATGGAATGGGTGATTCCATTCCATTGACCAACCAAACACCATTTTCTTCATTCCCTGGTAATGATCTATTTCATTATGCCTCTCATTCTTGCATATTAAACACTACCTATAGTATTTTAATTTTGAAATCACCCCAACATCATTCGGGATTATTCTCCGTTAGAGTTAGATATAGACTTTTCGACTAGTATCAGTATACACGGATACCACTCTCGATGTCATCCCCTCCCTTTTCGAGGTTTTTTGATTGAGTCTCTCAACCGACTTTCAACTTCCCCTTGATAACAAAAATGAAAGTACAATCACAATCGATTAAATTAACAAAATGAATTATTATTGACCAATTAGTTATATTTTGAGCTATTTGTTATTATTACTTTATACATATAACATATTTTTACATGTAATTTAACCTCTTGGTCTAGTGGCATTAGGCTTTTATTTTTATTAGGGTAGATGGAGCATCCATCAAACCATGTGTAATGGTCTCGTTCTTGGCCTAACCACGAGGGAATACCACTCCCTCCTCATGGTTAGTTGTTTATTCATCTGGCTCGTGCTCCAGACCACGCGTTGGGTTTGTTTATTTCAAGGCAAATTACCGTTGAACTGTAACTACCATTAATAAAAAAAACACATGTAACTCACAAGCTATATATATATATATATATATATATATAGGCTAAGTATAATGAGAAAACTCACTCCAGTTGAGAAAACCCAAGAAACTGTGATAACTGTCACTTTTCCGTACATTCCGTACACTCAATGAACAGTAATTTGTGCTTTAATGACTATGCATGATTTGGTTTACCAAACGAATAAATTTTTGAATTCCATGCAAGTGAATTCATGCACGTTTAATACTACAAAATATTGTTTTATGCATTAATAAGAGCGTTGCGTCAGAAATACTAGTAAACTCACCGGTAAAACACAATATGTCAACAACTCTGCAGAAAGCAGTCAGACATTAGAACTGAGGCCTAGGTGTAGGTCCAACGTCAAGAATACAGTAAAACCCAAGAGTACATATAAGGGTTAACATATAGACGCTCCGAAAGCTAAAATACACACTAAAAAGCACCCGAAACGCACTTTAAGTGCAGAATTTTATTAATTTCAGCTATAACCAGCTTTTAAACATATAAATATCATGCAGAAATTATGTCTTATCGTCTAGAATATTTCCCTAAGTGTTGGGAATTAAAAGGGTTACAAAAAGACACTTTGGGGAATAATTTAGCACTTTAACGGAACGGTATCCAACCGAACAACCGGACATTACCCGGGACACCAAATTTTTGCCAAACACATTATTTATTTATTTCTTGGCTAGTCGTGATCCCCGAACACCCTAACACCCACTAAATATCAAATAAATAATATATGAAAGCATATTACTTGGAGGTTGCATCTTGAAGGGCTTTCAAACCGAACCCACCACCACCATTTTACATCTTCATCCTCTTCAATAACAAGCTCCATTCAAGCTTCAAAGTTGATCCATGGAGGTTGCATCTTGAAGGGCTTTCAAATGAGCTTTGTTTCTTACTTATTCTTCATCTTTTTCTCATCATCTTCATCACTAGATCCTACCCTAGCCTTGTGCTAGTAGTAAGTTACTTGTACACCCTTGTTCATCTTGTTTTTGGTGATCAAAAATTGTAGTTTGATGTTTATGTTTAAATCACAAGAACAAGAACACTAAGATGATGAATATGAAACTTTACATGAAACTTGAACATGAAAATGACATCGGGTTGGATTAGGTTTGGTTAAATCATACATGATATTTGATCGTTGGTTTCTTGATAAACCCGTTGTTCGGACATTTGTTGATACGATTTAGTAACGTTTAAACTATAAATAAACATGCTGAATTACATTTTAAGCCAACTTCAAACGGCTGTAAACTGATCATTATAACTCGGAAAACTGATTTTCTGAAGTCTAAATCATGTATTTTCGAAAAACGGATCAAATGGCACTGGAATCTTAATTTTTCGAGGTCGTTTACTATTTTTGGACAGCAGCTCAAGCTGCGATTTTACTGCTGAAAAAATGTGTTGTATTCGGATTCATAACTTAAAAACTGAGTAGAATCAGCTCATGGAATTTTTACTGTAGATGATCACTGTTGTCGCCGTAATTCTCCCACTGGAATTTCGTCAATCAGACTTACGATTAATTTTTAGTGAATTATTCTGTAGACTGCAGTCAGAAAGTGACAAATCTGATTGCAGTCCGGTAAATGAATTTCTATAAAATATTGGTAATGAACTGGACCCCGAAATTTTTACGCAATAAAATTTGGATCGTATATGACATTCTGTAAAAATTTGGGAATTTTTGGAGAAGGTTAACTATCTTATTAAAATGCTCGAAAACAGTCCAGTTTTGATGAATAAAGCTGAAATGACATAAGTAGTATATTGCATGTCTGATTTTCGGGTTGGTTATGTGAGAACAATCTACTGGATATATGTAAAAGAAAATGATATGCTACTACTTAGCATGGACACCTCCATTTACAAAGGAGACTATGGCGAAACTTTCTGAAAATCCTAACACTTATTAAATATTTTCTAGACAAATGTTTACTAGTGTGTTCAAAACTATGCTTTTCGAATATAAACCTCACCATAATTGTTGTAACAAAAATATACATACAACATACTAGATACATAACTCGGGTGCAAAGTGCAAAATACAAGATACTTATATTTATTTTTGAGAAAATAATATAAGTAAGATACCTAGTTAAATATATAAAATATTTCTAACACAAGAACACATATACAAAAGATAGTAACTTGTACTTGCGCGATACAAGTCTAGTGACTAACGTTAAGAAAACACGTATAGGTCACAATGTTAATTTAGCAAATCCGGTGAAGTTTACGATGCAAGGAACGCAAAGTTGTGAGTTCATGCTCCCCCTTTTCTCTTAACTGTTTTTGGTTTTATAACTCTCGGGGTGAAATACATGTTACAAATGCTTAAATGGTACGAAATGCCTATGAAACGCCTATGAAAGGCCTATGAAATACTAGATCATGTGAGCATAGACTAAATACAGAAATGCCATTAATACTTAATTAGGGACGAGGGTTAGATCTAACGGGTACGGCCGAACCCCACTCATGGTCACAACTAGTACCTAGTAGTGCTTCGGAGTCCCAGTCGAGGGAAATCGACACAGTCGAGGGTAATCGACACAGTTGAGGGTAATCGACACGGTCAAGGGAAATTGACACAGTCGTGGTTAATCGACACAGTCGAGGAAAATCGACAAGGGTATGAGCCATACTAATGCTCTCTATGTCCTCACATGCCTAAAAGGAGCCATACTAATGCTTCCTATGTCCTCACATGCCTTAATGTCCTTGTACAAACATTCATTAGTACGTGGTGTACACAAGAAAACTTGATTTACACAAGAATACTTTATTTATACAAACAAGACGCATGAACTCGCTCAACTTTATGTTGATGTTTTCCAAAATTACATGTATTTCAGGTGACAGGATGGATCTTGGGCGCAAGTGTCATAACTAGAAGTAAACTCCAAGTTTAGATGTCATCCACTTTTGTTGATTTGTAACCTGGACGGAGGTTGTGTTTTTAAAACGTGAATAACAAGTGTTTGTAATACTCAAATTTTATGAATGGATGAACATCGTTTTGATCATGTAGTTGTTTATTACGATTGAATGCAATGATATTAAACTAGTCACATATCATACGCTTCCGCAAAAGACAGGGTGTGACAGAAACCCACATATGTGGCTAGGATTCAGCCACATCACATCTCCCTCATTGATAAGCGAGGGGTATATACGTCATTTTGCATGATGGTAGAAAATGTAACAGTTAGTCAACACTCTCTCTCTTCCTTTTTAACATAAAGTGACATGCATCTCTCTTCAATTGAAATATCTCATATTCTCCTTCATCTCTCTTCTCTAGCACACTTTTTCCTCTCTCTCTCTCTCTCTCTCTTTATATCTTTATCTTCTAATTCATTTCCAGTTCTTGAAGATCTTCATCCAGATCTAAAAGTGATCTGAATCCAAAAGATGATCCAGTTCAAAAGATCATCATCCAGATGCTCCAGATCTAGAAGATCATCATCCAGATGTTCGATGTTTGAACATGATATTCCAAATCTAGAAGATCCTCCTCCAGATCCGGTTGAAGATGGTCGATGTTGAAGATGATGTGATGGCGGTTCGACGTTCAAGATGACCCAAAAGATGTTCGATGTTTACACATGATGTTCCAGATCTATAAGATCCTCCAGGTCCATAACTATGTTTGTTTTCAGTTTTTTTTGTTCAGATTTGCAATTTTTTTGCGTTTTGTAGTTCTTCATTTTTTGTATTTTGTAGATCTTCAACTTTTTTCTGGATATGTTGTTTTTTTTTGTTCAAGAAGATGAATGTTTTTAATTTCTTGATTTATCAATTTTTTGTGTAAAATTTGTTCAAGAAAAAATGCATGTTACATTTTTCCGTGTCACATAAATAATGTACGTTTACATAAAATAAAGTGCATTGTTACACTTTTTTAGATTATTGTAAAAATAAAGTGTGTTGTTACATTTTTTCCAGATTATTGTAAAAATAAAGTGACTGTTACAGAAACAAAGTGTGTTGTTACATTTTTTTTTGTTAGAAATGTAACAATCAAAGCAAAAATGCATGTTACATTTTTTGTGTTACAGAAATAATGTGTAACATGTTTTAATGTTTTGATTAATCTTCCATTTTTGTCTTTTTTTACAGATCAGTGGATGTCTGTTTATAAGGTGGGTCGACCAACCCATGTGCCCCCGATTTGCTATGATTATTCCCGGACTATTGAGAACTATTTACAGGGACAAGTTAAGGTTATAGCTCGTGAAGATGAAATTAGAAAGAAGAAAACCATTACTTGATTTATGATTTTCGTTGTTGTAACTTCCACAATGTTTGTTTGTACTCGTGGATTGATTTCAAAGTTTTTATATTGAATGTGTAACTTTCCTTTGGCCCATTTTCCTTCATGTTTTACAAAGTACATTGGACCTGCAAATTATGTAACATAATGCAACATCATTCGTAGCATTTAAAACGTATCATAAAAACAATTTAAAAGTATAAGACAGAAACATAAAAAATGAAATTAAAACAATCTAAAAACCATCAGAGAGAGAGAAAACATAAAAAAATGAAAGAAAAGTATATTTGAATTTCTAGAAAATTGATGGGTGACATAACTTTACTGCACTTTCTTAATGTTCCAATATTACCCTTCATTACATTAAATATATTAAAAAAATTGAGACAAAAGTACACAAAAGCAACTGATGGGGCAAAAGTGAATCCTAGCCATCCATCAAGTATGATCAATGGTTGTTATTGGCTTTCCATTAATACTTAATTAGGGACGAGGGTTAGATCTAACGGGTACGGCCGAACCCCACTCATGGTCACAACTAGTACCTAGTAGTGCTTCGGAGTCCCAGTCGAGGGAAATCGACACAGTCGAGGGTAATCGACACAGTTGAGGGTAATCGACATGGTCAAGGGAAATTGACACAGTCGAGGTTAATCGACACAGTCGAGGAAAATCGACAAGGGTATGAGCCATACTAATGCTCTCTATGTCCTCACATGCCTAAAAGGAGCCATACTAATGCTCCCTATGTCCTCACATGCCTTAATGTCCTTGTACAAACATTCATTAGTACGTGGTGTACACAAGAAAACTTGATTTACACAAGAATACTTTATTTATACAAACAAGACGCATGAACTCGCTCAACTTTATGTTGATGTTTTCCAAAATTACATGTATTTCAGGTGACAGGATGGATCTTGGGCGTAAGTGTCATAACTAGAAGTAAACTCCAAGTTTAGATGTCATCCACTTTTGTTGATTTGTAACCTGGACGGAGGTTGTGTTTTTAGAACGTGAATAACAAGTGTTTGTAATACTAAAATTTTATGAATGGATGAACATCATTTTGATCATGTAGTTGTTTATTACGATTGAATGCAATGACATTAAACCAGTCACACATCATACGCTTCCGCAAAAGACAGGGTGTGACAGTTTGGTATCAGAACTTCGATTGTAGTGAACTAGGATTCCTTCTCGAGTCTAGATTACAATCACTAGAGTTCTCTCACGAAAACATTTTACAAAAGGGGTTTTCATTGCATTCACATAAGCGCCAAGATCCACGAGTCAAACACTTTTCAAAAAGAGACAAGGCAAGGACATTAGAAAGGAATACCCTCAAGATAAGGTGCCAATTAAGGCATAGTCTACACGAGATAGGCTTGCCAAAAATAAAATACACTCTTGGTGACAACTAGTACCAAGTAGTGTTTCTGTCGTAAATCGACAACTAGAAAATGACCCCCAAAAACGAGAGTTATACATGATATGATGCATCAAAATGCCTGTTTATGCTAAGTAACATATTTGTTTATCAATACATACATACGAATAAGTGTACGGAATGATTATTGACGTGAATAAGATATTTCGACTCCGACTCCTATTACTGTACGTAACTCGCACGATGAAGCTATCGACCTCGCGTTCATTGCAAAGCTCATTGCTAGAGTGATTACCAGACAAGATTCTGAGCCTGCTTCTGTAGGAAATGGTTGCTCTTCTCTCTCGATCGCGAAGGTGCCTGACTACGATAGTGACGACAAGGCAGAGGCGGCAACCTTGAACGAATTCTTAACCAGCGGGACGAGATCCCTGCAGCTTTTGTGAAGCAAGATTGACGACATACTCGACCAGTAAAGGAAGATGAAGTATTCGTCACGAAGGTGGCCCTCCAACTACTAGGAATGCTCTCTATTCCTATTCCATCAAATCATCGTGCCTATACGCGCGTAACGATAACGAATGTTAGCGCATGGACCACCGCAATGGTCCTTTCCATAACAAAGGAATAAGGACAGTAGTGTCCCCTCCTTGATTGATCATCTGCTTGGACGAGAGAAAATTTGGGGTAACTGTGCAAGACAATTTATTATTACGGGGGCCCACATAATAACGACTTGTAGTGCACAGAAATCCTGGTGGACTCTACGGGTCAAGCTAATGAAAACCACACAAAATTAATCTATAGGTGTCCTCACCTTCCTCTGGTAGAACAACACATAGATCAGTGCTCTAGCACTTTATAAAGTAGGAAACCTGTCTTGCCTACTTCGTGTCTGACACTTCTACCCGTGTACGAGACGTTTAAGAACCAATATTTAAGCAAGAGAAGAGGAATGACATTCAGAAAGATTCAGCGACGTTACACTCTCTATCACCTCTACACAAACAACCCCCTCTCTGGGAAAATATACACATCAATAAAGCTAATATAGCAGGAAATAACTGAGACCTAAATGACCGAGGCGATGTAACGTCAAGTTCATTTTATTACAAACAATAAGCCAAGTTGGCAAGCCTATGTGAAGGCTCAGTAACTGTTCCCTCGCTCATACATTGATTATATATACGTGTAAAATTGGGTGATTACATGATGGCTTATGGTGCTATATACCTCATAGACAATTGGAATGTTGTCTAACCTACTTCATGCCATTTTGACAGAAGAGAATGCCGCCCAGACGTGACACAAACACCAGTACGTTACCAAGGACAGAAGCCGAGCTGCAAGAACGCATCTCACAGGCAATTGCACGACATGAAGCCCTCCGCTCTAAGCACAGCGATGGCACTACCGGAAATAACCCTCCAACTAGCTGCACCTATAAACAGTTCCTGGACTGTAAGCCGTTGAACTTTGATGGCACAGGAGGTGTCGTTGCGTTTGTTCGTTGGGCAGAAAAGACTGACTCCGTTTTAAGAAAGAGTAACTGTTCGCCCCAACAGAGTGTTACCTATATCTCAGGGTTGTTTTTGGATGGCGCACTCTCCTGGTGGAACCTTCAGGTTCAGACCCTTGGTGCAGATGCTGCTTATGCACTGAGCTGGGACGAGCTCAAGGAAATGATGGAAAAGAAATACTGTTCTAGGGCTGAAATCCAGAAGCTCGAGGTGGACTTCTGGAACTTGAAAATGGACGGACCGAAGATCCCTGAATACGTCCAGCGATTTCACGACTTGTCTAGGGTCGTCCCCTACTTAGTCAAACCGGAATTCAAAAGGATTGAACGATTCATTTGGGGACTTGCACCTCAAATTAGGAGCTTGGTTACTACCTCAAGGCCTCCAACCATCGCAGAGGCTATCGATTTAAGCGTTACGCTTACTGAAGAAGCTCTACGCGCGGGAAAATTTTCGGAATTTGAGGATAACAAGAAAGAGACTCATGTGGAGTCATCAGGCAATAAGAAGAGGAAGTCTTCGAACCTAAAGGTGGGCACACAAGTCGGCTATGGAAGCTCTAAAAACAAAAGAAAGAAAGTGAAACCGCCGCATGGCAGGAAAACTATTGGAGCCACTAATAAGGCTGGTGGTTAAATTTACTCGGGGACTAAGCCAAGGTGCGAAGAATGCAATTTTCACCATGAAGGTCGATGTCTGAGACCTAAGTGCGGAAAGTCTGGAAAAGAAGGACACAGCAAGGACGCCTGTTGGGCGAAGGACCCAGATGGAAGAAATAAGAAAATACCAGGTTGCTATAGATGTGGCGAAGCAGGGCACTTTAGGAAAGATTGTCCTGGGAAGAAACAAGCAAGGAAGGGTTTTCACAATCGAAACTCGTAAAGCACGCCAGGATCCAGATGCGGTTACGGGTACGTTCCCTGTTAACCAACCTAATGCATCTACTTTTAATTAATACTGGCATTAACTTTAACCTTGCATGCTTAGAACTTAAGAAATTGCTTGGCCTAGTTTCGAGTAAAATAGACGTCCCGTATTCTTTAGAAATGGGCAAATAGAAGGCTAGTTTAAACAGTCGAAGCAATTAAGGATTGCATTTAGGGACTCAGTAGGTCGGAACCTTATGTTAGCATTGACTTGTGAAGTCATAATACGATAGTCAGCATGGATTGGATATCCGTGTATAAAGCCTGAGAACATCCCCGTGATGGAAGAAGTCCCAGAAGCCTTTTCTGAAGACTTGCCAAGGACGCCCCTCCGCAGCGTCAAGAGAGGTTTCAGATGAACCTCGTGCCGGGAGCGGCATCAGCGCCGAATGACGCTTTACCGACTAGCTTCGTCCATGAAGCATGAGCCTCCGATGTAACTGCAAAGGCTGCTAATCAGAGGAAAAATTAAAGACATGACACCCTTAGTTAAGGACGTGAGAAGAAAGTTGACAATTTCCATTTTGCATATGATCAAGAGAACTGGATATCCAGGATTGGTATCAATTGCCAAGGACCGATAACATAAACAGACAAATCGTCAGGTTATAGTTAGCACTCAAAGACCAACTTGAGGATAAGATGTGCTCAACTGGGAATATAAGAAGGAAATATCCCTAAAACGACCTTTAGGACTCGCTTCGAGCATTACGAGTTCCTTGTCGTACCATTTGGTTTAACACATGCATCGATAATATTTGTGGACCTCATGAATCGAACGTGTAAGCCATACCTGGATAAATCATGATTATACCTATTGACTACATTCTTATATGGCCAACGACCAAGGTAGGTCATGAGCAACAGCTGCAATTTACCTTGCAACTCTTAGAGAAAAGAACAGTTATGTGCCATGATGACGAAAAGTGGATTTCGAATTCGCGAGGTGAGAACTTTAAGATACGTGATGGATAAGGACGAAATTCATGCCAACCCCGTAACCAAGAGCTAAGGAGCTAGAGTTGCGATTATGTGACGCCTCTCGACAAAGTCTCGATTGTACGTCGATGCAACGAGACCACAACATTGCATACGAGGCACATTGATTAAGGAATCATGAGAAGAGACCTTGAGATAGATACAGTAATTGCGCACCGCAAACTGGACGTCATTACCTGAAGAACACGTTGCACGATCTTTACTGATCACAAGGGTTGCAGCACACCTATGATCGTAAGAACTCGAATATGAACTGAGCTGTTGAACGATGCAGACTGTATGAACACGATACGTGCTTGTGTGATAAACTTTGATAAAAAGTTGGAACACTCACTTGCCCTTAGTGGAGTCTTCCTACAACAGTATTTATCACACCGCCATTTAAACAGCTTCGTGTGAAGCTTTGGAAGGAACGTAATAAGTCGATTCCCATCACGTTAAATGGAGACCAGAAATAAACAATCTACTGGTCCGAGATGGTCTAGGAAAATCTAGAGGCTAGGTCGTTCAGATATGTGATCATATCGAGACAGCCCGCAGGATATAGAAAGATTACACCGATGAGCGGCAGAAATCGTAAGGATTTGAGACAAGAAGTATGACTAAAATGAGAGCCTCGCCTAGAGAAGGAGTAGTGTGATATGGAAAGCGAAAAGGTTGAATCCCCGGTGTAGGGATCAGAACCATTGCGCACAAGAAAAAACTTCCAGAAAAAGATCAGTAGTGATCGTGACACATTCTATGTATCTAGAGGAGTCTGACTCGAGGAACAGTCGTTGTTCCCATAATTAAAATTCACGTCAATGAAAAACGACAAAATTACTATAAAACCTGTTAAGGTTTCGGACCAAGAGTCCACAATACTATAAAACCTGTTAAGGTTTCGGACCAAGAGTCCACAAGACACAGAAAAGACATAATTGATTTACTTGAGTGCATTAGAATTCATATCATATGGAAACATAAAGACAATCATGAACCAAAGTGACCACACTTGAGTCACAACTCCCCTGCGACCGATGGCATCGCTTGAATTTCGGGACGAAATTCTTTTAACGGGGGAGACTGTGACAACTGTCACTTTTCCGTACATTCCGTACACTCAATGAACAGTAATTTGTGCTTTAATGACTATGCATGATCTGGTTTACCAGACGAATAAATTTTTGAATTCCATGCAAGTGAATTCATGCACGTTTAATACTACAAAATATTGCTTTATGCATTAACAAGAGCGTTGCGTCAGAAATACTAGTAAACTCACCGGTAAAACACAATATGTCAACAACTCTGCAGAAAGCAGTCAGACATTAGAACTGAGGCCTAGGTGTAGGTCCAACGTCAAGAATACAGTAAAACCCAAGAGTACATACTAGGGTTAACATATAGACGCTCTGAAAGCTAAAATACGCACTAAAAAGCACCCGAAACGCACTTTAAGTGCAGAATTTTATTAATTTCAGCTATAACTAGCTTTTAAACATATAAATATCATGCAGAAATTATGTCTTATCGTCTAGAATATTTCCCTAAGTGTTGGGAATTAAAAGGGTTACAAAAAGACACTTTGCGGAATAATTTAGCACTTTAACAGAACGGTATCCAACCGAACAACTGGACATTACCCGGGACACCAAATTTTTGCCAAACACATTATTTATTTATTTCTTGGCTAGTCATGATCCCCGAACACCCTAACACCCACTAAATATCAAATAAATAATATATGAAAGCATATTACTTGGAATTGAACTACCTTTACTATCTAGTTACAAAATTTACATTAAACCCCCCCCCCCCCCTAAACTGATTTTCGGTCCATAGGTGGACCCACAAATCATCCACCATGTGATCATATCTTGCTCAAGATTTTATACCAATTATTTATTGGATCTTTGCTTGCAAATCTAGACAAAATATGATGGAAAGATCTATAAAGTAATGTCTCAAGATCACAACCATCATTCACAAGATTTACTCTCTCACCTCACTCTCTCTCTCTCTCCCTCTCACTTTCGGCTCCCCCAAACCGAACCCACCACCACCATTTTACATCTTCATCCTCTTCAATAACAAGCTCCATTCAAGCTTCAAAGTTGATCCATGGAGGTTGCATCTTGAAGGGCTTTCAAAAGAGCTTTGTTTCTTACTTATTCTTCATTTTTTCTCATCATCTTCATCACTAGATCTTACCCTAGCCTTGTGCTAGTAGTAAGTTACTTGTTCATCTTGTTTTTGGTGATCAAAAATTGTAGTTTGATGTTTATGTTTAAATCACAAGAACAAGAACACTAAGATGATGAATATGAAACTTTACATGAAACTTGAACATAAAAGGTTTGCATGAAAATGAAATCGGGTTGGATTAGGTTTGGTTAAATCATACATGATATTTGATCGTTGGTTTCTTGATAAACCCGTTGTTCGGATATTTGTTGATACGGTTTAGTAACGTTTAAACTATAAATAAACATGCTGAATTACATTTTCAGCCAACTTCAAATGGCTGTAAACTGATCATTATAACTCAAAAAACTGATTTTCTGATGTCTAAATCATGTATTTTCGAAAAACGGATCAAATGACACAGGAATCATAATTTTTCGAGGTCGTTTACTATTTTTAAAGAACTATTTTTGGACAGCAGCTCAAGCTGCGATTTTACTGCTGAAAAAGTGTGTTGTATTCGGAGTCATAACTTAAAAACTGAGTAGAATCAGCTCATGGAATTTTTACTGTAGATGGTCACTGTTGTCTCCGTAATTCTCCCACTGGAATTTCGTCAATCGGACTTACGATTAATTTTTAGTGAATTATTCTGTAGACTGCAGTCAGAAAGTGACAAATCTAATTGCAGTCCGGTAAATGAATTTCTATAAAATATTGGTAATGAACTGGACACCGAAATTTTTACAAAATAAAATTTGGATCGTATATGACATTCTGTAAAAATTTGGGAATTTTTGGAGAAGGTTAACTATTTTATTAAAATGCTCGAAAACAGTCCAGTTTTGATGAATAAAGCTGAAATGACATAAGTAGTATATTGCATGTCTGATTTTCGGGTTGGTTATGTGTGAACAATCTACAGGATATATGTAAAAGAAAATGATATGCTACTTAGCATGGACACCTCCATTTACAAAGGAGACTATGGCGAAACTTTCTGAAAATCCTAACACTTATTAAATATTTTCTAGACAAATGTTTACTAGTGTGTTCTAAACTATGCTTTTCGAATATAAACCTCGCCATAATTGTTGTAACAAAAATATACATACAACATACTAGATACATAACTCGGGTGCAAAGTGCAAAATACAAGATACTTATATTTATTTTTGAGAAAATAATATAAGTAAGATACCTAGTTAAAAATATAAAATATTTTTAACACAAGAACACATATACAAAAGATAGTAACTTGTACTTGCGCTATACAAGTCTAGTGACAAACGTTAAGAAAACACGTATAGGTCACGACGTTAATTAAGCAAATCCGGTGAAGTTTACGATGCAAGGAACGCAAAGTTGTGAGTTCATGCTCCCCCTTTTCTCTTAACTGTTTTTGGTTTTATAACTCTCGCGGGTGAAATACATGTTACAAATGCTTAAATGGTACGAAATGCCTATGAAACGCCTATGAAAGGCCTATGAAATACTAGATCATGTGAGCATAGACTAAATACAGAAATGCCATTAATACTTAATTAGGGACGAGGGTTAGATCTAACGGGTACGGCCGAACCCCACTCATGGTCACAACTAGTACCTAGTAGTGCTTCGGAGTCCCAGTCGAGGGAAATCGACACAGTCGAGGGTAATCGACACAGTTGAGGGTAACCGAAACGGTCAAGGGAAATTGACACAGTCGAGGTTAATCGACACAGTCGAGAAAAATCGACAAGGGTATGAGCCATACTAATGCTCTCTATGTCCTCACATGCCTAAAAGGAGCCATACTAATGCTCCCTATGTCCTCACATTTCTTAATGTCCTTGTACAAACATTCATTAGTACGTGGTGTACACAAGAAAACTTGATTTACACAAGAATACTTTATTTATACAAACAAGACGCATGAACTCGCTCAACTTTATGTTGATGTTTTCCAAAATTACATGTATTTCAGGTGACAGGATGGATCTTGGGCGCCAGTGTCATAACTAGAAGTAAACTCTAAGTTTAGATGTCATCCACTTTTGTTGATTTGTAACCTGGACGGAGGTTGTGTTTTTAAAACGTGAATAACAAGTGTTTGTAATACTCAAATTTTATGAATGGATGAACATCGTTTTGATCATGTAGTTGTTTATTACGATTGAATGCAATGATATTAAACCAGTCACACATCATACGCTTCCGCAAAAGACAGGGTGTGACAGAAACCCACATATGTGGCTAGGATTCAGCCACATCACATCTCCCTCATTGATAAGCGAGGGGTATATACGTCATTTTGCATGATGGTAGAAAATGTAACATTTAGTCAACACTCTCTCTCTTCCTTTTTAACATAAAGTGACATGCATCTCTCTTCAATTGAAAGATCTCATATTCTCCTTCATCTCTCTTCTCTAGCACACTTTTTCCTCTCTCTCTCTCTCTCTCTCTCTTTATATCTTTATCTTCTAATTCATTTCCAGTTCTTGAAGATCTTCATCCAGATCTAAAAGTGATCTGAATCCAAAAGATGATCCAGTTCAAAAGATCATCATCCAGATGCTCCAGATCTAGAAGATCATCATCCAGATGTTCGATGTTTGAACATGATATTCCAAATCTAGAAGATCCTCCTACAGATCCGGTTGAAGATGGTCGATGTTGAAGAAGATGTGATGGCGGTTCGACGTTGAAGATGACCCAAAAGATGTTCGATGTTTACACATGATGTTCCAGATCTATAAGATCCTCCAGGTCCATAACTATGTTTGTTTTCAGTTTTTTTTGTTCAGATTTGCAATTTTTTTGCGTTTTGTAGTTCTTCATTTTTTGTATTTTGTAGATCTTCAACTTTTTTCTGGATATGTTGTTTTTTTTTTTGTTCAAGAAGATGAATGTTTTTAATTTATTGATTTATCAATTTTTTGTGTAAAATTTGTTCAAGAAAAAATGCATGTTACATTTTTCCGTGTCACATAAATAATGTACGTTTACATAAAATAAAGTGCATTGTTACACTTTTTTAGATTATTGCAAAAATAAAGTGTGTTGTTATCTGGATATGTTGTTTTTTTTTTGTTCAAGAAGATGAATGTTTTTAATTTCTTGATTTATCAATTTTTTGTGTAAAATTTGTTCAAGAAAAAATGCATGTTACATTTTTCCGTGTCACATAAATAATGTACGTTTACATAAAATAAAATGCATTGTTACACTTTTTTAGATTATTGTAAACATAAAGTGTGTTGTTACATGCAACTTTTTTCTGGATATGTTGTTGTTTTTTTTTTTTTTGTTCAAGAAGATGAATGTTTTTAATTTCTTGATTTATCAATTTTTTGTGTAAAATTTGTTCAAGAAAAAATGCATGTTACATTTTTCCGTGTCACATAAATAATGTACGTTTACATAAAATAAAGTGCATTGTTACACTTTTTTAGATTATTGTAAAAATAAACTGTGTTGTTACATTTTTTTCCAGATTATTGTAAAAATAAAGTGACTGTTACAGACACAAAGTTTGTTGTTACATTTGTTTTGTTAGAAATGTAACAATCAAAGCAAAAATGCATGTTACATTTTTTGTGTTACAGAAATAATGTGTAACATGTTTTAATGTTTTGATTAATCTTCCATTTTTGTCTTTTTTTACAGTTCAGTGGATGTCCGTTTATAAGGTGGGTCGACCAACCCATGTGCCCCCGATTTGCTATGATTATTCCCGGACTATTGAGAACTATTAACAGGCTACAAGTTAAGGTTATAGCTCGTGAAGATGAAATTAGAAAGAAGAAAGCCATTACTTGATTTATGATTTTCGTTGTTGTAACTTCCACAATGTTTGTTTGTACTCGTGGATTGATTTCAAAGTTTTTATATTTAATGTGTAACTTTCCTTTGGCCCATTTTCCTTCATGTTTTACAAAGTACATTGGACCTGCAAATTATGTAACACAATGCAACATCATTCGTAGCATTTAAAACGTATCATAAAAACAATTTAAAAGTATAAGACAGAAACATAAAAAATGAAATTAAAACATTCTAAAAACCATCAGAGAAAGAGAAAACATAAAAAAATGAAAGAAAAGTATATTTGAATTTTTAGAAAATTGATGGGAGACATAACTTTACTGCACTTTCTTAATGTTCCAATATAACCCTTCATTACATGAAATATATTAAAAAAATTGAGACAAAAGTACACAAAAGCAACTGATGGGGCAAAAGTGAATCCTAGCCATCCATCAAGTATGATCAATGGTTGTTATTGGGTTTCCAGGGTTTATTCAACTTAAGTGGGTTTTCAATTTATCCTTGCCCTATATATATATATATACACACACACACACACCTATATATCTTATTTTCATTCAATTTTATGGCGAAACGATGGACAGAAGAAGAAGATATTGCTTTGGCAACGAGTTAGGTGCATGTTGTGGAGTTAGGGCACCCTCCAAATAATGCTACTATTTGGAACACGATCTTGAAACACTTTCGTCATCAAGTGGGTGCAAATTATTATACTTTGGATCACAATCCTGGAAGGTTTAGGGCGATGCGAGCAAGTTGTGGGTTTTTTTAGAGGCTCTATATCAATGCCCTCAACCGCGAAGGGGGCATGACTGAAGATCAAGTGATTAGGGCGGCACGTGGCGTGTACGAAACACAATAAAACAAGCTTCCGTCATCTAGCGACTTGAAGAATTTTGCATGCGCATTTAGGCCGTGTATTCTAGTTTTTATGTATTGTTTTTAATTTAGTCCCTTGTAATCTTTTTATTTATAGTATAAATGAATTTTTTTATTTTTTATATATAGTTTTAAACATTTTGTTTACTTTATAAATAAATTATAAATAAAAAATAGAAAAAATATTATTAGGTAATTAATAACTAATCATTGAAGAGATGTGTAAACCACTACACCATTTCACCAGGTGAAATGAGTTATGTGATGTGGAAGCCATGTGACGAAAAAAACATGTGGTTGCCAAACCACAAACTCAATTTTTCTATCACATGCAATCATTATTTGACACCTTACTTTTCACATTTCATTTTTTCTGAAAGGTAAATATCATTAAAACACGACCAACCTTAAACTGAGGGGTCTGGCAACAACGGCACTACATAATCACACTTGTAACACCCATCATATTTCATCACTATTTTTTTTCTTTTTTAAATAATATATAAAAAACCAACATTATTAAAATTATTAAAATACGTAAACATAAATATAAAAACGAAATAAATAAAAGAAAGTAAAAATAAAATTTTAAGAAAAAATGTTAGAAACATATAAACGTTATAAATTTCTAAAAGATAAAAAAAATAGTAAAAATAATTATAGAGATAATTGGGATATTAGATTTAAATAACCCAAACTTTCACTATTTGGCGGATAACACTCCCAACTTATGAAGTATACCATGCCACTCATAACTTTCTATTATTTTCATTTGGCACTCCCAAACGAACTGAACCGTAATACAGTTAGTTTTTTTGCTAATGTGTCATCTAATGTGGCATTTGGCATGGTTTTTTTTGCAGACGTGACATATGATGTGACCCTTGTTTAGTGACGTAACATCTGACGTCAAGTAACTGAGGGCAAGTTATGCTGATTTAAAAGACTGGAGGCATTAATTTTTTAAACTTGAAGAACTACTGTGTAAATCTATCTTCTTCTTCAAGATCTCACACCTGAAATCGATCTCATCACTTCTTCAATTCTTCTTCTACAATTTTAGAAATTATTTCTTTTATAAAATAAACAGTCACAATTAACCATTCTCCAAACCCAAACCATCTTGCACGTTCGCGATGGTTGTCACGATAAAAAGCATCTCGGTCGTGATGAATCAATATCACCGGTAGAGGTGTACAAATCGGTTTTTAACCGAACCCGTTTTTTCATCCAAATCAAAAACCGGTTTTTTTATAACCTGTATTTTAAACCCCCAAAACAGTAACTGGTTTAACCGGTTTAAGTCGGTTTTTAACCTGTTTGTGCCATAAAGCCTGTTTTAAACCGCTTTAAACCGGTTTTAAAGATCAAGCATACTAACCGGTCTACAAACCGCCGGTTCCGTTCGGTTCGGTTTGAAACCGGAAAAACCGGTTTAGGTTTTTTTTTTTCTAGTTTCGGTCCTAAAACCGGTTTTTTTTGTACACCTCTAGTCATGGGGGGCGCCCGGTGTAGCCTTAAAGTGGTGCGAGTTTAAATCTTAGGTGAATTTTAGAAGTAGATACTGGAGCTGGAGCTGGAGCTATGTGTTCGTCACTCAAAACATTTTTAATTCAGGTTAAATAACATATTATGTATCACAAATAATCATTCCAAACTTTATCGCTTTTGCTTTTGCTTTTGAATTCACTAGAAACCAAATAATTATAATCATGAGAACTGAAGCTTAACACAATGGGTTCATAAGGTACCCAGAATTGTTTAACCAAAAGTGAAGATGGTCTTTTGCAATTTAGTCAAAGATGAATGGTCATGTTTGTAATTTCCTCAAAAAGAAATTGAACATACACGACAGTCATACCTGTCCCCATAAAGCACAACATTTGCCTAAACAAGAGGCTATATAATACCTCAATAAATTTAAGGCAATAATACTAACACCTCTATAATCTTATTTTCACATCTTATTTTCACATCCTCTAAGGATGTACGGTATAAGGTTATACGGTTCGTATAGAATGATTTGCACAGAAAGAAATGCAGTGGATTTTTTTTTTTTGTTTTACATGTATACGGGCCGTATAACATTATACGACCCATACATATGTACACGAGCAATATAATGTTATACGGCCAAATGTGTTTACTTTTTTGAGTTTTGATCAGGTTTTTGAGTTTTAAGATCTGTATACGGGGCCGTCTTGTAACGTAGGAACTCTTAGTAGTAAATTTTTGGAAGTGATAGACGCACTTAAAAGACGTAGGGTACAGATAGCGTGCCTTCAGGAGACTAGGTGAAAGGGACATAGAGCAGAAGAGCGCAATGGGTATAAGTTGTTGTATTCCAGGTCTGATGGGGCCAAGAATGGAGTAGGATTTTTGGTGTCTATAAAATTGCATAAGAATGTAATTGAAGTGATTCGACACAACGATAGAATTATGGTGTTAAGGTTAGTATTAGGTGAGCAAGTAGTGATAGTGGTATGCGCCTATGCACCGCAAGTGGGACTAGGAAACCAAGAGAAAAGAGAGTTCTAGGATTGTCTAAATGTAGTAGTAAGGGCCATACCTAGGGAGGAGAAAATTTTTATAGGAGGAGATTTAATGGGCACATTGGTAAGGATAGTGATTGCTTTGAGTTGGTACATGCGGGTTTTGGTTTTGGCGATAGGAATGACCCTGGTAGAGAACTCCTAGACTTTGCGGCAGCTCATGCCTTAGGTATTATAAACTCATTCTTTAGGAAGAGTGAATCTCATTTGATTACTTTTAGTAGCGGAGGACGTAACACGCAAATTGACTATCTTTTGATAAGGCAGAAAGATCGACGGATGTGTGACGTGACCGTGTCGTCCCGATCAGTCAAAAACCCAATTAAACCTAGGTAGCTAGGGTAAGTCGGGTATCGAATCCACGAAGAGCATGTGGTCAGTATCGCATGACCTGTTCGACTAGTTAGACTATTTACAAAAATGTACAAATTGATTATGAAGCTTGCTAATTTTTATAAATTTATTTGATTGGAAAATGAATCGGATTGAACCGACAATTGGATGTTATTCTTAAAACAATGCGTGATTAACTAAAATTGTAAACTAAATTACTAAATGATTAAAACAAGAATTAGAGACAAGTTTCACACCCGGTTTCGGTAATTGTAAGTCCTAGGGTTCCTACAAGTTTTAATTCAACTCAATTGCATACGATTAGCGGATTTAGTGTACCGTGACTTAGGTGCCAATAACTATCAACGTCCCGAAGAACGGACAAGAATACACTTTGTAATCAACACAAGTAAATCCTAACCACGACAATGCATAACTACACATAACCATTTCGCAAAGTCATAACTTTTAACATCGTTCGACAATTTACGAATACGAAACAAATGTAAACTATTGTCAATGGTTTCAAAAATCAATACAAGTTGTCACAAAGTCGAATCAAAGAACAAATGCATAAACCCTAGAAATATACAACTACCTACACCGGGGTGAATCCGAAGAGACTAGCCGCGCATGTCGGTTGTGATCCTTGAAACCCTCACGTGATTTTGTTCGAACCTCGTGTCTGCCTATGTCGGTTGCCTCCTCCCTTCTTGCCGTCAAAAGATGATGATGTCTGATGAGTTCGAGAGCCAAAAGGGTGATGTTTGGCCCTCCTGTAACCGTTGTCTCCTCCTTCAATGCCCCCTTGACTAACTTGAAAAAGATATTATTATTCTTTTTTTTCGTAACCGTCCAATACTCTCCTGTATGCGAACCATCCCCGAATTCCTCAAAAGTTGCCGTCAAAACCATTCCCCATATGGATTTGTTTAGAATTTTGGACCAATGAGAGCCCATCAAATTCCATTTTCTTTCAGCCCAAAACATTAGTTCACTTCCTCACGTGACTTTTATAAATTCACTCATGAATTGCTCATCCATATACATGCATCCTGACATAATAAAAAAAATACAATTAAAAGATATCAATATTATCAAATGCATATGATGATCATAAATCAAATCAAGTGAACGTTTCTCGTGGGATAATTTTTTTTATTATATAATTTCACCATTTTAGCTCATATATTAAACAACCCACATTATATAAATACTAACTAAAATAGTATATTCTATACTAATATTCGTGCAATTATAATATAATTAGTGTTCAATAACGTGTACCTAAAAAAACACCAATCAATGTGGATGGACTGCAAGGTTATACCAAGGGAAACTGCAGCGGCTCAACACCATTTGCCGGTAGTAGATATAGCCTTAAAAGTAAGGTTAACTGAGGGGGAGAGGAAAACCAGACCTAGGATCCGTTGGGCAAACTTGAAGGGAGAAAAAAATATGATGTTTAGAGATAAAGTTAACTCGATGATATCGATGCAACTAGGTGACGACGCAAACCGGATGTAGGAGGATATGGCGAATACAATCACTACAGTGGTGAATAACACGCTAGGGGTCACAACAGGAAAGTCTCGTGGGCATAAGGAGTCCTGGTGGTGGAATGAAGACGTGCCTACCAAAATAAAAGATAAGCAACAGAGTTTTAGAGATCTTTTTATGTGCACAGATGAGGAGGAGCGGCTGAGGGTGAGGGAGATATACAAGAAGGCAAAAGGGGAAACGAAAAAGGAGGTGACCGAGGCAAAAAACACAGCCTATAAACAAATGTATGAACGTTTGGAAACGAAAGAGGGGGAGCATGATATGTTCAAGATTGCCAAAGCTAGGGAGCGAAGAAGACAAGATCTAGGAGTAGTAAAGTTTATCAAAGGAGAGGATGGACGTGTTTTAGTCAAGGCACATGACATTAAGTTGAGATGGCAAACCTACTTCCATAATCTTTTCAACGATGGTAGGGCATACCAACAAGATAGCAGCAATCCCAGGACTCAAAGGCGATAACAGAATAATTGCTACTGCAAGAGGATCACACATGAAAAGGTGAGGATGGCACTTAGGAAGATGGGAAGAGGCAAGGCACTGGGTTTGGACGACTACCGCTTGAGGTGTGGAAGTGTTTGGGGGAAGAAGGAGTCCAATGGTTAACACTTTTGTTCAATCGTATTTTCAAGACTAGAAAAATGCCAGATCAGTGGAGGGGTGGTGTTGTGGTGCCTTTATACAAGAATAAAGGAGACACTCAATGTTGTGGGAACTACAGAGGAATCAAACTGCTAAGTCACACTATGAAGCTATTGGAGAGGGTAATTGAAACTAGAATTAGAAGTGAAACTCAGGTTTCAGTAAACCAATTTGGATTAATGAAAGTGAGGTCAACTACATAAGCGATACATATTCTAAGGAGATTGATTGAAAAATATAGAGCGAAGAAGCAAGATTTACATATGGTGTTTATCGACCTTGAAAAGGCATATGACACTGTCCCACGGCAACTGATTTGGGAGAGTTTGGAGGGTCGAGGGTTACCAGGGAAGTATATAGACATAATTAAGGACACATATGATAGAACAGAAACTACTATCCGCGCGCCTGTACGGGATACGAACTTCTTTCCTGTGGAGGTAGGACTCCACCAAGGGTCTATGTTGAGCCCTTTTCCTTTTGCGGTTGTCTTGGATGAGTTGTCTAAGTTGATTCAGGAGACAGTTCCGTGGTGTATGCTTTTTGCAGACGATTTTGTGTTGATTGCAGAGACTAAACAGTGTCTGAATGCGAGGGTAGAGGAGTGGCGAGTAGCTCTAGAGGGCAAGGGCCTAAGAATTAGTCGATCTAAGACTGAGTATCTACACTGTGATTTCAGTGGTGTAACTAATGACGACGACACCTAAATCACCATTGAGGATCAATTGGTGCCGCAGACAACTAAATTTAAGTATTTGGGGTCGTTTGTACAGAGAGATGGTGACACAGATAGTGATGTTACCCATCGCATACAGGCTGGCTGGTGTAGATGGAGGGCAGCCAGTGGGGTATTGTGCGATAGGAGGTTCCCAACTAAACTAAAGGGGAAATTTCACAGGGTAGCAGTTAGGCACGCTATGTTATATGGAACAGACTGGTGAGCTATCAAGAAGACACAAGCACGCAAGATGGAGGTAGCAGAGATGAGGATGCTGAGGTGGATGTGTGGACACACGAGGTTAGATCGGATAAATGAGATTTTTAGGGAAAGATTAGGAGTGGCTAGTATATCAAATAAGATTAAGGAGGGGAGATTGAGATGTTTTGGGCATGTGAAGCGGAGACAAACGACGAAACCAGTTAGAGTAGTGGAAACTCTTACTGTGGAGGGGAGGAGAGGAAGAGGCAGACCCAAACTAACATGGGATGAGCAGATTAGGCATGATTTACTAGAGTTGCATTTTGTTGAGGACATGGTCCAAGATAGGACTTCGTGGAGGCGTAGGATCAAGGTTAAGGACTTCTAGAGGATATTGTAGTAAGGTCTTAGGGGTATTTTAGGGACGTAGGTTTTTCTTTTTCTTTAAGTGACTTTACCGGTGATTGCCTGATCGTGTTTATGCCCAAATGATGTTGTACGCTATTATATATGATTTACATTATATTGTGTCACTCTGATCACTTTCTTGGTACTGGTGACTTCTTTTTTCTATATTCTTTGACTTGGTGTGTTGGTATGTTGTTCGCTTTGGAGCTGAGGGTCTCTCTGGAAGCAGCCTCTCTATCCCTAGGGATAGAGGCAAGGTCTATCTACATCTCACCCTCCCCAGACCCTATAAGTAGCTTTGCTATTTGTGGGATTTACTGAGTATGGTTGTTTTGTTTTGGTTTTTTTTTTTTTTTTTGTAAAACCGAACAACCGTTTAATAAATTTTAGTAATTATTTAGATAACGTTTTCAGTATCTGGAGTTTGTTGGTTTGTTTGTAGCTAGGGATCAGAATGGTTGAATATGGTGATATTAGAACATTGTACACTGCATGTAAACACAAAACTTGTAGTAAAAGGCAATAATATACACAAACCCCTATAATCTTATTTTCTCTATTAAGTCATCTTTCCAAACTGCAACACACGAATATGTGGTTCCCAATGGGATAATGGATATGGTAACAACTACCAAAGGGATAATGGATATGGTAACAACTACCAAGGGAGAAACTTCTTCGAGCTAACTGCCGATATTCCATCCTTCTTTTACAATTGGCTAATGCAAGTATTGCATTTGCGTTAATGAGATGTTAAATGTTTTACTTCAAATTTTCTATAACAACCTTCCTAGAACCCTTAAACGTGACCCTAAACGTTCCTTATATACCCCGTATACAAGAAACGAGCCCGAAATACCTTTATATTTATAAAAACCAAGAAAAACAAAATATGGGAGCCGCTCGCCGGGCGCGACTCCCTTAGCTCTATGTGTCGCAGGCCGTGACTGGCCTTGCTTGCCCGACACTGCATAGAGCTACGTGTCCGGTGACTCGGCAAGGCTAGGTTTGCTGACTAGCCGAGCCTAAGACCTAGTCTACTCTCTCACGGGCCGCGAGAGAGTTAGAAGATTGCTTCGCAGGCCGCGAGCCGCCTTTGATCAGCCTATAAATAGAGGTCGACGAGCTCATTTGCAAATCGTTCAAAATTCGAATCCTCTCTCAACTTTCTGATAGCAATTATAATACACGGGTATTATACCCCTATAAAGCGAAGCTCTGCCTCGTTGTAAGTATTATAACCCTGCTGTTACCCTACACGATCGATCTAGGGATCCATAATGCATGTCAAGGCTCTGCCTGACTCAGTCGTTGGAGTTCTGTCTCATGTTACACCCGATTGATCTAGGAGTCCGTAATACATGTCAAGGCTCTGCCTAACTCAGTCATTGGAGTTCTGTCTCGAGTTGTACGGTTAATGTGATTTGGGTTATTTTACTAACACGTGTGCATTGTTTAATTTTAATAGATAATAACCAGGAGATACACCAGGAAGCTTTAGTATCACCTAAGTCAACAATGTGAGTACATTTCTCTTTTATAAACAAGTGAGTCAAATTGTTTTACCAAAACCTCAAATGTTTTCAAATACAATTACAGTGATTAAGTCTTTGTAATTCTACAATTGCTACCAGTATTATGGGGTTTGTATACAATACTTGATAACCTTCACAATTGGGCACAGGTATCCAATGTGTGATATAACCATAGTCACAGATCCGTCGAGTGATACGTACTGAACGAGTAATTGTGTAGATATACACATTGTAATTGCCCTTAATACTGTAATGTGTAACAACTGATGCTTTTCAAAATGGAATGTACTTGCCAGTATTTGTTGCTGATAAAATGTTTTTAAAACGCGTTTCAGGTAATAAAATGTGAAAGCCAATAGAAGCCAGCAGGAGAGCACTGAAGGCTTAGAAAAGTGGCTATAAAAGTTACCTAAATAAAAAAAGAGTTTTTGTTTTCAATAATTAGGGTTCATCCCTACAAATATATTGTCAAATGAACTTGAGTTTTATCCCAATGATTTGTTATAAAAAGTTTAGTGTTTAACTCTGATAAAAATATTTCCTAACTACGGTACTGATGTATTCCGCTGCTAAATTAATAAACACCGATAGCACCAGCTTCTAGTCTCGCGACACCCGCTCCCGGGCAGGGGTCGGGGGTTGCGACAGGAGGTGGTGTCAGAGCTACAGCCACTGGTTTAAGCCAAAGAAGTGTTCTGCTGACACTTAAATTCTGATTTGGGAATTAACTTATGTGATTACGTGTAAATATTGTTTTGTTTTATTTGACTATTTGTTAGTTTACAGTACGAGTGAGCAAGGGACTTCGGACGCCTATCGTCATATAGCTAGTTCACCAAAAGATGAAGGAACATCATCTCAACCCAATCCCTCAGGATACTCAGCTGATACTGAGGAAGAGGTATTTATTTTTAAGGCACAGTCTGAGAAACCCTTCACTTCTAAAAAGAGTGGTTGGTTTAATAGAGGAGCACATGAGAGAAGAAAGAGAATGAAGAAGTTACAACAACAGAGAGCGATAGTCAGAGCTAATAGGGAGGCAAACGCACAAACTCAGGAAACAGTCAATAGGCCACCGTGGGAAGAGGAACTAGATAGACAGTTGGTAGATTTCCTCATGCTAGCCACTACAGCAGTAGACGCTAACCTAAACCAAATAGCTAAACCGCTACTGTTATCTTTATTCCTAGACCAACAAATGCTAGAACCCGACCAGGAAGACCAGTTTCCAATTCCAGATGTAGATCCCTATGAAATTCCCAGAATTCCCCCACCAAACCCCATAGCTTAGTACACTGACCTTAACCCTTTAGACCCCTTTTGGAACAGTGACTGGTGGAAGCATAGTGTGATACACAATCCATACCCTTATGGACACCCTATCCCTCGAAACCATGATCTAGTACCAGCACCCATGCCACCTATGAGCCAAGAAAATTTGGAAGAACTTTGCTCATATGGTGACGAATTAGTGGAACAAGGAGATATAATTCGTCAAATAGGAGAGAAGCTTATGTGGAAACATGTCGAGCGCGATATACATGATTGGATACATACTACTTAGAAAATGCCTAGATATATGTGTAATTTTGTATTTTGCTAAAAAAATAATAGACTAGATAGACTAAAATAGATATGGATGCATAACTACTAGTATATTTTATTTTCAGCTGTAGTATGTAACCGATGCATATATATAGAAAGAGTAAAATTCGCAATGATCGACGTTTTTGATCAATTTGTTGTGTGAATGTGTATAAATATTTGTATTAAATTTTATTCTATGATAATTAATATCAGATGAAATGTTCACAATTCAGATGGACAACGAAGTGAATCAGGAAAATCAGAATAATGAGAATAACGGAAACCAAATAGATAACAGTGCCATCCAACATATAGTAGCCCAAGAAATTATAGATGATATGCCCTATATTATTAAGACTGTTAAAGAAGCATAAAATAACAAATTGGTAAATGGAAGTAAACGCCAACACACTGAGCCAAGTCACAGTGTGAACGATAATAATGGACCAATAATCCAAGCTCCAATTCCTAAAAGAAGAAGAACCGTGTCTTACGGTTGTTCTTATAAAGAATTCTTGGCCTGCAAACCAATAGAATTCTCAGGCAATGAAGGAGCCATTGCAGCCTTACGTTGGATAGAAAAGACAGAAGCAGTCCTAAAAATAAGTAAATGTGCAGATGAAGATAAAGATAAGATTATGTTTGCTTCTAATCTTTTAAAAAATGCAGCCTTAGAATGGTGGAATACTATTCTCCAGTCTAGGGGAAATGACAGAGTTTATAATATGGAATGGACCAACTTTAAGGAAATGGTTGAAAGAAAATTTTGTCCTCCTAATGAAAAGGAACAAATCGCCAATAAGTTCCTAAATCTTAGAATGACTGGAATAGACTGCAAAGATTACACTACCATATTCTTTGAATATGCTAGGATAGTACCAACCTTAGCCTCACCTGAACCAGTGTTAATCTTCCGTTACGTTTGGGGATTAATTAGTGAGATTAGACACGTAGTCAAGGCAGCTAGACCACAAACCATAGAAGAAGCAGTAGAACTAGCCAATACCCTGACTGATGAATTGGTACGCACCCAAGAGGAAAACCAGAGAAAGAACTTAGCTCAAAAGCTTACCCAAGAATTTCGTTTCGGTAATTCCTACCATGGAAAAGGAACAGGTTCTTCTGTACCCTACTGCAAGTTTTGTAAAAAGAAGCAATCAGGAAAATGTGTTGTATCCTGTAACTTTTGCAAGTACCCAGGACATAAGGAAGAAGATTGTAGGAGAAAGGTTAGTGCTAGAAAATGCTACAATTGTGGAGAGGCTGGTCATATGAAACCAAATTGTCCGAAACTAGCTCTAGCAGCAACTAACAAAGCTAAGACAACTGAAGGACCTAAGAAAAATGCCAGAGCGTTTGTTCTAACAGCTGAGGAAGCCAAGATGATTCTGGATGTGATTGCCGGTACGTTCTTAGTTAATAACATATATGCCAAAGTATTATTTGACTCTTGTGCAAACCAAAGTTTTATCAATACTTCTTTCTACAAACTTCTCAACCAACCCTTAACCAAACTTCAACAAGATTGTCTGGTAGAGACAGCAAACGGAGAATCTATTAAGATAAGTGAAATCTTGCAGGGAGCAAGAATAGAAATTTTGAATCATAACTTTTCAGCTAACCTTTATCCATTGAATCTAGCCGGATTCGATGTTGTATTAGGAATGGATTGGTTGGTAGCCAATCGTGCCAGTATTTTATGTGATCAAAAGTCAGTACAAGTAAGTACACCAACAGGTGACAAGATCACAATCAAAGGAGATAAGCCAACCAGATCGACAAAATTCATCTCTGTGATGAAAGCCACAAGTTATGAAAGGAAAGGAGGAATAGTATATATGATTTCTATAATCATCAATACTAAGGGAAAAGAATTAAAAGATATCCCCATGATATCTAAATTCTCAGACGTCTTTCCAGAAGAGTTACCCGGATTACCACCTGATAGAGAGGTTGAATTTAGAATTCACCTAATACCTGGAACGACACCGATTGCCAAAGCACCATATCAATTAGCACCAACAGAGATGCAGGAACTGAAGAAACAATTGGATGAACTTCTTGACAAAGGTTTTATACAACCAAGTTCATCATTGTGGGGAGCACCGATGTTGTTTGTTAAGAAGAAAGACGGATCGATACGTATGTGCATTGATTACCGAGAATTGAACAAGGTTACGATTAAGAATCAGTACCCACTACCGAGAATCGATGATCTGTTCAATCAACTTCAAGGAGCTCGATTCTTTTCTAAGATCGACTTACGCTCATGATATCATCAACTGAAAGTACATGAAGAGGACATTCCTAAAACTGCTTTCAGAACAAGGTACGGTCATTATGAATTTACGTCATGCCATTTGGTTTAACCAATGCCCCAGCTGCATTTATGGACATGATGAACACGATATGTAAACCATACCTGGATAAATTCATAATTGTTTTTATAGATGATATTCTAATTTACTCCAAGAGTAAAGAGTAACATGCAGCGCATCTGCATACACTTCTGACATTGTTGTGAAAAGAGAAGCTTTATGCTAAATTCTCAAAATGTGAATTTTGGTTAGAAGAAGTGCAATTCCTTGGACATCTGGTTAATCATGAAGGAATTCATGTGGATCCCACAAAGATCGAGGTGATTACTAAGTGGAAAGTCCCTGAGTCGCCAACAGAAGTACGAAGTTTTCTTGGACTGGCAGGATATTATAGACGGTTTATCCGAGATTTATCTAGAATAGCCATTCCATTAACCAAACTGACCTGTAAATCAGTTAAGTTTGAATGGGGACCAAAATAGGAAGAAGCTTTTAGGATTCTTAAGCAAAGGTTAACCAACGCACCCATACTCGCATTACCAGAAGGAACTGAAGACTTTATAGTCTATTGTGATGTGTCTAAGTTAGGATATGGATGTGTGTTGATGCAACGTTAGAAGGTTATGGCTTATGCCTTTAGGCAACTTAAGAAACATGAAGAGAATTATACAACCCATGATCTAGAGTTAGGAGCCATAGTTTTTGCCCTTAAGATTTGGAGACACTATTTATATGGAAATAAATTTGTTGTCTTCACCGATCATAAGAGTTTAAGGTATATTTTTGGGTAAAAAGAATAAAATATGAGACAGAGACGCTAGATGGAAGTTCTTAGTGATTATGATTGTGATATTCAGTACCATGCTGGGAAAGCTAATGTAGTAGCTGATGCTTTAAATCGAAAGTATCATGAAAAGCCGAAACGAGTACGTTCTCTCAGGTTAAATCTACAAGTAGATTTAAATGATCAAATTAGAAAGGTACAGGAAACAGCAATCAAGGACGATGCTGAAAGTTTAAAAGGAATGATTTAGGAATTAGAATAAAGAACAGATGGAATTTGGAATTTCCATAAAAAAAGGATCTGGATACCTAAACAAAGAAACCTACGCCACAAAATTCTAGAAGAAGCTCATAAATCTAGGTATACAATACATACCGGAAGTGATAAGATGTATTAAGATCTAAGAAAGAATTTCTGGTGGATAGGAATGAAAAAGCATGTAGCAAACTATGTTGCTAAATGTCTAACATGTTCACAAGTTAAAGCTGAGCATCAGAAACCCTCAGGATTATTGCAACAATTAGAGATGCCAATAAGAAAATGGGAATTGATAACAATGGACTTTATTACCAAATTACCTAAGACAAGAAAAGGAAATGATACAATCTGGGTGATTGTAGACAGATTGACTAAATCTGCTCATTTCTTACTAATGAAGGAAACTTTCAGTATGGAACAGTTAGCCAAGTTATATGTAAATGAAATAGTTTCATTACATGGAATTCCTTTATCTATTGTATCTGATAGAGATAGCCGTTTTACTTCTCATTTTTGGATAAGTTTCCAAAAATCAATGGGAACCAGGTTAAATCTAAGCACAGCTTATCATCCTCAAACGGACGGACAAAGCAAAAGGACAATTCAGACAAAGGAAGATATGCTTAGAGCCTGTGTAATTGATTTCGGAGGAAATTGGGATGATCATTTACCATTAATAGAATATTCCTACAATAACAGCTATCATACAAGCATTAATGTTGCACTGTTTGAAGCACTTTATGGACGAAAGTGCCGAACTCCAGTCTGTTGGGCTGAAATTGGAGAAAAGCAATTATCTGGACCAGAGATAGTACAAGAAATAACGGATAAGATAATTCAAGTCAAGGAAAGACTAAAAGCAGCACGAGATTGTCAAAAGAGTTATGCAGATAACAGACGAAAACCTTTGGAATTTCAAGTGGGAGATAAGGTATTGTTAAAGGTTTCTCCATGGAAAGGAGTAGTCAGATTCGTTAAAAGAGGAAAGCTAAGCCCCAGGTATGTTAGACCTTTGAGATTATTCAAAGAATAGGACCCGTAGCCTATCAGCTACAATTGCTAGAGGAAATGGCAGGAATACATGATGTGTTTCATGTATGTAATCTCAAGAAATGCTTAGCAGACGAATCATTAGTGATACCTCTAAAGGACATAGAGGTAAATGAGAAACTTAAGTTTATCGAGAAAGCCATTCAGATTGAAGATAGAAAGATCAAAAATCTCAAAAACAAGAGACTAGTTCTGGTAAAAGTGAAATGGGATTCCAAGAGAGAACCAGAATACACTTGGGAACTCGAGTCAGAGATGCAAAAGGAATACCCACACCTGTTATAGTAGACCTCGAGGACGAGATCTAAAACAAGGTGGGGAGGAAATAATAACCCTCCTAGAACCCTTAAACGTGACCCTAAACATTCCTTATATACGCCGTATACGAGAAACGAGCCCGAAATACCTTTATATTTATAAAAACCAAGAAAAACAAAATCTGAGAGCCGCTCGCGGGGCGCGATTCCCTTAGCTCTATGTGTCGCGGGCCGCGACTGGCCTTGCTTGCCCGACATTGCATAGAGCCACGTGTCCGGTGATTCGGCAAGGCTAGGTTCGCTGACTAGCCGAGCCTAAGACCTAGTCTACTCTCTCGCGGGCCGCGAGAGAGTTAGAAGATTGCTTCGCGGGCCGCGAGCCACCATTGATCAGCCTATAAATAGAGGTCGACGAGCTAATTTGCAAATCGTTCAAAATTTGAATTCTCTCTCAACTTTCTAATAGCAATTATAATACACGGGTATTATACCCCTATAAAGCGAAGCTCTGCCTCATTATAAGTATTATAACCATGCTGTTACCCTACACGATCGATCTAGGGCTTCGTAACGCATGTCAAGGCTCTGCCTGACTCGGTCGTTGGAGTTCTGTCTCATGTTACACCCAATTGATCTAGGACTCCGAAATGCATGTCAAGGCTCTGCCTGCCTCAGTCATTGGAGTTCTGTCTCGAGTTGTACGGTTAATGTGATATGGGTTATTTTACTAACACATGTGCATTGTTTAATTTTAATAGATAATAACCAGGAGATACACCAGGAAGCTTTAGTATCACTTAAGTCAACAATGTGAGTACATTTCTCTTTTATAAACACTTTTTGTGAGTCAAATTGTTTTACCAAAACCTCAAATGTTTCCAAATACAATTACAGTGATTAAGTCTTTGTAATTCTACAATTGCTGCCAGTATTATGGGGCTTGTATACAGTACTTGAAAACCTTCACAATTGGGCACGGGTATCCAATGTGTGATATGACCATAGTCACAGATCCGTCGAGTGACACGTACTGAGCGAGTAATTGTGTAGATATAAACATTGTAATCGCCCTTAATACTATAATGTGTAACAACTGATGCTTTACAAAATGGAATGTACTTTCCAGTATTTCTTGCTGATAAAATGTTTTTAAAACGCGTTTCAGGTAACAAAATGTGAAAGCCAATAGAAGCCAGCTGGAGAGCACTGAAGGCTTGGAAAAGTGGCTATAAAAGTTACCTAAATAAAAAAAAGAGTTTTTGCTTTCAATAATTAGGGTTCATCCCTACAAATGTATTGTCAAATGAACTTGGGTTTTATCCCAATGATTTGTTATGAAAAGTTTGGTGTTTGACTCTGATAAAAATATTTCCTAACTACGGTCCTGATGTATTCCGCTGCCAAATTAATAAACACCGATACCACTAGCTCTGAGTCTCGTGGCACCCGCTCCCGGGCAGGGGTCGGGGGTTGCGACATTTTCGACCTCAGTTTCCAACATAACACGCCTCATTTCATCTTTTTTATTCTTTTCTTTGATTTCAACAAATCTAGTTCTCCTTTTCCTTCAATTTTCAGAACATTCTCCCCAAACCATAACAAAGTCCTTTTCCTTCAATTTTCAGAACCTTCATTGTGAACTTGAGAACAGGAAGCTCAACAATGGTGGTAATAAGTCTGCTTATGACTTTGTTTATCTACCCATTGATTGCAAAAAAAAGTTATTAACTAACTCAAACAAAGTTCGTAGAGTTAAACACAAGGCTCAAGGACGTTTCTTACACTATCTTATCAAATAAAGTTACTTACAAAGAAAGTTGGATAATTGTATACGGGTCGTATAACATTATACGACCCGTATACAAAACATAAAACAGTGCTCGTATGTTCAGTATACGATCGAATAAAACATTCAAAAGGTTGTATACAACCCGTATAACTTTATACGGGACGCATATAACTTTGTTGAAACTGTTGTTGCAGCTCTATATTTTTATTGTGGATTTAACTTGCAACATGCATGGATGGTTTTCATGTGTCATATGTGTCATATAGCTACAAAACATAGTCTACAACAACATGTTCATTGACTGAATACAAATACATAGACAACAAACAAGATCCAACTGCAAAACAGGTAATACTTCTAAGTTCTTTCTTTTTCTTCAACTGTTCTTCTTTGTTCTTAACTTATCTTTAACTTATCTTCATACTCGTTCTTGCACTTCAACATTTCCGCATTTTATCTATCATGTTATCGACCAACTGCTCATCATTAAGAAGTAATGACTGCAGACTAATTAATGGAAGAATCTCGTTCCGTATTTTCTCCTTTTGCTAGTTCTCGAAGAATCTCGTTCGTATTTTCTCCTTTTATATTTCTGGAAGAATCTCATTCCGTATTTTCTCCTTTTCTAGTTCTCGAAGAATCTGATTCCGTATATAGATGTCAATGATAGATGTCAATCTAAGTTACACAAGGTAATTAAACCTTACAAACACCATCTAAAAAGTTATATAATATGCTTTAAGCATTCTGAACCCTAGCTACAAACAACCCAACAAACCCTAACTTTGACATGGAGAGTTGTTAGGAATTGTCTAAGAATAATTATCAGGAAAGTTGTTACAAACCTTACAAACACCATCTAAAAAGTTATACCGAATAGTTGATATGATGATTAGACACAAAAATTATAGTGAAAGGCAATAATATACACACACCCCTATAATCTACCTTCTTCAACACTCGCGGTACAACCGGGAATTGCAAACCGCAACCGTTTTTTTACTATGGGAACGGTGACTATGGGAAATACAAACCGCAATTGTTTGTGACTATGGGAATGGTGGTTATGGGAAACACGAGTTTTCTTTTTGAGCTTGATGGATGTCCATTATCTCAACGCTTCTCCTTACATTACTGATCTGTAATTGGAGAACCGTTGTGTATTTGCTTACTGATTGTTGAAAAGATTTGTTGAAATCGAAGAAAAGAGTAAAAAAAGATGAAATGAGGCGTGTTAACGCAAATGCAATACTTACAATTAACCAACATACAATGATTGTGGATTTAACTTGCAACATACATCAAAGCTTCATGCAACCGAGACCGCTTTGTTAATTTTAATGAAGCAACAAAGATTGAAGGTGCCAAACAGAAACTAAATGAATTATGCAACATATCCATATCCCCTTGGTAGTTGTTACCACATCAATTGATGTCCAATTAACGAACATGATTTGATGGTTCTGAACACTACATGGACTGCTAGATCGAATGGTCGTTATTGATGCAGACTCTTGATAATCATTGTGAACTTGAGAACATGAAGCTCAAACAAAGCACCAAACTACGACATCAACATCAATTGATGTGCAATTGACGAACACGAATGTCTGAAATGGGATTTATTTAAAAGTAAAAAGAAAACTGAAACCCGTTTTCCTTGATAGTAGAAGCCATTCGATTTGATGGTTCTGAACACTACATAGACTGCCAGATCGAATGGTCGTTATTGACGTAGACTCTTGATAATCATTGTGAACTTGAGAACAGGAAGCTAAAAAAAACCACCAAACTTGGACATCAACATCAATTGATGTCCAATTAACGAACATGAATGTGTGAAATGGGATTTATTTAAAAGTAAAAACAAAATTGAAACCCATTTTCCTTGATAGCAGAATCCGTTCGATTTGATGGTTCTGAAAACTATATAGACTTCCAGATCGAAAACCAAATGTGTGAATATTAACTCATAAAAAAATTCCTATCTATACGGGTCGTATACCATTATACCGTCCGTATAAAGATATCGTATACGTTGTATACAACCAAAGTTTGTTTTAACATGATGTATACGGGCCGTATAAGGATATATGGCCCGTATAGAATAAAATAAACTTACAAAGTCTGCGCCCACAGACTTTGTCAGTTTATTTTATTCTATACGGGTCGTATAACTTTATACGACCCGTATACACCATGTTAAAACAAGATTTTACCATGTGTTTGTAACACCCCGTGTTACGAAAGTCAAAGACAAAATCAAGATTGAAGTCAAAGGAAGAAAAGATTGCTAATTGCGATCTGTCACTCCTAGCTTAATTACTGATTTGACTTCTTTGACTTGTAATCGAATCTTTTATTTTAATCGCTTTAGTTGTATTGTGTGGAGTATCTGTGAATAATCGATGTTTATCACATGTTTTATCGCTTTATCGCTTCATCGCTTATCGCATCGCAATCGCATTCGCAACCCGAATTATGCATTCTGGATATTGTTTTACGTGTGTGTGCCTCTATGTGTTACTTGTGCATGTTTACCTTATGTTTGGTGGTGATTAATCGAAACGCAATTGCAACTCTATCGCAATCGCAATCTAATCGCAAACGCTAAACGTAATTTACTTAGGATGATTGTATGTTAGATATAGTATTGGTGTGGTTATTATTAATCTATCGCATCACTTAATCGAAACACACTTCAACGCATCGCAACGCGAAACGAAACGCCGGAACACAACTCGTCGGAGCCACTTGATCGAACGGACAATCGATCGAATGGCCATCCGATCGAGGCGCCATCCGACCGGTGACATCCTATCCGACCCTTGCCACTTTCCCTTTTTGGCAACCTATAAATACCCTTCCTGTCACATCATTTGATGTGACAGCTCCCTCATTCGACCACCCGCACTCAAGTCCTTCTTTCTCTCGATTTCTCGCGATTCTTGTAAGTTTTCAACCTAAATCTTATACTTCTATGATCTACACACACTTTTTCATCTTTTTCACCTTTGAATCTTAACTTTTAACCGTGAAATCAGTAGATTTGGGGTGTTCTAGGGTGATGTCATCATGGAGTTCTTATGAACATCAAGTTTTGGCCTCTTTCCACCAAGAATAATTTGGATCTGAAAGATTTCCACATGAATACATAATGATTTTGCATAGATCTAAACATTTTTCAAGGTTAAAAGGATTGAAAGAAGCTTTTCCAATTTTCTTTCAATTCTTTTACACTCAATGCACTCAAAACTGATAGAATCGGAGCTCGTTCTGATCTTCTACTCATTCTTAGTGAAGTGTTGGTTCAAGATCCGATTTCTATCTAAGAGACAACTCATTCCGGGTTAAACATGAACAACTGTCATGAACAGTTAACTGATCGGACTAGGGTGATTCCTGTTCGATCGGATCATTGGTGCCTTGATAAGGTTCTGTTGTTTAATGTATTATCATATCGTCTCGAGCAAACCGCAAAACTTTCAAAACTTAACAAATTTTCAAGTTGCAAAACGGTCAGATCGCGGGACGGATTGCCGTCGGATCGAATTGCCGTCTGATCGGATTGCCATCCGATCGAACTGCAATCCGATCGGATTGCACTTGAGGTTCAACACTTAAAACAATTTTAACATGTTCAATGCATAAGTCAATTCTAACGGATTGCCACCCGATCGGTAGACCATCCGATTGGATGATAATCCTGCTGTGAACTTGTTCTCCAAGAAATACCTCGCCGGACGGATCACCAACCGATCAAACTACCATTCAATCGAACGACCTGAAGGGTAGAGATACTTCTCTGTTTTCAAAATTCTACAATGAAAACTTCAAAGCCATCATACACAAACACATCCTTACCAAACGAATTTCAATCCGACCGAATGGCCATCCGATCGGATGAGCATCCGAACAGATTGACATCTGATCGGATTTCCGTTAACACTTGGTCACATTTCATCATTTTACGTGCCGCTCTTCGCTTATGCTATCATTAACTGTTCATGCTAATCTCTCAGCGCTCCCTTCAATCCAAGAGAGTGTTTACTTGTTAAGCACGATATGTGAGTTTACTCGATCCCTTTTTGCTTTACGCACTTTTGGGTGATACATACGTTACTTATTCAAATCATTTCGACACACAACGCAACCACTATTTATACGCTGACCGTTATTGTATGTTACGTGTTATTCGATGAATGCTTGTATGTTATGTTAACACAGTGATTGTTTCCTGACACCTTAGCAACGATAGTACTATAGTTTGGACTCAGCACCTGTCGTGGACAGGGGTTGTTAAGGGCTTTACTTCACGTGTCCCAGTGGGGATATGTGTTACTCATTCTACACTCGCAGTCATGTCTGTGCATTGTCGATAACCTACTAGCTTTCACTTTGCTACATGTTACATGCTGGTTATGCGTAAACGATTTCGAACTCTATTATACTATCAAACTCGTATGCTCACCTTTACACTATGTGTATTGACCTTTATTTTAACGTATGTGGCAGGAGCTTAAGATGCTAGGGATTGCTGTGCTTTGGTGAATCAAGCTATGGGTCTAGTTATGTCACGCTTAAATCTGAGTCGTCGGAACAGTATTTGTTGTTTAGACAATTATTTGTAATAACTGTTTTTATTTGGATATGTTGTGGTATGGGACATGACGTTTAATTATCTGGTAATGAATAGTTGTTATGGATACTCATGGACAATTTGTTTTGCTCAGTGCCATGCCCCGATGTTTCCGCCATCGGTTGGGGTGTGACAGATTGGTATCAGAACCATAACTATAGGGAATTAGGCAAGACTCGACCTAGTCCGGGCTAATTAATGTCTTAAAAACGACCTAGTCTATAGTCTAAGTACCAACAGACCAACTTGTAGATGCCCTGTAGGGGTTTTGTAAGAGCTTACCTGTTATTCTCACTCGCACTCGCTGAACACTACACTATCACTGCACACTATTTTTCGAAAATGAACGAGTGGTTAGGTCAAGATTAGGTGTGAAAACCGCAAACTCTCGACCGGATCGCTTGTTCGATCCACATTTTATCTATAAACAGGTAAATTTTTGTTGAATCAGGAGTGAAATCCGTACTTTAACGCAGATTTTTTCCTCTGCTTCATCAAGACAGGAATGAAGTCGTTAAGTTAGGGGTGAAACCCGAACCTCGACGACTTGCTCCGTTCTCTATTTTGGTTTTACAAAACTCTCACCAAAGACTCGACGGACTCCAACGACTTGAAGTCACACTGTAACTGGAAGGATGTGTGCCGATCGCCCAGATTGAGGCGAGAGCACAGTCCAGAAGGCCAAAGTGTGCACTAAAAGCCCTTATGAATAGTCGAATCACTTTGGGTAGTCAACGTCTATCAAGCTGAGACAATCTATTTTCGATTTTATATGTTACGATTCTGGATTTCGCCGCCTCTGACTCTGATATTTGTCGCTTTTATGTGAACTTTACATGTTTTATGTGGTTTTACCTGTTTAAGTGTTTCGAATTCTGGTGATTTATACGCTTTTCGCTGTTCGCTTTGATCAACACACACTACTCACACTGCACATCGATCTCAAATCGCTGCTACTTGTGGATGATCACATACTATGTTACTCGCTATCTCGCTATTCGCACTCGCAACTCTCGAACGTTGTACGCAGCTTTGAAGGATAGGTGAATACTATGTGTATTGACCTTTATTTTAACATATGTGGCAGGCGCTTAAGATGCTAGGGATTGTTGTGCTTTGGTGAATCAAGCTAGGGGTCTAGTTATGTCACGCTTAAATCTGAGTCGTCAGAACAATATTTGTTTTTGAGACAATTATTTGTAATAACTGTTTTTATTTGGATATGTTGTGGTATGGGACATGACGTTTAATTATCTGGTAATGAATAGTTGTTATGGATACTCATGGACAATCTATTTCACTCAGTGCCATGCCCCGATGTTTCCGCCATCAGTTGGGGTGTGACGGTGTTAATATTAACACCCTTTAGAAAACTTTGACATCACCGACGTAGCATGTGACGTACGACGGTACCACGGAAACGGGTACGGGACTGGGGTATAGGGACGATACGGGTACGGTAAACGACAAAACAAAAAAATCGAAGACACGGGTACGGCGAAGGTATGGCAAAAGAATTATATTTTTTATGTATAAATTTATAAACTTAAGGACCAAATGTAAACTAGTAAAAATAATGAGGGTTAAATGTTAACATGTACAAATTAATTTTACACTTTTTATGTAAATTTTAAAAGTTTTAGGAATAAATGAAAACTAATGAAAGATAGAGGGGCTAAATATCAAAATACATAAAGTTATATAACCCTAAAGCCTAAAACATGCTGAAACCCAGCCGCTATCTTCATCGTCTTCTTCTATTATCTTCTTCTCCATGGTTTCCGGCAGAAAGCATCACTAGAGTCGGATTTTTCGCCGGATAAATAGGAAATGTCTCCGAAACGTCATACCGCTGTCCCTACTTTCCCGGAAATGTTTGGGAACGTCCCCATGGCGTTTCCGTCCCCAAAACATCCTCGGGACGGGTACTCGATGATACTTACTCTCGTCGGGCCTCTTTTCAAATATTATAGCCATTGAACAGCTCTTTAAATTATTTTTTTTACCTTTTCCTTTATAAATACTAACCATTTATTCCATTTTTTCATACCCAATCTCTCTTACTTTTTTATATATCTCTTCATTTTTATAAATATTAGACATGGATCCATACAATCAAAACAACGCGAACCCAAACCCGATGCTTTCACTCAAATGAACCAAATGCAGTCGATGCAACAAATGTTAATGCGAAACCCGTTTAACTCGCAATTTCAATCGCAACCACAATCATCATCGCCACCGAAAGGATCGTCTCAGCCCGTAGAATATGAGGTTGAACAATTTGTGCCCAAACGCAACCCCAAACCTCCAAACGAAAAAAGGGAAGCAAACGGTGCGTGTAGCCGTTGAACAAACTTCGAAACCGAAGCCGCAACCTTGGTCAAAAATCAAGGAGGAGGCATTAGCTAAGGCGTGGATTAGTACGTTAAAATGCCTAATTGTTGGTAAGTAAAAATATATATTGTTTTTTTTAAAGTTTTTAATATTATGATGTAAAAAATTAATATATAAATTTTATAACATTTTTAAAATATAGGCAACAACCAAACCGAAGAAAAGACCAATGCTCATATCCTGACATGTGGTTAAAAATATATAATTATGTATTTAAAATTATCTAAAACTTTATTCAAAGGATTATTAACTCCTCTTTTTTTTTATATTATTAATATTTAATTTGTTTATTATTGTGTTGATAGGTCAGGCAATTGTTCCAAACCAGATAATGTGAGGGTCTAGCATCTTTTCTCCGACAAAAATGTTACCGACTTTATTGAATCTGAACTTGTTGTGATTATCTTATTTAGCTCCTATATATATATATATATATATATATATATATATTCTATAAGTTGTCATCCACATCTAGTTGATAGTCAGAACACCTGTAATGCATTTGGTGGAATGATCGAGTCACATCATTAGTTGTAGACCATTTAAAGAGAGTCATCCTTTCATATTCCTAAGGATGTTCATCATTTACCAAAGATCTTTATCTCACTCTATTCCAACTAAGAATCCTTGAATTCAAGAATGTCCCCATTGTAGTTGTATATATGATATCATCTACATACAAACAAACATAATGATGTCATTTGCATTTGTTTACTTAAAATAGAGTTTTGGTGCATTTTTCATACGATTTAACCATGAATATGAAAATACTCATTGATTCTTCAGTACCTTTCCCTGGTAACTTGGTTAAGACCATACAAGCCATTCTTAAGCCTATACAGTTTTGTTTCTTCACCAAAACCTTAAACCCTTCTGGTCTTTAGTGTGAGTTTTGTATCAAGTTCATATACCAACTAAAAGCATAACGTAAATCATGCTAATGATTTACGAAATCATCTCTAAGATTATGTGCATTGATAGTATTCAATTTGTATTACTCGGTTTCCTTGTATAGGTTGATTGTAACTCAATATATTGTAAACGTATTGTGAATTATAATTTGAGCGATTGTGTTTTACATGGTATCAGCCTAACTAGCGGTCCTACTCCCTCTCCTCCTTTCCAAATTGGCCCTCCCTCTTTCTCATGTTTCTTCTCCTTCCCTGCTAAACCCTACCTGCAGCTACATCTTTGCTGCCGTTAACCATTATTCCCAACAACCATTTTTATTCTTAGCTGTCACCCATCCCTTTGTCACTACCGATCGCTCCCTATATTAAATCCACCGGCTTTATTTCCTTTTGACCACCGACCCATCTTAATTTTATACTTCAGCCGACATGTACACAGCCCCGCAAATCTTCGGCGACCTCACCATCTTCTGCCGAAACCCACCGATCCCGAAACCCTACTCCGCTACTACTCTGCCTTCTACCGTAACTCGTGCCACCGATCCCAGGGCCACATCGACACCCACTACCACCGCAACCCCTCTCCATTCCCTTCTTCACTTCATACCTCTCAAACTAAACTTCATAAACTACCTAGCATGGTCCCAGCAAGTCTCTCTCGTTCTTACTCTTCAAAACTTGATTGGACATGTTGATGGCACCACTCCCATACCACCCGAAACCATAATTGTATTTAAGTATGTGCGTATCTAACGTAGGAAATACAACTCGGGTTGTGTCCATGTATGGATTTCAAGTATGACTACCATGTACTATGAATATATGAATGTGAGTATGATTGATGACAAACACGTATCATATTTGCATGTAATATCGAGCGTATAAGTTGTAATTTACATGAGGTTAATCACACATAAGTCTAGTATATAGTTTTGAGTGTATAAATCAAAGGGTAAACAATGATATGTGTAAGATTGTTATGAAAAACAGAAAGAATCAATTGTATAAGTTGGAATATGTATAACAATATGCATGTATATAGTTATTTAAGCAAATCGTTGAGTTTATCAAACCGAATAGATCGGGTCTGTCGGGAATGGAGAATCAAGCTTGTGAATGTCGAGAGGATATTGAGAAAAGTATTAATTTGCGACGAAAGATGTGGTTTGTAAAATGAAAATGCTACTTTTGTTTTAAAATTTGGATTCTTGTATGTGTAGATTGTCCGACCTCATGAATCTCCCATGCCCACGGGTTTAGAATTAGAATTGTGTATTAGCGGTTTTGAGAAAGGTCTTAAATAGTGAGCTTGCTTCATTAAAAGTACTTTATATGAAAATAAGAAAAGTTGTGTTTGAAAAATCCCGTGGAAAAACTTTGGTTTTGAAACGAATTTTAGCAAAATGAACTTATAGATAGTCGAACTTCGTTGGTATAAGCATGTAGGTTTAGGGTTACTATGTCTAGTGTATGTATTGGGTGTTGGTTTGATCGATGAGATGGTTGGGTAGGTTGATTGTATGGTAGTTTGATGGTGACGTGTCGGGTTTCGGCTAAGCGCTTATAGGTTCGGCTCTTGGTGCACACGGCACGATGTACGAGTGAGTTACCGGTTATGGGTATTGGGAGATTCCCTAGGTATGGTTCGTATCAGGTTTCTTGGGTTGTGAGTATAAGCGGGGGTTGTAAGAGTTTCATCCTTGTTCTAAGGCATTGATGGATCTACCGGTAGGATAGCTAGTTCTTAGTTAGGCCCTATTGTTGTGAACCAAAGTCTTGAGGGTGTATGGTCGGCTATTTGCGTTTTGTCGGTTAGGTTGACTATGGATTGATTATGTTTTACCAACTAGGTTAGGTTAACGAAGCAACATCTACAAGAATTATACGTATGTGAGAGAAAGTTTTCTTTGGCTTCCTATTGGGAAAAAGTGTCTTTAGGTTCATAGTGTAATGCGAGTGTGCTTTAGTGATTGGGTGAATGTGAAAATCATGGGCAAGAGATTCATTAGACCGGCCAGGTTGATAGGTAGCATTTCATAAGATTTTGAAAATCGGGCAATAAAATATTTAAGGTATAATTAGGAATTTCGTGCATGGGATTTACGTATAATAGATTTTAGGGTAAGAAATACGTTTGATAAAACAATGAGATTTGAGATTTTTGCATAAGTAGGAATTTTGACAAAATGATAAAAGGTTTAAGTATAAGAGTTGATCGTGTGGTTGGCATGATAAAGTTTCTTTGAAAAAAAGGAGAATTGAAACGATCACCGAGGTAAGGAAATCACCCATAGCCCGTTGGTGAGGTCGTTTTAAGAAGGGAAGGAGCGGAGCTAATCGTTAAGGTAAGGGAATCACTCATATCTTGATGATATGCCCCCATTTTGGGATTATGAGTAGTGTTCATCTTGCAGTGTCATTTTAAAATCGTATATATATAAATAGGTGCAAGACATACGAAAAGGATAAGTATAATATGTATATATAATCGATGTGAAAAAAAATTTGAATTTCGAAAAGGAGGAGTTTGATTTGTGTTGTGTATAAAATTGATTCTAGTATGACATTGTTTTGACTAAAGTTGGATTGTTCCAAGACGGAACTTTGACTAAACCAAAGTACTCGATAGTTCTTTTGAGTTTGGGGAGCATGCTTTGGCCTAATAGGTAGAATACTCTCGCCGAAATTTCGGTTAACGGTATTCACCCTTCCAGTTACTACATGTCCTAGTCAATCAGAAGTTCAAGACTTTGGCGGGATTGAAAATCGAGGAATGGGACTAGTTGACAAGATGCGGGTTTCACCCCTAACTTGACAACATCGTACACTAAGTGTGGTTAGTACTCGTCGGGTCAAGAAAGTTAATTCCAACAACGAGGGTCCACTAGAGTTTGAATGTGAAATTTTCCATCAAGGTAAGGATTTCACTCCTAACTTGATGGCGAAATTTCGTGCAAAAACGAATAAGCGGATTGAGAGTCGTTCACTAAATTGTGGGTTTCACGCCTATTTTGGTGAAGTCGTCTCGTTTGTACAATATGAGTGTCTTCATGTTTTAACATGGTCGTGCAAAGTTGCCTTAGGTAAGGCATATTTTTTGAAATAGGAAAATAAATATGAGCACATAAAAGACGTTTCAAGAATTTAGCACATAAATCAAGTATGGTCGCGTATGGTGCTTAACTATAGACTAGGTCAAAAGCAAGGCAGTTTTCCTAATTCCCTATAGTTATGGCTCTAATACCAATCTGTCAAACCCCAACCGATGGCGGAAATATCATAGTGAGACGAACGAGATTGCTTGAGACTTCATAACGCTAAATGTGACAAGCATTTAATAAACAAATTTCATTTCATTGCAAACATCAAGTACATTGTTTGAAATAGAATTACAACAAGTTTAAAATACAACAAGTATTTAAAGTTTAAAGTGCGTTTCTAGGCATCCTACTAGATTCCATGCGTCATCATCATCATCAAAATCCTACAATACGTTTTAAAGTATAGTTCAATATGAAAGTATTAGCGAGCATACACGTTTGAGTACTAGCATATATATAAAAGTTTGAACAATCAACATGACAAAAATAGTTAACTACATTAATGTAAACATGGCATGCAATTATACAAGTCAATCCTCTGATTACCACTAGCGTAATCTTATCGTAGCAACGATAAGACCGTTTTATGTTTAACTTAACATGGCCTCAAGAATACGGGCGGTGCGTTACTCCTATAGCGCTATACATGTTAAAGGGAGGCTCGTACGAAGTTAATGACAAGTAAATCACATAAGAATGTTCCAAGAATACAAATCAAGTATCACGTATTTAAGCATGTATGATTGGATTGTTTGTGTTGGCATAAAGTATGTGATTGTGTGTGTTTAATAGCATAAACGTATTGCACCCAAAAGTGTAAAAGAAAAAGGGGTTATATATACTCACGGTTTGCGAAGAAATTTCCCCTTAGTGAGTTTAACGAGTCTTGAATTGTTGGAACACTGAAGTTACCAATTTTGGTTCTTGAACTTTTTGCCCAAAGTTGAAAATCTTGGAGATTTGAGAGAGTTTGGAAGTAATGTGGAGGTGGTGTAAGTGTTTGGAAGGTGTTAGGGTTGGTATTTATAAGAGGGTTAAGTGGTTGGGGTTTAAATGAAGGTGGTTAGGAGTTAGGAGGGGTATTAAATGAGTTGGTTTGAGGTTAGAAGGTGGGTTTGAGGTTTTAAATGAGTTGGCTGGAAGTTACTACATTAAAGAAAGTGGTTGGGGAGATGAAAATTTTATTTTTAGTCCTAGCACTTGTATTGTTGGTTATATTATGCTATAAAGGTGTATGCAAGTATATTATAAGTATGATACGTGTATGAATGTGATTCTGAGAAAATATAATCTCAATGTATGTCTCGGTTTTAAATTAAAACGTGTATTTTGCGACTGATTACATATTATGCATGTATGATTAAACAAGGTTGATATAAAAATATGATTTCCATTATGATCAAAGTCTTGAGATTACAAGGATTGAAATGAAGTAAGAATATAAGTTTCTAAAAATTAAAATGTGAATACAACTTTCTAAATATGGAAAGTACATAAAATGCGAAGCGTTACAGAAGATGCATCTCGTCGTCAACTGTTTTTTTGTGGGTATTATAACAATTTATATAATCATCGTCAAAGTGGGTGGAGTGACGAAAACGTTTTCAAATAGGCGATGCGTAAATACGAAGATGAGCATACGCATGCTTTCTGTCGCAGCCCACGACCCCTACCCCGAGAGCGAGAGCCGCGGGACACAGCTGGTGGTATCGGTGTTTATTAATTTGGCAGCGGAAATGAGACATCAGGATCGTAGTTAGGAAATAATTTCAGAGTTTCAAAACACCAAACTTTTATAATAAATAAATGAGATAAAACCCATGTTTCATTCATAATACAATTGCGGGGATAAACCCTAATTATTGAAAACATAAACTCTTTTTTATTTAGGTAACTTTTATAGCCACTTCTTTAAGCCTTCAGTGCTCCCTAGCTGGCTTCTTATAGCTTCACATTAAGTTACGTGAAACGCGCTTTAAAAAGATTTTATCAGCAAGAAATACTGGAGAGTGTATCCCAGTTTAATCAAAACATGCTTTTATAACTTTACAGTATTTAAAGCGTTTACAATGTTTATATCTACCAATCTACTCATTCAGTACTTGTCACTCGACCGAATCTATGACTATGGTCATATCACACATTGGCTAACCCGTTGTCCAATGGTGACTCTTTTCAAGTAATGTATACAAAACCCCATAATACCGGCAGCAATTGTAGAATACAAAGACTCAATCACTGTTAAGTATAATTGAAAACATTTGAGGTTTTGATAAAACAGTAGAAAAAGAGAATGACTCACTTTGTTGACTTAGGAAATTCTACAGCTTCCTGTTGGTGTTCCTGGTTATTTTCTATTAAAAACAGCCAATGCACACGTGTTAATAAGATAACCCAAATCACATTAGCCATACAACACGAGACAGAACTCCAACGAACTTAGTCAGGCAGAGCCTCGACATGCGTTACGAAGCCCTAGATCAATCGGGTAAGGTAACGAATCAGTGATCGAGGGTTAAAATACTTACAACGAGGCAGAGCTTCGTGTTTTAGGGGTATAATATCGAGCAGCGTTTAGCTATTATAGGGGCTGAGAGAGAAAAGAAAATTGAACGAAGAAGACTGAAGCCGATGCCCTCAATTTATAGGCTGAAATAGGCGTCTCTCGCGCCCCGCAAGAGCCTCGTCTCTTTCCTTCACGGCCCGCAAGCCAGGCTTAGCTACGGCTAGGTCTGGTTAGTCACGAGTGTAGACTTGCCGTGTGTCGTGCCACGTGGCACGTTGTGTGTCCGCCGTGCAAGCCTCGGTCGCGCCCTGCGAACCACAGGGTTAACCCTGTCGCAGCCTGCGAGCGACCATAATTCTTTATTTTATTTGATTTTTATAAAAACTAAAGTTATATGGGTCTAGTTCTCGTATACGGGTGTATTTAGGGTGTTTTTCGAGGGTTGTTATATCCTCCCCACCTTGTTTTAAATCTCGTCCTCGAGATTCACTGGAACAGGTGTGGATATTTCCGTTGCATTTCTGACTCTAGTTCCCAAGTATATTCTGGTCCTCTCTTTGAATCCCATTTACTTTGACCAGAACTAATCTCTTGTGCTTGAGATTCTTGATCTTTCTATCTTCAATCTAAAGCGGTTTCTCTACAAACTTAAGCTTCTCATTTACCTCTATGTCCTGAAGAGGTACTACTAATGATTCGTCTACATAAATGAAATACATCATGTATTCCTGCCATTTCCTCTGGTAGTTGTAACTGATAAGCTACCGGTCCTATTCATTTGATAATCTTAAAAGGTCCAATATACCCTTGGCTTAGCTTTCCTCTTTTAACGAATCTGACCACTCCTTTCCATGGAGAAACTTTTAATAATACCTTATCTCCAACTTGAAATTCCAATGGTTTTCGTCTGTTATCTGCATAACTCTTTTGACGATCTTGTGCTGCTTTTTGTCTTTCCTTGACTTGAATGATTTTATCTGTTGTTTCTTGTACTATCTCTGGTCCAGGTAATTGCTTTTCTCCAATCTCTGCCCAACAGATTGGAGTTCAGTACTTTCTTCCATAAAGTGCTTCAAAAGGTGCTACATTGATGCTGGTATGATAACTGTTATTATAGGAAAATTCTATTAATGATAAATGATCATCCTAATTTCCTCCAAAGTCAATTACACAGGCTCTAAGCATATCTTCCATTGTCTGAATTGTCCTTTCGCTTTGTCCGTCCGTTTGAGGATGATAAGCTGTGCTTAGATTTAACCTGGTTCCCATTGCTTTTTGGAAACTTGTCCAAAAAATGAGAAGTAAAACGACTATCTCTGTCAGACACAATAGATAAAGGAATTCCATGTAATGAAACTATTTCATTTACATATAGCTTGGCTAACTGTTCCATACTGAAAGTTTCCTTCATAGGTAAGAAATGAGCAGATTTGGTTAATCTGTCTACAATCACCCAGATTGTATCATTACCTTTTCATGTCTTGGGTAATTTGGTAACAAAGTCCATTGTTATCAATTCCCATTTCCTTATTGGCATTTCTAATTGTTGCAATAATCCTGAAGGTTTCTGATGTTCAACTTTAATCTGTGAACAGGTTAGACATTTAGCAACATAGTTTGCTATATCTTTTTTCATTCCTATCCACCAGAAATTCTTCCTTAAGTCTTGATACATTTTATCACTACCAGGATGTATTGTATACTTAGACTTATGGGCTTCTTCTAAAATTTGGTTCCTTAGGTTCCCTTGAATAGGTATCCAGATTCTTTCCTTATGGAATCTCCAAATTCCATCTGATCCTTGTTCTAATTCCTTAATCATTCCTTTTAAAACTTCAGCATCGTCCTTGATTGCTGTTTCCTGTATCTTTCTAATTTGCTCATTTAAATTTATCTGCAGATTTAGTCTGAGAGAGCGCACTCGTTTTGGCTTTTCATGATACTTTCGACTTAAAGCATCAGCCACTACATTAGCTTTTCCTGTATGATACTGGATATCACAATCATAATCGCTAAGAATTTCCATCCAACGTCTCTGTCTCATGTTTAGCTCTTTTTGCCCAAAAACATATCTTAAGCTCTTATGATCTGTAAATACAACGAACTTACTACCGTAAAGATAGTGTCTCCAAATCTTAAGGGCAAAAAATATGGCTCCTAACTCTAGATCGTGGGTTGTATAATTCTCTTCATGTTTCTTAAGTTGTCTAGAGGCATAAGCTATAACCTTTTGACGTTGCATTAACACACCTCTAAATCCTAACTTAGACGCGTCACAATAGACTAAAGGGTCTTTAGTTCCTTCAGGTAACGCGAGTATGTGTGCGTTAGTTAACCTTTGTTTCAAAATCCTAAATGCTTCCTCTTGTTTTGGTTCCCATTCAAATTTAACTGATTTGCAGGTCAGTTTGGTTAATGGAATGCTATTCTAGATAAATCTTGAATAAAACGTCTATAGTATCCTGCCAGTCCGAGAAAACTTCTTACTTCTGTTGGTGACTCAGGGACTTTCTATTTGGTAATCGCCTAGATCTCTGTGGGATCCACATAAATTCCTTCATGATTAACCAGATGTCCAAGGAATTGCACTTCTTGTAACCAGAATTCACATTTTGAGAATTTAGCATAAAGCTTTTCTTTTCTCAATAATGTCAGAAGTGTATGCAAATGCTCTGTATGATTTTCCTTATTCTTAGAGTAAATTAGAATATCATCTATAAAGACAATTATGAATTTATCCAAGTATGGTTTACATATCCTGTTCATCATGTCCATAAATGCGGCTGGGGCATTGGTTAAACCAAATGGCATGACTGTAAATTCATAATGATCGAACCTTGTTCTGAAAGCAGTTTTAGGAATGTCCACTTCCTGTACTTTCAATTGATGATATCCTGAGCGTAAATCGATCTTAGAAAAGAATCGAGCTCCTTGAAGTTGATCAAATAGGTCATCGATTCTTGGTACTGGGTACCGATTTTTAATTGTAGCCTTATTCAATTCTCGGTAATCAATGCACATACGCATCGATCCATCTTTCTTCTTGACAAATAACATCGGTGCTCCCCATGGTGATGAACTAGGCTATATGAAACCTTTGTCAAGCAATTCGTCCAGTTGTTTCTTCAGTTCCTACATCACCGTTGGTGCTAGTCGATAAGGTGCTTTGGAAATCGGTGTCGTTCCTGGTATTAGGTGAATTCTAAATTCAACCTCTTGATCTGGCGGTAATCCATGTAACTCTTCTGGAAAAACGTCTGAGAATTTTGATACTACAGGAATATCTTTTAATTCTTTTCCTTTAGTGTTAATGATTATGGAAATCATAGACACCATTCCTCTCTTCCTTGCATAGCTTGTAGCTTTCATCACAGAGATGAATTTTCTTGTCATGGTTGGCTTATCTCCTTTAATTGTGATCTTTTCACTATTTGGTGTACTTACTTGTACTGAATTTTGATCACATAAAATACTAGCATGATTGGCTACCAACCAATCCATTCCTAACACGACATCGAATCCGACTAGATTCATTGGAAAAAGATTAGCAGTAAAGTTATGGTTTAGAATTTCTATCCTTGCTCCTTGCAGGATTTCACTTATCTTGATAGAATCTCCATTTGCCGTCTACACCACACAGTCTTGTTGAAGTTTAGTTAATGGTTGATTGAGAAGATTGCAGAAAGACGTATTGATAAAACTTTGGTTTGCACCAGAGTCAAATAATACTTTAGCAAAAATATCATTAACTAAAAAAATACCGACAATGACATCCGGAATCATCTTGGCTTCTTTGGCTGTCATAACGAATGCTCTGGCATTCTTCTTGGGTCCTTCAGTTGACTTAGCTTTGCTGGTTGTCGCTAGAGCTAGTTTCTGATAGTTCGGTTTGATATGACCAACTTCTCCACAATTGTAGCATAATCTACTGCTGGCTTTCTTCCTATAGTCTTCTTCCTTATGTCCAGATATTTTGCAGAAGTTGCAGTATATTGAGCACCTTCCTGAGTGCTTCCTTTTGCAATACTTGTAGTTGGGTGAAGAGGAAGAACCTGTTCCTTTTCCTCGGTAGGAATTACCATAACGGAATTCTTGGGTAAGCTTTTGAGCTAGGTTCTTTATCTTGTTTTCCTCTTGGGTACGCACCAATTCATTAGTCAAAGTGTTAGCCAGTTCTACTGCTTCTTCTATGGTTTGTGGCCTAGCTGCCTTGACTACATGTCTGATCTCACTGATTAATCTCCAGATATAATGGAAGATTAATACTGGTTCTGGTGAGGCTAAGGTTGGTATTATCCTAGCATATTCGAAGAATATGGTAGTATAACCTCTGCAGTCTATTCCAGTCATTTTAAGGTTTAAGAACTTATTGGCAATCTGTTCTTTTTCATGAGGAGGACAAAATTTTCTTTCAACTATCTCCTTAAAATTGGTCAATTCCATGTTATAAACTCTGTCACTTCCTCTAAATTGGAGAATGGTTTTCCACCACTCTAAGGCTGCATTCTTAAAAAGATTATAAGCAAACACGATCTTATCTTCATCTGCACATTTACTTATTTTTAAGACTGCCTCTGTCTTTTCTATCCAGCGTAAGGGTGAAATGGCTCATTCATTGCCTGAGAATTCTATTAGTTAATTTGCAGGCCAAGAATTCTTTGTAAGAACAACCATATGAGATGGTTCTTCTTCTTTTTCGAATTGGAGCTTGGATAAGTGGTCCGTGATTTTCATTCACACTGTGACTTGGTTCAGCGGTTGCACGCTTACTTCCGATTACAGAATTATTATTTTATGCTTCTTTAATAGTATTGATAATATATGGCATATCATCTATAATTCCTTATGCTACTATGTGTTTGATGGCACTTTTATTCACTTGGTTCTCGTTATTATCGTTATTCTGGTTTTCCTGATTGACTTCGTTGTTCATCTGAATTGTAAACATTTACCAGGTATTAATATCACAAAATAAAATTAACACAAACAACCACTCAAGCAGATTGATCAAAAACGTCGAGCATTGCGACTTATTCTTTTTTATATATATCTATATGCATCTATTACAAATTACAACTGAAATTTAAACACTAGTAATTATGCATCGTTAGATATATATATCTTAGTTTATCTATTTTAGTTGATTTTGATATATATATATATATATATATATATTATCAAAGTACGAAATACACACATATATATAATATTAGGTGCTGGCTTGTCTAGAATTGCATCTCACGCTCGTCATACTTCCAGACGAGTTTCTCTCCTATCTGACGGATCCGATTTTCCTCTTCAACTAACTCTTCGCCATACTAGCGAAGTTCCTCTACATTTTCTTGGTTCATGAGTGGTAGTGGTGCTGGCACTGGTTCAGGGTAACGTGGTATGGGTTCTCCATAAAGTTATGGGTTATCCAGCATATCCTGAATTGATCTGTTGTCATACCACCACGGGTCTAACGGGTTTAGCATTGTATACTGCTCTATAGGGTTTGGTGCGGGAATTCTAGGGATTTCATTAGGGTCAAATGCTGGGATTGGGAATTGGTTTTCCTGGTTTGGTTCTAGCTCTATTGGTTGGTTAGGGAATAAGGGTAGAAGTTGTGGTTCAGCTACTGGTTCAAGATTAGGTTCTTCTGCTGTGTTTGCTAACATGTGGAAATCTGCTAATTGCCTATCAAGTTCTTCCTCCCATAATGGTCTAGCTTCCTGGTTTTTGGTATTTCTCTCTCTATTTGCTATTGCTCGCTGTTGTTGGAGTTTTTTCATTCTTTTCCTCCTTTCATGAGCTCATCTACTAAACCGTCCTCTCTTTTGAAGGGGAAATGCTTCCTCGGATTGGGCTTTAAAAATAAAGATTCCTTCCTCAGAATCAACGGAGTATCCTGAGGTTGGCTGGAATGATGTTCCTTCATTCTTTGTGGAATGAGGTCATTGACGGTATGCGTCAGAGGTACCTTGGTCACCCATACTGTAAACTAGAAAATTGTCAAATAACACAAAATAATAATATACATATTTACACATAATAACACATAAGTTATTTCCTAACATAATTGGCTAAAATTTATGTATTCACGGAACACCTAAATGGCTTAAACCAGTGGCAAGGCTCTGATACCACCTTCTGTCGCAGCCCCCGACCCCCACCCTGGGAGCGGGAGCCACGGGACATAGCTGGTGGTATCGGTGTTTATTAATTTGGCAGCGGAAATGAGACATCAGGATCGTAGTTAGGAAATAATTTCAGAGTTTCAAACCACCAAACTATTATAATAAATAAATGGGATAAAACCCATGTTTCATTCATAATACAATTGTAGGGATAAACCCTAATTATTGAAAACATAAACTCCTTTTTATTTAGGTAACTTTTATAACCACTTCTTTAAGCCTTCAGTGCTCCCTAGCTGGCTTCTTATAGCTTCACATTAAGTTACCTGAACCCCGTTTTAAAAAAAATTATCAGCAAGAAATACTAGCGAGTGCATCCAAGTTTAATCAAAACATGCTTTTATAACTTTACAGTATTGAGAGCTATTACAATGTTTATATCTACCAATCTACTCATTCAGTACTTGTCACTCGACCAGATTTGTGACTATGGTCATATCACACATTGGCTAACCTGTTGTCCATTGGTGACGCTTTTCAAGTAATTATACAATACCCCATAATACCGGTAGCAATTGTAGAATACAAAGACTCAATAACTATTAAGTATAATTAAAAACATTTGAGGTTTTGATAAAACAGTAGAAAAAGAGAATGACTCACTTTGTTGACTTAGGAAATTCTACAGCTTCCTGTTGGTGTTCCTGGTTATTTTCTATTAAAAACAGACAATGCACACGTGTTAGTAAGATAACCCAAATCACATTAGCCATACAACACGAGACAGAACTCCAACGAACTTAGTCAGGCATAGCCTCGACATGCATTACGGAGCCCTAGATCAATCGGGTAGGGTAACAAATCAATGATAGGGAGTTAAAATACTTACAACGAGGCAAAGCTTCGTGTTTTATGGGTATAATATCGAGCATCATTTAGCTATTATAGGGGCTGAGAGAGAAAAGAAAATTGAACGAAGAAGACTGAAGCCGATGGCCTCAATTTATAAGCAGAAACAGAGGTCTCTCGCGCCCCGCGAGAGCCTCGTCTCTTTCCTTCGCGGCTCGCGAGCCAGGCCTAGCTACGGCTAGGTCTGGTTAGTCAAGAGTGTAGACTTGCCGTGTGTCATGCCACGTGGCATGTTGTGTGTTCGCCATGCAAGCCTCGGTCGCGCCCCGCGAACCATAGGGTTAACCTTGTTGCGGCCCGCGAACGACCCTAATTCTTTGTTTTATTTGATTTTTATAAAAACTAAAGTTATATGGGTCTAGTTCTCGTATACGGGGTGTATTTAGGGCGTTTTTTCGAGGGTTGTTATACTTTCCCACATGTCCGGGCGTGGGAAGTTACGAAGAACGCTAAGAAGTGGCCGCCGGTTCAAAACAAGGTTGCAACCGCTAAACAGACCAAAACCTCGGAGACCAGAAGTTACGGCGTGTGGGGGGGGGGGGGTAGGATCGGACGCACGTTGTTAGATAAATATAAATGACGAGCATGAATTTGACGAGGAAAAGAATGTATCTTGGACGTAAGTTTTTTTATTTTTACTCGACGGACGAAATTTTTTTAAATATTGTTAAAATTGTAACCTAATTTAGACACTTATGCCTTAAGTGGAGAGTTCAAATGAGAAGAATTTTTTTGTAAGAATAAAAAAGAAGAAACTTAAACCAATAAGAATCCATCATTTTACTTCATTTAATTTTTGTATTTAATATTAGTGTAAGGTATATTGGTAAACTTAGATAAATCATCAATTGGTTGTCTTCCTTTTTAATAACTAACTACATTAAATTTGTAACTTATTTAAAAAAAAAAAAATTTAAAGAAGAAAAGATTAAATTAAAGTGTAGAATAAATTACGAGGCGTGTAGGATGAGTTACGAGCCGAGTAGAATAAATTTCAATATATGTAGGATAAATTTCAAAACGTGTAGGATAATTTAGATGTGTCTAGGCAAAAAATTTAGTGTTGAGGATGATAGTTTTTATAACTAATTAATTAGTCAAAGATAATAATAAATGAGACGAGAAAAAACTATTTAATGTTTTACAATTATACCCTTTGTTCCTTTTCTTCTCAATTTAATTTTCTTCTCAAATGAAATGCACCCTATGCCTTAATAACTTACTATATAGACTCTTGTCTCTTGAAGAAAAGACCAATGCTCAAATCCTGACATGAGGTTAAAAAATATATAATTATGTATTTAAAATTATCTAAAACTTTATTCAAATGATTATTATCTCCTCTTTTTTTATATATTATCTAATATTTAATGTGTTTATTATTGTGTTGATAGGTCAGGCAGTTGTTCCAAACCAGATAATAATCCTCAAGATAATGTGAGGGTCTACCATCTTTTCTCCGACAAAAATGTTACTGACTTTATTGAATCTGAACTTGTTGTGATTATCTTATTTAGCTCCTATATATATATATATATTATATATATATATATATTCTATATGTTGTCATCCACATCTAGTCGATAGTCAGAACATCTGTAATGCATTTGGTGGAATGATCGAGTCACATCATTAGTTGTAAACCATTTGAAGACTGTCATCTTTTCATATTCCAAAGGATGTTCATCATTTACCAATGATCTTTATCTCACTCTATTCCAATTAAGAATCCTTGAATTCAATAATGTCCCCATTGTAGTTGTATATATGATATCATCTACATACAAACAAACATAATGATATCATTTGTAACTGTTTACTTAAAATAGAGTTTAGGTGCATTTTTCATACGATGTAACCGTCCATGAATATGCAAATACTCATTGATTCTTGAGTACCTTACCCTGGTAACTTGATACAAGCCTTTCTTAAGCCTATACAATTTTGTTTCTTCACCAAAACCTTAAACCCTTCTGGTCTTTAGTTTCAGTTTTGTATCAAGTTCATATACCAACTAAAAGCATAACGTAAATCATGCTAATGATTTTTTAAATCAATTCTATGATTATGTGCATTGATTGTATTCAATTTGAATTACTTGGTTTCCTAGTATAGGTTGATTGTAGCTCTATCTATTGTACACATATTGTGAATTATAATTTGAGCAATTGATTTTTACATGGTATCAGCCTAACTGACGGTCCTACTCCCTCTCCTCCTTTCTAAATTGGCCCCCCTCTTTCTCTTGTTTCTTCTCCTTCCCTACCAAACCTTACCTGCAGCTACATCTTTGCTGCCATCAACCATTATTCCCAACAACCATTCTTATTCTCAGCTGTCACCCATCCCTTTGTCAGCACCGACCGCTCCCTATATTAAATCCACCGGCTTTATTTCCTTTTGACCACCGACCCATCTTAATTTTATACACAGTCCCGCAAATCTTCGGCCACATCACCATCTTCTGCCGAAACCCACCTATCCCGAAACCCTACTCCGCTGCTACTCTACCTTCTGCCGTAACCTGTACCACCGATCTCGTGGCCACATTGACACCCACTACCACCACAACCCCTCTCCATTCCCTCCTTCACTTCATACCTCTCAAACTAAACTCCATAAACTACCTAGCATGGTCCCAGCAAGTTTCTCTCGTTCTTACTCTTCAGAACTTGATTGGACATGTTGATAGCACCACTCCCATATCACCCGAAACCATTCTTGAGGCCTATAAACATGTCCCAAACCCTGCTCATATTGAATGGTTAACCAAGGATCAATCGGTATATCTCTATCTTCAGTCCTCTCTCTCTCCGAAGAAGCTATGTCTGAAATTATTGGCATCTCTAATGCTCGTCAGATCTGGCTTGCTTTGGAAACAACGTATAGTCACCGTTCCACTGACCTTATGCATATCTTGCGTGATAACCTGTACATGTTACAAAAAGGTTATTCCTCTATTGTTGAGTTTGGCCGAAAATTTAAAACCATATGTGATCAACTTGCTGTTATAGGTTACCCGGTCGATGAAACTGATAAATGTCATTGGTTTTTATGTGGTCTTGGAACCACTTTTGAACACTTTTCCACAATCCACCGTGCCTTAGGCACTTCATCAAGAAACCTTTATGACATCCCTTCAAGGCTAGAATACTCTTCAGGCTGCCTTTGTTGCTCAGCAGTCCCGTTCTGGTAACACATCTCGTTCCTCTTCAGGATCCTCTTATATTAATCGGGGTCGTGGCCATGGTCGAAATTCTAGTCGTGGCCGTGGCAAACGACCCCTTCATTGCCAATTATGCAGGAAAGATGGTCACTATGCAAATACGTGTCTCAATCTGGCTTTTTTTGCTAAACAAGCCGCTCCTCTTGATGCCAACTTGGCCCAAGCTTTCCATGCTCAGTGTCATGTCATTGATGACTACCCAAACTGTACCGGTGATATAGGTGCGTCGTCGGCTCATATGACTCTTTCAAAACATGAGCTTGAAACCACTTAAGAGTCTTCTGGAAACGACTTTGTTCGTTTCGGAAACGGTCAAACTTTACCTGTCACTAACATTGGAACAACATCTCTTGCTCCCAATCTCCCTTTAAAAAATGTCCTTGTTGTTCCTCACCTTATAAAACGTCTTCTTTCTATCAGTAAACTTACAAATGATTCCCCTGTTGATGTCCTTTTTTCTAATAATTTCTTTCACATTCAGGATCGAAAGACCAAGGAAATCCTGGCAAAAAGGACGTGTGAGAATGGCCTTTACGTTCTTCATGAAGGGAATCATGCTTTCGTGGCCTCCTACTCTACTCCTCATCTCAAGGCTTCCTTTGAACGGTGGCATGGTCGCCTTGGACATGTTTCCTTTGATATTATTTCTAGATTGCATAAACTTGGTTCTTTGTTTGTTACGTCTATGTTACCTAAACCTAGTATTTGTTCTCCTTGTCAAATGTCTAAGTCGCATCGTTTACCTTTTGATTCCAATAATAAACATTCTATGAATGCTTTGGATTTAATTCATTGTGATCTTTGGGGCCCTGCACCTGTTATATCATCAAATGGATATCGTTTTTATGCAATCTTTATTAATGATCATTCTCGTTTTACATGGTTCTACCCACTAAAACAGAAATCCGATTTTAATGAAGCTTTATTAGTGTTCACACCTTTTGTTCAAAATCAGTTATCACGAAAAATTAAATGTTTCCAAAGTGATGGTGGAACTGGATTTACCAACCATCGAGTTCAGACATTTTTATGAACAAGGCATTCATCATCGCCTTTCTTGTCCCCATACACCTGAACAAAATGGTCATGCTGAGCGTAAACACCGGCATATTACTGAAACTGGTTTGGCAATGCTTTTTAACGCTCATGCTCCTGCCACATTATGGTCGGATGCCTTTGCTTCCGCCACATTTATTGTCAATTGCCTTCCTACCCAGTTGCGAGAGTTCAAATCTCCATTTGAACTATTATATGGCCACCCTCCCACATATTCCACTTTTCGTGTCTTTGGATGCCGTGTGTTCCCTTACCTAAGGGATTATGCTAAACATAAACTATCACCTCACACCACTGATTGTATTTTCATTGGTTATGACGCTAAATACAAAGGCTATTGATGCTTGGATCCTAAAACTCATCGCGTCTATGTTACAAGGTATGCTCAATTCGATGAGGATTCCTATCCTTTTAGCGGTCATGTCAAACCAATTGATGAGGCCACCTTGGTTTTCTCCAACTTTGATGAAACTCTCCCATCTGTCCCTTTACCAAACCGGTTATTTCAACTCTTAATTCTGAGTCCACAGCCTCTCATGTGTCCTCTCCTTGTTCTTTATGCCATGTTGATCCACTTTTTCCCACGCCTCCATTATTCTCCAATCCTCAACCATCGGTAAAAATCCACTAACCTTCACCCCTCGGCCCAACAAATCCACTCATTCATACATACCCCACCAGCCCAAACACATTTCCATCCCACTCAACTTCCATCATCCCATCCTGCCCAAGCCCAAATCTCATCACCCCACCCACCATCCTTAGCCCACATTCCATTTCCTACATCACCCTCACCGGCCCACCACAAACTCATCCTACCTCTTCCTCCCAACCGACCCAACTACAACACCCCTCAAATCCACCTACGACCGACCCAACTCCACCTACCATACCTAACGCCAGTCACCAATGTACCCAGGGATCTCCCGTTGAGCCGATGCCATCTCATCCTATGAGAACTCAATCGAAAAACGATAATTTCAAGCCCAAATATTATGCTAACTTGTCTTTATTTTTAGGTTCGTTACATCATGCTTTACTTGTAGCTCATGATCCCCGTGGTTACAAATCAGCAGCAAAACACTCAAAATGGGTCAAAGCAATGGAAGAGGAGCTTGAGGCGTTAAAATCCAACAACACTTGGGTACTTGTTCCACGACCTACATGTGCAAATATTGTTGGATCCAAATGTATTTTCAGAATAAAATACAAAGCATATGGTTCCATAGATCGATACAAGGCTTGCTTGGTGGCCCAAGGTTTCACTCAGGTTCCAGGACTTGATTTCTCTCACACCTTTAGTCCTATTGTCAAAGCCTCTACAGTTCGTGTTGTTTTATCGCTTGCTACTATTTATGGTTGGTCCCTACGTCAATTGCATGTGTCAAATGCCTTTCTTAATAGCAATCTTTTTGAAACGGTATACATGGAACAACCTACGGGTTTTATTGATGCTAGATTTCCTAATCACGTTTGTTGTCTACAGAAAGCTTTTTATTGTCTCAAACAGGCGCCTCGAGCTTAGTTTCAACGACTAAGCACCTTCTTAACATCACATGGTTTTGTTTGCAGTCAAGCGGATCCATCATTTTTTATTTATAAGACAACAAAAGCCATTGTTTATCTTCTTGTGTATGTGGACGACATCATCATCACTGGCAGTGATTACTCTTTTGTTACTTCTTTTGTTACTCGACTGCATAAAGAATTTTTAGTCAAAGACTTGGGTCCACTCGGTTACTTCTTGGGGTCTTGAGGTTTCTCACTCTGATGCCAGTCTCTTTCTCAGTCAGGCGAAATATGCACATGACATTTTATCTCGTGCTGGACTGTAAGATTCCAAACCTGTTGCCACTCCTCTTGCTGCCACTGATACTTTTCTTAGCAAGGGTGTCCCGCGTCATGATCCTACTCTTTACAAGTCTCTAGTTATAGATCTTCAGTATCTCACCATTACAAGATCAGATATCTCTTATGCAGTCAATCAAGACAGTCAACATCTACAGGCCCCTACAACATCTCATTTTCAATTGGTTAAACGGATACTCCGTTATGTTAAAGGAACAATTGCTTTTGGGTTAACTTTATCCAAACCAACTTCAACAACCATCGTTGGCTACTCTGATGCAGACTGGGCCCGTTGTATTGAAACCAGACTCCACTTACGATTATTCTATTTATTTGGGTGGCAATCTGGTTTCCTGGAGTGCGAAGAAACAACCTACAGTTTCTCGCTCTAGTTGTGAATCTGAATATCATGCCATGGCAAATACTTTAGCTGAAATCATCTGGCTTACTCACCTTCTTCGAGAACTACACGCACTACCTATGGCTCGTCCAACTTTGCTTTGTGACAATAAATGTGCTATTTTTCTAAGTCAAAACCCGGTTTCACACAAACGTGCAAAGCATATCGACATTGATTATCATTTGTGCGTGAGCTTGTTTCCTCTGGTCGTCTCTATACAAAGTTTGTTCCATCCAATCTCTAGGTTGCAGATATCTTCACTAAAAGTCTCTCAACGCCTCTCTTTGAAAAATTTCGAGGCCTACTTCGCATTGGTCCCCCACTGTTCGATTGAAGGGGGGTAAAAGCATAACGTAAATCATGCTAATGATTTACGAAATCATCTCTATGATTATGTGCATTGATTGTATTCAATTTGTATTACTCGGTTTCCTAGTATAGGTTGATTGTAACTCTATATATTGTAAACGTATTGTGAAATATAATTTGAGCGATTGAGTTTTACACCAACCATCCTACTTGTGCAACAATAGCTTGAATAAGCCTTATAGTTTCAAATCTTGCCACATGAGCATATTAGCTAAGGCTGCTGCCTTAGTGTCTTGACTACCCATTTTAACCCATTTGTGTTTCTCCCTTCTAATAGCTTCACTAGCTTCCAAGTTTCATTTCATTCAATTGCATATAGTTCTTCTATCATGGTATCTTTCCATTACTTTTCTACTGGTGCCTCGTCATAAGTGATTGGATCAAATACATTTAGGACAAATTTGCAACCGTGGTAGATCCCTTTCAAGGACTTTATCCTTCTTTGAGGTGAGTTGTATATATGATGAACTTGGTAACTGTTCTTCTTGATGTTGTGGGGTAAAAAAGCTAACTTACACAAGAATTTGTAGGTGTAGTTTCCTCGTCATCTATGACAATAACTGCTTCATCAGTAGGTGACAAATGATTTATTATCCAAATTTTTGTGCTCAAACTAAATCTAGCTAGCTTCTTTGATAAACATGACATCCCCTTTAGTTTCTATCTTTTTTATCATAAGATTGTGTAACATATATGCTTTAGACTGATTAATGTATCCAACAAAAAACACATTTTTCTAACTTTCGAATAATTACGTCTACTTTACACCTGTACCAACCCAAAAGCAATAAAATCAAAGATTATTAAGTGACTTACCCCAGGTTTTATGCTAGACCATGTTTGAAAAGGAGTTTTGATTTAACACTGGTGGGGGAAGTGCAAAGTAGGTTAACTGTGGATTCGGTTAACCGATGGTCGATAACCGAGGGTTCGGTTAATTGAAAAGTATTAACCATAACCATAACCGATGGTCGGTGAATTGTTGTTTGGTTAATCATTGGTTATGGATCGGTTTCGGTTAATTTTGGTTAATTATTTAATGAATATAAACTTGTAAAATATAAGCTCATGAATATAAAACTTGCAAAAATATATAGATACCACATAAATACTGGTAATGGCCCTATGTACATAATAAAACAAACACTAATTAATGGACCCTTAATTGGACTAATTGGTTAAAAAAATCTAGTGGGCCGTGAACTTATAAATAATATTTCATTAAGAGAGTTTGATATATATATATATAGGAACGAGATCAGGAGAAAACGCCTAAAATTGTGAGAACGCATCCTGACCCAACACGTGGTGCGGGATATGATCAGGCTGTGAGGGGTTTTTTTGTCTTTACAATCTTCTTTTATTTTCCCAATTTATGCTGCTTCATTTTTGGCATCTAAGATTATTTTTTGCGTTAATTGTATTCATTAAATTTTTGGCGTTGAATTAATTGTTTTTGTGTCACATAGATAATTTTTTTGGCGTTATAGTGTTTTCTGGTCAATTTTTTTGGCGTTTTGTGGCGTTGTATAATAATTCACTACGAGTCATTAATATTTTCATAAGATTACAATAAGAACAAATGTTTTTTTATTGCGTTTAGTCAATTTTTTGGCGTTTAATATATTGACAAGGTGCTTTGCCAGCACCCGTTCTCACAGTTTCATACTACTAGCGTTTTGGTGTTTGTAGTTTTTGGCGTTTTATATAATAATGTATTTTATTTGTAGAGAATTAGATAACAAAACAACAGATAATTTGATAACAAAACAATATAAAGTGAAAAAGAAAAAAAATAAAAAATGGTAATCTAATTTCTCATCCGAATCTTCACTGTCATCGGCCTCTTCTTCTTGAATTTGTTTTGGCGTTTTGAACCTTTGAATACCTTAGCTAGATGCCAACTTTCCTACATAAACGCCGTCTTTTTTAGACGAAGCTTGTTAGTGGCATCCTGTGTTTTGGTGTGATATTCTCGTTTAGTGGCATGTCATTAAAGATCAACTCTTGCTTGAATGTTATTTATAATAATGGAGTCCAAAATAGCATTTTACACTTGTGTTGATCCTTTCATGCCATGCATATATTCATCAAGAACAAAGCTCACATGATGACATATCACTGTCATCAGTCTCTTTTTCTTGAATATTTGTCCATCTCATTCAGCAAAAGATTATAGAGATAACCCCCCTCAGAGAAGAATCCATTCAGTGAAAGCTTTGCCATCTATGGTTATTTTAACTAACCTTTCTTGGCGTTTTAAAATGAGTGGTTTCTAGAAAACATGGCGTTTGTTTTTCTGGGTGTGATCAATTCATTGTGTGTAGACCTCTCTCTTATAGGAGATTTTTGGCACGTAGTTTAGGCGGGATGTTTTATTATAATAAACGATAGTAATAAAGTAACCGACTTTTCAGTTACTGTTTTGTTCAGCTTTATCAGTTTCTAGGGTGAAAGACGTCCCATCTTCCAAGTTTTGCGTTTTTTTAAATGGCGTTATGCAGACCAAGATGACAAAATACAATAACGGAGAAAATATTAAGCAGGAAAAATATTTTTTGTTATTTCTGGCGTTTTGTAAGCAATAACTTTTTGTAGTATTTTTTTGGCGTTTTGCAAATAAATAGAGAAATATATCATTGAATTATCATTAAAAAAGATGATTACACAAAAGAAAAAAAATAAAAATAAAAATTAAGACTCTTCGTCAGAATGTACTTTATCCGAGAAGTATCCATCACTTACGTCATCTTCTTCCTCGGAGTCTTCATCTAGCCCTTCATCCATGTCATCACCTTCACTTTCATCGGTTTCTTGTTCCTGAAGATTCTGAAGCCTCCATTTGAACATGTTTTGCATTAACGCCATTTTTGAGTCCATTTCTGTGTTCAAACAAGTGGCGTTATGCAATTCTTCCATGAACCCAAGACCCTGCTTTGTCATGATGTTTTCAAGCCAGTAGTCTTTCTGCTCTCCGCTGTCGTATATAACGGTTACCATGTTTGTTTCATCATCAAAACGCCATGATGTCATGACAGGGTCCGGCTTTACATCTGCTTTGATTGGTACAAATTTCCTTGTTAATGCTTTCATAAGCATATGTGTTTCATGGCATTCGTTATCCAGAGCGATGCCAAGAGATTGGATACCCCTCTGTCCCTCTTCTTCCATCTTCAAAATTGCCTTGATCGTCTTAACATACACCCTCCTTCTGTTGTCAAAACGCAGGAAGAATCGCCGGATTGCCAGAGTGTATCTCCACCAAACGATGGTTGCCATTTTTGGCATTTTGGTTAAATTGGCGTTTTTGGTTAAAGATGTTTTTGCAGAAATGATAAATTGAAGTGATTATGGAAGCGATGTTTTACGTCGTTTATATAATGATGTTTTTGGCGCGTAATTTAGGAGGGAATTTCTTCTAATAAATGTTAATAACTGAATTTTCAGTTACTGTGTTGTTTCCTTTTCCTGTAATCTCCAACGCGTTTTATCACTAATTTTTGGCGTTTTGTATTTAATGGCGTTTTATTTTTATGAATGGCTTGTTATCAATTTTGTTGGCGTTTTGAATTTGAGCAGTAAAAGACCGTTTTACCCTTAATGAAGCGCGTCCCACATAACAAAATTGATGTTATTTACGAAAACGCCACCACGCAATCTAGTCCATGGATTGTTTTGATCTGACGATTGATGCGTGTTGAGTGTGATAGGTTTTTAATGTATATTTTAAGCCCTTGTACACTTTTTTAGCCAAGTTTTAAATTTATAAAACACGATATTTACTAACACTAAACACACATATGGGCAAGTGCACCCATCGTGAGCGTAGTATAGTGTTGGTAAGATACCGAGGTCGTCCAAGGACACAAGAGCTTTTAGTACCGGTTTATCCTCAACGTCTAATCAAATCAAAAGTTTAGAAAAATGTTTTAAACTAGAAAAATAAAACTAACTAAAATGCTGAAAAATAAAATAAAAGTAAAAACAGATAGACAAGATAAATCACTTGCCTCCGACTCGTGTGTAGTGTAACCTTTGATTATTTCCGCACTTTTGCACTTTTTAAGAGATTATCTTAGTTATTGTAGTAGGCCCCTCTTTTGAAGGTGACGTTACCCTCAACCCAGTAGTTTGAGTCAGTAAGGATACAATCCTAAAGGGTCGGATTATTAAAAGATAATTAATTAAGTTATTAATGCATAATGTGGTAGGCCCCTCTTTTGAAGGTGACGTTACCCTCGGCTAAGTAGTCTGAGTCTGCAGGGATACAGTCCTAAGTAGACGGGTTAAAGTTTTAATAGTAGCTTACATATGAGGGGATCAAAGAGTTTGGACCCCCGCCATCCAATACCGGTGGGTATTGAAGGAGGTCCTACTAAATTTGACCCAGGTCCTTGCAGGATCTATAAACTGAACAAGGCAAGACTCTTACCAAACCGTTCCCTTAACCCCCGACCAGGTAGCCAACATATCTCCATATAGACCGTGGTGATATGAATGGTGAAAATATTTTATTTTATATAGACAGTAAAATAATGCCAAGACACTACGGATAAACGATAAGGAAGAATCACCTTCAACATAAGAAACTAGTTATTAAAGTCATTAATACATAACCAAATAGAAAGTGCGAAAAGATTAAAAATAAAAAGTATTACAGTAGACACTTGTCTTCACCAAGTGATGTAAGAGACTTAGGCAAACATGGCCTTTGATTGTCAAGAACTCTTACGATCAATCTTGGATCCCAAGACGACTCACACACTCTATGATGGATGATGGATGATGGTGGTGGATGATGGTGTTGTGATGGTGGTGGGTGAAGTGTGAGAGAGGTGGTGTGCCAAGGGATGGTTTGCAAATGAGCCAAGCACCCCTATTTATAGCCTGAACAGCAGCTCGGACACGGCCCCGTGTCCACCTTCCTTCTCTTTCTTCACTAATTGCAGTTTGTCTGCATTAGTTGACCACGCCCCCATGTCCGCTGGGCACGACCCCGTGTGCAGAAGCGTATCTGTACTATCAAGATTTCCCCAGATTCTGCGAATCTTAGAGTTAACCACGGCCCCGTGTCCGCTGGGCACACCCCCATGGTGGGTGATAGAAGCTTCTACAGCTTTGTCTTTTCTACTGACACTTGGGCACGCCCCCGTGCTCACTGAGCACGGGGCGTGTTCAGCCTTCTGTTTTCTTGTTTTGCTTGGGAAGATGCTATCGGGGGGTCGGGCATGCCATGTTTATCCCTTTTCTTGTATTTTTGTTAGATCTAGCTGCCTTTTTACTTCTTTTGTTCATTTGAGCTCATTTAATCCTGAAAATACAAAAGGAAGACAATAACACACTTTTTCCAACATTAGTACTAAAAAGGGTTAGTTTTATGCCTCATTTGATGTAATTTATATGTTGCATTTTGCACACATCAAATACCCCCACACTTGAATCTTTGCTTGTCCTCAAGCAAAACTCTTTATATTGTGGCTTTACACTCCCAAATGGAATGGGTAGAAGAGAAGGTTTTTGGGCTTGTCATAGTGTGTCGGGATTTCCAAGATTCTTTATTAAGTTTTATTTTTATTTATTTACAGTCCTATTCGTTATAATTTATTTAAAACGTTACATAAGATAAATTACTTATTAGGGCATAACATGCCTTTTTAAAATTCAATTTATATACAAGTTCACATACCTCACGGGGGATCACTCAACACTCGGCCGAAGATGTATTTGTGAAACACTCAAGAGCGGCATGGAACTTACTCCTACCATAAGCTTTCCAAGCAACCAATCCTCCTCCTTTTTAACTATATACCTTTGTAAATATCAAGAGGACTTTTTAGGTGAAGGGTTAGGCTTGGGTTAAAGGTAGGTGGTTGGGTTAGTGGTTAGTAGAAAAGGGCGGAAAGGCGTAAAAAGCGTCGGTTTTTGCAAAAACATATTGTTTTTTTTTTTTTTTGTGACTTTTTATTTCAATGAAGTATTCTTCAAACAAGCCTTCTTTTGATGAGCTTTGTTTGTTGATTGCAAACTTCATTTTTCTTTTCTTCTTTATCAATTTTTTTTTTCAACATAAGAGAGTCACACAAAAAACCGAGCTTTGTTACTAAAATAAAGGGTTTAAAATGAAAAAAGGGTTTTGGTGGGTAAAAGGGTGTTTGGTTTGGGTTAAGAAATGAAAAGGTTTAGGCTCAAAGGGGTTAACTAAGGGGATTTTGGGTAGGTGGTAAAAAAAGAAAAATAATGGTGTAGAAATAAAAAGGGGTTAGTCCTAATGCCTCCATCATTTACTTACTCGGGTTTAAGTTGGTAAGGACCGGGAATGCATCATCGTGGCAAGTTCTAGAGTCGTAAGAACCAAGCGGCTATTCACACAAGAAACGAAAAATGAGCATTTAGTTTAAAGGTGTGTATTTGTATGCTCAACAAAGGCTCAAAACTCACTTTTTGTGGGAATTGGTTTTTATGTGATCAAGTATATATAATCAAATTTTAACTAGGTTTGTCATGCCGTTTCAAAATTTTCTTATGTTGGTTCTTTTTATCACGACGCTATCGGATGTAAATTTGTAAAAATATAACCTTTTTAGAACTTGAAATTCCCAAATTAAACCTAGACAAGTAAGAAAAATGAAAGATTTTTGAAAAAATTTGGGGTGTTTAGCGGTTCCAATAGAGTTTTGTGTAAGGCTTGTAATTAGGACTTGCAAGATTCAAGGTTTTAGCATCCCCCCACACTTAAATTACACATTGTCCTCAATGTGTCCCAAAAATAAGTTTTTAGGTTGATTGGATGTGTAAAAAGGTGTGAAAAAGCAAAAATTTATGTTACTGGGCGTCTGGACACGGCCCCGTGGTGTCCGGGCACGGCCCCGTATTCAGATCGCCAGTAACAGAAAATAAGATAAAGAAACAGAAGCCTGGACACGGGGGCGTGTTCAGTGAGCACGCCCCGTGTCCAGTTGCCTGAACTGGGCAATTTTCTGCAGATGGTTGAGCACGGGGCGTGTTGGGCAAGCACGGCCCCGTGCTGAACTTGCTGTAATGAAGAAAAATTCGTCGGGTGGCCCTGTTTTTGTGCATGGGGGGCTGGTTCAAGTTTCCCTTGGTGTCCTTTACCATCTCGAGTGCGTTCTATCCATTACAACATCATCCAAACACCAATTTAACTAAAAACCGTCATTCCATTAAATAGAGAAAATTACATAATAGTCCTAACAAAGTTAAAATTCTAGATAAATAGGTCAAGAAGTCTAAACCAAGAAGTTCTAGCCTAAAGTTTTATTCTATTAGCAAAATTTCCGAAAAGATAATTCTCTCGGTTGGATGCGGCTCGAAGAACTTCTTCCTCCGGTTATGGGTCCCTTACACGTCGGCGAGCCACTCCTCTATCTCCCTTGGGAGAAGAAAGGCGAGCTCATTAGCATTGGTTTGAGGGGGTGCAACCTCCACCGGGACTTCTAGTAGATCTTCAAGAGGAGGTTCCGCTGGAATGTCATCCCATCCGGTAGGATTGTTGACTCTAAGTGCTAGGTTCCAATCCTCTTGAGGAAGGATTGGTTCCATGGGAGGTATCACAAGAATGTTTAACCTCTGGTGCAAGAGGTTGATTTCTTGAAAACTGTTTTCCAACCCCACCGAAAGATAATTTATACGGTCTATTAGGACCTCCTCTACCGATGTCATCTCATCAAGCGCCTCACGTAATGCCATTACGTAGCGTACAAGAGTTGCTTCAATTGAAGACCTTCTTTCCCTTCGACTGTTTCTGGAGTGCGCAGAAGAAGTTCCACTGTTTTGGCTCGACATTCTACGAAAATAAACGGAAAAGAGTTCATTTTAATGAAACGATAACCTCGACACGGCCCCGTGCTCAATGAGCACGGCCCCGTGTTCACCTTTCTGCAGATTTTTGGAATAAGGAATCTCGGAGTTTTAAATTATTTTTTCAATTTTTAAAGCATTTTTTAGCAGAAATAACTTAAAACAATGTTGCAAAACTTATTTTTACAAGATTCCTTGAACAAAAACCTAACAAACATCACAATAAAGCTTAGAATCATGGTAATCTCAAGCTCTAATGGAGGTGTTGAGGTCAAAGAAATGGAGAAGAAGGTAATTGACAAAAGAGGAAAGGACAAGAAGGTTGTTGAGAAACTTCTTTTAGAAAATACCTAGGATGGTATGTGAGAAGATTCCCTCAAATCTCTGTCCCTGGAATGGTTCAAATGTGCAGGATCCTTGGCTGCATTTATAGAAAACGACAGCATGCTGGACACGACCCCGTGTCGGCTGGACACAGCCCCGTGTGCAGGCGAGGTCCTGACACATTTTGTCCGTATTCTGACAAAAAGTCAGAAGAGAATCTTTTGGTGGACACGGGGGCGTGTTGACCTGGACACGGCCCTGTGTCTTGAGGCTGTTTATGAAGTTTCGTCTATTTCTAAGGAACTTTTCCGGATCGGGTGGTTCCTTATTGGATGGAACAACCCCAAAGTGCCTAAGATACCTTAATTGCTCTAGATTAAGACGAGAACGCAAGAGGTTATCGGCGAGGGTGATTCCTATGCTAAATGTAGGTGGACAAGTCCAACCCTTTCCCGGGCTCTCGTTAAAGAAGGTGTATGTCGAATCATTCAGGTCTATGTATGCACCGAACGAAGTCGATGGGGAGTCCTTCACGGCACAATCGACACAGGGACGACTATCGCCCAAGTCTTTGCTAGAGCTAGAGGTAAAATCGGGAACAACGAAGTTGTTTTTATTCGAATGTGATCCCAACAATTCTTCATGGGTATCGTCTTGAGATGAATTATTGAAATCCATCTTAAGTTCTTTTAACCAATTAAGAATTAGATCTTCCAATTGAAATAGTTCATCAAGAAGCATTTCTCCTAGAAGATCCGGTTGAGAGCATTCGAGGGAGAGATAGGGATTATTTTTACTTTCGCCCCTCTTAAGGCTACAGAAAAACAATGGGTCTATATAATGGGGCTTATAATTTAGAAAATAACATTCTAAATCTTTATGGGAACCACCACATATTTAACACCACGTACCATAAGAGTGCCGAAAGTAAAAAATATCAGTATCACTCATGTTCATGTCAGAAATTACCAACCGTCGGGATCTTACGGTTCTGTTTTCAGTAACTGAAACTTGGGCACGGGGCGTGTTGAGTGGGCTGTCTGACTTAAAACAGTATTGCCAGTTCCAAAGATTGAGCACGGGGCGTGTTCAGCGGGCACGGCCCGTGCTGACTTCTACAGAAGCTGAAAAATTAAGAAAATCCTAAAAAAAATCAGAAAAAATTAGAAAAAACGATTAGGTCGTTGATTCCTAACTTTCTTAAAATCCTTTTGTCCCCGGCAACGGCGCCAAAAACTTGATGCGTGTTGAGTGTGATAGGTTTTTAATGTATATTTTAACCCCTTTTACACTTTTTTAGCCAAGATTTATAAAACACGATATTTACTAACACTAAACACACAAATAGGCAACTGCACCCATCGTGAGCGTAGTATAGTGTTGGTAAGATACCGAGGTCATCCAAGGACACAAGAGCTTTTAGTACCGGTTTATCCTCAACGTCTAATCAAATCAAAAGTTTAGAAAAATGTTTTAAACTAGAAAAATAAAACTAACTAAAATGCTGAAAAATAAAATAAAAGTAAAAACAGATATACAAGATGAATCACTTGGCTCCGACTCATGTGTAGTATAACCTTTGATTATTTCCACACTTTTGCACTTTTTAAGAGATTATCTTAGTTATTGTAGTAGGCCCCTCTTTTGAAGGTGACGTTACCCTCAACCCAGTAGTTTGAGTCAGCAAAGATATAATCCTAAAGGGTCAGATTATTGAAAGATAATTAATTAAGTTATTAATGCATAATGTGGTAGGCCCCTCTTTTGAAGGTGACGTTACCATCGGCTAAGTAGCCTGAGTTAGCAGGGATACAGTCCTAAGTAGTCGGGTTAAGTTTTAATAGTAGCTTACATATGAGGGGATCAAAGAGTTTGGACCCCCGCCATCCAATATCGGTGGGTATTGAAGGAGGCCCTACTAAATTTGACCCAGGTCCTTGCAGGATCTATACACTGAACAAGGCAAGACTCTTACCAAACCGTTCCCTTAACCCCCGACCAGTTAGCTAACATATCTCCATATAGACCGTGGAGATATGAATGGTGAAAATCTTTTATTTTATATAGACAGTAAAATAATGCCAAGACACCACGGACAAACGATAAGGAAGAATCACCTTCAACATAAGAAACTAGTTATTAAAGTCATTAATACATAACCAAATAAAAAGTGTGAAAAGATTAAAAATAAAAAGTATTACACTAGACACTTGTCTTCACCAAGTGATGTAAGAGACTTAGGTAAACATGGCCTTTGATTGTCAAGAACTCTTACGATCAATCTTGGATCCCGAGACGACTCACACACTCTATGATGGATGATGGATGATGGTGTTGTGATGGTGGTGGGTGGTGGGTGAAGTGTGAGAGAGGTGTTGTGCCAAGGGATGGTTTGCAAATGAGCCAAGCACCCCTATTTATAGCCTGAACAGCAGCTCGGGCACAGGCCCGTGTCCATTGGGCACGGCCCCGTGTCCTCCTTCCTTCTCTTTCTTCATTAATTGCAGTTTGTCTGCATTCGTTGACCACGCCCCCGTGTCCGCTAGGCACGACCCCGTGTGTAGAAGCGTATCTGTACTATCAAGATTTCCCCAGATTCTGCGAATCTTAGAATTGACCACGGCCTCGTGTCCGCTGGGCACGCCCCCGTGGTGGATGATAGAAGCTTCTACAACTTTGTCTTTTCTGCAGACACTTGGGCACGCCCCCGTGCTCACTGAGCACGGGGCGTGTTTAGCCTTCTGTTTTCTTGTTTTGCTTGGGAAGATGTTGTCGGGGGGTCGGGCATGCCACGTTTATCCCTTTTCTTGTATTTTTGTTAGATTTAGTTGCCTTTTTTTGCTTCTTTTGTTCATTTGAGCTCATTTAATCTTGAAAATACAAAAGGAAGACAAAAACACACTTTTTCCAACATTAGTACTAAAAAAAGGTTAGTTTTATGCCTCATTTGTTGTAATTTATATGTTGCATTTTGCACACATCACGATCCATAGCCGTTCTCACACTTTCCCCCGTTTTCTCTAAATCTTGACCCTATATATATATAGGGAGAGAATCATGAGAAAACTAAAAAACTAACTAAAAACCACTAAAAATGAGGGGGGAGACTTTTAATGATGGAGGGGGAGACTTTTAATGAAGGAGGGGTAAAATTGGAAAAAAAAAATATATAACTTTTCAAACATTTCCCATTTCTCCATACATTATCATTTTAAAACAAAAATGGCACCATAAGATCACAAATTTTTGTATCTTTCATTCAAGTATATTCGAGCATATTTTTTATGCCATAAAAAAAGATTTATGGTGTCGTCTTGTTTTCAATACTATTATTATAGTAGTGCACATGTGCAATATAACATGTAATACAATTGCATTACATGCTTAAAATTAGTTTTTTGAGTCTAGTTTAACTTTTAGGGTTAGTTATTTTTGGAGGTTTAGGATTAGGATTAGGTTTTTGGGTGTGGGGGGAGGGGGGGTTTAGGTTTTTGGGGGTGGGGGTGGGGGGTTTAGGTTTTTTTCGAGTTTAAGTTTATTGTTTAGTTTTAGGTTTTCGGGAGGGTGGGGGTGGGGGGGTTTAGGGTTTTGGGGGGGGGTGGGGGGTTAGGCTTTTGGTGGGAGGGTGAATTTAGGTTTTTGGGGGGTGGGGGTGGGGGGTTTAGGTTTTTGGGGGGTGTCGGTGGGGGGTGGGTTAAGTGGTTTAAGCTTTATGTATTAGTGCACATGTGCAGTACAACCAAAAAAAAAATTTGGTATGTTTTTAGGTTTTTTTAGGCTTTTTTGGTTAGTTTTTTGGTTTTCTCATTTAAACTAGTTTTCTCATGATCCATCTCCTACATATATATATAGGGATTGAGTAAAATGAGAACCAAGTTGAGTTGTGAGAACCGTAGGAACCAATATAAACCGTTGATCTAATGTGTTTTAATGGTTAAGATTAAAAGAGAAAGAAATAGTGTGATGAGTTTACTTTCATTAATGATTTTTTTTGTTTTTTAGTGGCATATGGGCTTTTCGGTACACATAAGGGCTTTTTGTTTTATCTTCAGATGAAAAATCAAGTCTCCGTCCTTTTTTTGTGAGATCTCTATTATACGAGGGAACCATCAGATGAGTGTGATGTTTGTCAAAGAGGTACAACACCCACTTTTGAGAGGGCTGAATAAACTTGACGCGGATACAAGCTTTGCAGTCGAAGACCCGGAATGTGGACTGCCTAATCTTTAAAGAAGTGTCATCCAGCGTATCAAACTTCCTTTTTAGCTGGGGTTTTCCATGGTTTGCGCACAAAAGGTAACGATGCATGATGGCTCCATGCTTCCTCTTAACAGTTCAACCCTAGTCAAAAACTAGAACTTCTAAGCGTACCTATCATACATCTCAACTACGTCTTGCCATTTCTGGAACATGGCAGTCAGTTTTGTAAAATGATCATGTAGAGTAATTTTGATCTTGTAGAGTAATTTTGTAAAATGTTCTTGTAGAGTAATTTTTATCTTGTAGAGTAATTTTGTAAAATATTTTAGCATTTTGTTATGGGGTTTAGCTTTATGGTTTAGTTTTTAGTATTTAGTTTGGGTTGGTTGGGGGGGGGGGGGTGGTTAGGTTTTTTGGGGGTTTTTTTGTGAGGTATAGTTTTTTGATCAAAATTACTCTACAATAACATTTTACAAAATTACTCACAAGATCAAAATTACTCTACAATTGAACATTTTACAAATTACTCTACAAGATCAAAATTACTCTACATGATTATTTGTAGAATTTGAAGAGTAATTTTGATAATTATCCTACGAGCAAATAATTACAAAACTGCCACCACGTTTTTTACCTTTTTCATGCTATTCGTACGTTTAGTACGTTAAAATTATTGTACGGGAACTTTACTCTAAAAATACTATGTTGTTTTCAGGTTAAGAAAAAAAAACGTTTCCGGTATTAAGAAAAATATCATTTAAGATTAAATTAATCTATGAGAATTGATCATAAAAATGACGGACTAGTAAAAGGTTAAAACTCTTAGGCCGGAGGGTGTGGGGGCGTCACCCCCGCCAGCTCACCCTCTATGGCGCCCCGGGGCGCTATACGACCACACCCATGAAATTAAAGAGGGGCGCTATAGGATGTGCGCCATGGTGTTAACAAGCAAGAAACGAGTTGACCGAGGAGAGTTAATGCATTTGACCGTTTGAAACGGTCATATTTAAAAAAAAAATTAATTTCCTTTTTTTATAACTTAACATTATAAATACCCCACATTACTTTCACTTTTTTATTCCATTCCCTTCACTTTCTCTATACTTTTTATACCATTCTCTACATTTTTTAAACATTTCTCTACAATGTTTCCCAACAACCCATGGGACCCGAACAATCCGTTTTGACAAACTTTGCAAAACAACGAGCAAGAGGACCAGTATCGCCGAGACCTGTGTATGGGTGAGCTTGGAAATTATCTAATGCAACCAAGCACCCCAACTTCTTCTCATCCCGTCACTCAACCGATGCCCCGTTTTTTCGGGTATTATTCTCAACCCCTATTTTTCCCTCAAACATACCCCAAAACATACCTCAAAACATACCCGAAACCCAAAACACAACCAAAACACAAGTCGAATCCTCTTCTAGAAAAAAAAGAAGTCATAAAAAGAAGGATGAGGCCGAAAAACGTACTACTAAGAAGGTCGAATTTTGGACGGCTAAGGAAGAGTTCGAGTTGGCAAAAGCATGGCTCGACGTATCGGATGACGACATTGTTGGTAAATTTTACATACTTTTATAAACATATGGTTTTGTAAATTTATTTTTTAATTCAAACATATGGTTTTGTAAATAATTTTTTTTATAGGAAACGACCAATACATAAAGGTATTTTGGGGTCGTATACGTGACAAGTTTTTCGCCGCAATGGGTCGTGGCGAATATCGAACACCCAACTCTTTTTCGGGAAAGTGGGGTGCTATGAGGACGAAGTTTTCCAATTTCAACAACATATATACTAATCTCGTCAACAGTAGTCGAAGGAAAATTGGTGCGAGCGACGTCGACATCGTGACCCAAGCCCACAACGACTATAGATTGTACCATGGGCATGTTTTACGTTGGTAACCACATGGGAGCTTCTTCGCAAATCTCTCAAGTGGCATCTTGTACCACCGTTCGACCCAACCCGCCCTAGATCTAAACGGTCCAAATCGACATCCACCACCGAACCATCAGGGTCCGATGCTCGTACAGTAATTATTCTAAACGACGATGCTGACGAATTTGAAGAACCAGAAGAGCTGCCTCGACCAACTGGTAGGGATAAAAGTAAGGCAGCGGCACGTGGAAAGTCTTCTACAACACCATCAGATGGCCCGTCAAAGTTGAGCGAGTTCGAGGCAACTCTCAACAAAATAATCTCCATTAGGGAAAAAGACCAACAAATAAGAATGGAGAAACAAATCCAAAAAGACATGGATTTTCTCGCAAGAGATTTGTCAAACCTACCAGAGGAGGACCGAGTCATTTTGGAGGCTCGTTAGGCACAAATTCGGGCAAAATATATGTAGTTTTTTTTTCTAGCATATTGTGTTTTTTTTCTAGTACCTTGTGTTTTTTTAATGACTTTGTAGTGTTTTTATTTTTTTTTAATGAAATTGTGTTTTTTTTTCTAGTTATTTTAAAATTGCCATTTAATTGAAAAAAAATAAATATTTAAATAAATAAATAATTAGGTAATCAAGGCGGGGGCTCCATCCACACCCTGCAAATTAAAAGGGGTCGTGGTAAAGACTCCAGGCGGATGTGGCTCCTACGTAACGCTTAGGTGGACTGATAAAGCCCCAAGGGGGCTCTAACCACACCCTCCAGCCTTATAAACCTTGGGGGGTGAGGGTTGGTTGCAAGTTAGTGTGGTGACAACTATCTAATATTGTAATCCAATTGATTTCACGGTTTAGAAGAGTTGCTTTAACCTTTTACTGTTAGTCCTGTTTATCATCATTTCTCATACATTAATTTCATCTTAAAAGATTATTTTTCTCAATACAGAAAACAAATTTCAAAGAAAGGAGTGATTATTTTTGTTTGTGTATGCATGTGTACTTGTATGGAGTCCAAAAACTATTTAGTATATATGGTGGGCCTTGGGGAATACTGGAGCGCAAAAAGGAAAACACCCATATGCGAACAACAACAATTCTTCATCTCTGAATCTGATAATTGAGCGCAAAAAAACACGGTGTCAACAAAGAAACGACATTAATCTGATAATCGATTCACCGTTCATCTCTGAATTTGACATCAACAACAATCCGAGTGACTAGGGTTTCTATATTCTTGCAATCAATCTAAGAAACAACTCAAAATCTGCGTGACTAGGGTTTCAATATCACATAAAAGGTAAATCAGACTTATTATGTTTCTCAGTTTCTTTTTATTAGCGTTGGAGATATAGTTGATTTTGAGACTTGATTTAATGTTTTATATCAACAAACGGCTCAGACCAAACGATTGTGCCTTTTTAAAGTGTTTTAATGCCCCAACTCCAATTCTTAAAGTGTGGTTAAAGTGGATGAACAACAGACCAAACGATTGTGCCTTTTTAATTAATAGAAAGAACTAGTAGTTGAGAAAAAAAATTAATAATTACTAAATTATGTTATAATCAAACAAATAGTTCAGTACGTAAGACATTCTAAATGATAATAAATGATGACACCATTTTGATTTTTTTTTTAAATTTTTTTATTTAAACAGTTAAACTAAATATTCTAAACGACCAACCTTTTTTATTAACTTAGTGTGTATGCTTGTTTCATTTGCTTGAGCGAGTTATGTGGACATATCACATATGCATGTATGTTCGATACAGTCTATTTGTGCAAAGTTAAATGTTTAAAACTTTGATGTATAAACTTTTGCAAGTTGAATTGAAACTTACCGAGTTACATTATTAGCTCTTTTGATGCTTTAAACAATATCAAGCGGCTTGGTCATTTCCCTAATGCTATAAATGCATATAAAGTGCTTTTGACAATTCCGGTAACGGTGGCATCGGCGGAAAGAAGCTTTTCAAAATTGAAATTGTTGAAGACGTATTTACGATCGACGATGTCGCAAGAAAGACTTAACGGATTGGCGATGATATCTATTGAAAACGAAATATTAGAAGGTATGGAATATAAAGACTTGATCGAGAGTTTTGCTTCCAAAAACGCTAGGAGAGCCGCACGATTCACTTAAGTAAGTTCGATCATTTTGTTACACTACTTTTGTTTTGTTTATTTTATAACAATGATCGTCGTACTGTGATTTCTTGATATATAATGGATGAGTTTATATTATAGGTTTAGGCCCAATTTTTTTATCTTGCCGAGGCCCAAAAGATTTTTATCATTCTCGGGGACGGCCATGGTATGGACACATGTCTCTATATTACTACGGGTATGTCTGAATGTGAATTTAATGATTATGTACGTGTATATATCATGTGCTCGTATTAAATGTCCATGTTAATATGTATATTTATTTAGTCTACCAATCTTATTTCTAACATTAGGTGTACTCATAAATATATAGAAATAGTATTAAGCCCCCCGCGTTGCGGTAGGGTGTAAAACCAAAACAAATAGTACCAATGTCACATTACATACAACGACCATAAACATTGAAGTTGCGGCGTCTTAATGCGGTGAAATTAGACCAATATATAAAACATAGAAAATAATAACTAACTCGATTAGGACTCATGCGTTGCGATGATCTTGTTAAACGGGGAAAATAGACGACGTAAAAGCACTGAACCACACACGTACGTTGCGCCATATTAACTCGCAAATTTATAACGAAGCGTATAATAAAACGTAAAAATGTTGAACCACACATGCACATTATGTCGTGTTAACTCGCAAAATTTAGAACGAAACGTAAAATGAAAATTTTGCAAAATATGAAAAACATATCAAAGTTGAAAGTAAAATAATTGTGAGGTTAAATTGGAAAAACGAAAAACTTTTGGGTTAAAACTACAAAATCAAGTAGCTTTAGATTAAAAGTGTAATATCATTTTTTTTTTGTGAAAAAAACCCAAAACATAAAATACAACACCTCAATGCATTAACTTATTGCTAATTTATACTCTGGAAATATCAAGATACTTGCGGCACTATCCTGAGTACCCTGAACACCACCGAGTTAAAAATTGCTAACTCATATGACATCAAAAATACCCATAAATACTTTAAAGGGAGGGGGTGTTATTTTTCGACACATAAGTATTCTTGCATTGAAAATCCATAAACTAACGGCTCTTCCACCAATAACCAAATAACTCAGCCCAGTAGTATCTACCCCAAACCCCTGCCCACCCACCTTATCTGAGACCACGCCGGTGCCAAACCCCTACCCGCCCACTTATCTGAGACCACACCGGCGATATACCCAAGTGGTTCTCCTCGTACCCTAACCGAGTTTACTAAGCATACACGTCTCTAAAATTAAAACTTGTACGTCCTTAACTAATATTCATATTCTTGTCTTGGTTTATCTTAAAAAAAAATACTTGCTTTCATAGTTAATTACTGGCCTTTTCTTTGAGAACCTGGATCAGAGAGTAAAAAAGGCGTAAGGTTCACAATTGTGTAAAACTAAAATGGGATATACCGGGCTAGGATTCGAGTTACAGGAACAAGGGCTAAACGAACCACCCAAGAATGAAATCTTGAATACTCTTTATGGAATGAATTGTTAGCCAAATAACAGATGATTTGGTAAATTCAGATGGGCCATTTTTGCCCCTCAAGAAAAAGACAAAAAAACCAAATTTTATTAGTCAAATAATAGGTGATTTGATTTTTGGACCAAAATGGCAATAAAAATAAAACCACAGTGACCCAGATTTAAAAGGTTTGAGTTTTGCACTAAAATGATAAAAGTGACCAAACCTCAGGGACTAAAATGGCAGTTTACTCTTACAAAAATTAAAACTAAGTTTTATACATTAAACACGTGTAATACACGGAGTTTTAACCTAATATCTTAATAATAATTTATTTGCACACTACCAACTATTATTATACCTATTGAATTTTTAATTATTTAAGATTTTGAGTACTTCTATCGTGCTAAACTATTTATCATTTCTTAAAAAAAATTATATATAAATATTTACTTATAAAAAAATAAATAGATTTTATGTTAATTAAGAGATATAATAAAAAGATGAAAATAAAAAAAATGATTTTGTAAAATTGATTTAAACTTAAATAAAATTAGGTGTTAGTACCCAAATGTGTTACATTGATAAAACTAAAAAGAATGGAAGGGTATTTTAGTTATTATATTGATAATTTTGGTGTTAGTACCCAAAGGTGTTACAAAATTGAAACCATAAAACCTAAACCTGTTAAAAAAAAGTTAGTACCCAAAGGTGAAACTAGCTATAAACCACATGACCCATCTGTGTAATTAACTCTTATTTCTGATAGCTATGGAAGCGTTGGCTTGCATGTTTGTTAAAGCCATAGCAGGGGGCGCGGTGCATGGCATTCAAACTCCAAATGATGGCCCGATGATTTCACATCTTTTGTATGTGAACGATGCCATTATTCTTGGAGAGTGGTCGGATACTAATATTTTAAATGTGGTCATAATTCTCTGGCTATTTTATATGTGTTCAGGCTTGAAGATAAATCTAGCTAAGTCTAATCTGTATAGAATAGGAATGGTGATGGCAGAAGTGAAGAACAAGGCTAAGTTGGTGGGATGCAAAGCGGAAAGTACCCCCCCCTTCAAGTACCTTGGTTTGATGGTGGGGGAAATATGAATCGTATAAACAACTGGAAGCTGGTGCACAACATCATTGAAGCCAGACTCTCAAGGTGTAAAGCTAATTTGCTCTCAATTGGATGGCGTATCACATTGATAAAACCCGTCCTTGAATGCCTGCCAAATTAATATTTCTCTCTACAAAGCCCTGGTAAAAGTGATTAGAGATTGGAAGCGATGATTAGGAAATTTTTATGGGGAGGGTCGGGTGATATCAAGAAGATGCAGTGGGTTGCTTGGGATCGTGTGCCATTATCTAAAACTGAAGGGGGCATGGGTTTAGTAAATTGAAGCATAATAATATCGCTCTCCTATCCAAATGGTAATGGTGATTTAAAACAAGGAAAATTCAACTTTGGAGGAAGGTGACAGAAGCGCTTCATGAAAGTAGAAGTAATTGGGATTTTCTTCCGATCAAAAGAAGCCTGAATGAAGTGTGGATCAATATCGCTAAAATGGTTGCTAGAACTATGGTTGACGGTATCCCTTTACGTAATTTTATAAAAATGTGGTAACGGCAGTGATACTTCTTTTTGGTTGGACCCATGGCTTTTTAAAGAACCTTTGAAAGATATTTTTCCTAATATTTTCAAATTAGAGGCTAACAAAAAATGTAGTATGTAAAGCGGGTTTAACAGGAATGGAGATGGTTTGTAAGATCACCTAGCACCCTCGATAAGGATCTATCGCTCACAACACACACGCGCGGTATGCGGAAACTACCACACGAACACACCACGTAGATTAAGAACAAGAAGGAGTAGAATATAGAGAAGAAACTATATGAGAATACACAGAGTATTCTCAGATATACAACAAACACACAATAGAAAGCACACACAACTGGTTTAGGGTTTCTCTCTTTAAAAGATTACTTGCACAAGAGTGTTTCCCAAAAAGTCTAATCATTCACTGCACATAACAGCTTGTATACAACATGTAAATCCGGAACACATGAGTTACGGACATAATATCCATAAACCCGGACATGTATCAAAGAACAAGGTTTCCCGAGTTTAACATATAAACTCGGAACTTACAACCATTACATAAAATCCGGAATGTTGTAAATATTTAACAAACTATTACAAATTTTACATAAAAGATCCTCGACATCTTCAAGTTTGTTGAATCTAGCACTTCATCACAATTTAGTGCATTTACATACTCCCCTTTGATGAGTGCGGATTGTGACAACTCGTATTTCAGAACCTATCTTTGTGCTAAGTGCAGCATGTTTTGAATTTATGTAATGTATGTGAACTCGGTGTGATTATCTGATATGTTGGATTAATAAATGTTAGGAGACTTTATGTTTGAATTATGTGAATGTGTGTGTATATATATATATATATATATATATATATATATGACAACTCGTAACGCACAACACTCACCCGATCGCACAAGCCCATTCGGGCCACATGTTTGTACTCGAACCATAAGGGCAGCCCATGAAAGGGTTCGGCCCACTCCATCAACTCGCACAACACTAGGGTGTTAGTATAAGTCTCACACTTTACCAAATCACTCAAAGTTTACAAACCCTAGCTCTCTTCCTCTCTCTCTCAAACTCGACGGCAACAACATCCCTTTCTTTCGAAGTTTGTGGTGTTCGGATCAATCCCTACTCTCTTCTTTAATCGGTTAGTGTCTTATCTATTGATTGTGTGTTACATGATGTTGTGATATGTATGTTCTATACGATGGTTTGAGGATGATATGTGATTGATGATGATGTAAACTATTAATATTGATGTCTCTAAAATCGGCTCACATGTGTATGATTAGATCGAGATGTGTACTAGTAATCGGTTGTGTGTGATGATGTTAATCGACTATCATGTCTTGTTTTCGGATTAGGTTGCATGATGAATTAGGATCAAATGTATGTAATCGGTTGTATGTTCATGTAATCGGATCAAATGATATGATGGGATAAGTTATTGTTATGCTTGAAACACGATTAGGGATTCATAGAGATTTGATACTAAAAACCTTTATTTGATCGATTTTGGTTGGGTTTAGAAACTGTTAGTATTAATTGATTGAATGGAAATTTGGAAACTGTTGATTGATTGTTGACTAAATCGGATAATGGAAACATTGTAACTGATTAACATAAAATTCGGATGGTAAAACTGATCGCACAAAGAAGTCCCCAGTCGCACAAGACTATTGGATCGCACAAGTTGTAATATTTTTTTAACTGTTGGGCAGTGTATATCATGTTGGGCTGGGCTAGTTCCGATCGCACAAGAGATCCCAGATCGCACAAGAGATCCATGTTTAATTATTTGGGCCGTTTACTTACTGAACTGTTATGTTAATTGGGCCGGGCTTTCTGAATCGCACAACCCATTGTAGATCGCACAATAGGTTGGGCCATTGTTCTATTGGGCTTCATTTAGTGGATCGCATAAGGCTATTGGGTTAATGAACTTGTGCGAGCCCAAACCTTTTAATCGCACAAGTTGGATACGTTATGACTGATAATGTGTTAACATGAATTATGTGTTTGCCATGATCAACCTGTGTTCATAACCTGTTAACTATGTGTAATCATACGTGCACCTAGACCTGACTTGTATGGTAACCATGTTAGGACGTGGTTGACCTCTAGCAGCTCGATTGACCTTTCGTTTATCTGTCGAGCTAACCTAAGGTGAGTTCACGCTTTCTACAAAGCATGGGATTCCCAGGGGTTGGGAATGGGGTTAAGGAATAGGGATTCCTCGTCCTTTCTTGGGTAGGACAGTACGGGTTCAGGAATATAATTCCTCGTCCTCATGGACAGTTAACTTTCACTAGACCAAAACTCTATCACGAAATCCCTCCTTTTTATATCGACTTAATCGCCGAGGCCAATGGCGAGCGGGTCATTAGTTAGATACCGCTATTTAGGTTTGACAAACCTCACACCGTGCCGCAGAGGACGGGCGCGAACTAATGGACTATGGCACGTCAATGATGATAGACATTGACAGTTCAGGGCACATAAACATGACTACAGTCAGCAGTCGATATGGTAACGAGTCTAGTTGTACATACATGGGGTAGCCCCCACGGCCGAAAAGCCAGATAACTAAACATGGGGTAGCCCCCACGGTTGGATTGCCAGAGTAAATGGGTTAAACAAATCACGTTTTAAACTATGGGGTAACCCCCACGGCAGGATGCCAGTTAAAGGAAACTGTTTTCGAGACAACTTAAAATGAACACCCAACTGTGAACTCGCTCAACATTATTGTTGACTCGTTACTACATGCTTTGCAGGTCAATAGGTACTTAGCTGGAGCTTGCATGGGGAAGAGTCGTTGTGGGACATGGACAGCTGTGTGCCATGTTAAACTTGAAACATCTAAACTTATATTTTGGTTTTGGATTTAATCGTTATGCTTCCGCTTGCAACTTAAACTATGTTTTGTTGGGACACCAATTGTATTGGTTGGGTTTTTATAATTACTTACATGCTTGTTCAATATGATTGGTGGCTGGATCCTGGTCAGTCATGCCTCCAAGCGGTGTTACTCCGCAGGTGGATTTTGGGGGTGTGACAGATTGGTATCAGAGCCATTGGTTATAGAGAAATTGGTTTTAATAAGGGAAAAACATTTTTGTTAAAACTAGACTATAACCTGTACAGTGCTCAACGGTCCACAACGACGCTTCACTCCACGTGCAAGGCTCGACATTCTAGGTGATATGGTTTATGTTTTATTGCCTACTTGCTAGACTACATAGAACTTTGCTTATGGTATGCTTAGATAAACGTAGCAACTATAGTTTGAAAACACATGTGTGCTTACTCTCTTCTGTCATCGTACTTTCACGAACCTCTCTCACTCATGTTTTCCTTTGATATGAAGAATCATGAGTGGACACGTTAACATGACTCAAGCCCAGTTGACGGCTCTGATTAACCAACAAGTTGCTGCGGCACTTGCAGCAGCACGGGCAGGAGGTATACCCTGCAGTTTAAACTCATTCTAGGATCTTTAGGTCCTACTCTCGTGAACCAACCTTTGTGTTAGACTTTGTCCTTTCTTACACCCACGACAGGTCAACCTGCACAACCTCCTGTGTGCACCTTCAAAACTTTTATGGACTGCCGACCTACTACTTTCAGCGGCACAGAAGGAGCGGTAGGCCTCCTCCACTGGTTTGAAAAGCTCGAATCTGTTTTCGAGATGTGTGAATGCCCTGAGGCACACAGGGTGAAGTATGCTACCGGTACTCTCGAGGGTTTAGCGCTCACGTGGTGGAACGCTCAGGTTCAAATGCTGGGGTTGGTTGCTGCTAATGCCACCCCATGGAACAATTTTAAGGAAATGATCAAAGAGGAGTATTGCAATCGTGATGAAATTCACAAACTGGAAGTCGAGTTCTTCAACCTCAAGATGACGGGGTCGGAAATTGAAGCATACACGAAAAGATCGAATGAGCTTGCTATTTTGTGTCCTACTATGGTGGATCCTCCCATCAAACGCATCGAACTATATCTCAAGGGCTTAGTGCCAGAAATTCAAAGTCATGTGACTTCAGCTAACCTCGCCACCATCCAGCAGGTTATTCAGTTGGCTCACCGTCTCACTGATCAGGCGGTGGAGCAGAACAGGTTACCAAAGCGTATTAGTGCTACAGCTACTTCAGATGCTCCTAGTGACAACAAGCGAAAATGGGATGGAGCTTCAAGCAAGGGTTCAACTTCTGTTCAATCTCAGTCTCAGCAGAGAAGGACTGACGACTACAAAAGTCCTAGTCAGCAATCATCTGGTAGTCAAAGTCATGGTGGGTACAAGGGAAATCACCCCAAATGCAATCGCTGTAACCTACACCACAGCGGACCATGCACCAGGAGTAACTGTCATCGGTGCAATAAGCCAGGCCACGCAGCAAAGGATTGCAGAAGTTTATACCCCGCAAACCAAAATCGTCAACAACAACAAGCCCAACAGAATCAACGCCAGCAGCAGCAGCAGCAAGGTAACAACAAAGGGTGCTTTCAGTGTGGAGCTGAAGGCCATTTCAAGAGAGATTGTCCCCAACTGAACAGGAACCAGAACAACAACAACAATAACAACAACCAGGGGAATGGAAACAACGGGGGTAACAACGGCAATGGTGCAAGGGGTCGTGTGTTCGTTATTGGCCAAGGTGAAGCGAGGAATGATCCCAATGTCGTGACGGGTAAGTTCCTACTGGACGACTTTTACGTTACTGTATTATTTGATTTGGGTGCTGATACTAGCTACGTGTCCTTAAAAGTTAGTCAAATGCTTAAGCGTACCCCAACACTTTTGAACCCCAAGCACACTGTAGAGTTAGCTAATGGTAAAAGTTTAGAGGTCACACACGTAGTCAACGGTTGTAACATTGTTCTTGCTAGTCACACCTTCTCCATCGACCTCCTTCCTATCACTCTGGGTAGTTTCGACGTTGTCATTGGGATGGACTGGTTATCCCAACATCAAGCAGAGATTCTTTGCAACGAGAAGATTGTCCGTATTCCTCGGCCAGGGGATGAACCTCTATTGATTCGTGGCGACAAGAGTGGTGCTGTTGTGAGCATCATCTCCTTCCTTAAAGCCCAGAAGTGTTTGCGTAAGGGCCACACTGCTATTTTGGCTCTCGTTACTGACACCTCGAAGAAAGAAAAGAAGATAGAAGATTTTCCGATCGTACGCGACTATCCTGAGGTATTCCCTGAGGAATTACCTGGTCTTCCGCCTCATCGACAGGTCGAGTTTCACATCGAGCTAGCTCCTGGAGCAGCACCTATAGCGCGTGCACCTTATCGCTTAGCCCCATCAGAGTTGAAAGAACTATCTACGCAACTACAGGAACTCTTGGATAAGGGTTTTATTCGCCCTAGCTCTTCGCCCTGGGGAGCTCCAGTGCTATTCGTGAAGAAGAAAGACGGTACCTTCAGAATGTGCATCGACTACCGTGAACTCAACAAGGTGACCGTGAAGAATCGCTATCCTCTTCCACGCATCGACGACCTATTCGACCAGCTGCAAGGGTCGAGCTTTTATTCTAAGATTGATTTGAGATTAGGATATCACCAGCTGAGAGTCTGAGAAGATGACGTCTCCAAAACAGCCTTTAGAACTCGTTATGGACACTATGAGTTTTTGGTCATGCCTTTTGGGCTGACAAACGCACCTGCGGTCTTCATGGACTTGATGAATCGAGTGTGCAAGCCTTAACTGGACAAGTTCGTTATTGTTTTCATCGACGACATCCTGATCTATTCTATGAGTCAGGAGGAACACGAGCAGCATTTACGACTTATTTTGGAACTCCTTCGAACAGAACAGCTTTATGCAAAGTTTTCAAAATGCGACTTCTGGCTTCGTGAATTCCATTTCCTAGGCCATGTGGTAAACAAATATGGGATTCACGTTGATCCATCCAAGGTAGACTCGATTAAGAACTGGCCTGCACCTCGCACACCAACGGAAATTCGCCAATTCTTGGGCTTGGCAGGTTACTACAGGAGGTTCATTAAGGATTTTTCCAAGATTGCACAGCCTCTCACCTCACTAAGGCAGAAAGGTGTAGTTTATCGATGGGAAAATGCACAGGAATTAGCATTTCAGCATTTAAAGGATAGAATTTGCAGTGCACCTATCCTTTCATTGCCAGAGGGCACATACGACTTTGTGGTTTACTGCGACGCATCAATTCAGGGTCTTGGTTGTGTATTGATGCAACGGGATAAAGTTATAGCCTACGCCTCACGCCAACTCAAAGTTCATGAAAGGAACTACACTACGCAAGATTTAGAGCTGGGAGTTGTTGTCTTTGCCCTTAAGATATGGAGACATTACCTGTACCGTACCAAGTGCGCCATCTACACCGATCATAGGAGCCTCGAGCATATCTTCAAACAGAAGGAACTGAATATGCGACAATGACGATGGGTCGAGCTACTGAATGACTACGAATGCTCGATCAGGTACCACCCAGGCAAAGCCAATGTCGTGGCTGACGCCCTCAGTCGAAAGGATACCATACCCAAGCGCGTACGAGCTTTACAACTCACTATCCAATCTAGTCTTCCTGCTCAGATACGAAATGCTCAGGTTGAAGCATTGAAACCAGACAACGTCAGGGCTGAAGCCCTACGCGGCTCAAGGCAACGATTAGAACAAAAGGAAGACGGTGCTTACTACTTAACAGGACGCATTTGGGTCCCACTTTATGGCAACCTACGAGAGCTTGTGATGGATGAGGCACACAAGTCTCGCTACTCAGTACATCCTGGTTCGGATAAGATGTACCACGACCTCAGAATTACATACTGGTGGCCTAGCATGAAGGCCCACATAGCAACTTACGTCAGCAAGTGTTTGACTTGTGCGAGAGTCAAAGTTGAATACTAGAAACCTTCAGGCCTACTCCAACAACCAGAGATACCACAATGGAAATGGGAGCAAATTTCCATGGATTTTGTTACTGGCCAGCCTAGATCTCAACGTGGTAACGATACTATTTGGGTGATCGTGGATCGACTCACAAAGTCTGCACACTTCTTGGCTATCAAGGAAACGGATAAGTTCTCCACTTTAGCAGACGTATACCTTAAGAAAGTTGTCTCGAGGCACGGGGTGCCCACCTTTATTATCTCGGATCGTGATGCACGTTTTACTTAAGAACTGTGGCAAGCAATGCACAAATCCTTTGGCTCACGATTAGACATGAGCACAGCGTATCACCCTCAGACGGATGGGCAGTCTGAGCGCACTATTCAAACTTTAGAAGACATGCTTCGGGCATGTGTAATTGACTTTGGCAACGGCTGGGAAAAGCATCTGCCCCTTGTGGAATTCTCATACAATAACAGCTACCACACCAGCATCAAAGCTGCTCCGTTTGAGGCATTGTACGAGCGTAAATGCCGGTCACCTCTTTGTTGGGCAGAGGTGGGGGATAGTCAGATCACTGGCCCAGAACTTGTGGTAGACACAACAGAAAGAATTGCTCAAATACGACAACGGATGGCGGCAGCTCGTGACCGTCAGAAAAGCTACGCCGATAAGGGCAGGAAACCACTCGAGCTCCAGGTTGGGGAGCGAGTGCTACTCAAAGTTTCACCCTGGAAGGGTGTGGTTCGTTTTGGTAAACGAGGCAAACTTAATCCACGATACGTCGGACCTTTTGAAGTCATAGAGAAAATAGGCAAAGTGGCCTACAAACTGAACCTACCAACAGAACTCAGTGCAGTTCACAACGTTTTCCACGTGTCGAATCTGAAGAAGTGTCTATCAGATGAGACCCTCATAGTTCCTTTGAAGGAGCTCACTATCGACGAGGAGTTACGATTCGTCGAGGAACTAGTTGAAATCACGGACCGGGATGTTAAGGTCCTCAAGCGCACTAGAATACCTCTCGTTCGAGTTCGTTGGAACTCACGTCGTGGCCCAGAGTTCACCTGGGAACGCGAAGATCAGATGAAACAAAAGTATCCCCAACTGTTCGCAAACAGTACAACCAATACTGAGGCTGAAGCTACGAAATTTAAGGACGAAATTCTAGATCAACGGGGGAGGATGTGACATCCCAGGAAAACCAGGCAACTTAACTAGCTTCCTCAGTGAGTACGTGCCAAATTTCGGGACGAAATTTCTTTCAACTTGGGGATAATGTGACAACTCATATTTCAGAGCCTATCTTTGTGCTAAATGCAGCATGTTTTGAATGTATGTAATGTATGTGAACTCGGTGTGATTATCTGATATGTTGGATTAATAAATGTTAGGAGACTTTATGTTTGAATTGTGTGAATGTGTGTGTGTGTATATATATATATATATATATATATATATATATATATATATATATATATATATATATATATATATATATATATATGACAACTCGGAACGCACAACACTCACCCGATCGCACAAGCCCATTCGGGCCACATGTTTGTACTCGAACCATAAGGGCAGCCCATGAAAGGGTTCGGCCCACTCCATCACCTCGCACAACACTAGGGTGTTAGTATAAGTCTCACACTTTACCAAATCACTCAAATTTTACAAACCCTAGCTCTCTTCCTCTCTCTCTCAAACTCAACGGCAACAACATCCCTTTCTTTCGAAGTTTGTGGTGTTCGGATCAATCCCTACTCTCTTCTTTAATCGGTTAGTGTCTTATCTATTGATTGTGTGTTACATGATGTTGTGATATGTATGTTCTATACGATGGTTTGAGGATGATATGTGATTGATGATTATGTAAACTATTAATATTGATGTCTCTAAAATCGGCTCACATGTGTATGATTAGATAGAGATGTGTACTAGTAATCGGTTGTGTGTGATGATGTTAATCGACTATCATGTCTTGTTTTCGGATTAGGTTGCATGATGAATTAGGATCAAATGTATGTAATCGGTTGTATGTTCATGTAATCGGATCAAATGATATGATGGGATAAGTTATTGTTATGCTTGAAACACGATTAGGGATTCATAGAGATTTGATACTAAAAACCTTTGTTTGATCGATTTTGGTTGGGTTTAGAAACTGTTAGTATTAATTGATTGAATGGAAATTTGGAAACTGTTGATTGATTGTTGACTAAATCGGATAATGGAAACATTGTAACTGATTAACATAAAATTCGGATGGTAAAACTGATCGCACAAAGAAGTCCAGTCGCACAAGATGATCCAATCGTACAAGATGTCCCCAGTCGCACAAGACTATTGGATCGCACAAGTTGTAATATTTGTTTAACTATTGGGCCGTGTATATCATGTTGGGCTGGGCTAGTTCCGATCGCACAAGAGATCCCGGATCGCACAAGAGATCCATGTTTAATTATTTGGGCCGTTTACTTACTGAACTGTTATGTTAATTGGGTCGGGCTTTCTGAATCGCACAACCCATTGTGGATCGCACAAGTATGCTGATCGCACAATAGGTTGGGCCATTGTTCTATTGGGCTTCATTTAGTGGATCGCACAAGGCTATTGGGTTAATGAACTTGTGCGAGCCCAAACCTTTTAATCGCACAAGTTGGATACGTTATGACTGATAATGTGTTAACATGAATTATGTGTTTGCCATGATCAACCTGTGTTCATAACCTGTTAACTATGTGTAATCATACGTGCACCTAGACCTGACTTGTATGGTAACCATGTTAGGACGTGGTTGACCTCTAGCAGCTCGATTGACCTTTCGTTTATCTGCCGAGCTAACCTAAGGTGAGTTCACACTTTCTACAAAGCATGGGATTCCCAGGGGTTGGGAATGGGGTTAAGGAATAGGGATTCCTCGTCCTTTCTTGGGTAGGACAGTACGGGTTCAGGAATATAATTCCTCGTCCTCATGGACAGTTAACTTTCACTAGACCAAAACTCTATCATGAAGTCCCTCCTTTTTATATCAACTTAATCGCCGAGGCCAATGGCGAGCGGGTCATTAGTTAGATAGCGCTATTGGTAACGAGTCTAGTAGTACATACATGGGGTAGCCCCCACGGCCGAAAAGCCAGATAACTAAACATGGGGTAGCCCCCATGGCTGGATTGCCAGAGTAAATGGGTTAAACAAATCACGTTTTCAACTATGGGGTAACCCCCACGGCAGGATGCCAGTTAAAGGAAACTGTTTTCGAAACAACTTAAAACGAACACCCAACTGTGAACTCGCTCAACATTATTGTTGACTCGTTACTCCATGCTTTGCAGGTCAATAGGTACTTAGCTGGAGCTTGCATGGGGAAGAGTCATTGTGGGACATGGACAGCTGTGTGCCATGTTAAACTTGAAACATCTAAACTTATATTTTGGTTTTGGATTTAATCGTTATGCTTCCGCTTGCAACTTAAACTATGTTTTGTTGGGATACCAATTGTATTGGTTGGGTTTTTATAATTACTTACATGCTTGTTCAATATGATTGGTGGCTGGATCCTGGTTAGTCATGCCTCCAAGCGGTGTACTCCGCAGGTGGATTTTGTGGGTGTGACACGGATCTTCAAAAATCTTGTAAAAACCTCAATGTTGCTTCGAAAACGCGCTCCCAGAACAGACTTTATTCTTTACGCAGAATTGCACAACCCTGATATACTGAAGAGCCAACTTGTCACACCCCCAAAATCCACAAGCGGAGTATCACAGCAGGAGGCATGACATGACCAGGATCAAGCCACCAATCATATCAAACAATGTATTAAAGTAAATATAAAACCAACCAACAATACAATTGGTGTCCAAAACAAATTAACCAAGTTCAACTTATCAGCGGAAGCATAAAGTTTAAAACCAAAACATAAGTTATAAGTTCATAAAGTTTAACATGGAACTCAACAGTCCATGTCCCACAACGACCTCGTCCTCCTGTGCAAGCTCCATCTAAGCACCTAATGACCTGCAAGGCATATAGTACCGAATCAACAACAAAGTTGAGCGAGTTCACAGTTGGGTGTTCGTTTTAAGTTGTTTAAAAAACATAGTTTTCCTCTTAGTTGGCTTACTTGCCATGGGGGTTACCCCATCGTTTAAAAACATGATTAATCCTTTCCTTTTACTCTGGCTCCCAGCCGTGGGGGCTCCCCATGAATATCCCACTAGACCCGTTACCATACCGACTACTGACTGAGAAAGTTGGGTGCCCGAAGTCAATGTCTATCATCATTGATGTGCCCAGATCCATTAGTCCACTCCCGTCCTCTGCGGCAGTGATGTTCGTAGTGCGTGATAGGTTTTTATGTATATTTTTAGCCCTTTTTACACTTTAGTCAAGTTTTAAATTTATAAAACACGATATTTTACTAACACTAAACACACATATGGGCAAGTGCACCCATCGTGAGCATAGTATAGCGTTGGTAAGATACCGAGGTCGTCCAAGGACACAAGAGCTTTTAGTACCGGTTTATCCTCAACATCTAATCAAATCAAAATTATAGAAAAAGGTTTAAACATGAAAATAAAAACTAAAAATGCTGAAAATAAAAATAAAAAATAAAAACAGATAGACAAGATGAATCACTTGGATCCGACTCGCCTTTAGTGTAACCTTTGATTATTTCCGCACTTTTGCACTTTTTAAGAGATTATTTTAGTTATAGTAGTAGGCCCCTCTTTTGAAGGCGACGTTACCCTCAACCCAGTAGTTTGAGTCAGCAAGGATACAATCATAAAGGGTTAGATTATTGAAAGATAATTAATTAAGTTATTAATGCGTAATGTGGTAGGCCCCTCTTTTGAAGGTGACGTTACCCTCGGCTAAGTAGTTTGAGTCAGCAGGGATACAATCCTAAATAGCCGGTTTAATGTTTTAATAGTAGTTTACATATGAGGGGATCAAGAAATTCGGACCCCCGCCATCCAATACCAGTGGGTATTGAAGGAGGTCCTACTAAGCTTGACCCAGGTCCTTGCAGGATCTATACACTGAACAAGGCAAGACGCTTACCAAACCATTCCCTTAACCCCCGACCAGGTAGCCAACATATCTCCATATAGACCGTGGAGATATGAATGATGTAAATCTTTTATTTTATATAGACAGTAAAATAACGCCAAGACACCACAGACAAATGATAAGGAAGTTTCACCTTCAACATAAGAAACTAGTTATTAAAGTCATTAATACAAAACCAAATAAAAAGTGTGAAAAGATTAAAAGTAAAAAGTATTACACTAAATGCTTGTCTTCACCAAGTGATGTAAGAGACTTAGGCAAACATGTCCTTTGATTATCAAGAACTCTTACTATTAATCTTGGATCCCGAGACTACTACACACACTCTATGATGGATGATGGATGATGGTGGTGGATGTGGGTTGTGATGGTGGTGGTGGGTGGGTGAAGTGTGAGAGAGGTGGTTTGCCAACGGATGCCTTTGAAGTGAACCAAGCACCTCTATTTATAGCCTGCACAGAAGCCCGGACACGGCCCCGTGTCCATCCATCTTCTCTTTCTTCATTAAATGTAGTTTGTCTGCATTAGTTGACCACGTCCCCGTGTCTGCTGGGCACGGCCCCGTGTGTAGAAGCGTATCTGTACTATCAAGATTTGCTTGGATTCTGCGAATTTTAGCGTTGACCATGGCCCCGTGTCCGATGGGCACGCCCCCGTGTTGGGAGATAGAAGCTTCTACAACTTTGTCTTTTCTGGAGACACTTGGGCACGCCCCCGTGTTCAATGAGCACGGGGCGTGTTCGGCCTTCTGTTCTCTTGTTTTTGCTTGGGAGGATGCTGTTGAGGGGTCGGGCATGCCACGTTTATTCCTTTTCTTGTATTATTGTTAGATTTAGCTGCATTTTTGTTTCTTTTGTTCATTTAAGCTCATTTATCCCTGAAAATGCAAAAGGAAGACAAAAGCACATTTTTTCCAACATTAGTACTAAAAAAGAGTTAGTTTTATGCCTCATTTGATGTAATTTATATGTTGCATTTTGCACACATCAAATACCCCCACACTTTAATCTTTGCTTGTCCTCAAGCAAAACTCTTTATAATGTGGCTTACACTCCCAAATGGAATGGGTAGAAGAGAAGGTTTTTGGGCTTGTCTTGAGTGTCGGGAATCCAAGATTTTTATTAGGTTTTATTTTTATGTTATTTACAATCCTATTCGTCATGATTTATTTAGAACATTACATAAGAGAAATTACTTATTTGGGCATAACATGCCTCTTTAAAATTCCATTTATATACAAGTTCACATACCTCACGGGAGATCACTCAACACTCGGCCGAAGATGTATTTTTGTGAAACACTCGGGACCGGCATGGAACTTACTTCTACCATATGCTTTCCAAGCAATCAATCCTCCTCCTTTTTAACTATACACCTTTGTAAATATCAAGAGGACTTTTGGGGAAGGGTTAGGCTTGGGTTAAAGGTAGGTGGTTTTGGGTTAGTGGTTAGTAGAAAAGGGCGAAAGGCGTAAAAAGCGTCGGTTTTCGTAAGACTTATTTTTGTGACTTTTTATTCTAATGAAGCAATTTTTCAAACAAAGTTCTTTTTGATGAACTTGTTTGTTTATTTCTTGACTTCATCAATTTTTTTTTATAAGGAATGTCACATGAAAAACCGAGCTTTTTACTAAAATAAAGGGTTTAAAATGAAAAAGGGTTTTGGTGGGCAAAGGGTGTTTGTTTTGTGGGTTAAGAAATGAAAAGGTTTAGGCTCAAAGGGGTTAACTAGGGGGATTTTGGGTAGGTGGAAAAAAAATAATGGTGTTGAAAGAGAAAGGGTTAGTCCTAATGCCTCCATCATTTACTTACTTGGGTTTAAGTTGGTAAGGACCAGGAATATATCGTCATGGCAAGTTCTAGAGTCGTAAGAAACCAAGCGGCTATTCACACAAGAAACGAAAAATGAGCATTTAGTTTAAAGATGTATATTTGTATGCTCAATAAAGGCTCAAAACTCACTTTTTGTGGGAATGAGTTTTTATGTGATCAAGTATATATAATCAATTTTTAACTAGATTTGTCTTGTCGTAATTTTCTTATGTTGGTTCTTTTTATCACAACGCTATCGGTTGTAAATTTGTAAAAATATAACCTTTTTAGAACTTGTAATTCCCAAATTAAACCAAGACAAGTAAAAAAAATGAAAAGTTTTTTGAAAAAAAATTTGGGGTGTTTAGCGGTTCCAATAGAGATTTGTGTAAGGCTTGTAATTAGGACGTGCAAAATTCCAGGTTTTAGCATCCCCCCACACTTAAATTACACATTGTCCTCAATGTGTCCCAAAAATAAGTTTTTAGGTTGATTGAATGTGTAAAAGGTGTGTTAAAAACAAAATTTAATGTTACTGGGCATCTGGACACAGCCCCGTGTCGGATGAACACGGCCCCGTGGTCAGATTGCCAGTAACAAAAACTTACAGAAGGTGGACACGGGGGCGTGTCGGGTGAACACGACCCCGTGTTGGACAAAGGTCTGCAACATTTTGACAAACAGCAGGTCTGGGCAATGGGCACGGGGGCGTGTCGACTGAGCACGACCCCATGTGGACAAACTACAAACGTGTAAAATAGGTTTCTAGTTTCGGTTTTCCTGTCCCAGCTTTAGTAGCACTAATGTTTAGTGCTCTAAGCCTCGTATGTACCTGTTTAACTAATAAATACCACACCAAACAATAACCAACATCCTAAATTACCAAAATTCATCATCCACGTCACAAGTTAAAAAAAAGAAAAAGAAATGCAGAAATTAAAAAGAGTTAAGGAAAGTAAATTGTTCAACAAGTGGCACGCAGGCCAGAAATTGTTCATAAGATAAGGGGGTTAACCTGTGAGACCTCCAACCGTGGGATGCTACCTCCAACTTTTCCCGCTCAATCCATGTCCTCATCTTCATCATCATCACCTCCTCCGTGGCCCGCCATATACTCCCGGATGTTTCCAATGTCATCCTGCATGTCGGAGATGTTTCTCTCTATCACTCTGACCCGGGCGTATGTGTTGCTAGCCATGTTGTAGGTGTTCCTGGTGCACATAAGGTTTTCCTGCAAGAAATCATGTAAGCTTTAAAAGTTAAGAAAACCGCCTCCTTGTGAGGAGGATTGACTCGGATCACCATGGTGCTCGTAGTGGTACTGGGAAGGAGGACGTATGTGTGGAGCGTGTAGGACTAGAACTTCTAGAGGGTTCCATACATGCCCTTAAACCGTTTGAAATCTGATCGTCCCGTCATCTGTTACATAAATCAAGTTCATGGAGCGAAAAATGACCATGTCCACTCTTCCCGACCATGTGCTCTTTTGAAAAGATGATGCGTGTGTGGTGAGATATATATTTAAGTATATTTTAAGTCCTTTTTACACGTTAGTCAAGTTTTAAATTTATAAAACACGATATTTTACTAACACCAAACACACATATGGGCATGTGCACCCATCGTGAGCGTAGTATAGTGTTGGCAAGATACCGAGGTCGTCCAATGACACAAGAGCTTTTAGTACCGGTTTATCCTCAACGTCTAATCAAATCAAAAGTTTAGAAAAAGGTTTTAAATTAGAAAAATAAAAACTAACTAAAATGCTGAAAAATAAAAATAAAACAGATAGACAAGATGAATCACTTGGCTCCGACTTGTGTTTAGTGTAACCTTTGATTATTTCCGCACTTTTGCACTTTTTAAGAGATTATCTTAGTTATTGTAGTAGGCCCCTCTTTTGAAGGTGACGTTACCCTCAACCCAGTAGTTTGAGTCAGCAAGGATACAATCCTAAAGGGTCGGATTATTGAAGGATAATTAATTAAGTTATTAATGCATATTATGGTAGGCCCCTCTTTTGAAGGTGACGTTACCCTCGGCTAAGTAGTCTGAGTCAGCAGGGATACAGTCCTAAGTAGCCGGGTTAAAGTATTAATAGTAACTTACATATGACGGGATCAAAGAGTTTGGACCCCCGCCATCCAATACCGGTAAGTATTGAAGGAGGTCCTACTAAATTTGACCAAGGTCCTTGCAGGATCTATACACTGAACAAGGCAAGACTCTTACCAAACCCTTCCCTTAACCCCCGACCAGGTAGTCAACATACCTCCCACACTAAAAAAGGGTTAGTTTTATGCCACAATAGAGTGTCGGGATTTCCAAGATTCTTTATTAAGTTTTTATTTTTATTTATTTGCAATCCTATTCGTCATGATTTATTTAAAACTTTTCATAAGATAAATTATTTATTAGGGCATAACATGCCTCTTTAAAATTCTATATATATACAAGTTCACATACCTCACGGGGGATCACTCAACACTCGGCCGAAGATGTATTTTAGTGAATCACTCGAGAGCGGCATGGAACTTACTCCTACCATAGGCTTGCCAAGCAATCAATTCTCCTCCTTTTTAACTTTCTACCTTTGTAAATATCAAGAGGACTTTTGGGTGAAGGGTTAGGCTTGGGTTAAAGGTAGGTGGTTGGGTTGTTAGTAGAAAAGGGCGAAAAGCGTAAAAAGCGTCGGTTTTCGTAATACTTTTTATTTTTGCAATTTTTTTATTTTGATGAAGCTTTTTTTTTCAAACAAAGTTATTTTTGATGAACTTGTTTGTTTATTTTCTTCTTTTGCTTCATCATCAACATTTTTTTTTTGAAAAGTCTTACGAAAATCCGGGCTTGTTACTAAAACAAAGGGTTTAAAAATAAAAAGGTTTTGGTGGGTGAAAGGGTGTTTGTTTTTGGGTTAAGAAATGAAAAGGTTTAGGCTCAAAGGGGTTAACTAGGGGGATTTTGGGTAGGTGGTAAAAAAAATAATAATGGTGTAGAAATGAAAAAGGGTTAGTCCTAATGCCTCCATCATTTACTTACTCGGGTTTAAGTTGGTAAGGACTGGGAATGTATCGTCGTGGCAAGTTCTAGAGTCGTAAGAACCAAGCGGCTATTCACACAAGAAACGAAAAATGAGCATTTACTTTAAAGATATGTATTTGTGTGCTCAGTAAAGGCTCAAAACTCACTTTTGTGGGAATGGGTTTTTATGTGATCAAGTATATATAATCGAATTTTAACAAAGCTTGTCATGCCGTTTTCATAATTTTCTTATGTTGGTTCTTTTTATCACGACGCTATCGGTTGTAAATTTGTAAAAATATAACCTTTATAGAATTTGAAATTCACAAGTTAAACCTAGACAAGTAAGAAAAATGAAAATTTTTTGAAAAAATTTGGGGTGATTAGCGGTTCCAATAGAGTTTTGTGTAAGGCTTGTAATTAGGACTTGCAAGATTCAAAGTTTTAGCATCCCCCCCCCCCCCCACACACACTTAAATTACACATTGTCCTCAATGTGTCCTAAAAATAAGTTTTTAGGTTGATTGAATGTGTAAAAAGGTGTGAAAAAACAAAAATTTGTGTCACTGGGCGTTTGGACACGGCCCCGTGTTCAGTCGCCAGTAACAAAAAGTTGTAAAAAGAAACAGAAGCCTGGACACGGGGGCGTGTTGGGTGAACACGGCTCGTGTCCAGTTTACCTGAACTGGGCATTTTCTGCAGACTGTGCAGCACGGGGCCGTGTTGGGCGGACACGGCCCGTGCTGAACTTGCTGTAATGAATAAAATTTTGTCGGATGACCCTGTTTTCGTGCATGGGGTGTTGGTTCAAGTTTCCCTTGTTATCCTTTTCCATCCCAAGTGTGTTTTATCCATTACAACATCATCTAAACACCAAATTAATTAAAACCATCATTCATTAAGTCATAGAGAGAATTACATAATAGTCCTAAGAAGTTAAAATTTCTAGATAAGTAGGTCAAAGAATCACAAGAAATCTAAATCAAGAAGTTCTAGCCTAAAATTTATTCTACTAGCAAAATCTCCAAAGAGATAATTCCATTGGTTTGATGCGGCATGAAGAACTTCTTTCTCCGGGCATGGGTCCCTCACACGTCGGCGAGCCATTCCTCTATCTCCCTTGGGAGAAGAAAGGAGGGCTCATTGGCATTGGTTTGAGGGGGTGCAACCTCCACCGGGCCTTCTTGTAGATTTTCAAGAGGAGGTTCTGCTGGAAGGTCTTGCCACCCAGTAGGATTGTGGATTCCAAGTGCTAGGTTCCAATCCTCTTGGGGGAGGATTGGTTCCATGGGAGGTGTTATAAGAATGTTTAACCTCTGGTGCAAGAGGTTAATTTCTTAAAAACTGTTTTCCAACCCCACCGTAAGATAATATATACGGTCTATTAGGACCTCATCTACCGAAGTCATCTCGTCAAGGGCTTCACGTAATGCCATTACGTATCGTACGAGAGTTGCTTCAATTGATAACCTTCTTTCCCTTCAATTGTTTCTGGAGTGCGCAGAAGAGGTTCCACTGTTTTGACTAGACATTCTACGAAATCAAACCAAAAAATAGTTCATTTTAATGAAACAGTACATCGGACACGGCCCCGTGCTCAATGAGCACGGCCCCGTGTTCAACTTTCTGCAGATTTTTGGAACAAGGAATCTTGGAGTTTCAAATTATTTTTCCAACTTATGAAGCATTTTTTAGCAGAAATAACTTAAAACAATATTGTACAACTTATTTTTAACAAGATTCCTTGAACAAAAACCTAATAACCATCACAATGGTGATCTCAAGCTTTAATGGAGGGGTTGATGCAAGAAAGATGAAGAAGAAGGCAATGGATAAAAGAGGAAAGGACAAGATGTTTGTTAGAACCTTCTTTTAGAAAATACCTAGGATGGTAGGTGAGAAGATCCTTTCAAATCTCTGTCCCTAGATGGTCCAAATGTGCAGGATTCTTGGCTGCATTTATAGAAAACGACAGCATACTGGACACGGCCCCGTGTCGGCTGGACACGGCCCCGTGTGCAGGCAAGATCCTGACACATTTTGTCCGCATTCTGACAAAAAGTCAGAAAGGAATCTTTTGGTGGACACGGGGGCGTGTTGACCTGGGCACGGCCCCGTGTCGAAAGGCTGTTTATGAAGTTTGTCTAGTTTTAAGGAACTTTTCCGGATCGGGCAGTTCCTTGCTGGATGGAACAACCCCAAAGTGCCTAAGATACCTTAATTGCTCTAGATTAAGACGAGAACGCAAGAGGTTGTCGGTGAGGGTGATTCCTATGCTAAATGTAGATGGACAAGTCCAACCCTTTCCCGGGCTCTCGTTAAAGAAGGTGTATGCCGAATCGCTCAGGTCTATGTATGCATCGAACGGAGTCGATGGGGAGTACTTCACGTCACAATCGACACAGGGACGACAATCGCTCAAGTCCTTGCTAGAGTTAGAGGTATCGTCGGGAACAACGAAGTTGTTTGAATGCGATCCCAACAACTCTTCTTGGTTATTGTCTTGAGATAGATTATTGAAATCTATCCTAAGTTCTTTTAACCAATTAAGAATTAGATCTTCCAATTGAAATAGTTCATCAAGAAGCATTTCTCCTAGAAGATCCGGTTGAGAGCATTCGAGGGAGAGATAGGGATTATTTTTACTTTCGCCCCTCTTAAGGGTACGGAAAAACGATGGGTCTATATAGTGGGGCTTGTAATTTAGAAAATAACATTCTAATTCTTTATGGGAGCCGCCACATATTTGACACCACGTACCATAAGAGTGTCGAAAGTAAAAAATATCAGTATCACTCATGTTTGTGTCAGAAATTACCAACCGTCGGGATATTACGGTTCTGTTTTCAGTAACTAAATCTTGGGTACGGGGCGTGTTGAGTGGGCACGGCCCCGTGTACAGCTTACTGTCTGACTTAAAACAAGATTGCCAGTTCCAATGATTGGGCACGGGGCGTGTTCAGCGGGCACGACCCGTGCTGAGTTCTGCAGAAGCTGAAAATTAAGAAAAATCCTAAAAAAACAGAAAAATAAAAAAAAAAAAACGATTAGGCCGTTGATTCCTAACTTTCTTAAAATCCTTGTGTCCCCGGCAACGGCGCCAAAAAACTTGATGCGTGTGTGGTGTGATATATATTTAAGTATATTTTAAGCCATTTTTACACGTTAGTCAAGTTTTAAATTTATAAAACACGATATTTTACTAACACCAAACACACATATGGGCAAGTGCACCCATCGTGAGCGTAGTATAGTGTTGGCAAGATACCGAGGTTGTCCAAGGACACAAGAGCTTTTAGTACCGATTTATCCTCAACGTCTAATCAAATCAAAAGTTTAGAAAAAGGTTTTAAACTAGAAAAATAAAAACTAACTAAAATGCTGAAAAATAAAAATAAAAATAAAACAGATAGACAAGATGAATCACTTGGCTCCGACTCGTGTTTAGTGTAACCTTTGATTATATCCGCACTTTTGCACTTTTTAAGAGATTATCTTAGTTATTGTAGTAGGCCCCTCTTTTGAAGGTGGCGTTACCCTCAACCCAGTAGTTTGAGTCAGCAAGGATACAATCCTAAAGGGTCGGATTATTGAAAGATAATTAATTAAGTTATTAATGCATATTATGGTAGGCCCCTCTTTTGAAGGTGACGTTACCCTCGGCTAAGTAGTCTGAGTCAGCAGGGATACAGTCCTAAGTAGCCGGGTTAAAGTGTTAATAGTAGCTTACATACGAGGGGATCAAAGAGTTTGGACCCCCGCCATCCAATACCGGTAAGTATTGAAGGATGTCCTACTAAATTTGACCCAGGTCCTTGCAGGATCTATACACTGAACAAGGCAAGACTCTTACCAAACCGTTCCCTTAACCCCCGACCAGGTAGCCAACATACCTCCATATAGACCGTGGAGATATGAATGGTGAAAATCTTTTATTTTATACAGACAGAAAAATAATGCCAAGACACCACGGACAAACGATAAGGAAGAATCACCTTCAACATAAGAAACTAGTTATTAAAGTCATTAATACATAACCAAGTAAAAAGTGCGAAAAGATTAAAAATAAAAAGTATTACACTAGACACTTGTCTTCACCAAGTGATGTAAGAGACTTAGGCAAACATGGCCTTTGATTGTCAAGAACTCCTACGATCAATCTTGGATCCCGAGATGACTCACACACTCTATGATGGACAATGGATGATGGTGGTGGATGATGGTGTTATGGTGGTGGTGGGTGGTGGGTGAAGTGTGAGAGAGGTGGTGTGCCAAGGGATGGTTTGCAAATGAGCCAAGCACCCCTATTTATAGGCTGGACAGTAGCTCGGGCACGGCCCCGTGTCCATTGGGCATGGCCCCGTGTCCATCCTCCTTCTCTGTCTTCATTAATTGCTCTTGTCTGCATTAGTTGACCACAGCCCCGTGTCCGCTGGGCACGACCCCGTGTGCAGAAGCGTATCTGTACTATCAAGATTTTCCTGGATTCTGCGAATCTTATAGTTGACCACGGCCCCGTGTCCGCTGAGCACGGCCCCGTGGTGGGCGATAGAAGCTTCTACAGCTTTGTATTTTATGTTGACACTTGGGCACGCCCCCGTGTTCACTGAGCACGGGGCGTGTTCTGCCTTCAGTTCTCTTGTTTTGCTTGGGAAGATGCTGTCGGGGAGGTCGGGCATGCCACGTTTGTTCCTTTTCTTGTATTTATGTTAGATTTAGCTGCCTTTTTGCGTCTTTTGTTAATTTGAGCTCATTTAATCCTGAAAATACAAAATGAAGACAAAAACACACTTTTTCCAACATTAGTACTAAAAAAGGGTTAGTTTTATGCCACAATTGATGTAATTTATATGTTGCATTTTGTGCACATCAAAAGACCTCGGCATCCTATGCGCAAAGTGTTTGAAAAGGCGGTAAATCCACCCTCCAAAGAAGATAGGAGTCGGGGGAGTAGCAAGTTGGTTCCAGTGCATGTTTCGGAGTAGCAGGTATGGAACATCAAGGTTGACACGGTTGTGGATGCAATGGAGGACAAGCAGATCCTGCAACCCTACAACACCGCTTCTGTCGTGCCTCTGGCTAAGAGAGTAGGTGAGGACCCTATGAATGTAGCGGTAAAGAGGATCTCTCAACTGTGTGCTCTTAGTTCGGCTAGGGTTATAGTGGCCCTCTCTGATTTGAGCCCACGCAGCTTGTCGTTGGTTTTCTTGAATCTCACGTAGACCGTTGGTGTTCTCTTCTTCTCCAGCATCCTCATCCGCGTACAATCCGACCATTGCCCCAAACTGAGCGATTGAGATCCTGTATGTGGTCCCTCCACAACAAAACTCTACCCCTTCATTGTCAAACGGATCTGCTTTTGTCTTGAAGACGAACGTGCTGTAGAATTCCATGTTGTATTCATGCACGGAGTGGAGCCGAGTGCAAAGGGCAGCTCGTAGTGGGCCGGTGACAATGTTGTTGAAGCGGTCTATTTGGTTCACTATTTCTAGAAGATCCATGCATACTTGTCGTGGGTACTCCTCGGGGCTAGTTCTTAGCACATCATATCTTGCTTGAGCATCCAACTCATCTGCATTGAATCTGGTAAATTTCTTGACCATCTGAAAGAAAACACCAAACAATTAGCAAGAAACAGTGAAATTCTCGAAGAAAACTGAAAACAGTCGGCTGAACACGGCCCCGTGTTCAGCGGACATGCCCCATGTTTGAGTGAAATTGGCTGGACACGCCCCGTGCTCGCTGAGCACGACCCCGTGTCCAGGCGTCTGTTTCCCAAAAATCCCATTTTTTGACCCGGTCCCGAAAACTTGAAAATTTTTGGTCCAGTAGGGGTTTTCCCCGAAAATGAAACCCCAAGTGTCATTTTTCTCAAAACAAAACGTTTACCCCTTTAATTTTATCTTTTTCGGTTCAAAAACAAGGGTTTGGGGTTTTTGTGAGAAATCGGGCAAATCTACAAACAATACAAGTTGATTTACTTCCTATAACATGTATCTATACTAATGCTAACAGATTTATGCAAAAATTTGAGGTTCGATCAGGTTCAAGTTGAAGAACCCTAGATTTTTCCCAAAATTTTGATGTTAAACTACATGAATGAACTTAATCTAACTAGTTATAAGGGTAGAATCATACCTTGACGTTGTTAGAAGGAGGGGAAATGTTGAAATCTGCAGAAAAAATCACCGGAACCAGAGAGTTTTTGGGGAAACAGGGCGTGTGGAATGAAGAAACTCAATGAAAATGGGGGTTTTATCCTGACAGTTGCGCGGACACGGCCCCGTGGGCAGGAAAAATTTAATTTTTTTTAGTGCTCGTGTGAGTGCCCTGTTTCCAAAAACTTGGTTTTAGAGATCTTACCGATTCAGATGTTTTCCCGATTGTTCGTAACTTACCAGGTATGATGTTGATGCTTGAACCTTGGTATCATTCTTCGACCGTTTGAAGCGAGATTTCTTCCTCCTCATCCTCAATGATTCCTTGATAGAGCTTCATCCGTTGGCCATTGACTTTGAATGGAAGTCCATTCCGAGATTTAATTTCGACTGCACCGTGTGGGAAAATATGGGTGATGGAAAAAGGTCCTGGCCACCTAGACTTTAATATACCAGGAAATAATCGAAGTCGTGAATTAAAAATAGAACTTGATCTTCTACTCGAAATTCATTAGGTTTACTGTGTTTATCATGTAAATTTTTCATTCTTTCCTTATAAATTTCGGAGTTAGAGTATGCATAATTCCTTAATTCGTCTAATTCATTTAATTGGCAAAATCGATTTTTACCAACAATTTCTAAGTCTAAGTTTACATTTTTAATTGCCCAGTAGGCTTTGTGTGCTATTTCTACTGGCAAATGACAACTTTTTCCATAGACGAGCTTATATGGGGTTGTACCTATTGTTGTTTTATAAGCAGTTCGAAAAGCCCATAAAGCATCGTCTAACTTATCGGCACATTCTTTTTTATTTAGCCCTGCGGTTTTCTCAAGTATTCTTTTTAAACCTCTATTAGTCACTTCGGCTTGTCCGTTTGTTTGAGGGTGATATGCTGTTGAGACCCGGTGATAGACCCCATATCTTGTTAAAAAAAAATTCAAGTTGATGGTTGTAAAAATGGGTACCTCTATCACTTATTAATGCTTTTGGTGTTCCAAAATGAGAGAATGGTCTTTTCAGAAATCTTACCACGACTCTTCCATCATTTGTTGGAAGTGCCTCGGCCTCGGCCCATTTAGACAAGTAATCTACCGCCACAAGTATATATTTGTTTCCTTTTGACGGTGGGAAAGGTCCCATAAAGTCGAGTCCCCACACATCAAAAATTTCACAAACAAGAATGCCATTTTGTGGCATTTCGTTTTTTGGAAGAAATATTACCTGATCTTTGGCAACCGTCACATGTCTTGACAAGACTTTGGGCCTCTTTCTAAATGGTTGGCAAATAAAATCCTGAATCAAATACCTTTCGTGCGGTACTAGCGGCACCATGATGTCCTCCGTATGGACCTTCATGACAATGGCGGAGAATTCTTCTTGCTTCATTACCATGTACGCATCGGCGGATGAGTTGATCGGGACACATTTTGAAAAGATAAGAATCTTCCCAAAAATAATGCTTTACATCGGCAAAGAATTTCTTTCTTTGATGATGTGGCCACCCTTTCGTGACTATACCGCTAGCTAAGTAGTTAGCATAGTCGGCGTACCATGGCTTTTCTCGGTATTCCACCATTTCCAGGAACTCTGTTGGGAACTTTTCATTGATTTGCTCGTCCCGGGTTGCCTCCAAAGCTAGGTCTTCCAAGCGTTAAAGATGATCTGCTGCAGTGTTTTCTGCTCCTCTTTTGACTTTTATTTCAATGTCAAATTCTTGGAGGAGTAGAATCCACCGAATCAAACGTGGTTTAGCATCTTGTTTCTTGAAGAGATATCGAATGGCTGCATGATCTGTATAGACTATTGTTTTAGAAAGAACAAGATAAGAACGAAATTTATCAAAAGCAAATACCACGGCTAGTAACTCTTTTTCTGTTGTGTAATTTTCTTGTGCATCGTTAAGTGTTTTACTAGCATAATAAATTGGGTGAAAATGCTTATCTTTTCTTTTTCCCAAGACGGCTCCAACTGCAAAGTCACTTACATCACACATGATTTCGAAAGGTAATTTCCAATCAGGCGCTATCATGATAGGTGCATTGACTAGCATTTCTTTTAGGGTTAGAAATGCTTGATTGCAATCTTTGTCAAAGATGAAAGGAGCATCTTTTTCAAGTAATTTTGTTAGAGGCCTAGAGATTTTAGAAAATTCCTTGATAAATCGTCTATAAAATCCGGCATGCCCTAGGAAACTTCTGATAGCTCTAACGGAGGATGGGGGAGGTAATCGAGAAATAGTGTCTATTTTTGCTCGATCAACCTCCATTCCTTCACTTGAGATTTTGGGACCGAGTACTATTTCCCCCGTTACCATGAAATGACATTTTTCCCAGTTAAGGGCGAGGTTAGTTTCCTCACATCGGGATAGCATTCGTTCAAGGTTATCAAGGCATTGGTCGTATGAATCTCCAAAGATAGAAAAGTCGTCCATGAAGACCTCCATTGTCTTTTCTATCATATCATGGAAGATGGCCACCATGCAATATTGAAAGGTTGCGGGGGCATTACATAGACCAAAAGGCATGCGTCGATAAGCAAAAGTTCCATAGGGACAAGTAAATGTTGTCTTTTCTTGGTCTTCGGGCGCTATCGGGATTTGAAAGTAACCTGAAAAACCATCTAGAAAACAATAAAATTTGTGACCGGATAATCTTTCTAACATTTTATCAATAAAAGGCAAAGGAAAGTGATCTTTCCTTGTTGCTTCATTTAATCGACGATAATCTATACATACCCTCCATCCTGTGACGGTTTTCGTTGGTATTAATTCATTTTTCTCATTAGTTATTACCGTCATACCTCCTTTCTTTAGAACTACTTGGACGGGACTTACCCAAGGACTATCGGAGATTGGGTAAATAAGTCTGGCGTCAAGTAATTTGATGACTTTATTTTTAACCACTTCTTGGACATTTGGATTTACCATACGTTGTGGTTGTATTACCGATTTATAGTCATCATTCATTAAAATTTTGTGCGTGCACATGGAAGGATTTATTCCTTTAATATCTACAAGCTTCCAAGCGATCGCATTTTTGTGTTTTTTCAAAAGTGTAATTAATTTTTCTTTATCTAAACTACCTAGTTTTGACGAAATAATTACAGGTGATTTTCCATCTTTGTCTAGAAAACATATTCCTTTAATTACAGGTGATTTTCCAATTTTGTGCGTCCACATGGAAGGACTTATTCCTTTAATATCTACAAGCTTCCAAGCGATCGCATTTTTGTGTTTTTTCAAAAGTGTAATTAATTTTTGTTTTTCTAAACTACTTAGTTTTGACAAAATAATTACAGGTGATTTTCCATCTTTGTCTAGAAAAGCATATTCCAAACCTTTTGGGAGTTCTTTGAGCTCAAGAGGTGGGTCTTTAGGAGACTCCTTATTTGGTTGCTCATTTTTGTCAAGAATCACAAAGGTTTGTTCTATGGCAACCCCTTCTTCAACAAAGTGGTCCATTTCTTCTCTTGTATCGGGTGGTTCATCTTCATCTTCAATTAGGGGGTCATTATTGCCGAATGGATATTTCATTGAACGCTCAAGATCGACACTCTTTTTAAATGCCCCTAATTGAATAGATAGATTGTTGTACTTCCGATTTTTCAAAGCTTCGTGGGTTTTTACAAAAGGTCGTCCCAACACTAGAGGAGCGTCATCAAGGATGACAAAGTCGGTTGGGATTACCATTTGGTTGGTTTGGACCAAGACATCCTCAACTATCCCGATTGATTTTATTACTTTCCGATTAGATAGAAAAATGGGTATTTGAAGTGGAGAAAAATCACTAATACTTAATTTTTTGAAAATATAATTTGGCATTATAATAACACAAAGATCTATATCAATTGTGATATTACTAATAAAGGAGTTTTGAAAAAAAACATGGAATCGGTGTAATATTAATTTCAAATGGGTCTTCTTTTATTAGCGAAGTTTGATCATTTGTTAACTTAATGCTTACCGTTTCGTCAATTTTAGTGTTAGTGTTTAACTCTTTTAAAAACTTAGAATGAGTGGGTACTAAACAATGATTTTCGAAAGAAGGTGACAAGAGATTAATTTTTTTCAAAATTAGACTCTTCTTGAATTTTAACGTTATCGGACTCACCCTTTTCGTTGTTTAACTCATGTGTCAGTTTTTCACTTACTTGTTCTTCCATTTTTACATTTTCAACTATCTCTTTTTTATTACAAGTTAATTCTTCCTTTGTGTGGGACTCCTCTTCCCTTGCGCGAGATTCTTTTATGCAACGTTCGATAGTTTTAATGTGTTTTATTATCTTATCGGCTATGTGGGTGATAGAGTAAGGATCAGGATCCTCAAAGCTTGAATCCGGATGTTCGATCCTTTGTTCCTCATAATACTCATATGAAGTAGATGGTTCACACCATTGTTCTTCATTGTAAGTATATGATGGATAAGGGTCGTAATTTTGTTCTTCATAGTACTCATATGAGGTGGGTTATTCACGCCATGGTTCCTCATAATAAGCATATAAAGGTGGAGGCTCATATCTTGGTTCCTCAAAGTATGAGTGTGGAGGCTCATATCTTGGTTCTTCAAAATATGAGTATGAGGGAGAAGGTTCATACCTTTGGTCTTCATAGGATGTGTATGAAGTTGATGGCTCGTACCTGGGCTCCTCATAGTAGGTGTATGAAGTGGATGGTTAAAAAAGGTCACACTATTGTACCGAGTGAGGGTCACCACAAATGGTGCAATAGTCTTCCTTATAATCATCCTCCTCATATGTGTAGTTGTAGACTCCTGAGTATTGATCCATAAGAATCACTCAGCAGACCACAACAGAGTCTCGAGACCAGAAAACAAAAATAAAAACAGAAACAGAGGCTGGACACGGCCCCGTGTTCAGTAGACACGGCCCGTGTTCAGGTTTTGTATCTGGGCGTTTGAATAAAAGTGATTGGTTTTGTGCAGCATGGAGGCGTGTTCAGTGAGCACGACCCCGTGTTCATACTCTGTATCTGGGTATTTTATAAAAAAATGCAGCACGGCGCCGTGTTCAGGCTACTGTAAATACGAAAACTTAACTAAAATGCAGAAAATGTGCTCGCGTTTTAAAAAGGTTTGAAAACTGATTAGGCCGTCGATTTTATGCTTTCTTAAAATCCTTGTGTCCCCGGAAACGGCGCCAAAAACTTGATGTGCGTAGTGCGTGATAGGTTTTTATGTATATTTTTAGCCCTTTTTACACTTTAGTCAAGTTTTAAATTTATAAAACACGATATTTTACTAACACTAAACACACATATGGGAAAGTGCACCCATCGTGAGCGTAGTATAGCGTTGGTAAGATACCGAGGTCGTCCAAGGACACAAGAGCTTTTAGTATCGGTTTATCCTCAACGTCTAATCAAATCAAAATTTTGGAAAAAGGTTTAAACATGCAAATAAAAACTAAAAATGCTTAAAATAAAAATAAAAAATAAAAACAGATAGACAAGATGAATCACTTGGATCCGAATCGCCTTTAGTGTAACCTTCGATTGTTTTCGCACTTTTGCACTTTTTAAGAGATTATCTTAGTTATAGTAGTAGGCCCCTCTTTTGAAGGTGACGTTACCCTCAACCCAGTAGTTTGAGTCAGCAAGGATACAATCCTAAAGGGTTGGATTATTGAAAGATAATTAATTAAGTTATTAATGCGTAATGTGGTAGGCCCCTCTTTTGAAGGTGACGTTACCCTCGGCTAAGTAGTTTGAGTCAGCAGGGACACAATCCTAAGTAGCGGGGTTAATGTTTTAATAGTAGTTTACATATGAGGGGATCAAGAAATTCGGACCCCCGCCATCCAATACCAGTGGGTATTGAAGGAGGTCCTACTAAGCTTGACCCAGGTCCTTGCAGGATCTAGACACTGAACAAGGCAAGACGCTTACCAAACCATTCCCTTAACCCCCAACCAGGTAGCCAAGATATCTCCATATAGACCGTGGAGATATGAATTATATAAATATTTTATTTTATATAGACAGTAAAATAACGCCAAGACACCACAGACAAATGATAAGGAAGTTTCACCTTCAACATAGAAACTAGTTATTAAAGTCATTAATACAAACCCAAATAAAAAGTGCGAAAAGATTAAAAATAAAAAGTATTACACTAAATGCTTGTCTTCACCAAGTGATGTAAGAGACTTAGGCAAACATGGCCTTTGATTGTCAATAACCCTTACCATCAATCTTGGATCCCGAGACTACTACACACACTCTATGATGGATGATGGTGGTGGATGTGGGTTGTGATAGTGGTGGTGGTGGTGGGTGGGTGAAGTGTGAGAGAGGTGGTTTGCCAACGGATGCCTTTGAAGTGAACCAAGCACCTCTATTTATAGCCTGCACAGAAGCCCGGACACGGCCCCGTGTCCATTAGGCATGACCCCGTGTCCATCCATCTTCTCTTTCTTCCTTAAATGCAGTTTGTCTGCATTAGTTGACCACGGCTCCGTGTGCAGAAGCGTATCTGTACTATCAAGATTTTCTTGGATTCTGCGAATCTTAGCGTTGACCATGGCCCCGTGTCCGATGGGCATGCCCCCGTGTTGGGAGATAGAAGCTTCTTCAACTTTGCCTTTTCTACAGACACTTGGGCACGCACCCGTGTTCAATGAGCACGGGGCGTGTTCAGCCTTCTGTTCTCTTTTTTTTGCTTAGGAGGATGCTGTCGAGGGGTCGGGCATGCCACGTTTATTCCTTTTCTTGTATTAATGTTATATTTAGCTGCATTTTTGCTTCTTTTGTTCATTTAAGCTCATTTATCCCTGAAAATACAAAAGGAAGACAAAAGCACACGTTTTCCAACATTAGTACTAAAAAGGGTTAGTTTTATGCCTCATTTGATGTAATTTATATGTTGCATTTTGCACACATCAGACACGGTGTGAGGCTTGTCAAACCTAATAGCGCTATTTAACTAATGACCCGTTCGCCATTGGCCCGGCGATTAAGTCCAATGTTGTGAGGCTTGTCAAACACTTGGGTGGAGGTACGTGTCCCATATAATGAGATCACGTAGGTTCCAATGTTGTCACCCTTCAATTAAAAGGGTGGAGGTACGTATTCTAACCAAGGAGAATACGCAGGTTTCCTTTCAATCAATTACCCATTCCTAACCACCGGGAATCACATGCCTTGTAGAAAGTGTGAACTTACCTTAGGTTAGCTCGGCAGATAAAAAAAAGGTCAATTGAGCTGCTAGTGGTCAACCACGTCCTAACATGGTTCCCATACAAGTCAGGTCTAGGTTCAAGTAGTGCACGTAGCTTTACACATAAGCTAACAGGTTACAACACATAACGATCATGGCAAACACGTAGAACACGTTATCAGTCAAGTACACACATAAGGCCGAAGCTTGTGCGACTCAGATGATTGGGCTGTTGAGCTTGTGCGAGCCCAATCATCTTGTGCGATTCAATTATTAAAGCCCAAATAACAACCGGCCCAACCTGTTGTGCGTTCAGCACCATCTTGTGCGACCCACAACGGGTTGTGCGATTCAGAATCATACCCGGCCCATTACACCATGACCCAACAGCTTGTGCGACCCAACAATTAAACAAACACCTAACTTGTGCGGTCCAAATGAACTTGTGCGACTACAGACAACTTGTGTGATTGGAGTTTTGGGCTGTTCGGCCCAACAACATAATATAGCTTAAACATTTTTGTGGCCCAAGGTATTGTGCGATTGACACTGTCTTGTGCGATCCACAATACCTTGTGCGATCATGCATAACTAAATTGTACTGTGAGCTTAAACAGTTGCACCAAGCTTGTGCGACTGGCTTGTGCGACTGTCTTGTGCGATCAGTTGTAAATCCCTAATTTCATGCAATCAGTTACAATTATCCTAACAGTATCCATTTATGCACCAAATCGGTCAAACAATCAAACAGTTTCCAACTTGGATGTGGATCGATCAAACTAAGGTTTTATCCTCTAATTCATAAGAACCCTAATCACATTCATAGCATGAACAACAACTATAACATCAAACACATTAACAGGTTCATGACCTTGATTACTAACATGCACCCTAACATGACAACACAACAATCAACCAAATATACTCGCACAACAGCCGATTAACATGCAATCGGTACTAGGTCTCCCTCAACATCATGTGATTATTAAACCCTATAATGATCTAAACATACTACATATGTGAGCCGATTACATGAACACCAATCTCATCAATTTGCATTATAATCAATCATATATCATCCCTAAATCATTATGTAGAAACATATAAGCCACAACATCATCTAACATATAATCAATAGTAAAATACTAACTGGTCAGAGGGTAGAACAAGGGTCGATCCGAACAAGAAAGCTTCGAGAAAGAGGGGATGTTGCCGTCGGCTTCGAGAGGAGAGAAATAGAGCTTAGGGTTTGCTAAACTTTGTGTGTTTTGTTAAAGTGTAGGATTTATACTAACACCCTTGGTGTTATACGAAATAAGGGAGTGGGCCGAACCCTTCATGGGCTGCCCCTTTGGGTCAATCGTTTAAGCAAGAGTGTGGGCCGAGAGGGTGTTGTGCGATTACATTATATATACACACAATCACATAATACAAACATAACATTTCATTGAAATCACGTATCACATAATCTCATATCGTTCAAACAAGTTACATTAAACACAAAGATAGGTTCAAAAATACGAGTTGTCACATCATCCCCAAGTTGAAAGAAATTTCGTCCCGAAATTTAGCACGTAGTTACTGAGGAAGCTAGTTAGGTTGTGTGGTTTCCTGGTTTTCCTAGGGTGTCACATCCTTCCCCCATTGGTTTGGAATTTTGTCCTGAAATTCCACAGTAGCTTCAGCCTCAGTAGTGGTTTCACTTTTCTCGAACAACTGGGGATACTTGTGTTTCATTTAGTCTTCTCGTTCCCAGGTAAACTGTGGGCCACGACGGGAGTTCCAACGAACTCGCACAAGGGGTGTCCTGGTACGCTTGAGAACCTTAACTTCTGTTGGATCGTTCTGGTGACCCTAAACAGTCAATCTGAGTAGTTCATCATCATTTGCAAAGGCGGAATCAATGTAAATGACGTCAAACAGCTTGTTTCCTTTTAATCTTTATCTATTGATGATTTCCAGAGCTTTTACAAGTTCAAATCTGACAAAAATCCGGCAGCACCTCAGCTCACACACACTTGATTCCGTTTCAAATGAACAATGCACAACCCTATATATAGGCAACATGATTTCGCTTGAGGATGTCACAGCCCTGTTCAAGCGAAATTACATGACATGATTTCACTTGAACTAGTTCGTGTCACCTTCAAGCGGAATCACCCACTTTAACACATAACAACCCTAAATTATATCCTGTTGTGTGCTCGTTTATCCTATCTAGACATAAGACTCGATTAAGACGAAGTTAACAGACACTAGGTGCACCAACAGACTCCCCCTTGGATGTTGACGAAGTCTTCGGCCTCGAGTCTTTAGTCTTAGTCTTTCTCCAAATTGTCTTGACATTGTAAAAGCTCTCTTTAATCTTTATCTTCAAACTTTATTCTTCAATTCTCCCCTTTGAATGTTGATCCAGAATTCTGACTCCCCCTTTCGAAGACTCCCCCTCTCGATAAGCTAGGGCTCGAATTCTGATTCAAACTTTGACATTTTCATTGCCATGGGGATTCCTGTTATCTGCACAATCTCTACCTAAATATAAGATATATGACAATAACAGTTTCAATTCAAACTTACCATTCACCTTCAATTTGATAATCTTGTCAGAATTAGAAATCCACTTAAGTATTCAGGTCCAAATTAATGACCCTGATTACCCAATATATCTACCAAGTCCAACTTAATGACCTTGGTTGATCTGAGACAATCACACTGACATTTAGTTCAAACATTTTCTAAAAATTACAAGTTTCAAATTAATGAACTTGTTTTGACTTTTCAATTTCTCAAGTTAATCATGTTTTAGCTCCAAACTCATCCTCCAGCCCAGAAACTTCCTGCATCTGCTTCAATTTGAATCTAAAGATCAACTCTCCACTTTGGTTTGTCGGAAAATAAAGCAGAAGTGTAAAATCTTTTTGGATTTTTAATAAAGTTCTAAACTAGAAGTGAATTACAGAAATGAAATGCAGTAAAAGTAAACTATTTACAAACATATTTTTGGTTGAGCTTGTTAGAGAATCATATCAGCTATTTGACAAGTCACAAGTACCGTTAAGCTTTAATTACATACTCAGAATTAAACAATTCGCTTAGATTGTCGATATACTGCTCCACTTAAATTCTCACACAATTTTCAACCTGTCCAGGATACGGATTTAGTGTTTTAAAGACTTAAACTCATACGTGTGTCCCACCTCTTGAATATACTCCCGTATCCATATCCCAATATTCAGTCTTACAGGTGAGTATACCACAGATGATATCTGTAAGGGGTTAAATTGCGAAACCGTGAGAGCTCAGGTCAGAACTTCCGTTCAGCAGAGAGATGACGATTCGACTTCAGTGGGTCCCCATTAGAGGATCTTTTTTACAACAGCATTGATTAGCAATTTTATTGTCTCATCATTTTATGCTGAGGGTGGCGCTATGTTTCAAGCAAGCAGTAAAGTATTCTCCGGGGACTAGGCCATTGCTTCCGCAAAATCAGAAGTCCCGGGATAATACCCCAGACATCACTGAGTATAAAGACCTAGTATCTCAGTAAGAGGGATCTTTCAAATAAGATTTCAGGGGTTACCTATATATCCATGTAGTGTTCCCCACGAAATAAGCAAGTAAGAATTTTAGGTTTATATCCCGAACAAACCTACTAAATGTGCAAAAACCTATCGGCATATCATCAGCGAGACTGTTTAACGCATTTAAACATTCCATTTCTTTAGCATACCGTAACTGTCAAGCTGATGTACTATCATTTTCCCTTTTTACACAAGCTCTTTTCTGGTTTTCTATTGTTTTTGGATTTTGAAAATATCTCATGTTTTTGTATTTTTGTCATTTTTTATTGTTTTTGTATTTTCTGGAAATATTACCCTATACTCTCCCCCTAAATACCAAAACAAGTAAAAAATCGACAAACCATTGCAGATTGTTTCTCAACATCATCATCTACAATGTCTCCTTCATCAACGCCAAGAATCTCCTCCAACACCGATAAAAGCTTCATAGTTTTAGCAAATATTGAAAACGTGCTTTATCAAATGCTTTGGTATGTAAATCAGCTTTTTGATCGTCAGTGGGGATTTTCTCAATTCGTATCAACTTCTTCTCGAAACAATCTCGGATGAAGTGATGACGAATTTCTATGTGTTTCGTTTTAGCGTGATGAACAGGATTTTTAGTAATGTTAATAGCTGCCTCATTATCAACAAAGATAGGTGTGACAACCCGAGTTTTCAAGGCCTCTATTTGACTCGACTTAATACTTATTTGCAAAGTGTGGTTTTATATTTATTTGTGGTGTGCATTATAAGTGGGTATATGTATATGTTATGTATTAGTGATATGCCTTGTATAATTAATATAACAAAATGAGATCTGTTAAACCAAACAAACCCACACCCCACGAAAACACTACAAAGAGGCCAACCACAACAGAAGTGGGCTTTGACCCAGTAACACCCGGTTATAATATTTGGTTCATAACCTTTACGCATAAGTTAATCCGAAAACCCTAATCACCTCTCCCTTACCTTTCATCAACCTGGCGGCAGAAACCCTCCCCCACATCGAGACAAAGCTGACACTTTTGATACACCATCTTATTTAATCAATCGAGGCCACTAACTTGACGTGATTGATTTACTTTGAGCACTTACTTAGCATACCGAGCAAACCAAGGTGAGTTCACACTCTTACCAAGGCATGGGATTCCCCAGTTGGGTTGGGAATGGGATTGAATGATTACCTGTACTTACATTACCACTAGACTACTTACCACGGTCCTCGGATTGGGAAGGATGCCTGTGCCAAATTCTACGCAAAGCCTACGTACTGTCCTCGGATTGGGAAGGACACCAGCACTAAACCTACGTAAAACCTACGTACTACCGTCCTCGGATTAGGAAGGACGCCAGTGCTAAATCTACGTACTACCGTCCTCGGATTGGGAAGGACGCCAGTGCTAAATCTACGTACTACCGTCCTCGGATTGGGAAGGACGCCAGCGCTAAACCTACGTACTCGCTACGTACTGTCCTCGGTTGGGAAGGGCACTTACGTAAAACCTACGTAAACTTATACATACTACTATCCTCGGATTGGGAAGGATACTTATGGTTAGGAATAGTCTAGTGGATATACAACATGGGAAGCCCCCACCAATAGAACGTACTATCGGCCCAGTAGAGCCACATGTTACATACGAACTTACTATCACGCATTTACATTCTGTGAACTCGCTCAACTAGTTGTTGATCCTCTGTTACATGCCTTGCAGGACCTTAGGTACTTATGGAGCTTGCACGGGAGGCGCGGTCGTTGTGGACATGGATCATGAATGATTGATTAGACGTTATGCCATTGCATACTTATACTTATGATTGGGTTTACTTTTATGCTTCCGCTAAACATTGAATTATACTTATGTTTTGAACACCTTTCATATTGGTTTGGTTGAAATACCTTACTATTTACATTTGTTCGATATGATTGGTGGCTTGATCCTGGTCAGTCACGCCTCCAAGCGGTGATACTCCGCGTGTGGATTTTGGGGGTGTGACAGATTGGTATCAGAGCCATTGGTTATAGAGAACTCGGTTTTAATAAGGGGAAAACGATTTTGTTAAAACCAGACTATAACCAGAATAGTGCTCAACGATCCACAACGACGCTTCGCTCCACGTGCAAGGCTCAACATCATAGGTACTATATTCATGTTACTTTATTGCTAGAATTACATAGAACTTGCTCGTGGTATGCTTAGATTACATTGCCTACTATTCGTTACTGCTTGAAAACGCTTATGTGCTCACTCTCTTCTGTCATCGCACTATTCGCGAACCTCTCTCACTCATGTTCTCCTTGATGTCAAGATCATGAGTGGACGCATTAACCTAACTCAAGCCCAGTTGGCGGCTTCGATCAGTGAACAAGTTACTGCAGCGCTCGCAGCTGCCCAGGCAGGAGGTGTAACCTGCCATCACCACATACTCAAGGATCTTTAGATCCTACTCTCGTAAACCAACACTCGTGCTCAAGTATGTTTACTCTTACGCACACGACAGGTCAACACGCTCAGCCACCTGTATGCACATACAAGACTTTCATGGACTGTCGTCCTACTACATTCAGTGGCACGGAGGGAGCAGTTGGACTCCTCCATTGGTTTGAAACGCTCGAGCCCGTATTTGAGATGTGTGAATGCCCTGAGGCTCGCAGGGTGAAGTACGCCACTGGCACTTTAGAAGGCATTGCGCTGACCTGGTGGAAGGCGCAAGTTCAGATGTTAGGGTTGGCAGTTGCTAACGCCACACCCTGGAACGATTTCAAGGAATTGATCAAAGAGGAATACTGTAGCCGTGACGACATCCACAAACTGGAAGTGGAGTTCTTTAACTTGAAGATGACGGGGTCAGAGATAGAAGCGTACACGAAACGATCCAACGAACTGGCAGTGTTATGTCCAACTATGGTGGATCCTCCCATCAAACGCATTGAACTGTAATTCAAGGGACTAGTGCCAGAGATTCAAAGTCAGGTAACCTCAGCGAATCTTGGCACCATTCAACGGATCGTCAAGCTAGCTCATCGCCTCACCGATCAGGCAGTGGAACAGGGCGGCCTGCCTAAACGTATCAGTACTACTACTACTACTACTACTACTACTACTACTACTACTACTACTACTACTACTACTACTACTACTACTACTACTACTACTACTACTACTACTACTACTACTACTACTACTCCAATTATTTCTGCTACCATAGTGATAACAAACGAAAGTGGGATGGAAATTCCAGCAAGGGTTCGACTACGGTTCCATCCCAGGCACAGCAGCGAAAGATCGATGGCAACCAAAGTCCTGGCCAGCAACCTTTTAGTAGTCAAGGGCAGGGTGGATACAGGGGGAAACCACCCTAAGTACAAACGATGTAACTTGCACCACAGCAGGCAGTGCAACCGAAATCATTGTCAATGATGCAACAAGCTTGGTCATGGAGCCAAAGATGGTAGAAACTCACATCCTGCAAACCAGAACCAACAAACGACAGCCACAAGATCTATAGAATCAGCAGCAACAGCAGGGTAACAAGGCATGTTATCAGTGTGGTGCTGAAGGTCACTACAAGAGACACTGCCCACGGTTGAACCAGAACCAGAATCAGAACCACAACCAAGGAAACAGGAACAATAATGGAGGCAACAATGGGGGTAATAACGACGGCAATGGTGCCAGGGGTCGAGTGTTCGTGATTGGTCAGGGTGATACTAGGAATGACCCCAACGTTGTGATGGTTTCGACATTGATATTGGTAGGGATTGGCTACCTCAATATCGAGCAGAGACACTTTGCGAAGAAAAGATCATTCGCATTCCTCGTGCTGGTTAAGAACCTTTGGTAACTCATAGTAACAAGCTCCAGGAGCAGCACCCATAGCTCGAGCGCCTTATCGCTTAGCTCCAACAAGAACTCTTGGAAAAGGGTTTCATACGTCCTAGCTCTTCGCCTTGGGGAGCTCCAGTACTAATTGTAAAGAAGAAGGGCGGTACCTTCCGCATGTGTATAGACTACCGCGAACTGAACAAGGTGACTGTGAAGAATTGCTATCCTCATTCACGCATCGACGATTTATTCGACCAGTTACAAGGGTCGAGCTATTACTCGAAGATTGATCTAAGGTCGGGGTATCATCAACTGAGAGTCCGGGATGAGGACGTCTCCAAAACAGCGTTCAGAACACGCTACGGCCACTATGAGTTTCTGGTCATGCCTCTCGGGCTAACGAACGCGCCTGTGGTTTTCATGGATCTTATGAACAGGGTGTGTAAGCCTTATCTCGACAAGTTCGTCATTGTTTTCATCGACGACATCCTGATCTACTCGAAAAGTCGAGAGGAACACGAGCATCACTTACGACTTATTCTGGAACTTCTTCGAACGGAACAACTATACGCTAAGTTTTCAAAATGCGACTTCTGGCTCCGTGAAGTCCACTTCTTAGGCCACGTGGTAAACAAGGATGGGATTCATGTTGATCCATCCAAGGTAGATTCGATCAAGAACTGGCCTGCGCCTCGCACACCAACAGAAATACGCCAATTCTTGGGTTTGGCGGGATATTACAGACGGTTCATCAAAGACTTCTCAAAGATTGCACAGCCGCTCACATTACTGACACAGAAATGTGTTGTTTATCGTTGGGGTAATACACAGGAAACAGCATTTCAGCACTTAAAGGATAGACTTTGTAGCGCACCTATCCTCTCATTGCCTGAAGGCACGGAAGATTTCGTAGTCTACTGCGACGCATCTATCCAAGGTCTTGGATGTGTATTGATGCAAAGGGATAAAGTCATTGCTTATGCTTCGCGCCAACTTAAGATTCACGAACGGAATTACACAACACACGATTTAGAGCTGGGAGCGGTTGTTTTTGCACTTAAGATATGGCGACACTACCTGTACGGCACCAAATGTGCTATCTACACTGACCACAGAAGCCTCGAACATATATTCAAACAGAAGGAACTGAATATGCGACAACGTCGATGGGTCAAACTACTAAACGATTACGAATGTGCTATAAAGTACCATCCGGGCAAAGCCAATGTGGTGGCCGACGCCCTCAGTCGAAAGGATACTACACCTAGGCGTGTACGAGCGTTGCAACTCACTATTCAGTCTAGTCTTCCTTCACAGATACGAGATGCTCAGGTAGAAGCATTGAAACCAGAAAACGTCAGGGCTGAAGCTCTACGCGGCTCAAAGCAACGGTTAGAACAAAAGGCAGACGGCGCCTACTATGTAACAGGACGCATCTGGGTCCCACTCTATGGTAACTTACGCGAGCTTGTAATGGATGAAGCTCATAAGTCTCGCTACTCGGTACATCCTGGTTCGGATAAGATGTACCACGACCTCAGAACTACATATTGGTGGCCTAGCATGAAAGCTCACATAGCAACTTACGTTAGCAAGTGCTTGACTTGTGCGAGAGTCAAAGCCGAATATCATAAACCGTCAGGTCCACTTCAACAACCTGAGATACCGCAATGGAAATGGGAACAAATTTCCATGGATTTTGTTACTGGCTTACCTAGATCTCAGCGCGGAAATGATACTATTTGGGTGATCGTGGATCGACTCACAAAGTCTGCTCACTTCTTGGCTATCAAAGAAACAGACAAGTTCTCTACCTTAGCAGACATTTATCTAAAAGAAGTGGTCTCGAGGCACGGGGTGCCCACTTCCATCATCTCTGATCGTGACGCACGTTTTACTTCAGAACTGTGGCAAGCAATGCATAAATCTTTTGGCTCTCGTTTAGACATGAGCACAGCTTATTATCCTCAGACCGATGGGCAGTCTGAGCGCACTATTCAAACTCTAGAAGACATGCTTCGGGCGTGCTTAATTGACTTTGGCAATGGTTGGGAAAAACATCTGCCACTTGTGGAATTTTCATACAATAACAGCTACCACACCAGCATTAAAGCTGCTCCAGTCGAGGCATTGTACGGGCGTAAATGCCGGTCACCTCTCTGTTGGGCAGAGGTGGGAAATAGTCAAATCACAGGTCCAGAAATGGTAGTTGATACTACAGAACAGATTGCTCAGATACGACAACGCATGGCGGCAGCTCGTGACCGTCAGAAAGCATACGCAGATAAAGATAGAAAACTACTCGAATTCCAAGTTGGGGATCGAGCGCTACTTAAAGTTTCACCCTGGAAGGGTGTGGTTCGTTTTGGCAAACGAGGCAAGCTCAATCCGCGTTATGTCGGACCATTCGAAGTCATAGAGAAAATAGGCAAAGTGGCCTACAGACTAAACTTACCAGCTGAACTCGGTGCAGCTCACAACGTTTTCCACGTGTCGAATCTGAAAAAGTGTCTGTCAGATGAGACCCTCATCGTTCCCTTGAAGGAACTCACTATCGACGAGCGGTTGCAGTTCGTCGAGGAACCTGTTGAAATCACGGACCAGGATGTTAAGGTCCTCAAGAACACGAGAATCCCTCTTATTCGAGTTCGTTGGAACTCCCGTCGCGGCCCAGAGTTCACCTGGGAGCGTGAAGATCAAATGAAACTCAAGTATCCCCAGTTATTCGAAACCAATGCAACCACTACTGAGGCTGAAGCTACTACTACAGAATTTCGGGACGAAATTCCAAATCAACGGGGGGATGATGTGACACCCCAGGAGAACCAGTAAACTACATAACACAACTAGCTTCCTCAGTAACCGCATGCTAAATTTCGGGACGAAATTTCTTTCAAGTTGGGGATAATGTGACAACCCGAGTTTTCAAGGCCTCTATTTGACTCGACTTAATACTTATTTGCAAAGTGTGGTTTTATATTTATTTGTGGTGTGCATTATAAGTGGGTATATGTATATGTTATGTATTAGTGATATGCCTTGTATAATTAATATAACAAAATGAGATCTGTTAAACCAAACAAACCCACACCCCACGAAAACACTACAAAGAGGCCAACCACAACAGAAGTGGGCTTTGACCCAGTAACACCCGGTTATAATATTTGGTTCATAACCTTTACGCATAAGTTAATCCGAAAACCCTAATCACCTCTCCCTTACCTTTCATCAACCTGGCGGCAGAAACCCTCCCCCACATCGAGACAAAGCTGACACTTTTGATACACCATCTTATTTAATCAATCGAGGCCACTAACTTGACGTGATTGATTTACTTTGAGCACTTACTTAGCATACCGAGCAAACCAAGGTGAGTTCACACTCTTACCAAGGCATGGGATTCCCCAGTTGGGTTGGGAATGGGATTGAATGATTACCTGTACTTACATTACCACTAGACTACTTACCACGGTCCTCGGATTGGGAAGGATGCCTGTGCCAAATTCTACGCAAAGCCTACGTACTGTCCTCGGATTGGGAAGGACACCAGCACTAAACCTACGTAAAACCTACGTACTACCGTCCTCGGATTGGGAAGGACGCCAGTGCTAAATCTACGTACTACCGTCCTCGGATTGGGAAGGACGCCAGTGCTAAATCTACGTACTACCGTCCTCGGATTGGGAAGGACGCCAGCGCTAAACCTACGTACTCGCTACGTACTGTCCTCGGTTGGGAAGGGCACTTACGTAAAACCTACGTAAACTTATACATACTACTATCCTCGGATTGGGAAGGATACTTATGGTTAGGAATAGTCTAGTGGATATACAACATGGGAAGCCCCCACCAATAGAACGTACTATCGGCCCAGTAGAGCCACATGTTACATACGAACTTACTATCACGCATTTACATTCTGTGAACTCGCTCAACTAGTTGTTGATCCTCTGTTACATGCCTTGCAGGACCTTAGGTACTTATGGAGCTTGCACGGGAGGCGCGGTCGTTGTGGACATGGATCATGAATGATTGATTAGACGTTATGCCATTGCATACTTATACTTATGATTGGGTTTACTTTTATGCTTCCGCTAAACATTGAATTATACTTATGTTTTGAACACCTTTCATATTGGTTTGGTTGAAATACCTTACTATTTACATTTGTTCGATATGATTGGTGGCTTGATCCTGGTCAGTCACGCCTCCAAGCGGTGATACTCCGCGTGTGGATTTTGGGGGTGTGACAATAGGGGTGTTTAGAAATTGCAAACCGTAGTCGCGCATCTGTTGCTGGATCCACAAGATCTGAGAGCAGCAACTGCTAGCAGATACATACTCCGCTTCACATGTGGATAAAGCCACAGAGGTCTGCTTTTTGCATTGCCAGATGACCAATCGTGGTCCGAAAAACTGACATCCCGCTGTTGTTGATTTAGCGTTAACTTTGCAGCATCCGAAATCGGAATCAGAATATACTTCGAGCGTGAAATCGCCTTCTCTTGGATACCACAACCCCAATGATGGAGTTCCTTTCAGGTAGCGTAATATCCTTTTCACAATCACCATATGTGAAGCTCTCGGGTTAGATTGAAATCTTGCTGCGAGGCAGGTTGGATACATAATATCGGGTCTTGAAGCTATCAAGTACATCAGCGATCCGATCATGGAACGATACAACGTTTCATCTACCTTCTCTCCGGTGAGATCAGGGTTTATCCCATGGTTCGTCGCTAATGGGGTGGAAGCTGGAGTAGAACCTGACATCCCGAATTTCTCCAAGATATCATGAACGTACTTCGTTTGATGTATGAAAATTCCTTTGGGTAGTTGATCAACCTGCAGTCCCAAAAAGAATTTCATCTCACCCATCGATGACATTTTGAATTTCTGCTTCATAACCTGTTCAAAATCTTTGCACAGATTCTCATTTGTTAACCCAAATATGATGTCGTCCACGTATATTTGAACTATCAGAAGATGTCCGTCGACCTCCTTGGTGAAGAGAGTGGCATCCACTTTTCCTCGGATGAAGCTGTTGGCTAGCAGGTGTTGAGACAATGTCTCGTACCAAGCTCTCGGGGCCTGGTGTAAACCATACAACACTTTATCCAGCAAATAGACCTTGTCTTTGTGGATTGGATCGGTTAAGCCCGGTGGCTGTCCGACATATACCTCCTCTTTTACCTTACCGTAGAGAAACGCCAATTTCACATATAGCTGATACACTTTGAAGTTTTTCCAAGATGCAAATGCTAGGAAGATTCTGATCGCTTCTAGTCGAGCCACTGGAGCATACACTTCGGTGAAATCTATACCCTCCTGCTGACTGAAACCCTGGACTACGAGTCGAGCTTTGTTACGAACAACAACCCCTCTATCATCCCTCTTGCACTTGAACACCCACTTGGTGTTTATCTTCCCCTGACCATCAGGCAAGTCTACTAACTTCCACACACCTAACTTCTCAAACTGACTCAACTCTTCTTGCATAGCATTGACCCAAGAATCTTCAGTTAGCGCCTCTTTGTATGTTCGTAGTTCGATCTGCGAAATAAAACAACTTAGTGAAAACTCAGTTTGTAAAGGTGCTACTGTAGAATAAAAACAAGTAAGGCCTTGGTCAATTTGACGTCTAGTGGGAACGCCTGATTGTAATTCTCCAATGATCAGCTCCTTTGGATGGTATGAAAGAGTTCTTGGCATCACCTCGCCTGAAACATCTACCTCGCCTTCCAGATTAGTAATATTTTGATTTGCACCTTGTTCACTGATTGGGTTTGTTTGACTTGAAATCTGAATTTGCTCCCCCTCAGAATCTGAATCACCACGATCAAATACTGGCATGTTCTCAAATTCTTGATTATCATTCTGTACCGTCTGATTATCATGAGCAACTTCATTTTGTTGAATATCATCTTGTTCTCCAACATTACTTGGACCTGCTTCATTGTCATTTGAAGTTTGTCGAGGTCGATTTGAATACTCAGCTGGAAACCTTTCCTGCAAAGACTCATACTCTCTCAGAATATCCAACTCATCAAAGAAATCTTGTTCTTCTTCTTCTTCTTCTTCCATGTCAAACGAATCCCATAATTTATCATAATTAAAACGCCATGAGTCACCTGGATTCTGCGGTGGCATTGTGTAACCTTGACAGTCAACATTGTGTGCTTCAATAATCCGCTTCAAGCTTGGAACAAAGACTCGTTTCAATGGACTTGTATAACCCACGAAAAATCCTTCGATGCTCTTTGGACCAAATTTACCAAAAGGCCCTAGAACGGTGCAGGGAGACCCAAACGGTTCTAAGTACTTCGGGTTCGGTTTGCGGTTATTGATAAGTTCGAAACACGTCTTATTGAATTTCTTGACAGTGACAACCCGATTGAGTGTATAGCATGCGGTGGATACTGCTTCTGCCCAAAAATTAACTGGTAGCTTTGAATCAGCAAGGATCGTCCTAGCCGTTTCAATTAGCGTCCTGTTCTTTCTTTCAGCTACTCCATTCTGCTGCGGAGTGTAAGGAGCACTAAATTCATGCAAAATACCTTTTTCATCACAAAACACTTCCATTTTGCTACTTTTGAACTCTGTACCGTTGTCACTTCTTATTCTTCGAACAAGAGTTTGGTACAAGTTTTCAAGCTTTTTGATCAACGTGATTAAACTCCCAAATGTTTGGTTTTTTTATTGCAAAAATGAAACCCATGAAAACCTCGAGAACTCATCTGTGACAACTAGACAATAGAGATCCCCTGTAATACTTTTGACGTTTACTGGACCAAACAGATCCATGTGGAGTCTCTCTAAAGGTCTCGAAATTAAGTTTTCTTTCTTCCTGGGGTGAGATTTCTTCTTTTGTTTTCCTTTGATGCAGCTAATGCACTCCCCCTCAAGATGAAAACCTTTCAAATGTACACCAGTAACTAAATCATTATGCACCAAGTGATTCATTTTTCTAAGATGTATATGACCCATCTTCCGGTGCCACAATTGCGATTCCTTCTCAGTTGCTCTTGAAACAAAACAATGAACCTGACCCGTTGTTGTAGTTGCTACACTCATGTCTAACACATACAAATCATTTACCCTAGGCGCTCTCATGATAATCCATTCTTCAGGGATAACAAATCCTGGTTTCAAGATCAAGCATTCTTTGTCAGTAAAGTGCGTTGTATACATGCGATCACAGATCTGAGCTATGCTCAGAAGATTGTTTTCAAGCTCGGCGATGTAGTTACTCTTTCAAACGTTACAATCCCATTGGATAACGTTCCTTCTCCAACTATTCTACCACCTTGATTACCTGCAAAACCTACATAACCACCATTGAAATTTCTGACATCGTACCGCAGGGCTGTTTTCCCCGTCATGTGCCGAGAAGCTCCACTATCCATAATCCATCATGAAACGGATCTTGGAAGCTCCTGCACATATCACAATCATTTAATGAGATTTTGTTGGCACCCAAGCCTCTTTTGACTCGGGTAACTTGACATTAATGTGAGATTTCCCAATGTAAAGTGGTGGAAAGTTTTTGTCATTCATCTTCAAGCTTTCCTCAGAACCAACCTCAACCTTTTTGTATAAGAAAAACTCATCTTTCTTAGGTTGACCAGTTGGTTGATTTTTCTTTTGAACATTCTTCTTCTCTGGTGGAATAGAAGATTGTTTCTCCAATTGTTCATAATAATCCAAAGGAACATCCATCTTCACCGGTGTGGTAGAAGACGATTGTTTTTCTGACTCTGAAACCTTTGGTTTAGATGAACTTTTTGGCTTCCATGTTTGTTGGGATGGCGCAACCCGTTTGTAAAACTTGTCATTTTTAGTTATCACATTTTTAACATGTTCAGTTTTGATCTTAATGTTGTCATTTTTCAAAACCTTTTTCTCAACAACCAATGGAGCTTTTCCCCTCACATCAACTTTCTTCTTTTGACTCTCAACAACTTCAGACTTAGGCTTAAAGTTGGTACACTTTCGTGCAATATGTCCAACTTTGTTGCATCTGAAACATGTACGAGTATCAGCTACTTGACTTGTGCCTTCAGACTGAGGTTGTGAGGCCTTCTTCTCAAAGAATTCTTCATTTGTTTTCGAAAAAATCTTAGACTCTTCATCAGAAAGCGAACTCGAACTTGACACAAACACTTTCTTCTCAGCAAACCTTCTGTTTTGAACATTCTTTTTCTGATAGTTCTTATCACCCTGATATCCACCCGACCATCTGTTTCGATTGTTGTTATAAAAACGCGGTGGAACAACAGGCTTCTTGTAGTAAGCTTTATCTTTTTCAAAATTCATTTGCCTTTTTGTCTGTTTTAGACCTTCAATTTCAGACAGATCAATTTCAACCAATTTGAACACATTTGTCAATTTAGCAACATTAACATTCTCCAGTGGAAATTCAGAATCCGAATACAACTTATCCGATCCCGACATCTTGTACATGACAGAAGTAGGTTCTTCATTTAAGTTGTTTTTGGACTTTGGTTTCGGAATGTATTTATCCAGAAAACATTCATCATCATCAGCTGAATCACTATCAGACTTCAAAACACTTTCAGCCATGCTTTTAACAATATCAGTTTGAACACTATCATCAGATGATGATGAAGAAAATGTCACATTAATTGACTCTGGAAGTTTTATTTCATTTGTTTCATCTTCATCATTAACCAACCCGGACTTTTTCTTTGAATAATTGTTTAAAACTGGTGGTGGAACCTGATGAAACCCAACCCCAGTTCCATCCGAGTAAACATCTTCGCCTGCTTTGTTTTTCCCGATGGGTTTGGGAACAATGTGTTGTAAAACAAAGCTTGCGGAGTTGTAACTGGTTAATTTCAACTGGATGCGTTCATTTTTAATTTTGGCTTCTTGAAATTGAAGCTTCAACTTAGCAATTTCATCCAGTTGTTGATTGATTAACTCTTCTTTCACTCTAAGAACACCTGTCAGTTGAAGATTTTCTTTGTCTGTCTTACCATTTCTTTCATCACAATCTTTAACCGTTCGTTTTAGCTTCTCAAAATTTTCTGAGATTTGACGATTTTCAAGAATCAATTTTTCATTTTCTTTCCTAATTCTTTATCAATTTTTCATTTTCATTCCTAATTCTTTCTACATCACTTTTATCATTTTCAATTTTCTCAGTTAATTCTTTTTATTTGTCATTTGAAGCTTTCAACAACTTATCATGGTTCAAGATCTGATCTTCAACACTTCTGACTCTACTAGTCAGCTCTTCAACCTTCTTACCACTGAGGTAAGCATGTGTACTACAAACTTTGCACTCTTTGATGCAATTTTTGCAGTTGTTCTCAGATTTATCATTCTTACCTGACTCATGTGTATCATTTGTACTGACCTTATCTTTGGACTCAGTTCCAGAACCAGAAACTACCTCTAGTTCTTTTGCAGCTAGAACTTTGTCAGCCATCTTCTTTAAGTTTTCTGCTATGAGTTCTTGTGAAGTATCAATAACTCCATCATCAATCTTCTTTGGCTCCGGTTCTTTTGCTGTCTCTTTTTCCTTTTCTTTCTCAACGGTTTCTCCTCCTCCCCACCATTCTCTCTGTCTAGCTTCCTCTTCATCTGCAATTTGTTTGGTGAGAACTTCAAGATCAACAGTATCTGGATCCACAGCTATGTTTCCATTTTGATCAAGATAACATTCTCTATCAGGATCCCATCTTTTCGCCTGTTTAGCTTCTTTGTATATACGATAGATTTTGGCTTTCATGAATCGAGCTTGATCCTTCCTGTTCACATACTTCACTTCTTCAGTTCTCTTATCCTTAAATGGAACAATCTTTGCTGCTGTGAAAGCATAACCAACTGCGTCTTCCTCAGGTAAAACATCATTCCAATCATAACCTTCATCGTCATGAAACACTGCAAGTGCCCTGGATTTCCCTTTGGGTACCTCCTCTATCTGCTTCGTCCTGGGAGGTTCTGATTTATTCTGATGATAGATCGCTCTCTTGTAATAATCCTCCCGAAAAGGATTTGCAGTATCATCAGTGTAAGTATTTCTGCACTCACGCTTAAAGTGACTTTTCTGTTTACACTTGAAACATGTCACTTTTGACTTGTCAAAGACTAACTTGGTAGAAGGTCCACCAATAGACTGTCTTCCAGTAATCTCCATAAATTGATGCGCTCTTCTCACTGCACTGGCCATACACCATCTTATATCAATCAATTCCATCTCCTCAGGATCGATCTGATCGTAGTCTTCCTTTGTTAGGTTAGTGTTGCCTATCTTTCCTGCAACGAGACTTTCGTAAGATTCTAACACAGATGCTAAGAACACCATCTGTTGTTTGGCAGACTCCTCACTGAAATTCTGACCATTCTTCAGATCAACAGCAATGTTGCATTGAAAAGGATTCTTTAGTGCAGATTGATTTGAAGTATTTGACGAAGAACCACCATGGTAGCCACTGCTAGGAGTTTCTTGATTCACTGATTTTGAGCTTTCTGCCGAAAAGGCTGTTCTTGGAGAACGAGTCTTTGGTAGATTTCCTCTGTAGTACAACTCCACATTCTGATGATAAGATGTGTTATTGACTTTGCTGGATTTCTTGATCTCCAATTCATGGCTTTCCAGTCTTTCTATAAGCAGATCAACCTTCAAATCAGCTGGCTTTATTGTATTCTTCAACATCAATGCAAAATACTGCCAGTCTTGCTCATTTGGTAGAGCATCAAACAATTTGTCTACCAGCTCTTCTTGATGGTAGATGATGTCATGTCTAGCAAGCTCCATTTTTAGATGTCCAAATCTTTTGATCATCTTGGAAACAGACTCGTTCTTTAAACAACCAAACAAATCAAACTCTTTTCGTAACAGTTTCTTTTTGTTCTTCACTATTTCAGCACTACCAATACATTTAATTTTTAATTTTTCCCAAAGTTCTCTTGAATCTTTATACTCGATCAGTGCGATAATGTCATCTCGAACAGATTGGTGAAGTAAAGCAATAAACTTCTGTTCAGCAACGTATTTTTCAATTTGATTATCTTCCAAGTTCTCATAATCATCTCTTCCCAAATCATAGCCATTATTCAAACTTCTCCAACTCTGATATGCAAACGCCTTAAGCCATTCCTCAAATCTTGTAGCCCACCTGTTGTAATCTTCAATCGCCATCAGCTTGGGCAGCTTCTTGTATGTTCCATATACACTGTCTACGCTCATAGCATCATTGAGAATTTTCTTTGCACTCGGTGTTGTTGTATTCTCATTCGTATCGTTTAATGTACCATCTCCCGAACCACCAGTAAATGCAAACACATCACAGAAAGGATTGAAATCATCCATCTTCACGTACCTGAAATGATCAACAAACTCTTAGAAAATTCTTGGTTTTGAAAAATACAGATTCAAGCGAAACCAGTTGAAGCGAAATAGCTTCAAGCGGAATATCAATTCAAGTTCAAGCGAAATCAGGCTACTTGAAGCGAAATCTCTTATTTTGTTTGGCTTTCAAGCGAAATAACAAATATGTGTATTCTTCAAGCGAAATCACTCAAAACTTTCAAGCGAAATCAGTTTAAATGTTACTTTTCAAGCGAGATTATCAAGGTATTTCAAGCGAGATTAGTATGATGTCATCATTTTACGAACATTTTCAAGTGAAAATATGTTTTAGATCAAGTTTTAAGCCGAATTTTAGTCCAAAACTTTCAAGGATTAGTTAACACTATGTTTCGCTTGATATATGTCAAATTCAGGCCATTTCAACCATTGAATTATGTCCAAATCAGAAAAGAAAGAGTAGAAGAGTGAGAATCTGGTAAAATCAAGCTGAATTGGTATGAACTCCTCGTCCTGAGCTCTGATACCACTTGTTGGATCGTTCTGGTGACCCTAAACAGTCAATCTGAGTAGTTCATCATCATTTGCAAAGGCGGAATCAATGTAAATGACGTCAAACAGATTGTTTCCTTTTAATCTTTATCTATTGATGATTTCCAGAGCTTTTACAAGTTCAAATCTGACAAAAATCCGGCAGCACCTCAGCTCACACACACTTGATTCCGTTTTAAATGAACAATGCACAACCCTATATATAGCCAACATGATTTCGCTTGAGGATGTCACAGCCCTGTTCAAGCGAAATTACATGACATGATTTCGCTTGAACTGGTTCGTGTCACCTTCAAGCGGAATCACCCACTTTAACACATAACAACCCTAAATTCTATCATGTTATGTGCTCGTTTATCCTTTCTAGACATAAGACTCGATTAAGACGAAGTTAACAGACACTAGGTGCACCAACAACTTCTCGGTCCGTAATCTCTATTGGTTCCTCGACGAATCGCAGCTGATCATCGATGGCGAGTTCCTTGAGAGGAACTATGAGGGTCTCATCTGACAATCACTTCTTCAGATTTGACAGATGGAATACATTGTGAACTCCACTGAGTTCTTCAGGCAGATTCAGTCTGTACGCCACTTTGCCGATTTCCTCTGTGATTTCAAAAGGTCCAACATAACGTGGATTCAGCTTGCCTCGTTTGCCAAAGCGAATCACACCTTTCCAAGGTGAAACATTAAGTAGAACTCGGTCCCCAACCTGGAACTCGAGTGGTTTCCTGTGCTTATCAGCATAGCTTTTCTGACGGTCGTGAGTTGTCGCCATTCGTTGTCATATTTGGGCAATCTTTTCTATCGTGTCGACGACGAGTTCTGGGCCAGTGATTTGGCTGTCACCAACTTCTTCCCAGCATAAGGGTGATCGGCATTTTTGTCCATACAAAGCTTCGAACGGAGCAGCTTGGATACTAGTGTGGTAACTATTGTTGTACGAAAACTCCGCCAGAGGTAGGTGCCTTTCCCAGCCGTTACCAAAGTCGATTACACATGCTCGAAGCATGTCTTTGAGGGTTTGGATGGTACGTTTAGACTGCCCATCCGTCGGTGGATGATATGCTGTGCTCATGCCTAGACGTGAGCCAAAAGATTTGTGCATCTTCTGCCACAAATCAGAGGTAAAATGTGGATCACGATCAGATATGATGGAGGTTGGCACCCCGTGCCTCGAAACTACTTCCTTCAAGTAGATGTCTGCTAGAGTAGATAACTTATCCGTTTCTTTGATAGCCAGGAAGTGTACAGACTTGGTTAGTCGATCCACTATCACCCAAATGGTATCGTTTCCTTGTTGAGATCTAGGTAAGCCAGTAACAAAGTCCATGGAAATTTGCTCCCATTTCCATGTCGGGATCTCTGGTTGTTGAAGTAGACCAGATGGCTTCTGGTATTCAACCTTGACCCTAGCACAGGTCAAACATTTACTAACATAGGTCGCTAAGTTAGCTTTCATGTGGGGCCACCAGTACGTAGCTTTGAGGTCGTGGTACATCTTATCAGAATCAGGATGTACTGATTATCGAGACTTGTGTGCTTCATCCATCACAAGCTCACGTAGATTACCATGAAATGGGACCCAGATGCGCCCCGCCAAGTAGTAAGCACCGTCTTCCTTTCGTACTAACCTTTTCTCCAACCCTCGCAGGGACTCAGCCTTGATGTTCTCTTCTTTCAATGCTTCGACCTGAGCATCACGAATTTGAGCAGGAATGTAACACCCCGTGTTTCGAAAGTCAAAGTCAAAGTCAAGATTGAAGTCAAAGGAAGACAAGATTGCTAATTGCGATCTGTCTCTCCTTACTCAATTCCTGTTTTGACTTCTTTGACTTGTAATTATTATATTTTATTTTCACTTTAGTTGTATTATGTGGAGTAATTGTCAATAATCGCAGTAATCGACGTGTGTTATTCGCTATTTAATCGACGTACGACTGTGAACTATAGGAAGTAACAATGCGATAAAGTTAACTAAACGATACTCAAACTATACTAAACGACTCGACATCGAATGGTAATATCGACTCGCAACTCGAAATATGCATTTTGGTTACTGTTATACGTGTGTATATGCCTTATGTGTTACTTGTGCATGTTTATTTATGTTATGTTGTGGTAATCAATCGAAACGCAATCTAACTCAATCGTAATCGAATCGCAAACGCTAAACGAATACGACGTAAGGATGCTTGTATGTTGATATAGTAGTTGGGATTAAAAGTAATTTGACTAGGAAACTCGTCGCACTGAACACTCAAACGAGGTGACTGATCGACCAGGCGACCAGCCGTTCGATCGGACTGTCGTCTGATCGGACAAGCTGTTCGATTGGGCTGCCTAACCGTTCGACCAGCCTCCTTTCCACTTTGGGTAACCCTATAAATACCCCTTGTCACTTTCATTCTTTTGGCAACTGACGTCCGACCAGCACGCTAACCTTGCTTTTTCTCGGATTTCTCGCAATTCCGGTAAGATTTCCTCCTAAATCTTGTACTTCCTTAATCTACACGCACTCCTACACCTTTCTATCTTTTGAATCCTAACTTTTAACCGTGAAATCATCAAGATTCAAGGTGTTCTAGGATGACGTCATCATGTGTTCTTGAAGAACTTCATGTCTTGGCCTCAATCCACTAAGAATAACTTGGATCTAACCGATTTCCATATAAACAAACAAAGATCTTTCATAGATCTAAACATATTCACTACAAAAAGGATTGAAAGATGGTTTTCCAACTTTCTTTCAACTCTTTTACACTCAATGCACTCAAAACCGATAGACTCGGAGCTCGTGCCGACTTACTACTCAATCTTGTGGTTGTGTTGGCTCAAGATCCGTATTCTATCCACGAGATTATCGATTCCGGATTAAACATGGAACATTGTCTCGAACTGTCCACTGATCGGGTTTGGGTGATTCCTGTCCGATCAGGAGCACCAAGTATTGACGAGGTTTCTATTGCTTAACACGTTATCAAAATATCTCAATAAAACGACAAACTATCAAAACAACCAAGTGTAAGATGAACAGGTCGACCAGGACGGGATGCCGTCCGATGGAACAGCCAAACCGAGCGACTTGCACCCTGGGTCCCATACTTAACCATTTTTGCCAACCTTTGAAGTTTGAATGTTGAACGGATTGTTGTCCGATCAGACTACCATCCGATCGAACTGCCATCCGAATCATGAGATATTTAAACTTAACACTTAAACAATTTTCAACATGTTCAATGCTCAAAGGATGCCACCCGATCGAACTACCGTCCGATCGAGTGACAACCTGCTGTGAACTTGTTCTCGCTGAAGTGTCCAACCAAACGGGTTGTCGGCCGATCGAACGACCGTCCGATCGACCGACCTGAAAGGTAGAGATACTTCCGTGTTTTCAAAATACTACAACAAAAACTTCAAAAGTCAATCCATCATATACAAACACATCCTTCTCAAAGGAAGAAACAATCCACTCGAATAGTCATCCGACCGGACGACCGTCCGAACGAACAACCACTCGCACGACTGGCTGTCCGATCGGATTACCATCTGATCGAACTGCTGTCCGAACCACTTGTACTTTGCATCGTTTTACGCGTTGCTTATCGTTATGCTATCAATCTGTTCAGGCTAACCCTACTCTCTAGCGCTCCCTTCAATCCATCAATCGCAGTGAGTATACTCGATCCCTTTTTGCTTTATGCACTTTTGGGTCTTACATACGTTACTTATTCTAAATAACATCGAACACACTACGTAAATACTTTAAACGCTAACCATTATTGCACGTATTACGTGACTAAATGAACGCTTGTTTGTTATGTTTACACATGGAATGCAATCTACCTGCCTTAGTGACGGTAGTACTATTAGTTTGGACTCAGCACCTGTTCACTCAGGGGTTGCTAAGGACAATTAGTTACATGGCTCACAGTGGTGAGTATGTATCGCGAACTGCCTTGGGCAGTCAACCCGCAGTCATTGGTATCGATAGGTTCATGTCGATAACTAACATGCCTCATTTCACTCTGTGTACGTGCTGGTTATGAGTAACGCTTTTGAAATCTATATGCTATTATCAAACTTGTATGCTCACCTTTACACTATGTGTATTGACTGTTACTTTAACGTATGTGACAGGTGCTTAAGTTGGTTATATGCTTAGCTTGCTGTGAAATTGAGGCAAGGAAAGGTCTAGGATGCTCTTTGTGCCGGTGATGAAATTGAAGCTAGGGAAGAAGTCCTAGAAACAAATAAATAAATTATCTATGTATAAATCTGAGTTGTCGGAATAGAACTACGTGACTAGATTTTGTCTGTAATAATTATATTATCACTTATGACATGGTATGGGACATGTTGCTTTAAATATTTGGTAAATATAGTTGTTATGGAAACTTCTGGACAATCTGTTTCGCTCAGTGCCATGCCCCGATGTTTTCGCCATCGGTTGGGGTGTGACAAGGAAGAATAGAGTGAATAGTAAGCTGTAACGCACGTACACGCTTAGGTTTAGTTTCCTTTCGACTGAGGGCGTCAGCCACAATATTGGCTTTGCCTGGGTGGTACTTGATTGCGCATTCGTAGTCGTTAAGAAGTTCGACCCATCGACGCTGTCGCATGTTCAACTCCTTCTGATCGAAGATATGCTGGAGACTCTTATGATCGGTGTAAATGGTGCACTTGGTACCGTACAAGTAATGTCTCCATATCTTGAGAGCAAACACCACTGCTCCCAACTCCAAGTCGTGAGTGGTGTAGTTCTTTTCGTGAACTTTAAGTTGGCGTGATGCGTAAGCAATGACTTTCTCATGTTGCATCAACACACAACCAAGTCCTTGGATTGACGCGTCACAATAAACAAAATCTTTTGTGCCCTCAGGCAACGAGAGAATAGGTGCACTACAAAGCTTCGACTTCAGTTGCTGAAACGCGGATTCCTGAGCATCACCCCAGCGGTAGGTGACACCCTTTTGAGTAAGAACAGTAAGAGGCTGCGTAATCCTTGAGAAATCCTTGATAAACCTTCTGTAGTAACCCGCCAAACCCAAGAATTGGCGGATTTTAGTTGGTGTTCGAGGTGTAGGCCAATTCCTGATTGAGTCAACCTTGGATGGATCAACGTGAATCCAATCCTGATTAACCATGTGGCCTAGGAAATGGACTTCACGAAGCCAAAAGTCGCATTTCGAAAACTTAGCATAAAGCTGCTCTGTTCGAAGAAGTTCCAAAATAAGTCGCAGATGATGCTCGTGTTCCTCTTGACACTTGGAATAGATCAGGATGTCATCGATGAATACAATAACAAACTTATCCAAATAAGGTTTGCACACTCGGTCCATAAGATTCATGAAGACCGCATGTGTGTTTGTCAACCCGAATGGCATGATCAGGAACTCGTAGTGTCCGTAACGAGTCCTGAATGCTATCTTGGAGATGTCCTCGTCTCGGACTCTTAGCTGATGATAGCCCGATCTCAATTCAATCTTAAAGTAGAAGCTCGACCCTTGCAACTGGTTGAATAGATCACTGATACGCGGGAGAGGATACCGATTCTTCACAGTCACCTTGTTGAGTTCGTGATAGTCTATGCACATTCGAAAGGTACCGTCCTTCTTCTTCAAAAACAAAACTGGAGCTTCCCAGGGCGAAGAGCTAGGACGCATGAAACCCTTGTCCAAAAGCTCTTGCAGTTGTGCAGACAGTTCTTCTAGTTCTGATGGGGCTAAGCGATAAGGTGCACGAGCTATGGGCGCTGCTCCTGGGGCTAGCTCGATTAGAAACTCGACCTGCTGATGGGGCGGAAGACCAGGTAATTCCTCACGGAATACCTCAGGAAAGTCGCGTACAATCGGGATATATTCCATCTTCTTTTCTTTCGTTGAGGTGTCAGTAACGAGAGCTAGAATGGAAGTGTGGCCCTTTCTTAAACACTTTTGGGCCTTAAGGAAAGAGATGATGCTCACAACAGCACCACTCCTGTCGCCACTAATTACAAGAGGTTCCTTGCCAGAACGAGGAATGCGGACGATTTTCTCCTTGCAAAGGATCTCCGCTCGATGTTGGGATAACCAATCCATCCCAATGACGACGTCGAAGCTACCAAGAATGATGGGGATAAGGTCGATAGAGAAGATTTGACCAGCTAAAGCGAGATTACAACCCTTAACTATGTGTGTGGCCTCAAGACTTTTACCATTTGCTAGTTCTACAACATGCTTGGTGTTTAAGGGAATTGGGGTACACTTAAGCATCTGACTAACTTTTTGGGACACGTAACTAGTATCAGCACCCGAATCGAATAAAACAGAAACAAAGAAGTCATCCAGTAGGAACTTACCCGTCACGACGTTGGGATCGTTCCTCGCATCACCCTGACCAATCACAAAAGCACGTCCCCTGGCACCATTTCCATCGTTGTTATCCCTGTTGTTTCCATTCCCCTGGTTGTTGTTGTTCTGATTCTGATTCAGCTGGGGGCAGTCTCTTTTAAAGTGTCCTTCAGCACCACACTGAATACATCCTTTATTATTACCCCTCTGCTGCTGCTGTTGGGGCTGGTTCTGTGGAGCCTGCTGCTGTCATCTCTGGTTTGCAGGATAAGGACTCCTACAATCTTTGGCTGCATGACCTGGTTTGTTACATCTCTAACAGTTGCCCTTCCTACACGGCCCGCTGTGGTGCAAGTTACATCGATTACACTTAGGGTGGCTTCCCCTGTACCCACCCTGACCTTGATTACCAGAAGATTGTTGACTAGGGCTTTTGTAGTCGTCAGTCCTTCGCTGCTGAGACTGAGACTGAACAGAAGTTGAACCCTTACTTGTATTCCCATCCCATTTGCGCTTGTTGTCACTAGGAGCATCAGAAGTAGTGGTAGCACTAATACGCTTTGGCAGTCTGTTCTGCTCGACTGCCTGGTCAGTGAGACGGTGGGATAGCCTTATAACTCGCTGAATGGTAGGGAGATTAGCTGAAGTAACCATGCTCTGGATTTCTGGCACCAAACCTTTGATATAGAGCTCGATACGCTTGTAAGGAGGATCTACCATGGTGGGAAACAAAGCAGCTAACTCGTTCGATCTCTTGGTATACGCTTCAATCTCAGACCCCGTCATCTTCGAATTGTAAAACTCCACTTCCAGCTTTTGAATGTTGTCACGATGACAATACTCCTCTTTGATCAGATCTTTAAAGTCATTCCATGGGGTGGCATTTGCAGCGGCCAACCCTAACATTTGCACTTGTGCGTTCCACCAAGTTAACGCACCACCTTCAAGAGTTCCAGAAGCAAACTTCACCCTGCTAGCCACAGGGAACTCACACATCTCGAAAACAGATTCGATCTTCTCGAACAAGTAGAGGAGACCTGCAGCTCCTTCTGTACCGTTAAAGGTACTTGGTCGACAATCCATGAAGGTCTTGAACGTACACACTTGAGGCTGAGCATTCTGACCTGTTGCGCGAGAAAGAAAGGATAAGGTTAAGCATGAGAGTAGGGTCACGAGAGTAGGATCTAAACATCCTAGGATAGGTCGAAATGGCAGGTTATACCTCCTGCTTGAGCTGCTGCCAGTGCCTCAGCAACTCGTTCGTTGATTAGAGCCGTCAGCTGGGCTTGAGTTAAGTTGAGACGTCCACTCATGATCTTCACATCGAAGTTAAACACAAATGAGAAAGGTGTCGTGAAAGTGCGTAAGTAGGGGATGACATAAGAGAGAAAGCACACAGGTTTCAAGCAATCATTGTTACGCTAACTAAGCATACCATGATCAATGCACTATGTAAACTAACAGGCAGGCAATACAAACATAAACCATATCACCTATAGTGTTGAGTCTTGCACGTGGAGCGAAGCGTTGTTGTGGATCGTTGAGCACTGTACAGGTTATAGTCTGGTTTTGTCAAAAAGCTTTTCCCTTTTTAAAACCAAGTTCACTATAACCAATGGCTCTGATACCAATCTGTCACACCCCCAAAATCCACAAGCGGAGTATCACCGCAGGAGGCGTGACATGACCAGGATCAAGCCACCAATCATATCAAACAATGTATTAAAGTAAATATAAAACCAACCAACAATATAATTGGTGTCCAAAACAAATTAACCAAGTTCAAGTTATCAGCGGAAGCATAAAGTTTAAAACCAAAACATAAGTTATAAGTTCATAAAGTTTAACATGGAACTCAACAGTCCATGTCCCACAACGACCTCGTCCTCCTGTGTAAGCTCCATCTAAGCACCTAATGACCTGCAAGGCATATAGTAACGAATCAACAACAAAGTTGAGCGAGTTCACAGTTGGGTGTTCGTTTTAAGTTGTTTCAAAAACATAGTTTTCCTCTTAGCTGGCTTACTTGCCGTGGGGGTTATCCCATAGTTTAAAAATATGATTAATCCTTTCCTTTTACTCTGGCTCCCAGCCGTGGGGGCTACCCCATGAATATCCAACTAGACCCGTTACCATATCGACTACAGGCTGAGAAAGTTGGGTGCCCTAAGTCAATGTTTATCATCATTGACGTACCCTGATCCATTAGTCCACTCCCGTCCTCTGTGGCACGGTGTGAGGCTTGTCAAACCTAATAGCGCTATTTAACTAATGACCCGTTCGCCATTGGCCTGACGATTAAGTCGATACAAAAATGAGGGACTTAATGATAGAGTTTTTGGTCTAGCATCAATGTTGTCACCCTTCAGTTAAGAGGGTGGAGGTACGTGTCCCATATAATGAGATCACGCAGGTTCCAATGTTGTCACCCTTCAATTAAGAGGGTGGAGGTATGTATTCTAACCAAGGAGACAGGTTTCCTTTCAATCAATTACCCATTCCCAACCACCGGGAATCCCATGCCTTGTAGAAAGTGTGAACTCACCTTAGGTTAGCTCGGCAGATAAACAAAAGGTCAATCGAGCTGCTAGTGGTCAACCACATCCTAACATGGTTACCATACAAGTCAGGTCTAGGTTCAAGTAGTGCACGTAGGTTTACACATAAGCTAACAGGTTACAACACATAACGATCATGGCAAACACGTAGAACACGTTATCAGTCAAGTACACACATAAGGCCGAAGCTTGTGAGACTCAGATGATTGGGCCGTTGAGCTTGTGCGAGCCCAATCATCTTGTGCGATTCAATTATTAAAGCCCATAGAACAACCGGCCCAACCTGTTGTGCGTTCAGCACCATCTTGTGCGACCTACAACGGGTTGTGCGATTCAGAATCATACCCGGCCCATTACACCATGACCCAACAACTTGTGCGGCCCAACAATTAAACAAACACCTAACTTGTGCGGTCCAAATGGACTTGTGCGACTATAGACAACTTGTGCGATTGGAGTTTTGGGCTGTTCGGCCCAACAACATAATATAGCTTAAACATTTTTGTGGCCCAAGGTATTGTGCGATTGACACTGTCTTGTGCGATCCACAATACCTTGTGCGATCATGCATAACTAAATTGTACTGTGAGCTTAAACAGTTGCACCAAGCTTGTGCGACTGGCTTGTGCGATCAGTTGTAAATCCCTAATTTCATGCAATCAGTTACAATTATCCTAACAGTTTCCATTTATGTACCAAGTCGGTCAAACAATCAAACAGTTTCCAACTTGGATGTGGATCGATCAAACTAAGGTTTTATCCTCTAATTCATAAGAACCCTAATCACATTCATAGCATGAACAACAACCACAACATTAAACACATTAACAGGTTCATGACCTTGATTACTAACATGCACACTAACATGACAACACAACAATCAACCAAATATACTCGCACAACAGCCGATTAACATGCAATTGGTTCTAGGTCACCCTCAACATCATGTGATTATTAAACCCTATAATGATCTAAACATACTACATATGTGAGCCGATTACATGAACACCAATCTCATCAATTTGCATTATAATCAATCATATATCATCCTTAAATCATTATGTAGAAACATATAAGCCACAACATCATCTAACATACAATCAATAGTAAAATACTAACCGGTCAGAGGGTAGAACAACGTCCAATCCGAACAAGAAAGCTTCGAGAAAGAGGGGATGTTGCCGTCGGCTTCGAGAGGAGAGAAAGAGAGCTTAGGGTTTGCTAAACTTTGTGTGTTTTGTTAAAGTGTAGGATTTATACTAACACCCTTGGTGTTATATGAAATAAGGGAGTGGGCCGAACCCTTCATGGGCTGCCCCTTTGGGTCAATTGTTTAAGCAAGAGTGTGGGCCGAGAGGGTGTTGTGCGATTACATTATATATACACACATTACACACAATCACATAATACAAACATAACATTTAATTGAAATCACGTATCACATAATCACATATCGTTCAAACAAGTTACATTAAACACAAAGATAGGTTCAAAAATACGAGTTGTCACACAACTCCTGGTCTTTTTCTAGATACGGCAGAGAGTGGCTTTTCAACTTCCTTAGATCTTCCAACTTGAAGTTGATAAGCCACACATGATTCAAAATTCTGATAATCGCATCTGTGACTTTCTTCTTTGTAATCACTGCTTCTCCTGTCTTTCCATCCACATAATAATACTTAATTCCTTTCAAGCCATCAACATTAAACGGACGCATCGGTATCTTCCTCACCCGTCTCGTAGGTTTGTACACCATATTTTATATACGCTTTCCTGTTACTCTATCTCTGCTTCTCACACGCCTACCCACAGCTGGTGTGAACATCTTCCACTTGCTATTACAGCTTTCGGCCACAAGATTGTTGATCAAACCATTTATATTTGCATTAGAGGTCTTATGATTCAGATCTAGTTGTACCAGATGATGTAGATCACACGCATGTAAAGTCTTCATATATCTTGCTCGAGGCTTGAAGTATTGCACACCTTCGGTTCTTTTCACTATAATCAACTTATGTCTTTCATCAAAATCCCAACTTCTGATCTGACCAGAATACTCGCCTCGTGTGTTAATGTATCTTTTCTTTTGAGAAAGATCTGGTGGAGGTGCCTTTAGCCACTTATGTAGCACTTTTCTAGCCTCCTCTTGATCTCTTCTAGGTTGGTAATTTCTTCAACAGGTTCATTATTGTAGATATGTTCTCTGAAAGAATCGTAGTCGATATCTGTCACACCCCGACCGCGTTAAAACAACGAAACCGCGGCGGAAACGTCGGGGAGTGGAGTAACAGAATCATTGTTTCACAACACATGGATTGAAGTTATGTTTTATTGAATTATTAAACGTTTAACATTGTCTTAAAGTAAAAACAAACAAGTTTAAACATATTGCCTTCCTTGTTTTATAGTCACTAAGGCCTCGTCCATTCCTACGTGAGCATGCATAATCATCATCAACATCATCAAACAACGGCACCTGAAACATATGTGAAAATAAAGTCAGTATAAAAATGTCGGCGAGCACATAGGTTTTGTGAGTGTGTCAGATTCATGGCTTATATACATGTTGCAATACCTCGTACGACTACAGGAGTTGATAATTGAAAACCGTCTTTTTGTATTGCAATATGATTAACCAACTAAAACAAGTTGGTTATATGTTTAAGTAAACCTCATTGCCATGAATCTTGACTAAAAATAATTGTTTTTGTAAACCAAGTAGTAAATCGTTCTTGTAATAAAACTCTTATGGTTTATATTATTTAGTAAACATCGTTGTGTGACATTGTTTGAAAACATTCGTCCAAAATCGTTCAAAAATGGTCAATTCGTTCGTGTTATCAAAACCAATCGTTCAACTCGTTCGTGTTATAAACCATCGTTCAATCATTTAAATCGTTCTATTCGTTCAAATCATTCATGTTTTAATTATGAAAACTAACTTTTGGTCGTCTCGTTGAACACATTCAAACCTGTGTGACTCGTCTGTCGTTCAATCGTATTAACAAACCACCAAAGGGTTAGTTAACATTCATCAGGTTCTGTCGTTACCCACATTACCCCTATAACCATGGTGATAGTCCGATAACGGGATTTGTCAGATCCTATGGTACCATAACATACTACTGGTCGGCTTGATCATAGTTAATGAATGTCATTCGATTGACTTTCGACCAACGCCCCAACAAGTTCATTCACATTATGGAAATCGTTGTGTTTAATATAAAACATAGCATTTGTTTTGAAAACTCAAAATCGTTTAGCACATATGAATCACCCCAAAACAATTGAAAGCAGTAAAATAGGGGAACTATGTACTCACGTGAGATTGAAAGGAATCCTCGATTTAAGTGAACTAACAAAGCTCGGGCCATCAACGAATCAAGTGGCACCTAGTATCGGATCACTATGTTAATAATCGGAACCTAAATCGGGAGATCGGGTAGAATGAGGTCTTGTAAACCAAATGAGTGTTGGAAGTCATCTAATATGGTTTAACAAAGCCTACATTCCGAATTGAAACCTATCCTAAGTGCTTTTGACCTGTTATGACCCGTTAAGGTAGTTTACATTACTTTAACGTGTCATTTGCGCAATAGCGCATTCGAATAGTCTAACTAGCCCTATGACAAGTATTATATGCCCTAACATGTTTAATAACGTTGCATAATCAGTTTAAATGTCAAAATTTAAGTTACATATGCTTAAATTCAAATTATGCATGAAAAGGGCATTTTGCTCATTTTCCTAAGGCATATAAACTACCTATCATAAACAACTAATTAAACGAAGTGACCATAAGGTATAACCTTGGAAGGTTATTCCCTATACAACTATGGTCACAAAATATGTTTGGTCGGATCCTAATGATCGACTAAATGGGTTGGGTTCGAAAGTCTAAGCGGTTGTCGAGACCGCTTGACTTACGACCCTAAACAAGCACTAAACTAAAAGTGACGAGTTAAACATGTTAAAACATGTTTAACTAAGTTAGAAAACTGATTTGATATCAAAACAAAGTGTTTTGATACCCGAAAATAGTTTCGTCACAAAATGCACATAATCGTGCATTTTGACCGAAACTTTGACTCGTCGCTTCGACTAGTCAACGTGGTAATCAGTAGGTATAATCGCAAGGGACTATAACCATCGTGATTACGCTCACATTGAAAAGTTCAATTGAACTTTGCTGAAATAAAAGAACTAGCCATGAAAGAACACTTACAAGTGCTCTAAGGCTGAAAGATTAACTAGAGAACTCAGTTGGGAGGCCTCCTAAGAAGGTAGCAACTCCACTTTGAGTGTTTAGAGAAGAAGAATGAAGATGAGCAATGAAATGGCCAGATTGAGGGGGTATTTATAGTTTTTGAGAAGCTACAAGATGGTGCCATGTGTATTGTGTGGTCTCCAAGCAAGTGTAGGATGATTACAAGTATTTGGACAGGATTAAATCCTTAATTACCACTTAAAACACCCACAAGATTAATAAACAATGGCCAAAAACAAGTGCATCAGCTGATTTAGAAGGTTCTGTCCACATGTAGCTGTCACGTCGCGCGACCCCCTGCACCAGAGTTTCAGAACTTGTCAACTTTGGTCCCTGCACTCACTTTAATGCATTTTCGACGCGTTTAACCCCCGTTAACCCATTTTCAAGGCTCTACAAGGATGTTAAAGCATAGGGGACTTGAAATATGCTTGGAAATATCTCGGATGTCGGTTCGTTTGGTCGTAAAGTCACGTTTTTCGGTTAATTACGACGAAACTCGAACGGACGCGAAAACGATCCAAATTAAGCGACGAATGGTATTTTTGCATTTCTATCACTAAAATATAATATTTTAGTGATTACAAAAATTTTTGGATGTCCGGATATGGTCAGAATGCAAGATATGCACGTATATGCAAACTTATGCAGTTTTGACGCTTTTAGTCCCTGTGATCAAACAAACGTATTTTCGCACACTGAACCCCTCAAAACTTATTTCTAAGCTATGTTAAGGGTATTTAGGGTATGTTTAGCTTATGATCTTGTTCCGGAGTGCATGTTGCTATACGAATCGGCAGACTTTTGCAGTTTGTCGCAAATAGTCCCTTTGGTCGAATAAACTTATTTTTGACATACCGATCCATTCAAAACTTATTTCTAAGTTATGTAAAGGTTATTTGAGGTATGTTAATATTATGTCACTGTTCCAGAGTGTTTTTCGCGTTAAACTGATCACGTTTACGTAGTAGTTTGCGTATAACTTTCCAGAAAGTGATTTAGAACTTGAAATCGAACTAGAATCAAAACGTGAAATTGTCAAACACAAATAAGCAAACATTGAGACCAAAACACATTGTTTCATTGATAGTTGATATTTTTCTACATCGTACATTGTTTACAGAGCACAAATGTCACAATATCGACAAAGTCAATTATACCAATATTTTCTATGGTGTATGCAATGTCTTCACCTTTTCCAATATCCACTTGATCAATATCAGCAATGATATCATCATCAGATTTCCAATCCTCCAGTATTCCTTCAACCACACAATCTTTATCAAGATCGTCATTTGTTAAATAATTCTCAACAGTCGTATCCTCAATATCAGATTCATCAGATAAGCTTGACAAACTAGCTTCAGCCTTAACCGGACTCTTGCATTTATCACCACCAGCTCCACTACCTGACTTCCCCTCAGCTGCACCATCGGTTGCAGTTTCTGTAGCTTGTTTGCTACTTGGCTGCTCCCTCTGCTGTGAAGCGTTGGGATCCTTATCGTGGTCAAGATCATCCTGAATCTTTTTAAGCTCATCAAGTTTAGAGTTAAATGCGTGGTTGGTCCCTGTGGTTTGCAAATATTGCAGAATTGGTCTCAGTGCTTTAATAATTACAAAGTTGGTCCAGTATTTGTAATTTTTGCACTCGTATGGTCCTTATCACTAACCTATGTGAAATTTCTCAGTTAACTATGTGCGGAATGACTAAATTGCCCCTGAACAATCTACTACTTCTAATAAAGCAAAACCAACTTATGCCACATGGCATGATTTTAAACATCTTATTGCCACGTGTGATTCTTACAATCCATATTCTTTTCATTTGAGCGGCAAAATAAGAGAACGCTCATTCTCCTTTCACGCTGCGTTATATCGCATCTTTTGTTTCCATAGACATGAATTACTTCCCTTCTAAATCCTATTTCAAATAAAAACCCTAGATCTAAATCTGTATTTCACCTTGCTGATTCATCTCTCAATCAATCAATCCTCTGGGTCGTTTGTTTCATCTATTGCTTCTTCATTGAATCGGACTCTCTTCCACGGAGTGGTCGCATTCAGTTTCACCAGCTCAATATTAAGAACGACTCTCACCTCGAGGGACTTATTTAGTGCTCCGGTCTGGTAATTCATCGATCTCTGATTCAATATTTTGTTTTTCTTGAATTTTTAGGTTCATATGCCTCTAATTTAATTGTATGTTTGTGTGTTAAGAATAGTGTTAAGATAGTCGATGATTCATCGATGATATTATTAGGGCTTCTCAGTAGGGATTTTTTAAGAGTCAGATTGAAGCTGTGTGAAAGAAGAGGAAGAGAATGAGATTGAGAGTGGAAACCCTAATTTACCTGTGTCGATTGAGGCGAAATCGGAAGAAGATGGAGGAGGAACTGCAATAAACGAGCATCGCCGATCTGAATTGATTATAGGTAACCTTTTAAGCGCTAATTTAGTCTGGAAGATGAAGTGATTGATTAGGCGTCATTTAGTTGTTGGTTAGATTTTTCGTTGTTTTTCCCGATAATTGCACTTTCTTGGTGATTATGTCTTCACAAAAAGATAAAAATTACACCTTTAGACTATTTTTAAGCATATGTATTTAAATGCACATGCTTGGTGACAAATACACTCACGCACATACTCAGAATCAGTTTGGCTTGATTTTTTTTTACAAAATAAAACCAATCTGTTCAACATATATGCATTGATGATTTTGGTGGTGGATTATTGTTCATATGTGGTGTAATGCAGCATGTCCCAAAGGTAAATGGAGAAATGCCCACTGCTGATGAAGCAACGTCGGATCATTAGAGGCTAGTGGACAGGTTTTTTGTATTCTTACTGTATTATTACGATTTATTTATGGACAGGTTTTTAATTTGTGAATTTGTAGGAGAATAAAGGTTTGATGAAGAATTGCCATTTAATGGGAAATATTTCATCGCTAAAAACGTTCGTTATGAGAATTCGACTCCTGAGGTGTTCTTTTCTTTTTTTAGTTACCATAATCTCTGTCATTACCAATCTGATGGTGTTTTCTGTAGGTATAAACACACATTCATTGTGTATATTTTTAAAAAAATGCTAAGTAGAACTTTCATGTTTAAATTCATTCATAAACCCTAAAGTTAGATTTGGGGGTTTTTCTAAATCTGTAACCCTAATCTTTTAAAAAACAATTTGTTATATGTCGTTCGTTGAATCGTTCTTTCTATTTTAGATTGTGATTCCGAGATAAATGTTTTTCGCTTGAATTGAATCTTCTAGAATCAATGAAGGAGAAGAAAGCAATGATGTAGAGTCCAATTACGAGGCCTGCGCTTCGAGTTGAAGCGAGATCACACAATGCCGATGGTGCAATGGATACTGGCTTGAAAGTGCAGATCTTCTTAAAATCAGGAAAGATGCTGGAGTGAAGGACCCTTTCTGGATTCCACCACCTGGTTGGAAGGCTGGTGATTCTCCGGTCCAGGATCCCATTGTGGCAAAAGAAATCAGAAATCTACAAGAAGTAATTTCAAATATCAAAAGGTGATAAAACTTAACTATATTCAAAAGATTATTATATAATGTTCATTTTCAAAATAGTTTGAAGGTCTAATAGATGGTTTAATTTTTTTGGTCTCTTCACAGGGATTATGAGGAGGAATTAGGAAAACTGAAAAGGTAATTAATTTGTTTATTAATTATACAAATAAAATTGAGTTCAAAGAAAGATGAAAGTCAAGCTATTGTGGTTTCTGAACAAGTTGACCCGGTTCCTAAACAACCAACTGATATCTTTATTTATATGTTTGATTCAAAGTCAGAAACAAGTGAGGCACATAAGGTAGGTAACAGTTTCATTTTTCAATTTTGGAATGATGTCTTATCAATATATATGCCTTCATTCGTGTTTCTTTCCATGGCAGGATAAACGCAGCAAGGTCATTTCAGATTTCCTGAAGAACCTACAAGTCAGTCTTCTAATCAATGTTAAATGATATATATACATACGTACGGATCAAATGCAATTAATATGCATGAGAAGTTGCTAATTTGATATGACATCACCAAATTCTGTGCACCAGTCTTTCTAAAACTGTGAATATGTGATTGAGATGATTAGTTAAACTTATCTAGACTACTCGCGTATTTCAGATCTAAAACGGCTGTTAAAGTTCTATAATAGTTTCCGATTTGGTGTTGTGGTGAATCAAATCTAAATCACAAGTTTTTGGTAGTGTTAATCATAGAAAGAAGGAGAAGGTTCAGATTTGTTATTGTTTTTGTTGTTGTTCTTTGAGAAGAGAATTATTCCTGATCTGAGTTGCTTTTGCTTTGTAACACACGAAGTAGAATGTTGATGCTGTACGGCTGGATTTAAAGAATTGATGAACGGATCATAATCAAACTGATTCGAAGAAGAAAGACCGGCTGGTTCGAAAAGAAGAAAGACCGGCTGGTTCGATTAGGTTGCATGTTTTTCAAAGTATTTTTTTTAGGCTGAACAAAGGGAATATGAGAGTTTATAAACACGACAGTTCAATCGATTGTCTCTCTGCCTTCTAAAATTGTCTACTTCCATTGAATCAACGGCGAATAGATGAATAATCTCGCTGGATCGGCGGCTATGTCCCACCGCGGTGGTAGTTTTCGGCGTATTCTGGGTCTTGCATTCTGCCTCACCGAAGTCCGCTTATATACGAGATAATTTGATTTCAAGCATTATTCCGATGGAGATTTCATCGCTTCCGTCGATAACGGAAGTTGATCTATCGCATAATCTGCTCACTGGTACCATTCCTTCAACTTTTGGTAATTGTCGTACGCTCGAAGCGTTCAATGTTTCGTATAATCAGCTCACGGGACCTGTGCCTTCGCCGGGGATCGCGTTTTCGAGCCTGCATCTGTCGCCGTTCACTGGAAATGAAGGACTCTACGGCAGGGTTATTAACAAACCGTGTGGGGCTGATGCGGAACCCGAGGTGAAACGAATTCAATCGAAGAAGTCTACGGGTGCAAACTTACAAACCGGCTTTTTTTGTGCACCACTATTCACCACTGCCACCGTTCCCGCCATCCCACTGACGCTGCTGCTACCACCTTCACCACTGCTGCCATCTCCACCTGTCGCCATTAACTGCCAAAACATATTGGGGGATCATTTCTTTTTCTAAAACGACTCATTTTCAACCTGAGCCCATTTTGGTCAGATCTGTTTTGGCCTGAACCAATTTGATACTTATTTAAAGCTGCCTGTTTTAACCCTATCCAGTTTTAGTTAGAACCTGTTTTGACCCAAATCCAGTTTGACTTGCATCCATTTTGATTCGTTACCCATCACAACCCACCCCACCTTTTTTCAGGCTTTATTCAGACTATTGTCGGTGCATTCAAAGTTATGATGGAAAGATTATATATATGTGTGTATTTTGTTTAATATGTAATCTTTTTTTTGTTTGTGATGTTGCAGAGGAAGAAAACGTTGCTGAAAGATTACGAGAGGAGTGGCAAGTCATCAGTGTTTGTCGATAAACGAATTGGTGAGCAGAATGAGGATCTCGGTGAGTTTGATAAGGCCATTCTCAGATCTCAACGAGAATTGCGGGTAACTATTTTCTTGAGAGTGAAACTTCATATTTGTTTTAGAATTTTATAGATCATATATATACTGATGAGTGTCGTTATAATATATCTTCTAGGTTAAACATAGTAAGAAAAGCAGGTATAATCTATCCGACGACGAAGAAGACGAGTATGAGGATCAAGAGGGCGGTTTGTACGCTGAACGAGACGATTTTGATGATGAAGTTCCGTTAGATGAGGAAGATGAAGAAGCAGCAGAGGCTCAGAGTATGTTCATATTAACTTTTCTTAAATGTTAATTAGTTAGTAGTTTGAAATTATGTTAATATGCCGTAACATAATTTTCATTTTTCTACAGAGAGATCGGTCATCTTAAAACAGCTTAGTGCTGATGGCACCCCTGGTGCTCATGCAACGGAACCCAGTGGAGAGGTAAATGCGAGACGAGTTGGATTATTTAATTGCTGATCTGGCATATTTTATTTTTCAATTAATGTGGTGTCTTTATTATTACAGAGGCAGAAGAGTAAAAAGGAGGTCTATGATGAGATAATTTCCAAAAGCAAGTTTTTCAAGGTTTAGATCATTGATCATATAAATTCTTTATTATTATCATTATTATTGAAAAATTTCTTTGATCGTGATTATTATTTTATATGCATAGGCTGAGAAAGCTAAGGACAAGGAAGAAAATGACCAGCCGATACAAAAATTGGACGAACAATTTACATCTTTGCAGACCGTTAAGAATGTTTATCCTAAAAAAGTCGATCCTGATCAGGTAAAGACTTGTATTAAATTAGTCGTGGTTTTGATGCGTTAGATTATTATCTAGAATTTAATCAATATAATGCAGGAAAAAGCTGATGCTTATGATAAACTACTCAATGAAATGGTGTTGGATATGCGTGCTCGCCCGTCAAACAGGACAAAAACGCCTAAAGAACTTGCACAAGACGAAAAAGAGCGACTAGAAGAATTGGAGGCATGTTAATTATAATGTATCTTATAATGAATGGTCGGTGGCCTATGCCACCGACAAAAAAGGCCCCTCAAGTTCATAGTTATTGATAGGGCGCGCTTCGTAGCGAAGCGCCAAGGTCTCGCAATCTGTATGTAGCAACTGAATAGCGTGATTGTGCGCCAAGGTCTGGAAATCTGTATGTAGCAACTGAATAGCGTGATTGTAGCGGATTCCGGCGACGAATTCTGGCTGGAAACCTGCAATTTCTGCCGGAAACTTGCTGGAAAATAGGAGAAAGAAGAGCGGGCTGCGTTTTCTTGCGTTTTAGTCTTTTTAGGGTTAAAAAACTTAATGGATTTTAACATTTAACCCCTCTATCTTTCATTAGTTTACATTTAGTCCCTAAAACTTGTAAAAATTTACATAACAATGTAAAATTAGTTTATGTATTTTTAATATTTAACCCCCCCCCCCTATTTTCACCAGCTTACATTTGGTCCTTAAACTTTTAAATTTATACATAAAAAGGTATAAAATTAACATTATATATGTATAAAAAATTTATAGATAGCGATTTTTTATTTCTTAAATTTTTAACTACCTTATCGCTAAACACGAAATAGCGGGCACACTATTTCATTGCTATCGCTACGTAGCATATAGGTACCTTGTCGCTATATGTCGCTATTCGCTATTGATAACTATGGGTGCAATCATCTGGATTATAGCCACAACGTTTGGGTCGGTTTGTTTATTCTTGTGGCCGGAATCCGGTTCTTCCGTGAGAATTACCATCGAGGGTTTGTGGCGGAAGAAGCGGAGACGCGGCTTTCTATTTTTTGTTCTCCTTTTATTGATAAAGGTAAAAGTTACATCATAATTAAGCTTTTTTTCTTAATTAACTTTTATGTGGTTTTTATAAATCTTCACGAGTCTTAATCTATGCACTGGCTTATTTTTTGTTCAACTGAAATTGTTCTTGCTATTACTAATGTACTCCAGATCACTCACGCAGTTGTAGCCTGAGTAAGTTGACATCTCTCCGCGTGGGTTCAGATTAAACTGTCAAAATTGATGATCTATTAATTCATGTTGAAGAACTATAAGTCTCATGACATAGATCGATAACACCGATCGTACGAATAAGAAAATTAACAAACTTAAATTGATAAAAAAAAATGAGTATCTGGGGTTATTAGATTAGCATGTAGTGCAGCTGATGAACGTGCTAAGTTGTTGGCTTCTGGTGTTATTGGATTAGAGGAGATGGTAGTACATACTCATGTAGCTTGTGAACATACTTTTCAGAGGTGAAAAAATGACAGGTCTGGTACGGGTCAAACGGGTAATTTTTTTGGTGCGGGTCAAAACTGGTCTGGTCGAGTTGGGTTAAACACACACATGTTTGTCTAAGTTTCTTGTAGATAAATAGTATGTCAAATACTATTACAAAATGTGTTATTCCAGTTATAGCGGAATATTTTGAATAAATTCAGCCATGATGTTTTATGCATTAAAAAACACTTTTTTGTGACTTTCAGACCCTTGATCTATTTTTCAACTGTATATTATTTCTTCTTCATGGAGTTCATAAAGTTAATTAATAAGTACTGATGTATACAGGCTTGAACCGGTGACAATTTAACTATTTCTTTTATGATATCCAACATTTAGTGTAAAAATTGTGTTCAATCTTATGGCATTTTGAACATATTTGGTGTAATGGATACTATATCTAATGTGTTTTTCTATTCAATTTATGATATCCAACACATCGCCAGCTTTAACGAGAGCTTTTTCAAGAAGACATAATACCACTTGAAACGGGTAGTAATTTTGTGATTATTTATTCATTTTATTAATTTATATTGGGGGTGGTGTGATCGGGTGGGGAACGGGTTTGAATGGATAAAGATCAAAACATGTATTGTTTCTTATGCGAGTCGGGGTTAGATTGGCTTGAGACACAGTTTTGTACAAATTTGGCCCTAAATTTTCATATGTCTATTAAACTGAATATTAAAACCTTCAACATTACAGTTAGTGGACCTTCCCTTAAGGTAAATTATACCAAAAGGTATATTAAAATTACTTATGTGCCCTTACTTTGCTTGATACTTCATTATATAATCACATTTTACCAAACACTCAACACCATTGAGAGTGATCCATTACAATTTCAAGCAGCCTAAGCGCATCCAGATATTATTTCTTTCGTCACGTTTTCACGTTTTATCGCTACTGATCTGATTCCGATTATTCAATAACCAATACAGATTTATAAATTATGTTAAGAATGCCTTTTCAATTATGCTTAATGAGATAAGTTGACAAACAATATGTATTGTGTTATTCTATCTACCCTAATCAATACGGGTTGCAAAATAGTTCGGTCGGGTTTCATAACTTGGTTAAATTGTATTAGTTATTATGAGTTCTATATGTCTTGACCTGTGCTAAGTTCTTAATTTTCACACGATATTATTTTTTTATAAGTTACAAGAGTGCGCTTTTTTTACACTGTTTGTTATCAAAGCATGATGCTAAAATTACTTAAATAGTTAGACCATGTGTAGTGGTGAAAGAAAATAATGCCCCCACCATAGGGCATTATTCGACACGTGTCATCCCAGTCAGCATGGGGCATTATTCCAAAAGTGGCGTAGTGGGGCATTATTCCAATAACGCACATGCAATCATTTCACATTTTTTTTAATTTAAAACATAAAAATCTTCATTAATTTAAAATAAAAATTACACTACTTGAAATTAAAAAAAACGAACAAAAAACAGAAAATAAAAAAAACGAAAAAAAAAATAAAGTTAAAAAAAAACATGGTACACGAAACAAGGTATGCAAACAGAATGTTCATGTTCCTTTATATACACACACGAAATATGTGGGACATGAAACATGGTACACGAAACATAGATAAAAAAAAAGAAACTTACACTTGGACCACTCTCATTGGCCAGTCAAACATGTCATATTCAAACCTTTGTAACCTTCAGCGTTTTATTTAAAACGCCAACAACATTTTTTTTCAAAAAAAACGCCAAAACACGCCTAGTGTAATGGGGTGGGGGGCGTTTTACGGCGTTTTTTTTCAATTTTTTTTAAAAATACCGCCCCACTACGGGTGGTCTTACAAATATCTATTAGGTTATGTATAGTGATACAAGTATCACACAACCTTTGTGTTTTTAGTGTATCAGTTAGTGACACACGGATAAAACATTACATATAACTATTACACTTTATATGAGTCAACAGGATGAACCGTTAAACGATCTGCTCATTGATTTATTTTTTCTTTCTGTTTTCTAAATCGGGATTTTCTTTATGTTGTTGATGTCAATCAAAAAGATGAAAATCATGACCTTTCGTTGATCTATTAAAGGTTCTCTGGTATGTAACAGGTTTTTGGAGAAGGATGTGATCGCTCAGTTCGGCTATGGGTTTGCACCGGTTGTGGTCGTGTATTGTCTGTTTGGGACCTGTTTCAACCCTTATACGTGAAGCCTAAGTTTGAAAAAAATGCCTAGAACAAAAGTGATGATCTACTATATATGGTTTGTTTACAAAAACTTAATGTGTAACGAACATTATGTGGATGTACTTTTGGGACGTGCTCAAGTGTCTCAAAATATTAGGTTTAACAATCAAAGTTTAACGGTTCTACGTTTAAATTATTTTATTTGTTTAGTTGGTGTTTAGCCACCCGTGAAATTCGCGGGGTCTTAGGTTAGTTAAAAAACAAAAAAAGATTGGCCCACCCTCTCATTTTCTTCTTCCTCCTCCCCCCCCCCCCCCCCCCCTCTAAAACTCACCACCACCTTCAACCCACCACCTCCACAGTCAACCCACTACCTCCTCCACCTTAAAGCATTGGGACCAATTCTACAATATTTGCAAACCACAAGGACCAACCAACCATTTAACTCTCAAGTTTACATTGAACTTGTGCTTGCCTGTTTGCATCGCTCAAAGTCCATCATCAAAAACCATTGAAATCTGATTAAAAAAACTTGTATCTAACACTAACACGCTGCTAAAATCACCAAAAGTATAGAAATATCACCAAATATTCAAACTTTATAAGATTTTAAACCTCCAAATCAAACCTACATCAATATGAGCACTCTCTATATAGAGCCTACTCTGATATCACTTAGAAGGTCACCTAGCCCTCTCGATAAGGATCTTTCACTCACAACACACACGCATGATATGCGAAAACTACCACGCGAACACTCCGTGCAGATTAACAACAAGGAGTAGAATATAGAGAAGAAACAATCTGAGAATACACAGAGTATTCTACGATATACAACAAACACGCACTAGAAAACACACACAACTGGTTTAGGGTTTCTCTCTCTAAAAGATTACTTGCACAAGAATGTTTTCCAAAAAGTCTAATCATTCATTACACATAACAGCTTAGGGGTGTGCACGGTTCGGTCGGTTCGGTTCGGTTTTTGGGTAAAATCAAAACCGAAACCGAAATGTCGGTTTTCGGGTTTTAAAAACCGTTCGTTTTCGGTTTTTTTCGGGTTTTTTCGGTTTTTCGGTTTTTACGTCGGTTCGGTTCGGTTTTTCGGTTATTTCGGTTTTTGAAACAAAATTATGTAAGATTCAACAATAACAAACATCCTCATATTAATATGGCTGCTGTGTTTTTATTCCAATACAACTCCCACAATCTCTAGCCCCAAGTGAGTCATAATCCAGCAGCCCAATATTTTTACCATATTTCTAATCGGCCCATTCAATAAAGCAGCAACTCATTGTGATCTAGTTACACATGTTGATGTTGCCAGAATTTCATTAGCATTTGACATATTAATAACTAATAAAACCAATTAATGTTGACCATCCCTTTTTTTCATGTTGAACTTAATTTACGCTTGCATTACAACTAATTCTTTTAATGTCTCATTTAAGTTTGTGAGTTAATTTCACCTCAATTAATTGTAAGTATTAAAACCAATCGGCACACACGAAATACTTTTAGAATATTCTTATATAATATTTATCAATTCATCAGTTATAATGTTTTTATTATGAACACTTAACATTCAAGAATAAAATTAACATTTTCTACTAGCATTGGGTTAAACACTTAAACAATTTAAACTTAAACATAAAAATATATGGATTGTAACTTATCGATTCGGTTCGGTTTTTTTCGGTTATTGAAAAAGTTTATCCGAAAACCGAAACGAAATTTTCGGTTATTAAAAATCCGAAAACTGAACCGTCGGTTTTTGTTTCGGTTCGGTTTTTTCGGTTCGGTTATTTCGGTTATTCGGTTACGGTTCGGTTATTTCGGTTTTCTTGCTCACCCCTATTAAACAGCTTATATACAACATGTAAATCTGGGACACATGAGTTCCGGACATAATATCCATAAACCGGACATGTATCAAAGAACAAGGTGTTCCGAGTTTAACATATAAACTCGGAACTTACAACCATTACATAAAATTCGGAATGTTGTAAAGACATAACAAACTATTACAAATTTTACATAAAAGGCCCTCGACATCTTCAAGTTGGTTGAATCAAGCACTTCATCACAATTCATTGCATTTACATGGTTTCTTAACCAACTGGGGTAGCCCAGTTGGCCACCGACACCCACCTCTTTCAGAGGTACCGGGTTCGAATCTTGGGAGTGGCATATGTCGCCCATGGTAAGAACTCGGCAAGAGAAATTCACCGCGGAGCTAGCTTGGTCGGGTAGCGGCTCCCGGAGTGGGATCACTCCGGCGGTTGGGAGGACCGTGCACTATCCCCCCCCCCCCATTTACATGGTTTCTTTAGGATGGCCTGGAATTGGAGAAACGGTCCTGGATCCTTTTTGGAGATATCAGAAATTAACTGGACCAGCACAGATTTGGGTTTGGTTAAGCTAGAAGACCGAAGCGACTAATGCTCATGGATCGGGACGATAAAATAGAAAAAAAATGACCCGAAAAATGTCAATTGCATTAACTGAGCCTAGATATAACTCGATTTTTTTTTTTTCTAAAACCAGTCTGGGTTCAAAACCGGTTTAGGTTTTCTTAAGAAGGATTAGAACCGGTTTTAGCCAAATCGGTAGGGGCTAGAAACTGGGTTGGGCCAAAAATAAACCGAACCTCCTAGAACCGATTAGGGTTGGGGGAAACGAAAACATTTTTTTTTTTTTGTAATGTTTTCGTTTTAGGTTTTTTTTATTGGTGTTATTTTTACTGTTTCGTCTAAATTTCCTTATAAATTTCATTCAAATTTGGTGTGTCCCCGATGCGTAGCGTGACAAGTCACTTCTTGTATGATATTAGAGTTGGCTCATAAGGGTACATTATGGAGTATCCCTCCTTTATCTATCTTATATCAATGCGCACTATATATAGGCAAACACACGGGGACGTGATTAGATTAGAACCATCTTTTTTTTAAGTTACTTTACAAATAATAGGTGGATTTTCCTAAACAGGAATAAAAAGATTTATTGGACGTTTGATCAGATTAGCCTTGTATTTTATTGTTTATTATTTAAGAACAATTATGAAATTTTTTATCACGCGCAATACATGTACTAACCAATAAATACATTGTTTTTTTAATTAGCGTGCGTACACATGTGAATATACATGTATATGACCCATGTATTACATGGGTTTTATAAATAAAATATCTTACGTAACTACAAGATGATAAATATCATACAAGAATTGCTTAAATTAAACCACCCATAATCAAGAAAATGTCAACGTTTTTTATTTGAAATTTAAAGAAAAATATTACATTTTTGAAATTAATTTATACATATTAAGAGGCCAATATCTATAATATATTAAAAACGAAAAGTGATGTACAAAAATGTAATTTTGTCATATGTACAAGTTTTGAATCAGTATGTACAAATAAATCTAAGCAGATAGAATAGGAAGTGGAACAACTTTTTAAGACACTACAGGGTTAAATTTGGGATTTCACATGGAATTCTAAAAGAACCCTAAATTAATCTTCATCAATTGAAGGCGGCCAAGGAAGGGTCTCACCTTCAATTCATCCTCTCAATTCCTCTGTTAAGAAGTGGACAATGGAATCCTCTCCCCAGCCCAGTTGGTCCCATGTGGTTGGGCTTGTGTCTTCCTTTGGGAGGTCACAGGTTCGAAACCCGGCTGCGGCTTTTCGGGGGGAGGACGTCCCAATGATGGATCGTTCCTACCGAGGCATGGTGCGGTCTTGAGGGCAGTCCGGTTTTACCCAGCTGTTACCCCAGGGAGTATCTCGTGTGAGGGCAGTATGGTTTCCGGGCGAAGGTCAGCTTGCGCAAAGGCCGGGGCCGATCGAACATTGCGTCCGGAAGAGCGGGGCTGACGGGGGATTGTCTTCGACATGAACCTGGTGACCAATAGGTCCTGTACATAGAAAGTCACCCTTCAAAAAAAAAAAGTAGGCAATGGAAGATTAGGCACACACGTTTGCTAGCATGTAACATCTAGATCATACAGCATCTTCGTGAGTGGTGGATGATGACGAAAGAGATGGTTTCTTATTAGAAGTTGATTTCCTTTAATTTGAAGAACCACATTAGAGTAGGGAACGATTAGGGTTCCCTTGATTCTAACCAGGTAAAAAATTTATAATTTTTGGAAGATAAGTTTGATTTCTGTTTATGTTTACAGTTTAATCGAAGGAAAAAATGGAGAAAAATTATGTTTATGTTTACACTTTCAGGCGACCAAGATCCGACGAAAATCATTCTTGTTCGATGAACCAGGTAAAACCCTATATCTACATTAGATTTTTTCAGTAAGTCAATACGTATTAATAAAGATCCGTAACTTATGCTATTTTTTTTGGCCAAGCTAGGCTTTAGGTCACACTCCGGTGAGAACTCCAGTAGGTTCCAGCAACCTACGATTTGGTAGAATTTTTTTTTTTAGTAGAAATATTTTAATATCATTCCACACGAAAAATGACAATTACAAAGCAATGACAGGTAGTCGGGCAACAAGTTGCGCCGCCACCCCCTTTTGAATAGAAAAACCAATTCTACTAAATACAAAGTTTGAAACCTTTAGCGACGAAGAATTACTATTAACGACTTTTTGAACCCGATTCAAAAGTCGCACAGCGTCAGGAGTGAGACCACCAAAGGTATCAAACGCAAACAGGACAAACACTTGTTGATTCTCCAGGCAGGCTTTAGATACAACAATAATGCGAAAAGCAAAGAACGGTATGTATATATGTAATATTGGGTTTTACACTCTTCATTTTCTTGAGTTTGGTAGATGAGGTTATGAGAATGTTCGTTTACGTTATGAAGAACATAAAAATTATGAAGAACATAAAAATTATGAAGAAAAGAAAAACTGAAGTGAAGGCTGATGTTGTCTACGTTGGTGAGGACAATGAGGACTTTAAGAAATTGTAGTAAATAATCCCAGCAGCTTCTTGTTGCAACTAGATCTAACCTAAAACAACTAATATACTACAAAATAAAATTATTCATTTATAAGGCTGCACTATATATTTTTAGCATACCCTTTAAAAAAATAGATTTTTAACATATATATGCTTAATTTAATCTTTCATGTATCACTTAACGCTTTCTTTTTAACAAATTTTTAATATAATTTACTATTCCTTACATTTTCTTTTTTGCAGGATTCATTAGGTGGAATTTTTAAAACAATGATACTAATGTTAGTCCATTTATAAGGTAACACTCGAGCTGGTCATTGCTTACAAGGATCAAGTAGAAAGTGTTATTTTTTGTATTTAGATTAACAATTTGTTAACATGAGTGGGTTTTCATGTTTTTATATGTCTATATATCTTACCTTAGTCTTATGTTTTTTGATGATGGCATGAATGATGATTTGGAAACAGATGATCGTATGACTGGAACAACAGATGCAAGTTTCCGAATGTGGAGCCTGGTGAGATCTGACTTTGGTTCATTTGGGTTTGAATCCTACTGCTACAATGAACCAGGTATGGTTTGAAGTTTTTGACAGTTTATTGCTGGCATAGTTATCAAAAGCGAGCGCCTTGTGCGCCTAGGCGCAATTTTCAGGCGAGGCGCAATTATTGCGCTTGTTTAGACGCGATTCCCAGATTCTAACGGCTTCCGACCACTTTCTGTAAATTCTGGCAAGATTCTGAAATAAACTCAGGCTTAGGCGGCCTTTAGCGTAGAGGAGGAGAGATGGAGTAAAATGGGTCAAAGACAGCAGCTGCTCGTGGTGTTCTGGTGGCCGGAGACCAGAGTTTAAGGTGGCCGGAGATCAGAGTTGCAGGGTAGTGAGAGAGAAGGAAGAAGAAACGTTGAGGGGGTAAAGGACAGGAAAGGGGAGAGAGAGTCATATGAAAAGAAATAAAAACAAACCTTTTAAGTGGTTAATGGGTTACTGTTTAAAACTGTGTTAAAAGTGACTGAACATGTGTGCAAACTAGACTGAAATAATAAAAAGAGTGAACATATGTGTAAAATGTAAACTGAACAGTGACTAATTACAAGCATAGGGCTAGGGCTAGGCTAGTCCTACAAAGCATATTATATATTTTTTATTTTCTTTATATGTGCGCTTTTTTTTTTCTCGGACCCTCGCTTTTTTTGCGCCTAGCGCCTAGGCCCCAGGCGAGACCTATGCGCCTTAAGTGCGCCTAGCGTCTTCGATAACTATGATTGCTGGGGGTGTGAAAATATTAGACGACACTAACTTAACATGAAATTTTCAAGGTCTGTTTTAGTATAAACGGGTTTGAGTATTTTCGGGTTGAACCTGTTGACACATTCAGCTAATGAGGTCATGTTTGTGCAACCTAATTGGTTTGTGGATTGCCACGTAACCCATTTAGTTTTTTTTAATGTGTGTGTGTTTTTAATTATATTGATCGAGTGTTTTATGCCAAAATTTAAAACTTAAATGAGTAACAGTTATAAGCATATATTCTTATCCGATTCCTGCAGTTGCTCCACAGAATATATAGTGGGAACTTCTTGGTTGATCTATTGGGAAAGTAGGAGTCAGAATACTCTGGCCAATCAGTCCCAGTTGGTCGCATTGCATACTTTGTGACTGCACGGTTAAGGTATGAGACACATCTTTATGATTTTCAAACAAACTGATTTTGGCTCGTTTAATTGATGCTTTTTTTTATTGCTGCTACATAAGCTTGGCGGACATGGCATCTAACCGTTCCAAGCTTTTTTCTACTTGGTCTTCATGCTAATTGCTTGACGCTTGTGCACTATTCTTAAATCACGGACTCAAGTTCTGGATCATCTGCCCGAGATGTGGCTAAGAAACTTAAGGTACGACTCACTTGATATGTCGTGATTTCTGCTTTCTGCTTTTATTTATGCACATATGTAAGAGGATCGCTAGAAGCCATTCGAGCGAGACGAGTTTAGATTTTGGATTTTGTTGAAAGCCAGTTCTATTTTGTGCAACTTGATACGTGATTCAAAAGAATTTATAATTAACAATCTACTAAAATAAGTAAGCATGGCAAAACGGACCTCCCAGCTAGCTTGTTAAAACTGGGTTCTGGTGCGTTGACAGTTTTAGCAGATTTCATGGGTGCTATCGGTCTCGGCACTGGAGTTATGCTTCTTTGACTTGTTATAATCTATGTTGGTAGTTATTTTGACTTTGAAAACTGGGATTTGGTGGGATGATTTTTTAAAAGGGTATGATGTTATTCTTATCTGGCTTTATCTTATTTGTTTTTGAACTTTTTTAAACATTATATAGGATAAAGATCTTGCCCGCTGTTAGCTATTTAGACAAGCGTGGTCCAAAAAAAGGTTGTCAAGAATGTTGAAATTGTGATAAAGGAAGACTCAAAACCTGAGTTTTATACGGAAGAGCATGAAAAGATGTTGAGGGACTACAACGAAACCTGAAAGCTTTTGGTGGATGGGTATGATAATCAGGGGATCACATTTATGATGCGTATGAAGGAAATAGCTGCCATCAATGCCGGTTTTGGATTCTTTAGTTCTTTATTTATGGATGCGCTTAGGCGCGCTTAAGGGAGCTTTTTTAAAGCAAGGATTTGATATTTCCACCATTGCCATATTTTTGTCAGTCATAATCTTTAGCTTGGGTTCATGCTTCTATGAAGTTCACATGAACTCTGTATGTTTCTTGATTACCCTTTTTGATAAAATTCTAAACCACGGTACCTTAACGTATCTTAAGTGTGTTTGGTGCGTGGGTTTAGAAGCTAATAAACCCAAAATAGTGGTCAAGGGACAAATTCACAAGTCAAATGAAAGGAATATGGGTGTTTTGTTTAAAGGGATCTCAACAGGCTATCATTGAATAGTGGTATTGGTACCTGAGATATGGAACATCACACATCTGAGACGCTTGTGAGTGTCGCTGAACCTGAGTAAGTTTTAATATGGTATTGCTTTAATTCATGGGTATCAACAAGTGTAATTTAGCTAACTAAGATGGACCGAAGAATTGAACCATGTACTGAACGTACCTGTTATTATTCGTTATAGAACTAAAAAAGTGTTCTCAGTTATGCGTTAGTGGTTGGATTTTTTTCTTTATTTCAGTGACGGATTGTATTAAAATACTTGTACTCTTCTCTTTTTTAAGTAGTGTGGCTTTAGTTTGATTTGTTGAAGTTTTGCTGTTATGATTTGTCGTATTTTAGATTCTAGAATTTTGACTTTTTTTCCTGCAAATGTTGTAGTGGCTTTATGTAACAGAGTTGAGGTTCCTTTATCATTTCAAAGGAAAAGAAAAATGGGATGGATTTGATGTTATTAGTGATGTTAGGTTGGGTCCAATTTTGTGTCAATTTACAGAGCTGAGGTTGATGTTGGTTCCAAATGGATTTGATTTTGTAGTGCCTTTTGACTTCATGCATTGAAGCCTAAGCCATCCTCAAAGATTTATCGTTCATGTGCTTGTTGTTGTCTCTCAGCCCTTACATGTTACACCAATTTATTGGTATGTAGTAGTATAGTGCTATATTATATTGTTGTATGTATTCTATTTGGACGTTTAGGTTGGTTTTGTATGGTGTTGGTTTGTGTATCTTTTTTTATAGGAAAGGATATGATGTTTTTTTAAACCATCCAATGAAGATTTGTCTTTTTTTAAACAATCTAATAAAGATTGTGTCTAAAAGAAATTGATTCATGTTTGGTTTATATGCACACTCATCTAACATCTAACACCACGCCCCGCTTGCGGTATGCGCATATAATGTATATATGTGTGGGCCATCGGGGGGCAAAAGTAAAAGTGCACTAATTTTAACGTTATTTTACTAATTTCGTGAAAATAACGTTAAAAGTGGAGGACGGTTAATCATGCATCATGTGGTGGCGTTGATAGCTGAAAGACAAAAGGGTACATGCACTAATCGGTCTTTGTCCCGATTACCGAGTGTTATGTGCCTTATGTCCAAGGCTTGATGCAAAACTACTATTGAGCCGGGGGTCTCACTGGAAGCAGCCTCTCTATTCCTACGGGGTAGAGGTAAGGCTGTCTACATCTTACCCTCCTCAGACCCTACCTTTGCTTTGCTATTGGTGGGATTTACTGAGTATGATGATGATGATGATGATCTAACATCTAACACATTGTAGCAAAATGTGATAGACAATTTGATTAATTTTCGATGGTACTATCACTCATCTAACATGAATGATAAATTAACTAAAAATGAGTACCGCCTTGTTAATTTTCGCCGCCGCCGCAACGCGCGGGTTCACTACTAGTATAATATAATGGATAATTATTGCTAATTATCATTAAATACATAAGTTAAACCTTACAATTTAAACAAATTGAATTATAAATAATTTGAAATAGTACTTCTAAATTTTAAACATCAGCTTGAACATAGATTTCAGTAACAGTTTTCACTTTAATATAATGTTCTCTTTTCTTTTATGTTTTTATGACAAGAATATTAAAGTTTAAACATTTTTAAATGGCCAAAATTTTTTTATACTCTGAAGTTTAACAACTTTATTTCTTTGGTTTTTTCTCTCGATTGTTATACAGAGTGTCATTACCGTAATAAACCAAACCGATATCGATCGAAATTGAATTCCTGTCGAATCGCACAACGGATTTCAAATAATTATTACTTCAGATTATATATTTGTTATTGTTAATAACTAAAGCAAATCAAATTTTTCCTGTTAGTTTTTCCCACTGATCAAATGTAATCTTAAAAAATAAAGTTCAAGAAATTAACACAAAGATAAATTGGATAATGTATAACAATTATTTATATTTATATATTACTAGGTTATCACCCGGGATTGCTTCCCGGGCTAGAGAAAGTTACTTATATTATTATTATTATTATTATTTTGTTAATTCATAAACTTGACGGTAAGGGTTTTGTTATGTGAAACCCACAAAAGATTTAAATGACAAAAAAACAAAGAAATGGGTCTCTGAAAAAGATCAAAGCGTCTTCATTTCCATCGAACGGTCACAACACTTGGCTTGGCTTACACCTCGGACTCGTAACACACATAAGGATAACTTGTGTACAGTAGAAACTCTATAAAATAATACACTTGGGACCACCAAAATTTATTAATTAAAAGAGTTATTAATTAATCGATAAATTAATAATTATTAATTTATATATTAATTAATAATTATTAATTTATATATTAATTAATATTTTATTAATTTATAGTAGAATACTTAGTTTACAAACACCTTTCAAGCTTCCACTTAATTATTGTATACAATGCATGTATATCAAATGAACGACCCAATTTGAAAGAAACCTTCAATCTCCTACCTTATTATGCTTCTTGTGTTCAATGTATCACTTTATGGACATTAAAAATATTTTCTATATAAATACAAGATCAAAATAGGTTAACACAAACAAATCATACACACAACATGGCTTCCCATCTTAAAGGTGTGAAAAAAACAACAATGACAGACGAGATTCGAAGAGCATTATGCAATCACAACAAGGATAATCCAAGTCTCACTCAAAAGCAATTGCAAGAATGGGTTCATAGTAACTATCGTTTGCAGGTGAGTCAAGCGACAATATCGAATACAGTTAAGCGGCCTTTAGAGTATCTCTCACTTGCTCCCGAAAGAGGCGATGTTAAGCGACACAAACCGGCAAAATTTCCTGACCTAGAAAAATCTCTCTATGAATGGATTCTTCAATATCAAGAACATGTGAATATGACAGGTGAACTAATCATCGAGAAGGCGAAAAATGGAGCCCCCTTCGCGAAATGGAGCCCCCTTCGCGAAACGAAGCTATTAAAGCGGCAATCACATTGAACAATTTCTTGTTGAGCTATGAGAAAACAACACCAGAAGTTCTTACCATGCTAAGGAAAATTAGAGACGAGATTCAAGGGGAAATTGATTTCAACAAAAAAACAAAAGACAATTGAGTCATTTTTCAAGAAACCTTCATAAATCATTCATGTAATATGCTATATATAAGGAATCATTAATTTATATTTTATATGGGGTCTAAAGAAATTATCAAAAATGTATTATCTTATAATTTTAGCGAATTATTAATTTAGCACCCTATCCCCGAGTCGGGACCGGCAAAAAATATTATCTTAGAGAGTTTATTAAATAATCGAGTATTAATTTATCGAGTTTCTACTGTAATTAAATTATAACGAACTTACAAAAATAATACTAAAATGAATTAATGTTGTCTTGCGTGCTGGGTTTCGCATACTACATACATAAAACAACCAATGTTTATGCTTGGGTTTCCGTCCCACGGTGTGTTACCTCAGATAGTGTTCGGCTCTTGTGGTGGCACAACGGCTGTCAAGTGGCAGTCGGCGGTATGGTTTCCCAGGGAAACGCCCAAGCCAAACTCTGAAGCCAGCGTAGGCCCAGTTAAGACAACATAGTCTGGCGGTTTCAAAAAATATTTATATTTGTTGAAATTTCATAAATTTCCTGGTATGAATCAGAATTTCACTACAATTTGATTCATAAATTTCATATAGATAATCAAAGGAACATGAAAACCAACTTTATTATCTAATAAGATAAAAAGGTTGTTAAAGATTCTACAAAAGCATAAACCGAATCCACTCGATCATCATAATGTAGAAGATTATGCCAAAAAAAAAAAGGAAGAAAGATCCTGTCTCATAAACATCCCTCAAAAGAACTCTATGATTTCCTTTTATTAAGAATAAACAAATAAAATTGTATTTCTATACCAGCCTACGCCTATAAGTGAACAATATTGTTGAAGAAAACTTGCTCTGCATTTTCATTCCATAGAGCATGATATGATTCAAGTTTAGACACATTAGGAAGCCTGAACACATTCTCCTGTAGTAAATTCATCCAAATCAAAAAGATATATATGAAAATAAATCAAATATCTTCTAGAAACATGTAATAATGACAAAGTAAAACACAGAATTCAAGAGAAAAAACAATAAGTTGAGTTTTTCACATTTATAACAGAAGTTTCTCTGCTCATAACATTCCCATGTACTTCAAAAATAAGACCGTGCGGTATGGGGGTCGTCTCCCCCCGTCCCGGCTCGTCCTCGGCGTCCCACACCGCCCCTCTGGGCTGCGTCGCGTCCCTCCCGGCGTCTGCAAGACGGAGGCGACGATGCAAATGGTGGGCCCCTCTCCTCTTTCCCCTCTGACTTCTCTCTCTCCACCTTTATTATATAATATATTATATTGATTTTTATTGTGGGGTTGGGGTGTCCTCCACACCCTTGGGTAGTCCCCAAGGAGATGGTCCTCCTCCCGTGATGACGTGGTGCCTACGTGGCGGGTGGTCTCCAAAGAGACTATCCATTCCATACCCCATGGTCTAAGTTATTTATCATGTTATGAATGCTTATTTCAGTCCAACACCCGTTATTAGATCCCATTACACCATAAATGACCTTCTGACAGAATTGAAGAAACAAAAGCAAAAGTCTATATGCATTGTCATGACATGTCATGTACACAATGTGACAAAATAATTAATGTTTGACCCATAAACTATCTTTACTTTAACAAGGAGTAGTAAACAAAGTAAACTAAAGATAAGAACAATATTATTTTTTAATTATGATTAAAGGTATATAGTCTATGCCTAATAGCGTTAGGTAGTTCATGACAGTTTAAGTTAACTTAATTGGTTACCGTTAATGAAGTTATTACATATACGTATGAATAGGTTTGTACAGGTGTTGCAAACCAGTATTCAATATATGCACTATGTTAGGTGTGCATTTTCATCCGACCCATTACTAAATTCCCTAAAATTTGTTTGAGCTAATGAATGTTTTTAATTCGATAATTCTATCCTTACAACAACAAATGCATAAATTCGATAATTCGATAATTCACACTATGACCCATGACAATATTAATACTGATACACCAGGCCTCATGAAATTTCACTGAATTTAATGGTCTTGTTATTGTATAATTGAAAAGTTTAGGAATAAAGATTAAAGAGACTAACTGACCAACCAAGTTGGGACATTGCGTAACGTAGACTGGGCAAACCAGGTTCAACCATGGTAGTAACATCCTAGAAGGCTAAATACCACCGTTTTGCATTCCGTGATACCGTAACCGAAAGCCATTCACCGATCCTTTCCATTTTGTCACATATACACAACTCACCGTCGTCAAAACCAAATATTAAAAGAAACTACAAAAACAAAAACAAAAGTCAATAAGAAAACACATACAGAGTCATGTTAAGATGATAAATCTATAAATTGTAGGGAGTGTTTTAACTCAACAAATTAAATACATCTTGAAAACCTTACCAAACACCATCATTATGTAGCGTCTTCGAAACAGTAGCGGTGGAATTGTATCGACTGAAGGGCTGCAACTATCATCTGAATAACAACAAAAGAAGAAGCAAATATTGAAAAACCACAACCCTCCAAAGACATAAATGTTCAATATGACAACTAAAAGCATCCTACAAATATACCAACTCATTGTGTCTTTAAGGGAGGAGTAAACCTGCAAAAGAAAAAAATTCAAGAATGAAAATGTTCAATATGACATCTGCTGTTAGGGTTCGAATCAAAACCTATGTCATCAAACAAACCAAGTGTTCATCATTGATAGTCTTCTAAACATAATCCCAATGAATATGACTTTCCATTAAACATAATCATGCGAGTTTAAAGAGGCTAGACAACAAATCAAGAACCCCAAAAAAAAGTTACCTCAATTGGTGATAAACAAATGAAGCATACATCAAAAGCATTCCATCTTGATTGAAGCAACCAAATCGCGAGAAACCTAATCGCACAGTACAATAATCGAAAGTCGAAACCCATAACACCTACAAAAAAAATCTTACATTGAACAAACTAATTTCACCAAGAATACTGATTAATAGAAGAATTGTACTTGAAGATGTGAAATATGTGTTTGACATCAGCAATCACTATTGCAATCACCATTGTCGATTTTTTTTTAATAAAATGCGTATGCGGCCGCTAGGGTTTTGAGAGGGAAGATAGAGAGAAAAGAATCCTGAATCAGTATCATCGAATGAAAAGAATAAAGAGTTTAGAATTTTAGAAACAATTTATAGCCGGGTCAAAATCCGGATCCCGCATAACCCATATTACCATAAAAAATGACCCACCATTTTCCCGCCTAAATCACATCTAAGATGCTCTAATATTGTGCCACATCAGCCCAAATTTTTTCATTTATTATATATAATAGATTAGGTATCTCAATAATTAATAATATGAGAGATTAATCTAATCTATACTATCCATTAAAGGAGAAATCCCAATGACATAAGAAAAGTTTATGTGGCAATCATAGAGGCTGTCCAACAAGGCTTTTCTTATGCCATCAACGGTGAGGTGGCAGCCAAAGAAGAGCCATAGTGACATCAGAAATTTAATATTAAAACACTTTAAAACTCAAAACTCTGGCCCACATCCAAATCTCAAAAGTCTAATGTCAAAAGTCTGCCCATATACAAAAGGCAAAGCTCTGCCCACATACAAAAGGCAAAGCTGTGCCTATCATTCAAAATTCAAAAGCTCTGCCACGTTCAAAATTATGGCTCCAAATTCAAAATTCAAAATTATGGCTCCAGATATATAAGATACCATCTTCTTCAATCAATTGCTCTCTAATCCATTTCTCTCTCAACTCTCTCTTTCTAAAACTCACTTTCTCTCTCTCAAATCCAGTATTTGGCGAATCAAAGATATGGATGCAAAGTAGGATGACTTACCAGCAGCAATAAAAGCAACGAGATTACCTAACTCAATCCTCAAAAACAAGAAGGAGCCACCAGCAATCAGACTTATTTCTCAGAGAACGAAGCTTATATCTACCAGAATCAACTTCAGTTTCAACGGATTTTCTCCAGTTTCATCTCTAGACCGCCACAAGATGCAGAAGGTATTGTGTTCCTCAAGTTGATTTTAATCAATTTCTCTTATTGGCACAAAGATAATTCATGATTTGTAGGTTGAATTCATGTGATTTTTTGTTTGTTGAGGTAGGTATGCAAGTTCTACATACTCCACCGCCACCAGATGAAGAAGGTATTGTGCTCCACCGCCAATGTGTACTCCGTCACTTTTCAGAAACCCTAATTTCTATTGATTATTAGGGCTCTATATGTGCGAATCGGTTGAATCATCTGTTTCTGTATGTTAATTTGATGTATTTGAGAGTTTGTTTGATGAAATTCCGTTGTATGCTTTAGATTATTAGGTTTTAAAAGTGTGTTTGTTTGATTTGGCGATATTTATGCAGCGTGTTAGGATATCAACCACCAAGATCAAGTGCGGCCATTATCAACTGGTAAGTTAATATGTGTTATCATTTTCTGCCTTCGACATTGATAGTCGATCTACACTATGTTTGTCTAAGTGTTGTGCACACCAACTGTTTGTAGAATTGCTTGCCTAATCTTAGATTTTAGGTTTTTCTCTGTGTTCTATTATGCAATCTCTTAATTACATAACATGACATGATGCTTAAATCACTAATGGTTGTTGTTAAATCTATGTATTCCCATTATAGCTGCACATAATCGCTCTTCACTTGATCTAAAAGGTGGATCCCATACTCAAAATAAGAGAAAATGACAGACCTATGCTACCAGTTAGTCGATCTACATGTATGTTACTAAACACTGAAGTAAGGTACCTGCGATAATATTAATTACTAATGTTTTTATGAACAAAAATTAACATCATCCGTTACATACAGGAGGACGCTACTAAAACAGTGGGAATGACAAGTACAAAGGACGCTACTGATCTTTTTATGAACCAACTTTTTCTATGATTTGTCTTATTTTGTAGTTTTTTTTGTTGTGATAGGCTACCTACTGAAAAAGAGCTTGCAATGGTTGTACCAAAGGACGTTATGAAAACTCGCTTCTATGAATTCACACTTTTAACTATCTACAAGGTTTGAGTAATGTTATTTTTTTTAACTATTTGTATTTTAATTTTTTTAAGTAAGTACATAATAGCTGCACATAATCGCTCTTCACTTGATCTAAAAGGTGGATCCCATACTCAAAATAGGAGAAAATGACTGACCTATGCTACCAGTTAGTCGATCTACATGTATGTTACTAAACACTGAAGTAAGGTACCTACGATAATATTAATTACTGATGTTTTTATGAACCAAAAATTAACATCATATGTTACATACTGGAGGACGCTACTGAAACAGTGGGAATGACAAGTACAAAGGACGCTACTGATGTTTTTATGAACCAACTTTTTCTATGATTTGTCTTATTTTGTAGTTTTTTTTTTTTTGCTGTAATAGGCTACCTACTGAAAAAGAGCTTGCAATGGTTGTACCAACGGACGTTATGAAAACTCGCTTCTATGAATTCACACTTTTAACTGTCTACAAGGTTTGAGTAATGTTATTTTTTAACTATTTGTATTTTAATTTTTTTAAAGTAAGTACATAATAGTTTTATTTGGTTGAGTGTTGATAGACATACCTCCAGAAGCGAAGCTGATGTTATTGGAAAAGGTATTTGGTTTAAGCTGCGATCTACACACCAACGGATTACAATAACCGACCACTTGATACGATTTACATCAACTACGTGTAAGATAGGCTACCTTGCTCTTGGCTGTTGGTGCAAAGGGAAGCTGTTCAACTATGCCCTTGAGCGCGCTTTTTAAAGCCAAGTTAGCGCTAATTTCTTCTGAAGGAGACGTGAACTACATGTTCTGTGCAAAGCAAGTCTGAAGTTCAATCAACAAAAGTTTCATCACAACAGGCAGCTAGAGAATGTTTGGAAACTCCTCTATTGAAGGATCAGGTACATTGCTATGACATAAATCCTTTATTCTCATAATATTTTAGTGTAGGTTCTAGAAGTTAATGATTTTGTTTGATGTTTATGTGTAGGATTCAATAGCTGATCAAGGGAAACAAGTGAAATTAGGGTTCCTCACTGGCCTTGTGCCCAAAGGAAGATCTTTGGCTTTCGAAAGAATCTTATTCCGTGCTACAAGAGGAAATGTGTTTCTGAGGCAATCTTTTGCGGAGGAAGTTGTTATTGATCCTAATTCAGGAGAAAAGGTTAAGAAAAACGTTTTTATGGTTTTCTTTTCTAGAGAAAGAGCGAAGAGCAAAATTCTCAAGATATGTGAAGTGTTTGAGGCAAATCGCTATCCTTTTGCTGAAGATTTGGGCAAGCAAGCCTAAATCATACTTAAGGTATCCGGGAAGCTATCTGAGTTGAAAACAACAATAGATGCTGGACTTTTGCACCGTGTGAAAATACTCTCATATAGCTATTGTATTCATCACACGTATTTCTGATACAAGTTCTTGTGTTTCAACAGTGAAGTAAGAGGGAATAGGGAGGTCCAGAGAACTAAGTTAGAACTACTTAATCAGTTGGATGGTTTCAGCAGTGATGAGCGAATTAAGGTACTATAGAATGAAAAACAACCGGTAGATGATAGGAAGTTTCTAAAAAGGTAACTGTTACTCAAAGTGAGATTATTGATAATGCAGGTGATAGCAGCAATAAATTGTGCTGATAACACGACTCATCAATTCCTTTGACCATTCGTTTTGAGCCTCCAATTCTTTTAGAAATGCTAACGATTTAGACCCTGCCCTCATGCGTTCTGGACGGTTGGATCGTAAGATTGAGTTTCCTCATCCTACTGAGGAAGCCAGGGCCCGGATCATGCAGGTGTTTATATGCATCATTAATTGATCTTATTAGTTCATGTTTGTTGAAACCACTGTTGGGTTAAAACTGTGGTTTGAAACCACTGTTGGGTTAAAACAGTGTTTTATGGAGAAAACAGTGGTTGAAACCACTGTTGGGTTAAAACTGTGGTTTGAAACCACTGTTGGGTTAAAGCAGTGTTTTGTGGAGAAAACAGTGGTTGAAACCACTGTTGCGTTAAACCTGTGGGTTGACACATTTAAAACTGTGGGTTAAAACAATTTGTTTAATCGTATGGTTAATTATGAAACTGCCATCAGTGTTCTGTTATCGATGTGCATTTGTTTTAGAGGTGACGAAATAGGCAAGTCGGGCTGGTTGAATAACACGTTTCAGTCAACATGAGCAAACTTTTAGTATCAGTTAAAATGGTCGTGGTTGGCCTGAAATAGTCTGTCCAGTCCAAATTAATTCTTCTTATAGGCACGTAGTATGTCGTATATGATTACAAAAGTTTTACTATTTGAATAATAACCTACAGTTATAAAATAAAATGATTTAAGAGGTTTAATGCACTAGAAATACACTTTGGGAAAATTTTGACCCGTTTAATCCGTTTGGGCTTTTTCCTCTTTAACTTGTCTTTTTTTACCCGTTTGACCTGTTAGAGGTGAAACATAAACCAAATCTACTCATTTATAAGTAAATGAGTTGACAATGCTACTTCTACTCTTTATCGTCTGTGTAGTAATTTGCTAGACTAATTAGAATGCATTTGTTCAAAAGCTTATGTGATGCTGCAGGTTTTTGACCCTATACATGACCGGACTTTTTACCTGAGCGTTGAACATAAAAGGAAGCTTAAAGAGGAATTTGGTATTTCTTTAACAAGTTTGTTTCTGATTGTTTATAATGTAACAAATTTATTAATCCTTTTATGCTGATTTAGGAATCGAACCATGGACCTTCAAACAAAAACTCGGTGATGCGCTTTTTATATCAGCTGGTTGTCCTTACCAAGTTAGAAACTTGAAGGTCAGCGTATAGATATCATTGGTGTTATTCAAACATTATTTGTTTGCTGATATAATTTCCTCCTTTTATAGTCATGCACCAAGGTTGAACTTTACTTTATTTCACCTGAAAGTCTTGGCGAACGCATCCGCTTACAAACAGAATTCCGTATGCTTCCCAACAATCACATTGCCAAACAACAAAAACTAAACGTAAATTTTTTTAAATTTCTGCACAAAATTTTCTCATTAATCAAATCAAGAAACTGGTGGCCGGGTGGATGCTTTTCTTTTACATAACCTCTCGCTTTTTTGTTGTATAGATTGGGAAAATGATGATTTATGCATTAGACCACGTTGTATCGGAATTGTCAGGATTTATAGATTCAAATGGGCCCGCTGATAATCTTCAAAATCAATTCGCACAGGAGCTGGAGATCTTAAATGGTATGCAACCTGCCACATTCAACATCTACCTATCTTGTAACAACCTAATATGTTGATCAATATTACAAATTATTATTTTATTACACTTTGGTGTAGGAGGCAATGGTATGGATATTAACAATCACACCAATGGCTGGGTATGTGATTCCAAGAGTGACGACAGTGCTTTATCACCGTTGGTCAACCATACAGTTAATCACCAGTCTGCCACCATAGAAGATTCAGGTACATCAGAGACGTTTCAAGGGCACGCTATCGGACAGCCAGGAAAAGAGATATTACAAGATGTTATGGACCGCTACTGTTTTTCTTATAATAAATAAGAAAAACTTGTCATTCTAACACTAAATGTTGATGTAAGCGATGAAGTATCAAGAGATGTTTCAAGATTTACGATTATGGAATATAGAACAATGTGTACTCGATTGTTAATTTTTGTTTTGTTTTGAAAGATCTTCTCTTTTATTTGTTATTTAAAAGATGTTCTTTTTTTATAATCCATTTTAATTAAACTTAAAAAATGTATAATCATTCGTCATTTAATAAAATGTGGTATGCATGGTTTTCTAAGAAACGACCCGTGTTTGCACACGGGTCTTACCGCTAGTATATTAATATATTATTAATTTCATATATAAATAAATTAAATGAGAAAATGTCATGTGACATTATATAAATAAATTAAATTAGAGAATGCCACATGGCATTAGATGGAATCTTTTATTAGTTTTAGAATAGATACACTATTTTTTGTCCTTCCTATCGTGGCCCAGTGGGTATTCCCACTTGGGTTAAGTCGGCCGGCCCTCCTTGGAGGTCACCGGTTCGACTCCCACTCGTGGCCTTTGGGGGGACACCCGTGCGCAATGATGGTGAAAAACCTACCGAGGAGGGTTTGATCCTGAGCGTCACTCCGGTTTTCATCCGGTTGTTACTCTAGCGAGGCAACTCGTGTAGAGGCAGTACGGTTTCCGGGGGAAAGCCTTCGACCCAAGATTGGTAAACCCAGCGCTGGCCTTGCTATCTGGGCCCTTAATCTTGGCGAGGGTCCGCGATTAGCGGATGTGACAATGGTCACCATTATGAAGTTCACCTTTCAAAAAAAAAAGATAACGCTATTTTTAAAACCTTTGTCACGATTACAATTTCTAATGATTCTCATATACATGTGTGAAGAAGAAGTTTGTATATTTGCTATAAGGTTATTGTTAACACGGTGTGTCACATTCTCATAAGTCATTACAAACACTAATTTCTAAGAGTATAAAGACACAATGCCGATCAAAACATAACACAATGCCCAGTAAAAGAGATACAATGACAGAAAAAAATACACGTCAAATAAAAAGACACGGTGATCTTAAGCAAAAAAATTTAAATTTACAAGCTAAAAATCCAAAAACGAAACCTAAAATCTAAGGTCATATAGTTTGACAAGACGGTTCCAATGCCGCTAGAAAAAGTTCAATCATATTCCATTTGATACCCATTCTACTTTTTTAGTTTTAGGAGACTATGTATTTGAAAATATTCCTATAATTATATTATTCGTTTTTAATCAATACTCCAAATCATCATAATCAATTACGTCATTATTATATATATCAAATGACAACACCACTTTGCTAGAGTGGTGTTGTCTTTTTTTCTTTTTTTTTTCTTTTTATTCTTTTTTTTTTCTTTTCTTTCTCTCTTTTCTTTTTGTGGTTTTTTTTTCTTTTTTACTTTTACCCTTTAATTTTCAGCATTGAGTCTTACAACCCCTTAACTTTCTAAATACTTTTTAATTGAGTTTTACGTTTTTATTTTTATTTACGTGACGATATAATGATTTTTTTTATTTATTTAAGATTTTGCCCCCAGTATAAAATTCGTTTAATATTTTTTTTTTACTTTTTTTTCTTTTTCTTTCTATCTTTTGTTTTTGTGATTTTTTTTTCTTTTTTACTTTTAGCCTTTAATTTTCAGCATTGACTCTTACAACCTCTTAACTTTCTAAATACTTTTTAATCGAGTTTTACGTCTTTATTTTTATTTACGTGTCGATATAAACTTAAGTTGATTTACATTTCGATATGATTTTTTTTTGTGTTTATTTACGATTTTGCCCCCAGTATAAAATTCGTTTTAATTTGTTTTTACAAGACTATGGTAGTGTTTTGTTTTAATTTGTTGGCTCGATTTAATTTTTGTTGGTCATGCCAAGCGGTAGTTTTTCCATCGTTTTAGTTTTTTTAGCAAAGGTATGGTAGTATCTTGTTTTACTTTGTTTAGTCAATGTAATTTTTTTTGAGATCGTGTTATGAGTAATATGTACAAGTAACTAAAACACGGACATACATGTTATAAGAAAGAAATATTCGGTTTAATGCCCCGCAACGCGGGCTGGCAAAACCTAGCTTCTAGAAGAAGTTAACATTGAAAAAGCAAAAGGATAGGATAGGGAAAAAGGCCCACTATTGCAGCCTCCGAACTCGGGCACACACAAACTGAAAGTGATATGTTAGGCGCCTTGGACCCAGGCCCACGGGGCTCAGGCTTTATTCAGGATTTTAGGGGCACAACAATGTTATTTTAAAGAACCAACATGGGCTTTCATTCGTCTTTTAACTCCACTAACGCTATAAGGTGCTACAACGTGTGGAGGAGTCCCATCCTTAATACTATGTTTCCAAGTCTTATTTAACAAGGGGAGGGGAAGGAAAATGAATTAAGAGAGAAAAGAAAGAAAAAGATGTGATTTTTTTCGTGTTGTCGAGTTTAATGAAAAGTAAAGTAAAAAAAAAGAAATCAAATATTTTATGTGTTCCCGAGTTATGAGGAAAAGAAAAGAAAGGAACAGTTTTATCATTATGTCCTTTAAACATAAAACATTTTAATTAGATATGAGGGTAATGTAGTAATTAATAAGATTTTTTCTCCTAATCTCTCCGATTTGGGAGGATAAAAATAGGTACAAATTTTCTTTCATTTTCCCTCATTTCCCCTCCCCTTCTATCCTTAAAAAATCTCGAGAGCATGGTTTTTTTTTATATTTTCATCTCTTTTCTTTCTCTTTCCCCTGTTAAATGAGACTCGGGAACAGAGTGTAAGGCATAGGCCTCCACATCGACAACCATGTTATCGGGTGGGGATGATGAGACTTAAGAGATAGGTCTAGGGTGTGGAGGATGAGCCTCCCTTTTTTAAAAAAATAATATGCAATATATATAAACAAAAAATTAAATTAAACATTAAAATTAATAATAAAGTTTACATTACATTAAAAAAATTAAATCTAAACTTTAAAAAAAGTTAAATAAAAAAATACCAGTCGTCATTTTCGTCGTCTTTTGCGTCGTCATTTGATTCGTTGTTTGCGTTGTTCCAAATGTATTTCACCAAGTCCGTCTTAAGGTTTTCATGTATGTACTCGTTATTTAACGAGAACATGTTTAAATCTTGTTGTTACAGACTTACCAAAACATAATTATCTTAAACCGCATTTTCGTCGAACTCCCAAATCGCTCTACCTTCGTCTTCGATATCATGTTATGCATCAAGACATAGGCATACATGCAATATCACAACTTCTTTGGTGTAAAAGCACGTGTTGGGTTCTCAATGATATGCCATTTTTTTGTAGAACCCATAACACCGTTCAATGTCCTTTCTCGCCACCTCTTAAAATTTGGCAAATTTCTTTTTTTTTTTTGCGTCTGTTAGGTGGTGAATAGTTTTAACATTTGTAGAGTACGATTGGTATATTCCATCAGCAAGATAATACCCGCGCCTATAATCCACCCTCGAAACTGTAAATCTGGTGTCTGGACCGGTTTCTTGTATGACATTGTTGAAGATCTCTGATTAATAGATGACATTAAGGTTGTTATTCGAACCAAGAACAACAAAAAAAGCATGCCAAATCCACAGATCTTGTGACGCAGTAGCCTCTAGTATTATTGCTGGATGTCCATGATCGCCTCGCGTAAATTGACCTTGCCATGCGTTCGGACAATTCTGCCACGGCCAATGCATGCAATCAATGCTTCCGAGCATTCTTGGAAAACCATGCTTTTCTTCATGGAATTGATACAATTTTTGGACCTCGTTGGCGTTTGGTTTTCGCAAATATTTCTTGTTATACAACTTCACCACACATTTGTAAAAGTTGTACAAGCATTCTCGTGCACTTCTTTAAGACATCTTTAAATACTCGTCCCACGCATCGGCTGTTGTTCCATACGCTAGTTGGCGAATTGGCATTGTGCATTTTTGTAAGGTGGTGAAACCCCTTTTGTCTCTAGCATCGAATTGTAATGTAAAATATGGGTAAAACCTCGACACGTCGTCGGCTATACGTAAGAACAATCGACGACTCATTCAGAACTGACGTTTAAACATCGCGGCCATGTACAACGGTTCGTTAACAAAGTAATTGGCCACCGATCTATCGTTGGCTCCTACACGTACATTACAAATAAAAATGTAATGACATAAAAATAAAATAACGACATAATAAGTGAGCATAGAAATAAATCATTAATTCAAAATGTAATAGCTATATAAAATATATAAATATAAATATAAGCTAACCTGCTCGGTTTGTGTTTATGGCCGCTTGTCTAGTTCGAGGTTGTGACGTCGTTTCTTCCTCTTCTTCCTCCGCAATGATCATCTAACCCTGCATTATGGCGTTTACAAAAAACTGTAGTAATGTTGTGACGTGGTTTCTTGCCTTGTTCAAGGTTATGACGTGGTTTCTTGCTCTTCTTCTCGGTATTGTGGTAATGTTGTCTTTCTTTCTTCTCATGTGCATGACTCTTACATTTTCCCCCACCATCTTTGAACTTTAATAACTTTTTATATGACAATTTTTTTTATTAAAATTACATCATATTTACCGGTGTTTTTGTACCTTTCCAACGAGTATAATATTGCTACATAAATTTGGGAAAAAAAACCAATGATCAGAACTAAAAAAAAAAACCAATGATCAGAACTGAAAAAAAAAAAAACACATTGACCAGAACTGTAAAAACACAATAACCAGAATTGGAAAAATACAATGACTGAGACCCACTTAAAATATCATTTTTTCTAATATTTTTTTAGCAATATTATTCTCGTTGAAATGATAAAAAATGCTCGGTTTTATAATATAATTTTTTTCAAAAATATTGTAACGTATGGAACTATTAGACTCACCCAATTTGCTTGAATTTTTACGTATCAACATCTTGTGTCTTCCGACCCTTTTTATGATTTTGACTCTTTTTAATCATATATCTTTACCCTATGCAACTATTAGATTAAGATATATGTTTACCGTTATAAGGTAGGGGAAGGTTCAAATGAAAACCACTAGTTATTGTGAAAACTCGAAAACTAATTAAAAAAGCCAAAAAAACATACCAATTTTTTTTTTAAATTTTTTGCATACCAATTTTCACCATTTTTTATATATATAAAAAACATAATTTTTTTTTGTAGTGCACATGTGTAATACTACACAAGTGTACTTCAAATTTTTTTTTTTGAAAATAAGTTTATTTATATAAAAAAAAACCTGCGATTTTTATAAAAAAAATTGAAAAAAAAAATTTTTGGTGTGTTTTTTTAGGCTTTTTTTAGTTTCTTTTCGAGTTTTTACAATAAAAGTGGTTTTCATTTGAACCATCCCCTATGAATGTATGTGTTATAAATTATATGTTAACTGATATAAGCTTAAAGAATTTAAAACTATATTTATAAATCTACAATATTAACAAAATATAAAACGTAGAATAACATTAAAGAATTTAAAACTATATTTATAAATCTACAATATTAACAAAATATAAAACGTAGACAACAAAATATAGTCTGAAGTAGTAAACTAAATTTTGTAAAATAATTTAATTATGGTCCGAAAAATAATTCGATTTGCAGGTTCAACCAGTCCGACTCATAACCATCGGGTCCAAATGAAGACAATTCAAGATACTGTACTGGCCAACCGATAATGGTAGGTGGTTCCTAATCAAATTAAGTTTTGGAACAACGACTTCACTTGCTATATTAGTTGTAAAACACACATGCGCATGTGTACAATTAATATGAATAAGACAATACGACCGATGACTTTGTGGAATAACAAGATCCGTCACCTACACAAAGGTCCCTTTAACATGTGTTGGTTGATATCTTATTTATACCTCATATATTCTTTCTTAGCGTCCTCAATACAGTACATCAAAAAAAAAAAAAAATCAAGTATTAAATATTAATAAATATTGTAAAATAAGTGTGTGATAATAATAATAATAATAATAATAATAATAATAATGATAATAATAATAATAACTGTAATTATCATCGTAGCCCGATAAGCAAGATAGTAATTGTAATTTGTATGGTCGTAAAATTACTTTTATTTTATCTTCATTTTGAATACCTGAGGGCTGAGTTCTTTCATTTGTGTACTTAAAATCCTTGGAAAGATACTTAATAGTAATAGACAATGAGTGTGTTACTGTGATGAGAAGTAAACGTTTTTAATATTAATTGTTTTAATTAAATTAACTTTTTTAGAAAGTTTTAATTATTGTTATTTTGGTCAAATTTATAATAAAAATTTAAGTTATGACAACAGAATAAAAGAATTTTGTCATTAAAAAAACAGAAGTATATTAAAAAAAAGTGCATAGATAAGAGGGGTGATATGTTACTTAGTAATTTAAAAAGGGGGTTGGTGAAAAAGTTATTTATCAAAATAGGTGTTTTGCAATCACTTTTTTCTTAAATTGGTAAGAGTGGAAAAAATATTTATCAAAATGGGTGATTTAAAAAATATTTATTAAAATGAGTGTTTTTTTTTTCTTATTTCTTTATTATTAACTAATGTATTATATATATATATTTTTTTTTACTTTTTTTAGTTAACCTAATATGTTTTTAATTTATTTTTCTCCAAATAATTACTCGTTAGATTTTATTTACTTTTTAACTAACCAAAATATAACTCTTTTTTTCTTAACGCTTTTTATTTTATTTCTTTTTACATTTATATAAGCTAAATCACTCTAATATAAAGCTTACTCCTATAATTTTAGAGATGTAAATGAACACTAAAGTAACACATTCATGTTTATTTATTTAACTTTAATCGAACAAATAATCGAACACAAACATGATTTTCTTTTTCGTAAACAAGACATGTGTTCATATTTACATTAACCAAATGAAATAAATGTTGTTCGTGACCATTAAAAAATAAGTTGGTAATAAATAATAATAATAATAATAATAATAATGATGATGATAATAATAATAATAATAATAATAATAATAATAATAATAATAATAATAATAATAATAAGTATCGAGTTGGCCAATGAAATTACGAACCAATCAATCTTCGTAAATATTTTGCCCATTGGTTGTTAATAAAATTTATGTAACTTTCGAAAATACTATATTATGGGTTTTTATTTAAATTGGTAATAAACTGCGTAGACAATAGTAAATAAAAAATTACCCTAAAATATATTAGATTAGAACAATAAATGAGAGGTATTAGCATTTAAAAATAAAATGAATTCAACGGTTTTAATTTGTTTTAACATGGGTTTCATTATATAAAAAAGAATATAAATGTGATAGGTTGATTAAATAAAAATAGAAGAATTATAATAGATTAGTTAAAAATAAAGAAATATAGAAAAACACCCATTTTGGTAATTATTTTTCAAATCACCCATTTTGGTAAATAACTTTTCCACCAACATCATTTTAGGAAAAAACTCGTAAAAATAGTCGGAACTTAAAAGTAAATATTTTTTTTTTAAAATTAATTTAATATACTTCATGTTGAATTTATACAGAAACATAACCACTAATAGCAAATAAGCAAAGGAGTTGTGTGGTACTTTTTTTTAAGTTATGAATTATTCATGAATGTCGAGAGGTTTAGTATTTGTTGTTTTAATTGGGTCCGTGCTAAAGAGCCCTCTTACATGATAGATCACCAATTTAAACTTCTCAATTAGAAATCTTTATTACCTAGACTCGAACTTAAGACCTAAAGGGAAAAAGTCACCCGAATCCAACGTAGGTAAAACCTAAATACCCGTAACCACTACTAGATCACTAGTGATGGTTGGGTTGTGTGTACTGAACCTTAAATGCAAAATGCTTGAAAGCAACCACAATTCTATTCTCATATGCTTATAACAAGGAGATAATATACTCATCATCAAACCATCATGACCTTGTGATTACACTAAAAGACAACACCTGCCTTAGAGCACCCGGGCTCGTCCGTGATAGTATCACGAAATGGAACAACAACGCGTGGAACTTTCATCTCCCCCACCCCGTGGACTTGCTATAACGCGTTATTCTATAACGCAATTCCATTTTCGTGATATTTTCAACGGCGTGATATATTATTTTGTGAGTGTAATGGTTGGTTGGGGGGAAATTGTTGGGTGTGGTGGTGAGTGATGACCACCCCGCCTAAAAAAGGTTGTGAGTGATGGAAAAATGGTTGATGACATGGCGGAACTTGATTGGTGCTTGTGAGTGATAGATTTTATCACTAGTGAACCACCCCGTGTCCCCTTAGAGACAGACTTTTGGAAAGGAAAGAAAGCTTTTGAAAAAGCTAGCGAGTACGACCAAATAAAAAGTTGTGTATATATAGGGTAAAGTTTATTTGAGAACTATTTTTATTATGAGAATCATGAGAACCAATGTGAATACATCAAAAAATCTAAAAAAACCTAAAAAAACATAACCCCAAGCTAAATGCTAAAAACTAAACCGCCCAAAAACCTTAAAAAAACCTAACCCCCCAACCCGCACCCCCACCCATATATATATATATGAGAAGAATTCGTTAGAACCACCCTTTATTACAAGTACCGCGAGAATCAATGTGAACGTAACCAAAATACCTAAAAATCTAAAAAACAAACAGAATTTTTTTTTCATTATTTTTAATTAAAAATCGCTACTTTTCGTCAATAAAAAAATTTTATAACGAAAAGTAACGATTTCTTATAAAAAATATTAAAAAAAATTCTGTGGTTTTTAAATTTTTGTTTTTTTTGTTTTTGAGGGGTTTAGCTTTATGGTTTAGTTTTTATCATTTAGCTTGGGTGGGGGGAAAGGGGTTTAGGTTTTTGAGAGGTGGGGGGTTAGATTTTTTTAGGTTTTTTTGGGGGTTTAGTTTTTAGCGTTTAGCTTGGGTGGGGGGGGGGGTTGGGTGGTGGGGGATTAGGTTTTTTTTTAGGTTTTGGATGGTATAGTGGGTTTATTTTGTTGTGTTCACTTTGGTTCTCTTAACATGTTCAATGAGATGGATCAATGAAAAACACTAAAAAAGTGGGAACTTAGGGAGCTATGCTCTTAACATGTTAAAAATTCAACTTAACATGTTAACAATCAGTTTTTTTTTTAATTATTTTAGGAGCTTTTGCATATAAATATATGTAGAAGCCCTTTTAATATAAAAAAAATTCAAAAACTAAAAAAATCTTAAAAACAGTAAATAAAGATAATTTTTTTTTACAAAAATGTTTTTTAATGGAATAGTTTCTACACATCTTTATATGCAAAAGGTTAAAAAAATAACTTTTAACATTTTAAAATGAAATTTTAAGATATATTAAACATGTTAAATACACTATTCCTCGGTTTCCCACTTTCTAATGTCCCTCGGCGAACTTCATAGTATATATTTACACACACACACACACCCATATATATATATATATATATATATATATATATATATAGTGTTAGTTTCATATGTGAACAACCCCTTTGATAATGAAATGTGTGAACTAATCCTAGCCATTGATTATCAATACACAAGTGTAACACCCACAGTAGTTTTTAACATTTCTATAGCATTAAAGTAAGCATTTTATATGAAAAATGCCACTTAACAAAAACTTTTACATTATAAGTATAGAAGCATGTTTTACAACATCCAAAAACATAGTCAAAAGTGTTTACATAATCCACTTTTATTAAACAAAACAAAATCAAATGCGGAAGCTTCATCGAGAGGGGTGTTCGGTTCTTATTCGTCCCTTGATCTTTGTCCGGAAAGCCAACATCATCCACCTGTAATCAAAACCAACTCAAACGTTAGTTTTGATCATTATATAACATGTTCCAACAGTTTCCTTGAGCCGAATAAACAAAAAAAAACAAAAATTTCAGGTTTTACCCCTGTCGCGTGCCGCGACAGGGCTCACTAAATCCGTCGCGTGCCGCGACCGTGTGTTACCATGGCTGTCACGCAGCGCGACCCCACCCTTTCGACAGAAAGTTATTTAATTTGGAGCTGCAGATTCCCAGCTCTATTACTCAGTCCTACTAGACACAAAAACGTGCATATCTTTTGAACCATATATCCGTTTCGCGTGATTCTTTTTCCTACGCGATCGTAATTTAATTCTCCATATTATGGTGTTAAAACCTGATATTTAACTTCTCAAAATATAGGATTTCAAGCCCTCGGCTTGAAATTGATTTACTAAGACTTTCCCGTTTAAGGGATTTAGCAATTTAGTAAAAAAAAAAACTAGCTCTTTTCCTTTCACACTTCGTAATTCCACATCTAAAATATTTACTTATATTCCACCACAACTATTTTTGCGGTAGATTTGGCATAACTAATTTATTATCCCAAACTTACCCTTTAGTTGGTCATTTTACGCAAATGACCCATTTTAGGCATTTGACCCACATATGTGCATGCCTATAACTTTTATTCAATCTACGGATTACATAATCATAATTCAAATTCCTAAACTACCTCTACGGGTCGTTTGTTCGGTTTTTCCATCAAGGGCTTTTTGATCAAATTTTAGTCCCCCATTTTACGACGAAGGGCTTTCGCTACTTATTTGACCAAAAATGTAAATATCACTATTAACAATAACTCTATTTATGCGTACCTGGCTCGGGTCAACATTTTGACCCGTTTTAATACCTTGTCTCAAAATTTGCTAATCCATAGCATCACTAATCCATAAGCCGTCTTATCCTGTGAGCGTATGTCTCAACAAACGCTTATTAGTCGTTAAATTGTCAAATGGTATCGACGTTACCATTTGACCCGTTTGGTCTAATGACCGAATAATTTGCACTTAAAATCGAATGGCATTTAATTACCATTTCATAAAGTAACTCATTTCGGATTTTTACCAAGTTGATTAAGTTTCTTAAATCCGTCTCTTACACGTTTAGGCAACATGGCTTATGCCATTTGGTGCCGTTTGAAATATTGACCCTGATTCATGTGTACTTGATTAAATCATTATTCTACACTTTTTAATCGTTTAGGCTTACTCACAAAGTAGTCGTTCAAAAACTCTTTTTTTTTTACCTTAGCCTTATTTCATGGCTAATTTACTGTCTTACCTCTATTTACCATTAAACATGGTTTTTATCCTTTATATTAGTTCCGACCCGTATTATTTCGTGTCGGGAACCATATCTTGAATTTCATCTTTATCATATTTACAACTTATAGAATATACACGTATTCTACTAGAAGGTGTAAGTTTCACTTACCTCGCATCCGAGCGACGCTTTTCTTTTCGTACTTGATCTGTTTAACCCGCTTCTTTCCCAAGCCTCCTCCTAGCTTGTCAAGCATCAACTATCATATAGTATTCATAAGGTGGATAGGTTAGTCATTCTAGTCATAACCTTTATGCCTTATGAACCTTTATACTACTCTTCTTACCGAACTCTATCATAGGTCGGTTTTACACTATTTTCAACATCAACAATTCATGTGTTAATCATCTAGTTACAATACCCATTTAACATATGTATAGGTAATTTTCGAATTTCTATTTTTCCGACGCTAGTTTATCAAATTATTAACTAGACTTGTTTCTAAACATGGATTTCATCATAACATACTTAACCCATTTCAAGTCATTTATGATCATGTATCATAATTCATGATTTAATCAAACACCTTCTTAACATTATCATGCATGATGATTCTAAACATAGTCTTATCATCAATTTCATCATAACATTAAAACCCACTTAGCACATATAAGGGTAATCATCAATTTCCTAGTTTTCTATACCAAATCATCAAACTTTTAACTAGGGTTTGTTACTAGACATGGTTTCAACATAGCCACACTCATACATTCAACATTCAAACATGAACTTCAATTCATGAGTGTTAATCAGAATTTTAAGATATCACCAAATAACGAAATTCGACTTACCTTGTGATCTCCTAGCTTGAGTGATCATGAATTTATTTAAAGCCCCAAATTTTAGCTTGATTCCCCTTCGATTTGGTTGGATTTTATGAGTTTTAGGGTTTTGAAAGAACCCCCTTGGGCTCCTGATCGTTCCTGCGCACACACACACACTTAGTGTGTGTGTGTGTGTTGTGTTTATTCTTATTTTTAATAAAACATGTTTGCCCATTTTGCCATTTTAGTCCTTCATGTTTCATTTTTGATCATATAAGGCTATAACTCATAGTTTATCACTTAAATTCATATTACTAACTAGGTTAATTATTCCTAGCTAACTTAGTAGGTTCGGGAAGTTAAAAACCCGTTTTATTTTAAGTCCCGTTAACTCGGGCTCCTTATGAACTTTGTCTTCTCAAGTCGTTTGCTCTTTTTTTTTCTTATTAGGCTTATTTATTTAAATCCTAATAATTTCCGGGTTAATCTTTTCTGCTAACGGTATTCTACCCCCTCTTTAGTATTAACGGGGTTTAATTACCAAACCCATTTTCGGGGTGTTACAAGTCTACCCCCTTAAAGAGGTTTGGTCCCCAAAACCTTATTTATGTAGTTCCTTTTATTTTAGACTAAACGAACTTAGTTTCGTTTCCATTCGAGCATTGCTCGTTTTTAATAATTCCATAATCTTACTGGGAATGTATGGTAATGTCTTTCGGGCTCCAAAGTGGTGTCCGACTCCTTTCTGATGCTCCATTCTTGCATACTTCTTTTGATTAACATCTTTGTTCCTCAAGTCAAGGATTATGCATAAGGCCTCGTAGGCCGTTAGTTTCTTCTAATATTCCTCGTTTTTATCACTTTTAATAAGGAGTCATCTTTTAGCCACTCGGTTATCTGATGTAGTCAATACATTATCCTACGCTAACCTTATTGAGGCAAGCACTTTATTAATTTATAATTTCTATTTTGACCTTAAATGGTCTTCGCGGTTAGACTTACTAGCCATCGGTTACCTTGTATGCTATATTGCCATCATCGGCCTTTTGCGTGTTTATGATTTCATATCTTGTAACTCACGTTAGAACGTGGTTATATTTATATCGCTTTTGTGACCGTGATCTCCTCACGTCATGTTTTAAGTTTATGTCGACCCTTCATTATCAAAAATCTTTCTTTCGAGTGCATTGTTTTTACACCTATCGGTGTTTACATCCTTTAATATTAACCATTTTCGAATTCATCTCATAATATTCATATCCGTTAAAATGCAATTTCTTACTAAAATTGAATTTTAGTTTAACGTTTTATCTTTAACTTACGTCAATTACTCATATCAAGGAAATTGACAATCAGTAATTTATTCTTTTCCGTTCTCGTTTTACACGGGGAATAATAACCAGTTCCATCTTCTTATAGTATTGACCCGTAGGTTCTTTCACTTAGCCTCGTAGGCTATTTCTTTAGATTTTCATCTTTTTATCTTATTAAGGTGAGACCCTAACCGTTCATTTCTTTCTATTTATGGCCCAAGGGTCTTTTTGGTCCCATAGACCTTAACACTACTTTTAATCCCGTAAGTTATGATGATCCTGTATATCACCCTTTATTCATGTCTTTATGTAAATGTACATATATGACGTCAAGGTATCCCTTGTTATGTTTGGAATCATTTATTTTCACTCTTGAACTTTAATTGACCTTAACTGTAGTCTAAGGCTTCATTCGTTTACTTTCGGACCAGTCTTCCGATGTTATGACTCTTTACATCATTTACACATCGGTTTGTTCTATGCTCACCGTTTCTCGTTATGTACTTGCACTTCTTTACAACCCATTACCCGGGTTCTTTTATCTTAATGTTTTTAACATCCATAACCCTTTATATCGGTTTATTAATATTTCACACTTTTATTTATTCGGTTCACGCTTACTTACATTAGCAAGCATCATCCTTTATTAAATTCGTTTGACTTGTTCGTGTGAGAATTCATCACTTATGAATGCCAAACTTCATTCTTTGTTCGACCCGTTCAACTTTAAAATAGTTGAACTTAATTTATCAAAATTTCTATTTGAAGTATCTTATCGTCTTTTAGTCATGACTCGAAATCCGAGTCTTTTGACTTTCCTTTCGCGTTCCCGTTTCTCGGTCTACGCATGTGCTTAAATCCTTACCCACCAACCGGGTGTTTTACCGAAGTCGGTTATCATTGCAACCCTTCCGGTATGCATTAAGACTTCGCTTCGATTTATTTGGTCGTCTTAGCAAAATCCATCGCTTTTATTCAACCATGTCTTTTATTCTTTATGCGACCATCCTTGACGGCCTTATTGAATCTAAGTGACGATTATCATCGTCATCCTTTCTTTATTACGACTCAAGTTAACAACCTTGATTATCTTTTTCATGTGGGCAATACCTTCGTTTTTATGACCTTGTGGATCATCTATACTTTGGTTTTACTTACTCATTTTGTCGACCATCGCTCTTTCGTCCATAATGGCTTATTTTCAGGAATTTTCCTTAGGTCATTCATTTATATCTTCATTTACATTAATCTTTGTCCCTTCTCTCGGGCTCATTATTCTTATGTAATACGCTTCCGTCATCCGACTTGCGTTTACATTTATTATCAAACATCCTACTTATTTGATTCATTTGGGTACCTTTTTAATTAGTCCCTTTCACTCCATCCTCACCACATCAGACGTAAGTGTGTCCATCATAGGAAGTTCATGGTATCATGTGTTCACCCCTTACTTGGCCAGAGTAAGCGATCAACACCTGACACACATGACCATTTTATAATTTTCACATCACGCCCCATGTAAGTAATGCCTCTATTTATTTTTCTTGGAAACAATATCCTGGATAGATATTCTATTCAGGTTTTTCCAAGTTTTTAATCTATATATGCAACAGTCAGTCTCTACATATTTGTTGCATATTACTATTCATGCAATAAAATTAAAACGTGCACCTAGTAAATGCTTGCCATTACGGGCTTCCCTTGCCATTAACTTTTTCGCGATCGTTACGTGATTTAGGTCCTTGATGAGCATGCTCTGCTTGTCATACTTTGGACCGTTCCTTCGTCAGATCCGCAATTTATTAAACTCCCGCTATCTTCGGATGCACGTGTCCTTCAACTACAACATTTATAAAAATTAGTAATTTAGACATTAATGAACGCCAGTATTATAATACAAGGCTTTCCCACTATATGTGTCGACACACGTGATTTTGTTGACTAAATTGGTCCTTTATCGATTTAATTTGGGTAACGTGTATTACACGATGACCCTATGTGTTGTTTACAATATTAAATCATAATAAACTATTAATATACATGTACTTACCGGATTTGCGATTAAGCCTCGAACCGAACACACTTTACTCTTTAACTATGAGCTCTGATTACCTACTTTTAACACCCATAGTAGTTTTTAACATTTCTATAGCATTAAAGTAAGCATTTTATATGAAAAATGCCACTTAACAAAAACTTTTACATTATAAGTATTGAAGCATGTTTTACAACATCCAAAAACATAGTCAAAAGTGTTTACATAATCCACTTTTATTAAACAAAACAAAATCAAATGCGGAAGCTTCATCGAGAGGGGTGTTCGGTTCTTATTCGTCGCTTGATCTTTGTCCGGAAAGCCAACATCATCCACCTGTAATCAAAACCAATTCAAACGTTAGTTTTGATCATTTTATAACATGTTCCATCAGTTTCCTTGAGCCGAATAAACAAAACAAACAAAAATTTCAGGTTTTACCCCTGTCGCGTGCCGCGACAGGGCTCACTAATTGTCGTGTGCCGCGACTGTGTGTTACCATGGCCGTCGCGCAGCGCGACCCCACCCTTTCGACAGAAAGTTAATTAATTTGGAGCTGCAGATTCCCAGCTCTATAACTCAATCCTACTAGACACAAAAACATGCATATCTTTCGAACTATATATCCGTTTCGCGTGATTCTTTTTCCTACGCGATCGTAATTTAATTCTCCATCTTATGGTGTTAAAACCTGATATCTAACTTCTCAAAATATAGGATTTCAAGCCCTTGGCTTGAAATTGATTTACTAAGACTTTTGACCCGTTTAAGGGATTTCGCAATTTAGTAAAAAAAAGAAAAAAAACTAGCACTTTTCCTTTCACACTTCGGAATTCCACATCTAAAATATTTACTTATATTCCACCACAACTATTTTTGCGGTGGATTTGGCATAACTAATTTATTATCCCAAACTTACCCTTCGGTTGTTCATTTTACGCAAATGACCCATTTTAGGCATTTGACCCACATATGTGCATGCCTATAACTTTTATTCAATCTATGGATTACATAGTCATAATTCAAATTCCTAAACTACCTCTACGGGTTGTTTGTCCGGTTTTTCCATCAAGGGCTTTTTGATCAAATTTTAGTCCCCCATTTTACGACGAACGACTTTCGCTACTTATTTGACCAAAAATGTAAATATCACTATTAACAATAACTCTATTTATGCGTACCTGGCTCGGGTCAACATTTTGACCCGTTTTAATACCTTGTCTCAAAATTTGCTAATCCATAGCATCACTAATCCATAAGCCGTCTTATCATGTGAGCGTATGTCTCAACAAACGCTTATTAGTCGTTAAATTGTCAAATGGTATCGACGTTACCATTTTACCCGTTTGGTCTAATGACCGAATAATTTGCACTTAAAATCAAATGGCATTTAATTACCATTTCATAAAGTAACTCATTTCGGATTTTTACCAAGTTGATTAAATTTCTTAAATCCGTCTCTTACACGTTTACCCAACATAGCTTATGCCATTTGGTGCCGTTTGAAATATTGACCCTGATTCATGTGTACTTGACTAAATCATTATTGTACACTTTTTAATCGTTTAGGCTTACTCACAAAGTAGCCGTTCAAAAACTCTTTTTTTTACCTTAGCCTTATTTCCTGGCTAATTTACCGTCTTACCTCTATTTACCATTAAACATGATTTTTATCCTTTATATTAGTTCCGACCCGTATTATTTCGTGTCGGGAACCATATCTTGAATTTCATCTTTATCATATTTACAACTTATAGAATATACACGTATTCTACTAGAAGGTGTAAGTTTCACTTACCTCGCATCCGAGCGACACTTTTCTTTTCGTACTTGATCTGTTTGACCCGCCTCTTTCCCAAGCCTCCTCCTAGCTTGTCAAGCGTCAACTATCATATAGTATTCATAAGGTGGATAGGTTAGTCATTCTAGTCATAACCTTTATGCCTTATGAACCTTTATACTACTCTTCTTACCGAACTCTATCATAGGTCGGTTTTACACTATTTTCAACATCAACAATTCATGTGTTAATCATCTAGTTACAATACCCATTTAACATATGTATAGGTAATTTTTGAATTTCTATTTTTCCGACACTAGTTTATCAAATTATTAACTAGACTTGTTTCTAAACATGGATTTCATCACAACATACTTAACCCATTTCAAGTCACTTATGATCATGTATCCTAATTCATGATTTAATCAAACACTTTCTTAACATTATCATGCATGATGATTCTAAACATAGTCTTATCATCAATTTTATCATAACATTAAAACCCACTTAGCACATATAAGGGTAATCATCAATTTCCTAGTTTGCTATACCAAATCATCAAACTTTTAACTAAGGTTTGTTCCTAGACATGGTTTCAACATAACCACACTCATACATTCAACATTCAAACATGAACTTCAATTCATGAGTGTTAATCAGAATTTTAAGATATCACCAAATAACGAAATTCGACTTACCTTGTGATCTCATAGCTTGAGTGATCACGAATGTATTTAAAGCCCTAAATTTTAGCTTGATTCTCCTTCGATTTGGTTGGATTTTATGAGTTTTAGGGTTTTGAAAGAACCCCCTTGGGCTCCTGATCGTTCCTGCGCAATGTGTGTGTGTTGTGTTTTATTCTTATTTTTAATAAAACATGTTTACCCATTTTGCCATTTTAGTCCTTCATGTTTCATTTTTGATCATATAAGGCTATAACTCATAGTTTATCACTTAAATTCATATTACTAACTAGGTTAATTATTCCTAGCTAACTTAGTAGGTTCGGGAAGTTAAAAACCCGTTTTATTTTAAGTCTCGTTAACTCGGGCTCCTTATGAACTTTGTCTTCTCAAGTCGTTTGCTCTCTTTTTATTTATTATTAGGCTTATTTATTTAAATCCTAATAATTTATGGGTTAATCTTTTCTGCTAATGGTATTCTACCCGCTCTTTAGTATTAACGGGGTTTAATTACCAAACCCGTTTTCAGGGTGTTACAACAAGTGTAAATCAAAGGCCAAGATTTGATCAGGATTTGATGATGAAAATACACTAGTGTATTTTACGATTTAATGACGTAAATCAATGGTCAGGATTTGTTCACTCAGTTCGTGAATACACTTGTGTTCACTCTAGAACCCCACCATATATATATAGCGAAGGGTTCGAATGAGAAAATTTTTTCTGTATGAATAAAAAAGAAGAAATTATAACCAATAAGAGTGTTTCATTTAGGTTCATTTAATATTTGTATTTAATATTATTATAAAGATATATTGGTAAAATTACATAGATCATTAATTTATGGTCTTCCTCTTTATTTTAACTACATTAAATTTGTAACTTATTTTTAAAATATATATGTTTTAAAAAAAAAAAATTTAGAGTGTAGAATAAATTACGAGTTGAGTAGGATAAATTTCGATATGTGTAGAATAAATTTTGAAATGTGTTGGATAAACTTTGATGTGTGTAGGTGATGTGCGTAAAATGCAACCTATAAATTAAATCAAACAATGCATAAAATCAACCATTTTTTCGGTACTAAACTACTAATGTTGGAAAAAACATGTTTCTTCGTTTACTTTTAATTTACAGGATCAAAAGAAATTAAACGAATAAAAGTAAAAAATTAACAGTAGAAACCAAGACAATGACAAAGAAGACGAATTGACACGACCTGTCGAAACCCCATCCACATCCAAAACAACAAAATAACAAAGACAAAAGCTTAGGCACGGGGCCGTGTCCCCAAGGCATGGCGCCGTGCCCAGACAAGATTCTCTGCAGAAAAAGAAAACAACAAAAGACAAACCAACACGGGGCCGTGCTAACTCAACATTGGTCATGCTCAACTCTAGGATTCGCAGAACCTGTGATAGTACAGCAAGTACATTCACCATGGGGCCGTGCTCTGTCACCACGGGGAGTGTTAGTACAAGATCTGACATCAGCAGTTAATGAAGGGAGAGAAATAGAAGAACACGGGGCAGTGCCAGGTGGCCACGGGGCCGTGTCAGACCTCTGTTTTCAGCTATAAATAGAGGTGCTTGGTTTTAAGATAAAGGCATCTCTTGGCAAACCACTTCTCTCACACTTGCCATCAGTTCACCACCACTACAACACCAACATCCACCACCATCATCCATCTTTCATCCTTTTAAAGTGTGAAGTAGTTTCGGGATCCAAGATCGATCGTAAGAGTTCTTGTCAATCAAAGGCCATGCTTGGCTAATCGCTTACATCACTTGGTGAAGACAAATCTTTTATGTATTACTTTTCATTTCCAATCTTTGGCAACTTTTTAATTGGGTATGTATTAATGACTTTAATAACTAGTTTTTTATATTGAAGGTGAACTTTATTTAATCATTTATTCATGTTTTGTTGATTCACTCATTCGTGTCTTTACGGTCTATATAAAGTGCGTTAACTGCCTGCAAGAGGGTTAGAAGGGTGGTTGGGTAAAGTTCTTGCCTTGTTCAGCGTATAGATCCTGCGAGAAACTGATTCAAGCTTATTAGGACTGTATCCCTGCTAACTCAGACTAATATGGCCGAGGGTAACGTCACCTTCACAATAGGGGCCTACTACTATAACTAAGATAATCTCTTAAAAAGCCCAAAGTGCGGAAATCATCAAAGGATACATAAAAGAGGAGTTGGAACTAAGTGATTCCTTCTTATCTATTTTTTTCCTTTCATTTACATTTTTATTTTTAGTTTATCTTTTAAAACATTCAAAACTTTTATCAAAATTTGATTAGATTAGACGTTAACGATAAGCCGTTATTAAAAGCTCTTGTGTCCTTGGACGACCTCGGTATCTTACCATCACTTTACTACGTCTACGATGGGTGCACTTTCCCTAACGTGTGTAGAGTGATAGTATTGTATCATGTTTTATAAATTTAAAGCTTGATCCACGAGTAAAAAAAGTGCTTAAAATAATCTAAATTTATACCCACACCTCGCGCACGTCAAGTTTTTATTGCCGTTTCCAGGGACACAAGGATTTTGAGATAACTTAAAATTAGCGGTCTAATCAAATTCTGTACATTTTTCAAAAATGCGCGCCCGTTTTCAAAACTTTTTAGTTTTTACAGTAGGTCTGCCACGGGGACGTGCCACTTGGCCACGCCCCCGAGGAGCAGATATTTGGTAAAACTTTTATTAAATGTCCAGATATAGGTGATATGCACAAAATGTAACATATAAATTACATCAATTGTGGCATAAAACTAACCCTTTTTTAGTACTAATGTTGGAAAAAGTGTGTTTTTGTCTTCCTTTTGTATTTTCAGGATTAAATGAGCTCAAATTAACAAAAGAAGCAAAAAGACAGCTAAATCTAACATAAATACAAGAAAAGGAACAAACGTGGCATGCCCGACCCCCCGACAGCATCTTCCCAAGCAAAATCAAGAAGACAGAAGGCTGAACACGCACTGTGCTCAGTAAACACGGGGGCGTGCCCAAGTACCAACATAAAAGACAAAGCTATAGAAGCTTCCATCGCCCACCACGGGCCAGTGCTCTGGGACACGGGGCCGTGGTCAACTATAAGATTCGCAGAATCCAGGCAAATCTTGATAGTACAGATATCCTTTTGCACACGGGGGCGTGCCCAGCGGACACAGGGGCGTGGTCAACTAATGCAGACAAACTGCAATTAATGAAGACAGAGAAGGAGGATGGACATGGGGCGGTGCCCAATGGACATGGGGCCGTGTCCGAGCTACTGTTCAGCCTATAAATAGGGGTGTTTGGCTCATTTGCAAACCATCCCTTGGCACACCACCTCTCTCACACTTCACCCACCACCCATTACCATCACAACACCATCATCCACCACCATCATCCATTGTCCATCATATAGTGTGTGAGTCGTCTCGGGATCCTAGATTGATCGTAAGAGTTCTTGACAATCAAAGACCATGTTTGCCTAAGTCTCTTACATCACTTGGTGAAGACAAGTGTCTAGTGTAATACTTTTTATTTTTAATCTTTTCGCACTTTTTACTTGGTTATGTATTAATGACTTTAATAACTAGTTTCTTATGTTGAAGGTGATTCTTCCTTATCGTTTGTCCGTGGTGTCCTGGCATTATTTTACTATCTATATAAAATAAAAGATTTTCACCATTCATATCTCCACGGTCTATATGGAGGTATGTTGGCTACCTGGTCGGGGGTTAAGGGAACGGTTTGGTAAGAGTCTTGCCTTGTTCAGTGTATAGATCCTGCAAGGACCTGGGTCAAATTTAGTAGGACCTCCTTCAATACTCACCGGTATTGGATGGCGGGGGTCCAAACTCTTTGATTCCCTCATATGTAAGCTACTATTAATACTTTAATCCGGCTACTCAGGACTGTATCCTTGCTGACTCAGACTACTTAGCCGAGGGTAACGTCACCTTCAAAAGGCCTACCATAATATGCATTAATAACTTAATTAATTATCTTTCAATAATCCGACCCTTTAGGATTGTATCCTTGCTGACTCAAACTACTGGGTTGAGGGTAACGTCACCTTCAAAAGAGGGGCCTACTACAATAACTAAGATATTCTCTTAAAAATGCAAAAGTGCGGAAATAATCAAAGGTTACACTATACACGAGTCGGAGCCAAGTGATTCATCTTGTCTATTTGTTTTTATTTTATTTTGTTTTTCAGCATTTTAGTTAGTTTTATTTTTCTTAGTTTAAAACCTTTTTCTAAACTTTTCCTTTTTCTTAGTTTAAAACCTTTTTCTAAACTTGATAAACCGGTACTAAAAGCTCTTGTGTCCTTGGACGACCTCGGTATCTTGCCAACACTATACTACGCTCACGATGGGTGCACTTGCCCATATGTGTGTTTGGTGTTAGTAAAATATCGTGTTTTATAAATTTAAAACTTGGCTAAAAAGTGTTAAAAATGGCTTAACATATACATTAAAAACTAATAACACTCACGCACATAAAGTTTTTTCCGCCGTTGCCGGGGACACAAGGATTTTAAGAAAGTGAGGAATCAACGACCTAATCGTTTTTTTCTAATTTTTCTATTTTTTTAGGATTTTTGTAGTTTTTCAGCTTCTGCAGAACTCAGCACGGCCGTGCCCGCTGAACACACCCCGTTCCCAATCCTTGGAACTGGCAATCCTGTTTTAAGTCAGACAGTAAGCTGAACACGGTGCCGTGCCCACTCAACACGCCCCGTGCCCAAGATTCAGTTACTGAAAACAGAACCGTAAGATCCCGACGGTTGGTAATTTCTGACACAAACATGAGAGATACTGATATTTTTTACTTTCGGCACTCTTATGGTACGTGGTGTCAAATTTATGGTGGCTCTCATAAAGAATTAGAATGTTATTTTCTAAATTATAAGCCCCACTATATAGACCCATTGTTTTCCTGTAGCCTTAAGAGGGGTGAAAGTAAAAATAATCCCTATCTCTCCCTCGAATGCTCTCAACCGGATCTTCTAGGAGAAATGCTTCTTGATGAACCATTTCAAATGGAAGATCTAATTCTTAATTGGTTAAAAGAACTTAGGATAGATTTCAATAATTTATCTCAAGACGATAACCAAGAAGAATTGTTGGGATGGCATTCAAATAAAAACAACTTCATTGTTCCCGACGTTACCTCTAACTCTAGCGAGGATTTGAGCGATAGTCGTCCCTGTGCCGATTGTGCCGTGAAGGACTTCCCATCGACTTCGTTCGGTGCATACATAGACCTGAGCGATTCGGCATACACCTTCTTTAACGAGAGCCCGGGAAAGGGTTGGACCTGTCCACCTACATTTAGCATAGGAATCACCCTCACCGACAACCTCTTGCGTTCTCGTCTTAGTCTAGAGCAATTAAGGTATCTTAGGCACTTTGGGGTTGTTCCATCCAGTAAGGAACCACCCGATCTGGACGAGTTCCTTGAAAATAGACACACTTCATAAACAGCCTTTCGACACGGGGCCGTGCCCAGGTCAACATGCCCCCGTGTCCACCATAAGATTCCTTTCTGACTTTTTGTCAGAATACGAACAAAATGTGTCAGGATCTTGCCTGCACACGGGGCCGTGTCCAGCCGACACGGGGCCGTGTCCAGCCGACACGGGGCCGTGTCCAGCATGCTGTCGTTTCCTATAAATGTAGCCAAGAATCCTGAACATTTGGACCATCCAGGGACAGAGATTTGAAAGGATCTTCTCACCTACCATCCTAGGTATTTTCTAAAAGAAGGTTCTAACAACCATCTTGTCCTTTCCTCTTTTATCCATTGCCTTCTTCTTCATCTTTCTTGTCTCAACACCTCCATTGAAGCTTGTTCCCAAGCTTTATTGTGATGTTTGTTAGATTTTTGTCCAAGGAATCTTGTTAAAAATAAGTTGTACAACATTGTTTTAAGTTATTTCTGTTTAAAAATGCTTCATAAGTTGAAAAAATAATTTGAAACTCCAAGATTCCTTGTTCCAAAAATCTGCAGAAAGGTGAACACGGGGCCGTGCTCGTTGAACAGGGGGCCGTGTCCGATGTACTGTTTCATTAAAATGAACTATTTTTGGTTTGTTTTCGTAGAATGTCTAGTCAAAACAGTGGTACCTCTTCTGCGCACTCCAGAAACAGTCGAAGGGAGAGAAGGTCATCGATTGAAGCTACTCTCGTACGTTACGTAATGGCATTATGTGAAGCTCTTGATGAGATGACTTCGGTAGAGGAGGTCCTAATAGACCGTATAAATTATCTTACGGTGGGGTTGGAAAACAGTTTTCAAGAAATCAACCTCTTGCACCAAAGGTTGAACATTCTTGTGACACCCCCCATGGAACCAATCCTCCCTCAAGAGGATTGGAACTTAGCACTTGGAATCAACAACCCAACCGGATGGGACAACATTCTAGCGGAGCCTCCTCTTGAAGATCTACAAGAAGTCCCGGTGGAGGTTGCACCACCTCAAACCAATGCCAATGAGCTCGCCTTTCTTCTCCCTAGGGAGATAGAGGAGTGGCTCGCCGACGTGTGAGGAACCCATGCCCGGAGAAAGAAGTTTTTCAAGCCGCATCCAACCGAGGGAATTATCTTCTAAGAAATTTTGCTAATAGAATAAGTATTAGGCTGGAACTTCTTGGTCCAGATTTCTTGTGTTTCTTTGACATATTTATCTAGAATTCTAACTTTTAGGATTATTATGTAATTCTCTATGACTAAATGAATGATGGTTTTAGCTAAATTGGTGTTTGGACGATGTTGTAATGAATAAAACACACTCGGGATGGTGAAGGATGACAAGGGAAACTTGAACCAGCACCCCATGCACGAAAACAGGGCAATCCGACAAAATTTTCTTCATTACAGCAAGTTCTGCACGAGCCGTGCCCGACCAACACGGCCCCGTGCTGCACAATCTGCAGAAAATGCCCAGTTCAGGTAAACTGGACACGGGGCGTGATCACCCAACACGCCCCCGTGCCCAGGCTTCTATTTCTCTTTATTCATTTCTGTTACTGGCGATCTGAACACGGGGCCATGCCCGGACACCACGGGGCCGTGTCCAGACGCCCAGTAACATAAATTTTGCTTTTTCACACCTTTTTACACATTCAATCAACCTAAAAACTTATTTTTGGGACACATTGAGGACAATGTGTAATTTAAGTGTGGGGGGGGGGGATGCTAAAACTTTGAATCTTGCAAGTCCTAATCACAAGCCTTACACAAAACTCTATTGGAACCGCTAATCACCCCAATTTTTTTTCAAATTTTTTCATTTATTTTACTTGTCTAGGTTTAACTTGGGAATTTCAAATTCTAAAAAGGTTATATTTTTACAAATTTACAACCGATAGCGTCGTGATAAAAAGAACCAACATAAGAAAATTATGAAACGACATGACAAGCTTAGTTAAAATTTGATTATATATACTTGATCACATAAAAACCCATTCCCACAAAAGTGAGTTTTGAGCCTTTATTGAGCATACAAATACATATCTTTAAACTAAATGCTCATTTTTCGTTTCTTGTGTGAATAGCCGCTTGGTTCTTACGACTCTAGAACTTGCCACGACGATACATTCCCAGTCCTTACCAACTTAAACCCGAGTAAGTAAATGATGGAGGCATTAGGACTAACCCTTTTTATTTCTACACCATTATTTTTCATTTTTTTCACCACCTACCCAAAATCCCCCTAGTTAACCTCTTTGAGCCTAAACTTTTTCATTTCTTAACCAAAAAACAAACACCCTTTTTACCCACCAAAACCCTTTTTATTTTAAACCCTTTGTTTTAGTAACAAGCTCGGTTTTTCGTATGAATTTTCAAAAAAAAAAAAATGTTGATGATGGAGCAAAAGAGAAATAAACAAACAAGTTCATCCAAAATAACTTTGTTTGAATAATGGCTTCATCAAAATAAAAATTGCAAAAATAAAAAGTCTTACGAAAACCGACGCTTTTTATGCCTTTCGCCCTTTTACTAACCACTAACCCAACCACCTACCTTTAACCCAAGCCTAACCCTTCACCCAAAAGTCCTCTTGATATTTACAAAGGTATATAGTTAAAAAGGAGGAGGATTGATTGCTTGGCAAGCCTATGGTAGGAGTAAGTTCCATGCCGCTCTCGAGTGATTCACTAAACTACATCTTCGGCCGAGTGTTGAGTGATCCCCCGTGAGGTATGTGAACTTGTATATAAGTGGAATTTTAAAAAAAGGCATGTTATGCCCTAATAAGTGATTTATCTTATGTAATGTTTTAAATAAATCATGACGAATAGGATTGTAAATAAATAAAAATAAAACTTAATAAAGAATCTTGGAAATCCCGACACTCTATGACAAGCCCAAAAACCTTCTCTTCTACCCATTCCATTTGGGAGTGTAAAGCCACATTATAAAGAGTTTTGCTTGAGGACAAGCAAAGATTCAAGTGTGGGGGTATTTGATGTGCACAAAATGCAACATATAAATTACATCAATTGTGGCATAAAACTAACCCTTTTTTAGTACTAATGTTGGAAAAAGTGTGTTTTTGTCTTCCTTTTGTATTTTCAGGATTAAATGAGCTCAAATTAACAAAAGAAGCAAAAAGACAACTAAATCTAACATAAATACAAGAAAAGGAACAAACTTGGCATGCCCGACCCCCCGACAGCATCTTCCCAAGCAAAATCAAGAAGACAGAAGGCTGAATACGCCCTGTGCTCAGTAAACACGGGGGCGTGCCCAAGTACCAACATAAAAGATAAAGCTTTATAAGTTTCTATCGCCCACCACGGGGCTGTGCTCAGCGGACACGGGGCCGTGGTCAACTATAAGATTCGCAGAATCCAGGCAAATCTTGATAGTACAGATATGCTTCTGCACATGGGGGCATGGCCAGCAGACACAGGGGCGTGGTCAACTAATGCAGACAAACTGCAATTAATGAAGACAGAGAAGGAGGATGGACAGGGGGCTGTGCCCAATGGACACGGGGCCGTGTCCGAGCTACTGTTCAGCCTATAAATAGGGGTGCTTGGCTCATTTGTAAACCATCCCTTGTCACACCACCTCTCTCACACTTCACCCACCACCCACCACCATCACAACACCATCATTCACCACCATTATCCATTGTCCATCATAGAGTGTGTGAGTCGTCTCGGGATCCAAGATTGATCGTAAGAGTTCTTGACAATCAAAGGCCATGTTTGCCTAAGTCTCTTACATCACTTGGTGAAGACAAGTGTCTAGTGTAATACTTTTTATTTTTAATCTTTTCACACTTTTTACTTGGTTATGTATTAATGACTTTAATAACTAGTTTCTTATGTTGAAGGTGATTCTTCCTTATTGTTTGTCCGTGGTGTCTTGGCATTATTTTACTGTCTATATAAAATAAAAGATTTTCAACATTCATATCTCCACGGTCTATATGGAGGTATGTTGGCTACCTGGTCGGGGGTTAAGGGAAAGGTTTGGTAAGAGTCTTGCCTTGTTCAGTGTATAGATCCTGCAAGGACCTGGGTCAAATTTAGTAGGACCTCCTTCAATACCCACCGATATTGGATGGCAGGGGTCCAAACTCTTTGATCCCCTCATATGTAAGCTACTATTAATACTTTAATCCGGCTACTTAGGACTGTATCCTTGCTGACTCAGACTACTTAGCCGAGGGTAACGTCACATTCAAAAGAGGGGCCTACCATAATATGCATTAATAACTTAATTAATTATCTTTCAATAATCCGACCCTTTAGGATTGTATCCTTGCTGACTCAAACTACTGCGTTGAGGGTAACGTCACCTTCAAAAGAGGGGCCTACTACAATAACTAAGATAATCTCTTAAAAAGTGCAAAGTGCGGAAATAATCAAAGGTTACACTATACACGAGTCGGAGCTAAGTGATTCATCTTGTCTATCTGTTTTTATTTTATTTTATTTTTCAGCATTTTAGTTAGTTTTATTTTTCTTAGTTTAAAACCTTTTTCTAAACTTTTGATTTGATTAGACGTTGAGGATAAACCGGTACTAAAAGCTCTTGTGTCCTTGGACGACCTCGGTATCTTGCCAACACTATACTACGCTCACGATGGGTGCACTTGCCCATATGTGTGTTTGGTGTTAGTAAAATATCGTGTTTTATAAATTTAAAACTTGGCTAAAAAGTGTTAAAAAAGGGCTTAACATATACATTAAAAACTAATAACACTCACGCACATCAATAGGCTTGCCCACGGGGCCATGCCTGTATAACACGGGGCCGTGGTAATCCCTCTATCAAATTTTATTTTTCTGTTTTCTGATCCTGAGGCTCGTTATTCTTCTGGGTATTTTCCAATACAATGGATTACTACACAGAAGATTATAACTACTACTATATTGAAGATGACTACGAGGATCATATTGTACCTTTTGCGGTGAATCTCATTCGGTAGAACATTGTTACCTTTTTCAACCATCACCCTCATACACCACATATAAAGAACCTAGGGTTGAGTTCCCAAAGCCAAGCTTTGACTGGGATGCCAATCCTTTTGAAATATACAACACGCCACAAATAATCGTTCCCAAAGCCGAAAACCTTATACAACGTCTCAAGAATTTAAAACTCTTGCTTAAGACATCTCACGAAAAGAAAGAGACCGTTTGTACTAAAGAGGTAATAATTGAAGAGGTAAAAATAGAAGAACCACAAAACAAAAAAACTCACGCATGAACCAAGCCACAAAGAAGGTAATTCTAAAAACGATGATTTCAAACTAAAACAAAACTTTCAAAAAATCACTTTTTACAACCTTGTTTTGAAAATCATTGTTTGGTACCATCTCATGCTAAGTTTTTAAAAAAGTTAAACACCAATCCTAACGCCAAAGAAATGGCAAGTGTTAATTTGACTAAAGATCAAACTTCACTAATACAAACAACCAAATTGAATTAAACATAAAATCAGTTACATGTTTTATTCAAAATATCTATATTAGTAACATTTCAAAAGATAAAGATCTTTATGTTAATATAATGCCTAGCTATGTATTTGAAAGACTAGGTGTTGGTGTTTTTTTTCCGATCAAAATTCCTATCCTCTTGGCTAATCGAAAAACTAAAAATGCTACGGTAGTGGTTGAGGATGTTCTCATTCAAACGCAACAAATGGTTGTACCAATCGACTTCAACATCTTAGATGATGGTCCCCTCGTGTCGGGACAACCTTTCAAAAAACCCATCAAGCTTTGCTCAAACAAAAACACAAAAATCTTCCCACTAAACTTGGGGCCAAAAAACGAAGCTTTAATCTCGATATGAAATAACCAATAAGCAATGACGACCCCTTGTTGGAAGATGAGCCAGAACCACCCGATACAGTGGGTCTAGCCAAGGACCCTTATAAACATGGCGCACCATGAAGGCATTTCATGGAACTATCACTAGATCAATAAGTATAAAATGTAGTTTAAACTTAATGGGTTTTGTTTTAAGTCTTTCATTTGTAGGAATAAAGCACACTTTAAATGGTCGAATGGTGTGAGAAAAAACTAAAAGGGACCCCATGCATGTAAACTAGAACCTCCCGTTTCAAAACCTGCAAAGCAAAGTCTGCAGCACGGGGCCGTGCCCACTAGGCACTCCCCCATGCCCAAATGTTTGATGTAAAAATTTCTCTGCATAGAAGGTTGCATGGGCGGTGCCCACTAAGCACGCCCCCGTGTCCACCATACTGTAAGTATTTTGTTACACCTTGTTATTGGCACTTTGGCCATGGGGCCGTGTCCACCAGGCACGCCCCAGTGCCCAATGCCAATGAACAGTAACCAAAAAATTATTATTTTTACCCCATTTTTTTGCACATTTAATCCAAAAAAATCCTATTCAGGACACATTGAGGATAATATGTTTCGGGTCACATTGAGGACAATATGTAATTTAAGTGTGGGGTGATGTTAAAACCTTGGATCTTTTGTCCTAAAAACAAGACTTACACAAAACTCGACTTGGAAGACCACAAATCACCCCAAACTTTTTTTTTAATTTTTTTACTTATCTTGGTTTAGTCGGGAAAAAACAAGTTCTAAAAATTTTGTTTTTACTAATTTACACCTGACAGGGTCGTGATAAAAAGAACCAATTAAGAAAATTATAAAAACGGACATAACGAATCTTTGTAAAATTTGATTATATATATACACTTTTACACTATACCATTTTTCCCACAAAAAAGTGAGTTTTGAGCCTTTACCGAGCATATAAATACATATCTATACTAATTGCTCAATTTTTCGTTTCTTGTATGAATATACCTTTTGTTTCTTACAAATCTAGAAATTGCCAAAACAATACGTTCCAAATCCTTACCGATATAAATCCAAGTAAGTAAATGACAGACGCATTAGGACTATAACCCATTTTTCATTCTAAACCTTTGTTTTTCTTTTCATCCCTTACAAAAAATATCCCTTTAGTTAAACCCCTTTGAGCATTAACCCTTTCGTTTCTAAACCCACAAAAATATAAACTTTTGCAAAAACAACCACCCACATCCACCAAAATTTTGTTTACACCTTTTATTTTTGTAAAAAGTTCGGTTATAAAATTACAGGTATGACTTAGTTTCAACTTTGGTTAAGAAATTATTGACTAAAGTTTTTTTTTTCTAAGCCACAAAGCAATGAAAAAAAAAACGACACTTTTTACGCTTTTCACTATTTTACCAAAAACACCTACCCTAGCCAAAAGCTACCCTTTTAAAATCCCCCTTGATATTTACGAGAATTAAACGTCAAAAAGGAGAAGGTTTGATTGTTTGTCAAGCCTATAGTAGGAGTAAGTTCCACACCAGGTCCGAGCGCTTTCACTTAAACATCTTCGGCCGAGTGTTGAGTGACCACTGGTGAGGTGTGTAAATTTGTATATAACTAAATAGAATTTTATAAAGGCATTTTATGCCCAAAACAAATAATTTTTCTTAAAATGTGTTATAAATAAATCATGACGAATAAGATTGTAAATAAAATAAAAGCAAAATAAATTTAGAACTTGGATTCCCAACACTTTAAAGGTAAACCCAAAACGTCTCTTCTACCAATTTCGTTTGGGTGTGTAAGCCACATTATAGAGTTTTGTTTGAGGACAAACAAAGATTCGAGTGTGGGGGTATTTGATGTGCGTAAATACAACATATAAATTACATCAAACAATGTCTAAAATCAAACCTTTTTTCGGTACTAATGTTGGAAAAAGTATGCTTCTTTGTTTACTTTTAATTTACAAGACCAAAAGAGCTTAAATGAATAATAGGAACAAATTATCAGCAAAAACCAACACAAATACAAAGAAGAAGGATTGAAACGACCTGCCGAACCCCCATCCACATCCAAAACAACAAAATAACAAAGTCAGAAGCATAGGCACGGGGCCGTGCCCAGTGAAGATTCCCTGCAGAAGAAAACAACAGTAAAAGACAAACCAAAATGGGTCGTGGTTAACTCTAGGATTCGCAGAATCTGTGATAGTGCAACAAGTACACTCACCACGGGGTCGTGCTCTGTCACCACGGGGCACATTAGTACAAGATCTGACATCTGCAGTTAATGCAGGGAGAGAAATAGAAGACCACGGAGTCGTGCCAGGTGGGCACGGGGCCGTGACATGAGTGCACGGGGCCGTGCCAGGTGGGCACGGGGTCGTGCCAGACTTCTGTTTTCAGCTATAAATAGAGGTGCATGGTTCAAGAGAAAGGCATCCCTTGGCAAACCACTTCTCTCACACTTGCCATCAATTCACCACCACTACAACACCAACACCTACCACCATCATCCATCTTTCATCTTTTAGAGTGTGTAGTAGTCTTGGGATCAAAGATCGATTGTAAGAGTTCTTGTCAATGAAAGACCATGCTTGGCTAATCTCTTACATCACTTGATGAAGACAAATCTTTTATGTGTTACTTTTGATTTCCAATCTTTGGAAACTTTTTAATTGGGTATGTATTAATGACTTTAATAACTAGTTTTTTATATTGAAGGTGAACTTTATTTAACCATTTATTCATGTTTTGTTGATTCACTCATTCGTATCTTTACGGTCTATATAAAACGCGTTAACTGCCTGGAAGGAGGTTAAAAGAGTGGTTGGGTAAAGTTTTTGCTCGTTCAGTGTTTAGATCTTGCGAAAACCTGATTCAAGCTTATTAGTACTTCCCTTGAGGCAGATAGCATCAAATCAGGGAAAGTAAGAACAACTTGTAATCCCTTATAAATAACTACTATTAAAAAATTATCCGGTCTTGCGGGACTGTATCCCTGTTGACTCAGACCAATATGGCCGAGGGTAATGTCACCTTCACAAGAGGGGCCTACTTTGCATTAATAACTTATTTATTTATCTTTCAATAATCCGGCCTTGCGGGAAAGTATCCCTGCTGACTCAGACCAATATGGCCGAGGGTAACGTCGCCTTCACAAGAGGGGCCTACCGCTATAACTAAGATATTCTCTTAAAATCCCAAATTGCGGTAATTGATGTGATTGTCGTGGTCACGCAAATTTAATCCCAATAACAACTATAGATAGTGGTAAATGGGTATCGAACTCAGGGAGTATGTGGAAAATATGTCGATTATATAGCTTTGCACTTAAACTAAAATTAACCTAAATTGCAGAAATAAAATCAAAAGTTTTGGATTGTTGTTTTAGAAAACTAAATTACTAACTAATTGCAAATCAAAATTGGTTGTTTAACAGATTAAGAGAACAATGACCACCTTAGGATTCAGTTTCTTGTAACAATTGTGTGAAATTCCAACTAGAAAGAGTTACATAGACATAACTCATGCATAAACAATTGTTGTGATAAAAGGGAACAAAGTACTCGGATTATATGAGTGCGAGGTTGTTTCCCGATGATCAATTAATCAATAACCAACCCTAACCCTTCCCGTGATATCTCGATTGCCAACGGCACCAAGAACGTACGATTGAGACTAGAAATTGCACTATCAATTAACAAGCTACAAACAATTATGCATACACCATGATAATCAAGCAACACAAGTTATCATTCTAGAAATTCAGAAATAAACACACAAAAGTTCAAGAGTGTTGGATCTGAGTTTTGTTTTGATTGTATTTTCTGTTTGAATTAAAATGGAAATGAATGAGTTGTGCAGCGGAATTAATATGGAAACAAACTTTGCATACAATCAAACGAGAGTATTGCTTTGATCAAGACATTTTCAACAAAGAACCGAATGATTGAATTTAATTTCAACAACGATTACAAAGTAATGCTTGAATACAAACTCCCCCTCAGCCAGAGCTCAGTGTTTGTTCGTGCAGAAAAGACGGTGTTGCAAAGAGCTAATAGAACAGTACAGAGCACTGTTCTATTTATAGGCACTAGCAAACCACTGAGCATCTTAGCTGACGTCACCAAGAAAGTGACATCTAACCTCCTAACAAACTCTAACCTCTGATCTATACAAACACTGCTATACTAACTACTGCTATTACATTTCATTTCATAAAAGACACTTAAACAGCTGCTGCATCCTTCCACTGCTGTGAACCCGGCAGTGCTTGTCCGGATCAACAGTACTTGACTCAAGACAGTAGATTGAGCAGCAGAGCTTTTGTCTTCTATCAGTCTTTACAAGAGTAGCAGATTGACGGTCAGTGGCTTGTATGATCAGTAGATAGGAGGTTAGCAGATGTTGAAATCACTTTCAAGGGGAGAGACTTGTATGTAACATCTGCTTATTCTGGATCCACTGCTCTGACCCAGTTTTGGCTTTAATTATCTGTTCCTCTGGTAGGGTTCAATCCCAACAATCTCCCCCTGGAACAGATAATGCCAAAACTCTTCATTATTGTGGAATTCTTTATTGCCTCATCAGCAGTTCCCTTATCTGACCTTTAAATTGTAGTTCAAAGTCTAGGGCATCTGTGTCTTCATCATCCCTGCTAAGTGGAAGATCAAGGAGATCCTGCAAATCTTCAAGACTAAGGCCAAGAGCTTGTTCCCTTGATATTTTCTTCACTTCTCCACCAGACCTGAGCAAAGTCCATACGTAGGTCTGTTTGTCAGTTTCCCACTTTTGTATTTTTGAGTCTGGTGGGTTTCTTGGGAGATGTTTATTTGCAGAGGTATTGGGTGAGGCTGGCCTATTCATGACTGGCTGAGCAGTACTTGCAGATTGTTCCAATTCAAGATCTTCTTTTATCATTAATTTAATGCCTTAGCATTTCCAGCTTTTAGATCTTGAATTGTTTCAGCACTTGACTGGTTTTGGCTCCTTCTTTTGTATATGGCAGCACCAGCTAGAGCAGTGGTTCTTTTGACTTGCAGCTTTGGTGGTCTTTTTGAGACCTCTGCAGTAGAATAGTCAGGCCTTTTAGGAATTGTAGGATCTTTCTTCCTCAGTTCCTCCAATCTTCTATAAGTGGCCCTGACTACATCTTCTTTCCATCTTGCCACTTGATGTTTAGACCCATAGTCAGCAGCAACTAACTCCTCTTTCATTCTCTTCAGCTCAAGTGATTTATCAGGCACATTCTTTTTGTACTTTGACCAATCTGGAGGAGTGTGTTTGACCTTATTCTTTGTCATTTCTTGAATCCTGGCTGCTTCTTGCTCAAGCTCAGGAATGGTCCACTCTTTGTACATCTGCTTATCTCCCTTGTATTTCTTTGTTGCCATGATGCTTTCAATGTAGTCTTCTCTTAGAGTTTCATCTGCTCTTTCTGAGATTTATTGACATACATTCTTTGCAAATTGCTCCAAGGATCTGACTTGTGTGAGTAAGAATTCGTAGTTCTGCTAGATTTCTCTGTCAGATTTTCCTTGTGCATTTCTTTTAGAGATATCTTCTGCCTGTTTAGCTTTGACCTTTAAGTATTCTTCAATGTTGTTTGGCCTTGGATATCCTTTAACTGATGTCAACTTCCTTTTTGCAGGGTCTTCCTCATAGTAGAAGGATTTTATCTCTTCTCTAACTGCTTCAAGTTCTAGAGGAAATTGGACACCTACAGGAGTAATGACAGAGATTGCTTGTTGTACTGGTGCTGATGAGAGAGGAATAGGTTTGGGTATAGTAACAAGTGACATGGATGTTGAAGATGTTGGTGGTGGTGATGGTGAATCATCATCTGGTATGTAAATCCTTCTCCTTTTTGTTTTAGAAGAGGCAAATGATGTTTTGGGTGGATCAGTGGCGGTAGATTGTGTGGCAGTGGTTTGTGTTTGACAAACAGCTGTTGAAACAACTGGTGTCTCAACCACTGTTGTCATTACAACAGATGTTGTAACATCTGTTGTCTTCTGCTTTTTGGCAGGATAAGGTGGTGAGTTTGTTTTTGGTGGAGATGACAGTGGTGGTAAGGCAGTGGTTGTGGTGTGTGTTGAAGTGATAACAGATGTTGAAACAACTGAAGTACCAGCAGTAGTTGATACAACAGGAGTTACAACAGCTGTTTGGGTGGAGGTTTGATGCTGATGGCTTTTGGATGGTGGTTTTGGAGGCTTTGGAAATCTGGATGGGATGGACTTAGGTTTCCTTTTTGTCTTAGGATTTTTAGTATCCTTTGAACCAGAACAACCCTGCGCATACAGTTCCATGAAAGCTCTTTTCTCCTCATTCCATCTTGAAATATCCTTTGCCATTCTATCCCTCTTTACACTTGCTACTCCTTCATCAAGTGCTTCCTGGGTAGCATCAACCTTTTTACTACCATCTGGCAATGGAATTTTTCTGGTCATAGCATCCTTTTCAGGTTCAATGTACAGACCATCATCTATTCCTTTCTTCTTCCACTCCTGAATTTTCTCCCCCTTTTTGGCATTATCTTCTGGGAGTTGATCAATGAAAAGTACTGTTGGAGGAGCAGTGCCAGTGGTTTCCAATAAATGGGCCTTGATTGCCTTAATATCTGCTTGAGTGTTCTTGTACCTAGACTCCATAATGTTTCTCAGCTTTTAGACATGAAGTTCATGTTGCTGATCAGCCAGTTCTTTTTGATGTTGGAGAAAAGGTTGGAAAAGGTTCCAGAGCTCATTTGTAGCAAAAGCTTGTGGTGGAGCAGGTGCTTGAGATGGAACAACAGTGGATTGCATCTTTTGTGTTTTCAACACCTGCTGTAGCATATTTTTAAGATCTGCAACAGATGTATCCAACTTTTCAATTCGTTCCGTCAAATCCTGATATTTTAAATCATCACCCAATTTAATGGGATCATCTGATTTCCCACTATCAGTGGTTTTATCAGTGGTTGAGGTAGGGAGTGTACTCCAAACACTAACCACTGATGCCCATTTTTCTTGGTACTGGGGTCTTCTTCCTTCAACACTTGACAACCTTTTGATGTTGCCAGTAGGATAAATAAATCCACTGGTGGTTGGCAGAGGTGCTATGTAAGGAATTGCCTCCAAGGAAGTCTTATTAATGTAACCACTGTCCAACTGTAAACCAGTGGGTTCAACAGTTGTAGTGGCTGCTTCACTTGGACTACCACCAAGAGTTACGTGTAACTCAAGGGGTGTAACCTCCTCAGGTTGTGTTGGTGGGTTAGCAAAGATTGATACATCAGACCCAGTCATTTGTTGAGGTATGTTCTCATTGATAGGTGATTGAGAAGGACTGGTTAGTGCCTGGTTCAAATCAATTGCATACAACAACAGTTTAGTTGGTGAGGGAATTGTGGATGTGAGATGTGGTGTAGAAACAGGATTTGCTCCGGGCAGTGAGCTGTGGATGATGAAACCAAGTGATTTCAGAGCATCATGATGTGGTGGCCCTATGTGTACAACATGTTCTTTTTGTGAAGAAGCAGGAGGAGTATTGGTTATGGGTTGAGATATTTGTACTAACTGCTGTGAGGAAAAAGCAGCAGTGGTTTCTTGTGACTGTTGTGTTGTCACATGCATTTGCTCTGGTATCTCATCCTCCAGAGTTTCCTTTTTGATGGGTTTGGGGGGTTGTTGAGTTTTTCTTTTTGGCTTTTTGGTGATTTTAGGTGTGGGTTTCAAAGCAGTTGTTCTGCTGCTTTGATCACCTTGAGCAGTGGGCTCAGCAGCAGATACCTGAGGAGCAGTGGTAGCTGCTAAAATCTGCTCAGGCACCTCTGCTTGTGTTTTGCAAGGTGTTAACATTCTTGAAAAAGTTTCAGTAGTTAAACTGTTTATTTGAATATAATCACCTTGGTTTATTACAGCAATATCATCCTTACTGAATTTCTTTTCAAAATAATAACTTAGAAACCTTGGAAACAGTAGGAATGATTTTGTTTCAACATTATTAACCAAATCATTAAAGATTTCCCGAGAATAATTAAAATTTTCTTCTTGAAGAATAGCATATCCTAGATTTTGAATCTTTAATGGTATTTCATTAAAAGAAGTGGTTTTGTTTGAAACACACATTAGGAGGGTATGGAATAAAAATCTTGTTGCAGATGGAAAGAAACCTTTTTGTAAGGTAGCTTTCTTCATCATTGTGTCTGCATACCCTCTCTCAATGAAGTCAATTTTCAACTCGTTTTTAGGGAAATAAATTTTACCTTGCTGATCCTCGAGTTGAAAGACCTCTGAAATTGACTGTGGTGTAATCTTGACAGGTTTTCCCTTTAGAGTAGAGTTAAAGGCTATTACAGTGTCTCCTTGTTTTTCAAGGGTTGCATTCTTCCAAAACTCCCTTTGGGTTGTCAAGTAAATTGGTGCATCGGCTATTAACAAAGTTTTGTACTTTGATTTAGCCATTTTGGCAATGATGGAGTCGAATGCATCTGTGGTGCCAGGTTTTGTGAGAAGACCCAGAAGATTGTGAGATGGTTTGTGTGGGATTTCAGTGGTAGTGACCTTTTGAGAGGTCGCTTTCGACGATGACTTGGAAGTGGGTTTTGTAGATGGCTTCGATTTTGTCATTTTGGAGATGAAGATCGAAGAAATTTGTGAAGGAATGAGAAGAAAAACTGTTTTGAGAAAAGAATTTTTGAGAATTCAATTCGACAGTAAAACCCTGTTTTTGGGGTGAAGTGGGGGTTTTATAGAGGAAAAAGTGAAGGCTGACGTGACAGCGGTTACAAAAGTACTGACCACTATGTACTGCCCACATGCCAAACTCTGAAGAAATGAAGGACAATACTTTTATGAAAGTTACTGATGAAGGCAGTGGTTTAAACGGTAAAATGGAAGCAGTGGATGATTTTCTCTATCAGTGGATAGCATATCAGTGGATAAGACACTGCTTTTGAACAACAGAGGTTATCAAGGAAATGAGAGAACAGAGGATGGCTTTCAGCAGTGGACAGACTTTGAAGTAGAGCAGACTTTTGAACAAACAGTGGTTATGGCAGACTTTTAAGGATTTTAATGAAAACTTCATTTTTAGCTATTTTTAAGGATGGATTTTTTATTTTCTGAAAACATTTTAATGCTTTTATTCATAGAAAAACAAGATTTTGCTTGTTATTCCATGTTTAGCATGCCAATCCTAGAGACCAAGCTTTCAAAAGTGGCTGTATCTAGTGCTTTTGTGAGCACATCTGCCAGCTGGTCTTTAGTTGGGACATGATGCAGAGAAATCAAACCTTTTTCATAGCAATCCCTCACAAAGTGATGTCTGATGTCGATGTGTTTGGTGGTTGAATGGGAAACTGATATTTTCTACTGCCTGGCTATCCAACATGAGTGGAGTCTTTAGGGCAGTGATACCAAAATCCAGCAACTGATTTTGAAGCCACAGGAGTTGGGCTGTACAGCTTGCAGCAGCAATGTATTCAGCTTCAGCAGTGGATGTTGAAACAGCTGCTTGCTTTTTGCTTTGCCATGAAACTAAGCAATCACCTAGAAACTGGCACCCTCCTGATGTGGACTTCATTGTAGTGTTACATCCAGCAAAGTCACTATCTGAAAAGCCTGAAAGCTTGATATTCCCATTAGCTGGATACCAGATACCAAGTGTGGGAGCACCTTTTATGTATCTGAAGATCCTTTTTACAGCAATGAGATTTGATTTTCTGGGAGCTGATTGACTTCTTGCATAGACACATGTTGCAAACATGATGTCTGGTCTAGATGCAGTTAGGTACAATAAGGACCCAATCCTGCTTCTATATAAAGTTTGGTCAATCAGCTCATCCTTTTCATCAGACATGACAAGCTTATTTGTTGCCATGGGTGTGCTGCATGGTTTACAATCATTCATATCAAATTTTGTCAAAAGTTCTTTAGCATATTTTCTTTGATGAATGAAAGTTCCATTTTGCATTTGCTGAACTTGGAGACCAAGAAAGCATTGCAGCTCACCCATTGCACTCATTTCAAACTCAGCTGTCATGAGTTCTCTAAACTCTTCACACATTGTGTTACATGTGCTTCCAAAAATGATGTCATCCACATAAATCTGGACAATCATTAAATCCTTCCCTCTCCATTTTAGAAACAGTGTTTTATCAATGGTACCTCTTTTGAAACCATTTGAGAGTAGGAAGTTGGAAAGAGTTTCATACCAGGCCCTTGGTTCTTGTTTCAGGCTATACAAAGCTTTGTTTAGCCTGTAGACATGATCTGGATAAAATGGATCCTCAAAACCTGGAGGTTGACAAACATACACCTCTTCTTGAATTGTACCATAGAGGAAAGCACTTTTGATATCCATTTGAAACACCTTCATGTTGTGGTTGACAGCAAAGGCCAGGAACAGTCTAATGGCTTCCAATCTTGCAACAGGGGCGAATGTTTCATCATAATCAATCCCCTCTTCATGTCTGTAACCTTGAACCACAAGCCTGGCTTTATTCTTGACAACAATGCCCCTTTCATCAGTTTTGTTCTTGAAGACCCACTTTGTACCAATGGGACTAACCTCTTCTGGCAGTGGTACAAGCTCCCATACTTGTTGTCTTTTAAACTGTTGGAGCTCCTCTTGTATGGCTTCTACCCAGCTGTTGTCTTTCAGTGCCTCTTGGTACTTGACTGGCTGATGGAGTGATAGAAAACCAGCAAAAAGACAAATGTTTTGGGTTTGGCTTCTTGTGAGCACCCCTTCATTGATGTTGCCAATGATTTGATTAGGTGGATGAGATCTCAAGTAGATTAAATCTCCTTGGTATGGGATGATGGCATTTGTTGGGGAAGGCTGCAAATGTGTATCATCTGAGCTAACCACTGCTGGAGACTTTGATGATCCAGCAGTGGCTTCAAAAGGTGGTGGAATGGGAGGTAATGAAGTGGACACATGCTGACTTTTATCCACTGTTTGAGGACTTTTGTCAGCAGTGATTGAGGATGTGGAAGCAGTGGTTGATGGGCTACTTTGGTCAACAACTGTTGAGGTAGCAGTGGTTGAGCTTTGACAGCTGTTTTGAACATCTGATGCTCTTCCCATTTTGACAGACCTTTGAGGGATGATGGTTTCATACCCATAGTCTGGTGTTGAATCCTCTGATGGACCTGCACTGTTAGTCTTGGCAGCAGTATTTTCAAAAGTAAAATTTTCAAGATCAAACAGATCTGCAGGATTTGCTGGGATTTTCATTGATGAAAGTTCATTGAACTTTACATTCAAAGTCTCCTCCACTGCCTTGGTCCGTGTATTAAACACTTTGTAGGCCTTGGCAGTGGTTGAGTATCCCAGATGATAACCACAATCAATTTTGGCTGCAAATTTTGAAATGGAATCTTTTAAGTTCAAAATAAAGCATGGGCAGCCAAACACTTTGAAGTAAGAGATCAGTGGTTTGATTTTATACAGAATTTCATAAGCAGTCTTTTTGTGCCTGGGGTTTATTAAAACTCTGTTCTGGACATAGCAAGAAGTGTTTTCTGCCTCTGCCCAGAAAGTTAATGGCAAACCTGAATCAGCAAGCATGGTTCTGGCAGCCTCAATCAAAGTTCTGTTCTTCCCTTCCACTACCCCATTCTGCTCTTGTGTTCTAGGGATGCTGTACTGCCTTACAATCCCTTTCTTCACACAGAAGGCATCCAACTCCTTATTTTTGAATTCTGTGCCATTGTCACTCCTGAAGACTTTTACTGGAAGGTCAAATTGCTTTTCAACCTGTATCACAAAGTCTTGCAAAATGCCTGCAGTCTCATCTTTTGAGTGTAAAAAGAAAGTCCATGTAAACCTAAAAAGTCATCAACAATAACCAAACAATATCTTTTCTTCTTGAGGCTCATGACTTGAACTGGGCCAAACAAATCCATGTGTAGCATTTGCAAACACTGGGTTGTTTTGGACTCTTCAATGGACTTATAAGAACTTTTATGCTGTTTTCCTTTTAAACAGGAAATGCAATGTTCAGAACATGAAAACAATTTTTGTGGTAGGCCTCTCACCAAACCATTTTTTGAAATTTCAGTGATTGTCTTAAGATTTGTGTGCCCCAGTCTTTTGTGCCAAAGTTCTGTCTCTTTGTTAGAGGCAGCTGAGAACAGACATGCATCAGCTCTGGGACATTCTTTAGACATATCAACAACATAAACATTGCCACTTCTTTGAGCAACAAATTTAGTTTGACCAGTTTTGATTATTGCTTCAATCTTTTTGACCATTTCTGGTCCAACAATCCTATAACAATCTTTTGTGAAGAATGACCCAAACCCTTTGTCACTCATTTGAGACACACTCAGAAGGTTGAATTTTAGATTGTCTATTAGATTGACATTTTCAAATTTTACATTTCCAGACTGCACTGTACCAGACCCCAGAACTTTCCCTTTACTATTATTTCCAAAGGATATATCACCCCCTCCATGGATTTTAAAGTCTTTGAGGAGGGCTTTACATCCTGTCATGTGCCTGGAGCCTCCGCTATCTACATACCAAAGACTATTAAAGCATGCAGAAGCTCCCTGCACATGAAGTAAAAGGATTAGTTCATTAGGGTCTCCAAAGCCAACAGGGATTTGGATGGGGTCTCAACAGAGTCTGGGATGGATGCAGATTGATGGACAGTGGTTAGGTCAGGGGTTTGGACAGTTTTAGTACTGTTTCTTGCTAACCACTATTGGGGGTCTTGACCAATCACCTGTTGGTACCCAAAAGGATGCCTGTTCACTTTAGGTTTAGAGGGCCTTTTGTAGGCCTCATAAACGTGTGGAATCCTTTGGTAAGACTGTTTTTCCTTGCCTTTTCTGAACTGATTGGCAGGGGGTGCATCAGTTACCTGAACATCTCTTTTGACAGATGTTTGGTTCAGCTGTTTTGTGACAGCTGTTTGAACTGGCACAAACAGTGGTTGGTTCTTGGTGAATTTGATAGATGATGTTGATGGACTCAAGGATGTTTTAGCAGTGTACTCATTCTTTTTCACATCAAAGTTTTTGAGATACACACATGCTTGAATTTTGTGGTTTGTTTTTCCACAAACAATGCAGCTTTCAGCTGAAACAATGACACTTGTTTTGTTCAAATCATAAGCTTTTAAATGGAAACAGTCTTTTGTTAGATGATTCCTTTTCTCACAGAATTCACAAAACAAGTTATTGATCTTTTCTTTCTTCTTTATCTTTTCGGACTCCTTTGTAGCAGAGGTTTTAACCTCTGTTGGGATGTCCTTGAGAGGTATGACTTTAGCTTTTGGAGCTTTAACACCATCAGTTGATGTAAAGTCCATGGGCTTGAAGTTTTCAAGAATATCACACTCATCAGACCATTTTGGTTTAAACTGATAATCTTCAAGCTCCTCAAAAGTAGAGGATCCCATTGGTCTGTCAAGTGTGATTTTGTTACCAAGTTTATCAGTGATTTTCACTTCTTGGCCTTTCTTGTTTGTTGGAATAAACTCAGTGGTTACATCAGTGGGTTGAACAGATTTTCCAAAAGCAGTGTTTTCATCATCATGTTTTCTATAACCAACGCCAAATTTCACATTGCTTTTTATCTGTTTTTCAAGCATAACCTCATACCCTTTGCATGATTCCACCCATCTTTCACAGGTGATCTGGGTGGACTCCAACTCCTTTTTGCAAAATTGGTATTTTTCTACCATAGTTTGGAGTTGAGTTTTGGTTATGCTTTGTTCTTCTTTCAGACTGCTGATCTCGTTTTCCTTTTCAGTCAATTTGTTTTTAAGTTCTTTTAAAGACCTTTCAAATTTGACTTCATCAGTTAAGATTTTATTCCGAAGGTTTTCATTTACCTCTTTGATGTTAGCAAAAGCAATAATGCATTTGTCAGAACACAGTTTTTCAAGAACTTGAGGTGATACCTTGGCAGCAGCCATCATTGCACAATCACATTGATGATTTTCTTCATCATCAGCTCTTTCTTTTTTCTCACCTGCTTTCTCAATTTTCTCTTCTTCTTTGTCCTCTTTGGACAAGGGGTCTATCAGTGGTTCAATCAGGGTTTCTGAATTTTCTCCCAGCAACAATTCACCAGCAACTGCATTAACAACTGCTTCAGTCACCTCATCCATTGTTTCATCACTTAACTGTTCACCTTCAGTTTCAATCCCCTCTGGTATTGACTCTAATTCCATCAAACAAAATTCATCATTAGAAGGTTCATTAGAAGCATAGAGTGCAAAATTTTCATCACTAAGCTCATCAGGCATACTGCTCCAGTCAACAAAGCCTTGAGTGAAAAAACTTTGTTGATCTGGTTGTACCACTGCTGGAGCAGCAGTTTGTGGTGCAGCAGATTGCACTTGTGCCTGGGGGACAGGGGTTTGCACGTACTGAATTTGTGGGACAGTAGTTTGGACATAGTGCACTGGCACAGGGGCAGCAGCATAATGTGCAGAATTAACATGAGCTGCAGGGGTATATTGGGCATAGTGCACAATGCCTTGATTTTGAGGTCTAGGATTTGAGCTAGGGTGAGTGATTATAGGACCAGTAGTTTGACTCCTGCATTCCCTAGAATGTCCCAACCTATTACACTTGTAACACTTGATTTTCGATTTATCCAACCCAACCCTCAGATTCCCATGTAAACCTGGGAATTTTCGCCCTGTTCTTTTGTAGAATTTGCTAGTTCTAACACTGAGCAAAGCCAATTGGTGCAGGATGTCCATTTCCTCTAAGTCAGTGGGATCAAAATGTTGTAAATCATTGAGTTCAAAGCACAAGTTATCTGACATCTGGTTTTCAGTGTTTGCAGTGAAAGCATAGTTTGCAGAGTGAGAATCAGGGTTGGTAAAGTTACCACCAGCTGTTATATCAATGAAATGATCATAACCCTGTTCCTTACTACTATCACCAGATTCTTCCTGACCCAGAAGAGCTATGCTACCGAATGAGTAATCATCAGTGGCTTTTCCCGACTCTTGCAACTTCTTTTTCTGATTCAACTCCCTTTCATAAGTCAGGAGTCTACCATGAAGTTGGGTTAGGGTCAGATCTTTGAACTCAACAGAGTTTCTAGTCACAAATGCAATTGTGTCCCATTTATCAGGTAGCGACCTAAGAAACCTGCTATTTTGGGTTGATTTTGGAAATTCAACCTTAACAAGCCTTAGCTCACTGATGAGACAACTAAACCGTTCAAATTGTTGGGTCAATGATTCACCCTTAATGTGACAGAAGGTTTCATACTGCTGATTCAGAATTTCCCTATTGTTCTCAATAACTTCTTCGGTTCCCCCAAACTGTTCCTTCAAAGCATCCCATAGCTCTTTGGTGCTGTTACAATGTAACAGTCCAGCATAGATCTCATTTGGTAATGCAGATGCTATGATGCTAAATGCTTTGGCATCCAGTTCGAATTTTTGAAAATCAGTTTCAGTATAGTTTTCATAAGGTTTTGGTACGAACTTCTTTGGATCCTCAGCACTTGGCACCGTAGGAACATGGGGACCAAAAACAACAGACCTCCAACATCCAGTGTTCTGTTGAGCAAGGATGTGACCCATCCTTCTCTCCCAGATGTTGTATTCATTTATTTTAAGCATGGGTGGTTTAAAAAGTGAGCCAATGTTATTCTTATCATCTTGAGATTGTGATGTCATCCTGGTTGTTTTACAGACACTGATTAATCAACTTTAATGGTGATTAAACCTTGCTCTGTTTTTCAACACAAACGAACAAACTATCGATATCAACGATTTTGAGCTGAACTATTTATGTCAAAATGATTGTTAAATCAAATTTGACTGTCCAAGCTCTGATACCAAATACTGGATCTGAGTTTTGTTTTGATTGTATTTTCTGTTTGAATTAAAATGGAAATGAATGAGTTGTGCAGCGGAATTAATATGGAAACAAACTTTGCATACAATCAAACGAGAGTATTGCTTTGATCAAGACATTTTCAACAAAGAACCTAATGATTGAATTTAATTTCAACAACGATTACAAAGTAATGCTTGAATACAAACTCCCCCTCAGCCAGAGCTCAGTGTTTGTTCGTGCAGAGAAGACGGTGTTGCAAAGAGCTAATAGAACAGTACAGAGCACTGTTCTATTTATAGGCACTAGCAAACCACTGAGCATCTTAGCTGACGTCACCAAGAAAGTGACATCTAACCTCCTAACAAACTCTAACCTCTGATCTATACAAACACTGCTATACTAACTACTGCTATTACATTTCATTTCATAAAAGACACTTAAACAGCTGCTGCATCCTTCCACTACTGTGAACCCGGCAGTGCTTGTCCGGATCAGCAGTACTTGACTCAAGACAGTAGATTGAGCAGCAGAGCTTTAGTCTTCTATCAGTCTTCACAAGAGCAGCAGATTGACGGTCAGCGGCTTGTACGATCAGTAGATATGAGGTTAGCAGATGTTGAAATCACTTTCAAGGGGAGAGACTTGTATGTAACATCTGCTTATTCTGGATCCACTGCTCTGACCCAGTTTTGGCTTTAATTATCTGTTCCTCTGGTAGGGTTCAATCCCAACAAAGAGAAACCTTCACCTAAGATGATCACCACAAGTTTAGCCGGACATAGCTTGGTGAATCATCATAATAACAAGTTTAGTGTTCATACCAATCGAAAACATAAACCGAATGTTAGAAATTGTTTGAAACCAAGTACAATCAGCCAAAATCGCCCCAAGAACTCTAGGGAAATGTCCAATGATGAGATATCCTAAAAGACACCCCAAAAACTGATTAAATGAGGGCAGTTACGATTCTGTCGCAGCCTCCACCGTAAATTACGGTATTACCGTAATTTACGGTGATGTTCAAAGTGTTACGGTGATAACTTCCTGAGTTACGGTGGAGAATCAGGTGCATTTCAGGTCCACCGTAATTTACGGTGGTACCGTAAATTACGGTGGAACCCTGAATTTTATGTTTTGTTTCTTCGTTCCCTTCGCGCACGACCCGTTCATCTCCAACCAGTCCAAAGCTGCATTTAATCCACTTTTAGCTCCCGAACCGCACCTGAAACATAAGTAACCGTAGTTATCTAATTCAAGATAATTACACAATTAAATGAGGGATAAACTTGTCTTTTAACATTATAAAGGGTTGTCCTATGGACCACCCGTCACATCTCCACACTTAACCGTTGCTTGTCCCAAGCAACTCATCAAACCATTTTTAAAACAAGCGATCAATGTAAACCAATCAGAAACATGTAGTCCTTTTACTAACCCCTTTTTAACACCCGAAATAATGCACCCCTCACTATGTCTCTCCTCTCGGTAACAAGTAGCACTAGCAATATGAGCTAGACACATAAAGGCTAACGGGCGGTTGCACAACTATAGGCTTGTACCTAAATCAATTTTTCTCCTAAAATGTGTCAAACATGAATGCAAATCAAAGGGACTTTCAAGGTTGTAACGTGGCTAGGTGTATGGGTAGGAAATGGAATATATATGAAATAGCGAAAACTTAACCCGGTCTTTTTATTACACAATAAATCAAAACAAACAACTACCAATTTAACTAATATATACAAGACAACTAAACATCATTTTTTTTCATTGCTTTTTCTCTTTTTTTTTTTCTCTTTTCTTTTTCCTTTTTTCTCTTTTTTTTTTCAAACAAACAACCATACAATAAAGCATCAAACATATCTACATCATACTACTAAAACTACTATTACTAACACTATAAGACCGGGTCAAATTGGGTAAATTTTTTAAGTAAGTAGCTAGGGGTAACAAATGATCGGCTTTAGGCACAAAATGGGCAACTAAATGTCCAAACCCCCGCCCCTCTCGCAACCATGCTCATATATATAACTTATGAGGTCCAACCCCCCAAATCCCACACTCACACACACAAAAACGAGGCTACCTAGATGCCCTTATCCTTTTCGCATTCATATTCAACTAAAGGTTCAAACCGTATCAAGGCACAAGTTCTAATGCACCCCCACCCGTAGCCACTCTCATCAAAGCTAAGAATTATTTATTTACAAATGTGTGGCTTCAACTCTCACCAAGAATAAAAGGGTATCAAGGGTTGCCGGTGCATTAATTGGGGTTAATCTAGGGTGTTCAAATTCTCACATCGTTTCGCTTGATTTAAAATTTTTTCAAAATCTTCAAAAAATCCCCCCCCTTCCCCACACTTGGGATACATTGACCCCAATGTATGGTTTTAAGAGGCTTTGATCGCTTAAAACTCTTTCACATCAACTGAAAGCTCTTCAACTCAAACCACAAATTTCTTTTTGGATTTTTTCATTTTATATATATATATATATATATTTTTTTTAAAACATGACACCACCAACTCGCACCAACCCAACAAAACAACACAATCAAACACCACCCAACCGCCCAACCATAAACATATCAAACTAATTAAATATTCACAAGATATACAAGGAAGAAACACAACCTGACTAGTAATAGCGGGGCCCTGGAGGTCCAAAAATGGAAGACATCATGTCATTCCATTCTCCAAATGCAAATGAGCCGCTACTACTCCTACCTTGTTGTTGAGCTCCCTCTTGTTGGCGCGGATTGATCCATTGTGAATGATGGAGCGGCGGGGTCGGATATGAAACACTACCATCATACGGTGGTAGAGACACATAATCCACATGTTGTGGATCCACAACCACCGGCCGCCCGGCGTGCCAATCGGCGTGCATTCTCCTTTCTTGGTCATCATGGTATCGATTATTCATTTCTACTTCACGGGAATACGCGTGTGTGCGATTCCATGCCTCTTGACGATCAAGGTTTTGTTTCAAGGACCGCTCTATGCTTGCACTCATCATTGTGTTTTGATCAAATAACGTCCGCTCCGAACCCGACCATGTCTCAAAAATTGGTGCCGGAGGACGTTGATTCTCGATCACTTCTTGCATTGTGCCTTCATAAGCCCAACCCGGCACATGGGACCGCTCCGTATAATCATAAAAAACACCGCCATAACCTCTACCATAACCCCCTTGACCTACATTCTCACCACCATGCGGCTTGTCCGCATAATCCTCGTCACCACTTGGAGCTGCTTCCTCATTTCTTTCTGGCTCATCCGGCTCACCCGGTAAAAGATCTCTTGCACCCACCTTTAGTGCTCTCCATCGCTGCCCCTCCGACTTAAGTTTATGATACCGCTTCGACTGCGTGTACGTCCAACCAATCCCCAACTTATCTAATGTAAAAGGCAGATGCCTTTTTGTTGCCCCTCTATCTTCAGACGTTATTGTCTTTTGCTGTTTCATCAATCCCGTGATTATTCGGCAATACGAGACGATATCTCTTCCTAACTTGTTTCGGCAAATCCATAAGTGGTTCATGATTAGATATCGGATCGGAAAACGCGGAGACCCATGAGGTAGCGAATAGAGAACGGGTACTTTGGGGAACCTCACTTGCTCCTTGTCCCCCCTTCGCGGAATGACATTGAGAATACAGATTGCTAGCAGCAATTTAGCTTCTATTTTTAAGTTCCTCCGGTACAGAATACCACTGTAAGTACCGGGCAAAAATAATGCCGCCAACATATCATTCCATCGAGCATGCTTCTCCGGTTTAACCAGAAGGTCATCAAGAGTAGGTATCATGTAATCACTAGCCGATAAACTGTCGTACTTTCCCAATTTCTTCAAGGTGTTAAAAGACATCTCTACCGGAATCCCATGCACCATACCCGTTAACTTCATTTGTGATGGCTTTTCATATGTGTTGCACTTGAGAGTTGCCATCCATTCTTGTATTTCGGTTATGAACAAATTGTTTTTATCCTTATCATAGCAACTAAGCGCCCCCTCCCATCCTAGAGCACGGAATTTAGCAAACACACCAAACGGGCTGAATTGAACCTCATTAACTTCTCTCTCGCAAATAAATGCGGCAGCCTTGTTTTTCAATCTATTCATACTATCATGGTAGAGTGTCGGTTTCCACTCCTCTGCTTGGTCATCCAATGGACCCGACTCCCATTTTGGCTTTTCAGCCGGGTCCAACTCCATCTCTTCCTCACTTTCACTTTCATCCACTCGACCCAAATATTGTCTCTTTTTCGGTTGCTGTTCCGGCCGCTTGCCCTTATCTTTAGACGAAGCAGACAAACTTGCTCCGGCTTTTTCCTTTGTCCTAACCATTTTCCTACACACATTAAGGTAAGCAACACAACCAAACAAAACAAAATTAGACTATTTTCTCCAAAATATCCCCACACTTGCTTGTTACTATGGTTATAGATGTCAGTAAACCAAAAATTTATAAATTTTTCAAAAATTGGGCATGGTGTCTCTACAATGTAGAGATTCCCAAAAGTTCACTACTTTACTATCAATCCTACATCTACAAACCATAACCATGTTCAAGTAGCAAGTAACAAGTCAAAACTATGAACAAGCAAGTGGGTGTGAACAAATAACCTAAATAACCTTACTTTTCACAATGTATCATCAATATATAACAAATAAGCTTCCATACCTTGGTTTGAAGATGCTAACACACTTGTAAAACAAAAACTTCAAAAACCCTTAAAATTTTCGGACCTAGGGTTTGGAATTCGAACCCGAAAACTTCATTTTTTTCACTAATCTCTTCCCAAATTCAGAAAGTGCGTGAAAAATTAGCCAAGTTAGACCTCAATTTCACTTGATTTGGTTAAAAATTGAGAAAGTTAGGAGTGATTGAAGGTTGAAGAAGGTTGGTGATTCTTGTGGGTCTTGATGAAAGTGATAGATGATAATGTTTGGAAAAGAAAAGTGAAGGAATTCGTGTGGCTGGGGAGTATTCACGTGACCTAATTGTTACAAATTTTTTTTTTTTTTTTTATAAATACGCTGCACGGACTGACGGATCAAATTCCCAGGTCTACTGTAAATTACGGTATTACCGTAAATTACGGTGGAACCTGGAAGTCAATTCTCACCGTAAAACAGTAGCAAATCACCGTAAAGACCAGATTATTTCTCTCTCCACCGTAAGTTACGGTGGCATCTGGGCCTTCCTGGTTTCGCCAAAAACTTGAATTTTAAGTATATTGTTTATATTTTTTCAGTTTTTTCAATTTTTTTATGTTTTTAAATTTTTTTTCAAAAACGTGTAAAAATCACCCTACCCCCTCGAAAGTCCCGTGTTGTCCTCAACACAATGTTAGAGCAATTCTTGACCCGAATATCCCCACTCTTGTTTCAAACACGGATTTCAAGGAAATACGGTAATTGTGCAAACTATACAAAACAAAACAAAATGAAATGCTACTATTTACACTACCAAACCTGGGCCTCTCACGGTTGTTCCTCATCGACCGGGCGTAAGATGTATCCCGCTTTGTCAAGCTCCAAGTTGTTGATGTCGTTCCCCTCCAAGTATGGCTTTAACCGGTGACCGTTCACCGTTTGTTGTTTAAGTGTTTGCTCATCTTGGATGTCTACGTCACCAAACCTTCCAACTCGCCGAACAACATACGGGCCCATCCATTTAATTTTAAGCTTGCCCGCAAACATCTTAAGTCTTGAGTTGTACAACCAAACTTTTTGACCCACTTCAAAAGTTTTCTTTCTCAATTTTGCATCATGTACCTTCTTGAGTTTATCTTTATAAGCCGATGCACATTCATACGCCTCATCTCGAATCTCTTCTATCTCACTTAATTGCAACTTTCTCAACTTTCCCGCCTCGTCATAATCCGCGTTTACCGTCTTAATTGCCCAATGTGCCCGATGCGCTAACTCCATTGGCAAGTGACAACCCTTTCCATACACCATCCGGTAAGGCGTTGTGCCAATTGGAGTCTTGTAGGCCGTTCGGTATGCCCATAATGCATCGTCTAACTTACTCGACCAATCCTTCCTATCCGTTCTAACCGTCTTCATGAGAATTTCTTTAATTTGATGGTTGGACACTTCGACTTGTCCACTCGTTTGCGGATGGTAAGGTGTGGCAATCCGGTGATTCACGCTATACCTCTTCAGCAATTTCCCAAAATTGAAGTTCTTGAAATGCGAACCACCATCGCTTATAATAACACGCGGAATGCCAAAACGAGAGAAGATGTTGGATTGAACAAATTTACAAACAACCGAATGGTCGTTTGTGCGTGTTGCAATAGCTTTAATCCACTTTGAGACATAATCCACCGCTACCAAAATGTATAGAAAACCATTTGAATTCGGGAAAGGACCCATAAAATCTATACCCCACACATCAAATATCTCTACAACCAAGATTGGTTGTAATGGCATCTCATCTCTCTTCGATATACTTCCCATCTTTTGGCAATTTACACAGTTTCTAGCGAACTCACATGCATCCTTGAAAATTGTGGGCCAATAAAACCCACATGAGAGAACCCGGTAGCCTGTTTTGTGCCCACTAAAATGACCTCCACGTGCGGATGAATGAGCATGGGTCAGAATTTCCAACACTTCCGTCTCGGGCACACACCACCGAATAACTTGATCCGGCCCAATCTTGAAAAGATCCGGTTCATCCCAAATGTATTGCTTCACTTGGACCATAAATTGTTGTCGTCGCTTTTTGGTCCAATGACTTGGGATGGCATACGTGGCTAAGTAATTAACGTAATGAGCATTCCACGGTGCAACAAAGGTGGAAACGGCTAAGAGTTGCTCGTCGGGAAACGTTTCATTTATTTCACTATCATCGTCAATTCCTTCAACCGGAATCCGAGACAAGTGATCCACCACTACGTTCTCACTTCCCTTTTTGTCTCGGATTTCTAAATCAAACTCTTGCAACAACAACACCCACCGAATTAAGCGGGGCTTCGCATCCTTTTTCTCCATCAAATATCAGACCGCACTATGATCCGAATAAACCACCACCTTGCTCCCCCAAATATAAGCATGAGACTTATCCAAAGCATACACCACCGCTAATAACTCCTTTTAGGTTGTGGTGTAATTGAGTTGCGCTTCGGATAAAGTTTTGCTTGCATAGTAAATCACCACCGGCTTTTTATCAACCCGTTGACCCAAAACTGCACCAATAGTAGTGTCACTTGCATCACACATTATCTCGAACGGCTTTGACCAATCCGGTGGTTGCAAAATAGGAGCTTTGACCAAGTGTTCCTTCAAAACAGTGAAAGCTTGCATACACTCGTTAGTAAAATCAAATGGGACATCTTTTAATAACAAGTTGCATAAAGGTTTGGTGATAACACTAAAACCTTTTATGAAACGTCTATAGAAACCCGCATGTCCCAAAAATGACCTTACACTCTTAACATTTTTCGGAGGTGGCAAAGATGCTATTACCCTTATTTTTGCCTTATCCACCTCCATTCCCCTTTTCGAAATGACGTGACCCAACACAATGCCCTCTTGCACCATAAAGTGACTTTTCTCCCAACTAAGCACTAAATTTTTCTCAACGCATCTTTTTAAAACTTTTTGTAATTCGTTAAGACAAGATTCAAAACTAGTGCCAAAAATGGAGAAGTCATCCATAAACACTTCAAGCGACTCTCCAACCATGTCTGAGAAGATACTCATCATACATCGTTGGAAAGTTGCTGGTGCATTACACAGGCCAAATGGCATTCGCCGAAAGGCAAAGGTACCATATGGACAAGTGAAGGTGGTCTTGTGTTGGTCATCCGGGTGTATTGCTATTTGATTGTAACCCGAATACCCATCCAAAAAACAGTAGTACTTTTGACCCGATAATTTTTCAATGATTTGGTCAATAAAAGGCAACGGGAAATGGTCCGTAGAAGTGGCGGCATTCAATTTTCGGTAGTCAATACATACACGCCACCCGGTAACCGGTCGGGTGGCAATTTGTTCACCATTTTCATCTTTGACTACTTGAATGCCGGCCTTCTTAATCACAACTTGGGTGGGACTCACCCAAGCACTATCCGAAATCGGATAAATGATTCACGCATCCAACCATTTGATTACCTCTTTTTTTTACTACCTCCCTTAGGTTCGGATTCAATCGCCTTTGAGCTTCTCGTGTCGGTTTGGCATCTTCGGTGGTAATAATCTTGTGCATGAAAATTGATGGACTAATTCCTTTGAGATCGGCAATTATCTATCCAATAGCTCCCTTATTTTCTTTCAAGACTTCCAACAACGCTTGCTCTTGTGCCACCTCTAAATTAGAGGCAATAATGACCGGTAAAGTGTCATTATCCCCTAAAAACGCATACTTCAGGTGGCTCGGCAAATCTTTAAGTTTCAACTTTGGCGGTTCCTCTAACGATGGTTTAGTACCCGAATTTATCTCCGCCGGTAAACCTTCAAATTGGTGAGTCCATGGCGGTCGACCTTCTTTCAAGGCCATTGCATCTTGTTTTTCCTCTCTAACCCGGAGTGCATAAGCATGTACCTGTTCAGAAAAATCACACAAGCAAACATCCAAACCATCCTCCTCATACTCATGCGGGTTGCATCCGTCAACTATATCTGCCATGAAACACTCATCAACACCATTAGCATTAGAATTGTTAGTAAAAACATTCAAACGCATTTTTCGATTTCCAAAAGTCATATCGACTGTACCAAATCTACAATTGATTACTGCATGTGCGGTGCTCAAAAATGGCCGACCCAAAATTACATTTTGTTGTTGCTTTGGGTCCGCCGATGAGTAGTCCAAGACTAAAAAGTCAACCGAGTAATAAAATTCATCAATTTTAACAATTACATTTTGAACCATCCCTCGAGGTAGCTTATGAGACAAATCGGCCAAAACAACCGTTGTCTCCACCCTTGCTAACGGACCAAAATCATATTGGTCATATAAGCCCCCCGGTAAAATACTAACTCCGGCTCCAAGATCTAGCAACGCCTTAGCCATTTGAAAATTTCCAACTTGTATGTTAATCAATGGCGTACCCGGATCTTGGAGCTTAGGAGGAAGCTCCCCATTTAAAACTGCACTTACTTGCCCGGTTAAGTCTACCCGCTTAGGCATTTTCTTCTTTTGTTGCCTCTTTTGGGTGCATAATTCCTTAAGGAATTTAGCATAAGCGGGTACTTGTTTTATTGCATCAAGTAGTGGAAGATTAATTTTTACTTGTTTAAACATGTCCCACAACTCTTCTTTTTGGGGACCTCTTGGTGCAATAAATTTTTTTCTACCCGAGTCAAGTAAAGCCGATGGAAACGGGACTTGACTCGGTTCACCCTCAACTTTTTCATTCTTTTCGTTTTCACCCAACCCCGGTTTGTTAACATTTATTTCTTTAGGTTTAACCGATGAAACTTCATCATCACTATCATTACCTGTGATGTCCTCAACTACCCCCTCAACCAATTCGGGTGACAAATTGGCTTTAAATTCTTTTCCACTTCTTAAAACACTAACATGATGAACATTAACATTACCTCTTGACGAACCGTGTGATGGATTTACCTTGGTGTCGCTAGGAAGTTGACCCTTGTTTTTCTTCAACTCCGCCACATCGGTTGCCAATTGACCCATTTGGGTTGTTAGTGATTGGATGCTTTTGTCACGAACCTCATCCTTTTGCATTCGAACTTCATCGAGTTGGTTCCGTTTTTGCATCTCCGCTTGCATGCTTTTAAGCATTTCCATCATCTCATTTCCACCCGAAGACCCCCCTTATTCTTGACCCGCTTGATATTGCTTTTGATACCCTTGGTTGTTCCCACCTCGATACACACTTTGATTGTTGTAAGGTTGGCGCGAACCAAAGTTACCTTGGTTACCTTGAAAATTCGGGTTAGCTTGATTTGAAGGGTTCCCATACCGAAAATTTGGGTGGTTCCTCAACCCGGGGTGGTAGGAATTAGAATTCATATTGTTGTAATTTCTACCACCCCCTCCTTGACCTTGAACCGCATGAACTTCTTCATATTGCCCTTCCACCATCCCTTGGCAATTTTCAGCCGCATGACCTATTTCATTACACAAGGCACAAACATTATAAATTTGATTAGTAGTTTGAACATTACCATCATCTATTACGTGCACTTGAGGTCGGGCAATGGCTGGTCGCGCTCTCCTCGATGCTTGAGCTTTTCTTTTTGATGTAATTGCCATGTTCTCCAAAAACTCCCAATCATCGTTCTCGTAGTTTGTACCAAAAGTCCCACGGGTAATGGACATTAAATCACGAGCATCTTCGGCACTCAACCCCTCGTGGAAGGCATTCATCAACTCCCAAAGTTCAATCCCATGGTGAGGGCAATTTTTAATCATCATGTTAAAACGCTCAAATGCCTCATGGAACATTTCACCATGTTGTTGTTGAAAACTCCTCAACCCCTTTCTAGCATCATTAGTCTTTTGGGCGGTGTAAAATTCGTCTAGGAAAATTTGTTGCATTTCCACCCAAGTATAAATAGATGCTGAAGGCAAAGTGTAGAACCACTTCTTTGCCTTGTCCTCTAAAGAAAATTGAAACAAAACTAACTTGACATCGTCGGCCGAAAAACCTTGACTCCCAAGAGTATTGCAAATTGAGTCATAGGCCTCCAAATGGAAATACGGTTCCTCCGTTGCTAGCCCTTTATATTTCGGCAAACTTTGCAAAGAATTTGTTCTCACTTCAAAGGTCCTCTCTTGATCATTATGAGGAATAACTACCGGTGAGGGATTTTGAGTGATTATCGGCCTAAAATGCGCTTCAATTCCTCTCGCATGTTCTCTAAGATGCCTTATTGGCACCCCCAACCTAACCCTTGGTCGAACAGGACCCATTGGCCTTGGTATAGGCCCTTGTGGTACATGTGGTTGAAATTGTTGTTGTGGCATCGGTTGGTGTTGAATCGGCCTTTGGAATTGTGGTTGTACGTTTTGCGGTCGAACTTGTTGCAATGGAATAGGGCGTTGCACTTGTAGCCCTTGTGGTCTTGGCCGAATATGTTGTGGTAGGAGTTGTTGTTGTGGCATTCCACCTACACTTGCCATCCCTTGAGATTGGCTTTGCACATAACCGAACTCTCCTTGATCACCATAACTCCCATAAGCATACCCGTCTTCATCATAGCCCTCAAAATCTTCGTATCCTTCTTCATATCCATCTCCCCCTATACCCGAAGTTTGCCCAAATGGAATGGTCGAATATTGAAAAGCTGACTGGTTTGATGGTCTAAATGTAGAGGTAGTATGGACAACAGTTGAACCTTGTGGTACTGTATAGGTTAAGGATGATTGCCCTGAAACTGGGAAGAAATGAGTGAGTGGTGGAATCGTAGTAGATGGGCTAAACGTAAGACTAGGTTCGACTTGAGTAGTGTTTGGTGGTGTGGTGTTGGTTGGTGTAGTGTCATGAGGTGGAGTAGGAATTGTAGTGGTATTAGGTATGGTTGTGTTTGGTGATGGGTGTGTGGAAGTAGGTATAAATGATGAGGTCGTTTGACCCGTTGTGGGTGGTAATTGAGATTCTTGCATGATGTTTCGTGGTGTGATGGGTGATGTAGGTGAACCAACAATTCTGTTTTCTCTTACTAAAACACGATTTTGCCTTAATGTTCTTTCGATCTCCGGATCAAATGACAATGGTGACGCTTTGTGAGAGCCTCTAGTATGCATGCACCTGTAGAACCTGCACACTAAATACACCAGTGTAAACCCGAAAATAACAAAGCAAAACTAACAAACTGACACACGTTGCGCACTACTCCCCGGCAACGGCGCCAAAATTTGACGTGATTGTCGTGGTCATGCAAATTTAATCCCAATAACAACTATAGATACTGGTAAATGGGTATCGAACTCAGGGAGTATGTGGAAAATATGTCGATTATATAGCTTTGCACTTAAACTAAAATTAACCTAAATTGCAGAAATAAAATCAAAAGTTTTGGATTGTTGTTTTAGAAAACTAAATTACTAACTAATTGCAAATCAAAATTGGTTGTTTAACAGATTAAGAGAACAATGACCACCTTAGGATTCAGTTTCTTGTAACAATTGTGTGAAATTCCAACTAGAAAGAGTTACATAGACATAACTCATGCATAAACAATTGTTGTGATAAAAGGGAACAAAGTACTCGGATTATATGAATGTGAGGTTGTTTCCCGATGATCAATTAATCAATAACCAACCCTAACCCTTCCCGTGATATCTCGATTGCCAACGGCACCAAGAACATACGATTGAGACTAGAAATTGCACTATCAATTAACAAGCTACAAACAATTATGCATTCACCATGATAATCAAGCAACACAATTATCATTCTAGAAATTCAGAAATAAACACACAAAAGTTCAAGAGAAACCTTCACCTAAGATGATCACCACAAGTTTAGCCGGACATAGCTTGGTGAATCATCATAATAACAAGTTTAGTGTTCATACCAATCAAAAACATAAACCGAATGTTAGAAATTGTTTGAAACCAAGTACAATTAGCCAAAATCGCCCCAAGAACTCTAGGGAAACGTCCAATGATGAGATATCCCAAAAGACACCCCAAAAACTGATTAAATGAGGGCAGTTACGATTCTGTCGCAGCCTCCACCGTAAATTACGGTATTACCGTAATTAACGGTGATGTTCAAAGTGTTACGGTGATAACTTCCTGAGTTACAGTGGAGAATCAGGTGCATTTCAGGTCCACCGTAATTTACGGTGGTACCGTAAATTACGGTGGAACCCTGAATTTTATGTTTTGTTTCTTCGTTCCCTTCGCACACGACCCGTTCATCTCCAACCCGTCCGAAGCTGTATTTAATCCACTTTTAGCTCCCGAACCGCACCTGAAACATAAGTAACCGTAGTTATCTAATTCAAGATAATTACACAATTAAATGAGGGATAAACTTGTCTTTTAACATTATAAAGGGTTGTCCTATGGACCACCCGTCAGTAATCATCAAAGGATACATAAAAGAGGAGTTGGAACCAAGTGATTCCTTCTTGTCTATTTGTTTTTTCTTTCATTTACGTTTTTATTTTTAGTTTATCTTCTTTCAAAAATCTTATCAAAATTTGGTTAGATTAAACGTTAACGATGAGCCGGTATTAAAAGCTCCTGTTTACTTGGACGACCTTTACGATAGGAACTCCCAATTCTCTGGCAAATACAACCCTTTTCATCATATCTTCGCAATTACCCGCAGTAGCATTCAAGTAATGCCCTTTACTACGTCTAGATGGGTGCACTTGCCCTAATATGTGTAAATTAATAGTATTATATCATGTTTTATAAATTTAAAGCATGAGCCACGAGTAAAAAGTGCTTAAAATAATCTAAAATTTATACCCACACCTTGCGCACGTCAAGTTTTCGGCGCCGTTGCTGGGGACACAAGGATTTTGAGAAAGCTTAAAATTAGCGGCCTAAACAAATTATTTACATTTTCAAAATTGCGCGCCTGTTTTCAAAACTTTTTAATTTTTACAGTAGGTCTGCCACGAGGTCGTGCCACTTGGCCACGCCCCCGTGATGCAAATATTTAGTAAAACTTTTTTTTCAAATGCCCAGATACGAGCTTGCCCACGGGATCGTGCCAGTACAGCATGGGGCCGTGGTCATCCCTCTGTTAAATTTTATTTTTCTGTTTTCTGATCCCGAGGCTCGTTAATCTGCTGGGTATCTTCCAATATAATGGATTACTTCTCAGAAGATTACAACTACTACTATATTGAGGATGATTACGAGGAACTATATTGTACCATTTGTGGTGAATCTCATTCGGTACAACCTTATTACCTTTTTCAACCATCACCCTCATACACCACATATGAAAACCTAGGTTTGAGCTTCCAAAGCCAAGCTTTGACTGGGATGCCAATCCGTTTGAAATGTACGACTCGCCACTAACAATCGTTCCCAAAGCCGAAAGCCTTATACAATATCTTAAGAATTTAGAACTCTTGCTTAAGAGATCTCACGAAAAGGAGGAGATCGTTTGTACTAAAGTGGTAATAATCGAAGAGGTAAAAATAGAAGAACCACAAAACAAAAAACTCATGCATGAAACAAGCCACAAAGAAGGTAAGTCTAAAAATGATGATTTCGAACTAAAACAAAACTTTCAAGAAATTCACATTTTACAACCTTCTTTTGAAAATCATTGTTTGATACCATCTCATGCTAAGTTTTTAAAAGAGTTAAACACTAATTCTAATGTCAAAGTAATGGCAAGTGTTAATTTGACTAAAAATCAAACTTCACTAATACAAGATGAACAAATTGAATTAAACATAAAACCGGTAACATGTTTTATTCAAAATATCTATATTAGTAACATTCAATAGATAAAGATCTTTGTGTTAATATAATTCCTAGCTATGTATTTGAAAGATTAGGTATTGGTGATTTCCTTCCGATCAAAATTCCTATCCTCTTGGCTAATCGAAAAACTAAAAATGCTACGGGAGTGGTTGAGGATGTTCTCATTCAAACGCAAGAAAGAGTTGTACCAACCGACTTCATCGTCTTAGATGATGCTCCCCTTGTGTTGGGACAACCTTTCATAAAAACCCATCAAGCTTTACTCAAACAAAAACACAAAAATCTTTCCACTAAACTTGGGGCCAACGAACGAAGCTTTAATCTCGATATGAAATATCCAATAAGCAATGACGACCCCTTGTTGGAAGATGAGCCAGAACCACCCGATACATTGGGTCTAGCCAAGGGCCCTTATAAACGTGGCACACGATGAAGGCATTTCATGGAACTATCACTAGATAAATTAGTATAAAATGTAGTTTAAACTTAATGCGTTTTGTTTTAAGTCTTTCATTCGTAGGAATAAAGCACACTTTAAATGATGGAATGGTGTGAAAAAACTAAAAGGGACTCCATGCACGTAAACCAGAACCTCCCGTTTCAAAAAACTACAAAGCAGAGTCTGCAGCACGGGGTCGTGCCCACCAAGCACGCCCCCGTGCAGAGAAGGTGGCACGGGCCGTGCCTAACAAGCGTGCTCCCGTGTCCATCATACTGTAAGTTTTCTGTTACACCTTGTTACTGGCACTTTGGCCACGGGGCCGTGTCCACCAGGCACTCCCCTGTGCCCAGTAACCAAAAAAATTGTTATTTTTATCCCCTTTTTTGCATATTTAATCCAAACAAATCATATTCGGGCCAAATTGAGGACAATGTGTAATTTAAGTGTGTGTTTGTGGGGGGGGGGGGGGATGTTAAAACCTTGAATCTTTTGTCCTAAAAACAAGCCTTACACAAAACTCGCCTTGGAAAACCGCTAATCACCCCAAACTTTTTTTGTTAATTTTTATTTTTATTTTTTACTTATCTTGGTTTAGATGGGAAAAATAAGTTCTAAAAATTATGTTTTTACTAATTTACATCTGACAGCGTCGTGATAAAAAGAACCAGTTAAGAAAATTATAAAAACGAGCATAATAAATCTTCGTAAAATTTATATATATATATATATATATATATATATATATATATATATATACTTCTACATGTAACATCCTGATTTTTTATGAGATGAAAACATATTTTATATATGGATATTTAATTTCTAAGTGAGTTTACTATTGGGTGATATAATGTTTTTAGAAATGCTAAATTACCATTTTCTTTTCCTTTATGACGAGATTTGAGGAAACGAGTTTTTAACAGCATTGGTTAGAAATGCTAATCTCATATAATAAGTATGTGTTTCTTTTTCGGATTATTGAAAGTTATAGGTGTTATTATGGGCAAAACCATAATCAGGGTCCAAATGGGAGAAATCTAATTAATAAATGAACGGGGATAATAGATAAATTAACTTAAAAATATGTAAGCATATAAGTGATGGAAAGAAGTTCCAATGAACTTCTAAAATAGTTTTGAAACGATATATTTAATTTGGTAGAAATAACCTTCGAGGTTAAGTTGGAAAGTTTAAAATAACTTTAAGACGAAAGTTTGTACTTTGGGTTTAAGATGTCAAAAACCAAACTATGAGGGACTAGATAGTCATTTGATGAAAGTTTAATTTAACTAGTTAATTGGGAATTTACTTGGTCAAAATCAGATTTAGGTGTGGGTGTTTGTGTGCGTGTTTTCTACATGGTGTCAAGGAGAAGATACAATCAACACAATTAACATAAATCAAGGAATGCATGTGTTGATCAAAGGATGAAATCAGTGATTTCTAGTGTTATCTTACAAGAATCCATCAAGGTAAGAACCCTAGTTCCTTCCCCTTCAATTTCCGTGATTATGAAAGATGGGTGGTGAACAATTTAGATGAAATTAATGTGCAATTCATGTTAGATACTCTCTAATGTCACTACCCCGACTACACCCTGGACGGGAGTCGTGAACAGTCAAGTGGTACCAGTGGTTATTTTGAAAATATTGCAGCGGAAATTTACATCAGGACCGTTAGTTAGGAAAAATATCAGAGTTTAGAAACGCTGGGTTTTATTTATTAAACAGATGGGAATAAACCCGTGTTTTACAAAGGTAGCTTTTAATATGGGATAAACCTGAATACATAAAACATCTTTCATTAATTTAATTTAATTGATAAAATGAGCCACTTCTTTAAGCCTTTCGGTGCTGTATCACAACTCTTATTCCGATCTACTGTAATCACCGGAAACGCATTTTAAAACATTTGGTCAGTAGGAAATACTGGTGAGTTCATTCAGTTATTCAAAAACACATTTGTTATAATTTACAGTATCAAGAGTGATTACAATGTTTATATCAACTAATTACCCCAAATCGGTATTTGTCACTCGACCGGATCTGTGACTATGGTCATATCACACATTGGCTAACCCGTTGTCAAATGGTGAAGCTTATTAAGTAGTGTATACAAAACACCACATACTGGTAGTAATTATAGATTACAAAGACTTAATCACTGTAATTACAACTTTGAAAACAAGTAGGGTTTTGAAAGCAATTTGATAAAAAGAGAATGACTCACAAACTGTGAGAAAAAGAGAATGACTCACAAACTGTGAGAAAAAGAGAATGACTCACCTTGTTAGCATATAGTCTTGATTAAACAAGCCTCCTAATTCTAAGTCTTCTGATAACTAAGCATCTACTTTTATAGTTCTGAATCTTCTGATGATTAAACATCTTGTTTGATAGTAAGGTTACAATTTTGAGCTTTTGGATAGTTAAACATATAGTTTAACAGAGTAGAATACGTATTAGCACTACAAAAAAAATGTCATTTAGTGACACACAAATAGTGCCACAAAACAGCAAAAAAATGCCACTAAAAACACCCGTAGGAATGGGCGGCACACAAAAAAAGTGCCACTAGAAGCGCTGACGCTAAAGCCTTTTAGTGGCACTTTTTCAATCTGCCGCACAAAGTATATAGGCTTTTAGTGGCACTGTTTTTTCTGCCACTAAAAACTTTTGGGCTTTTAGTGGCACATGCCTTTTGCCACAAAAAATCACATCAAAATATTTATCATATTAATTTTTATTGATTACAGTTATTATTTATTACATTTAAAAATAAAATAAAATTGTAAAATGTAGAAATCATAATAATATAATCAATTCAATTAAAAAGTTCAATCAATCTTCCAAAGATTCCAATTTTTTTGCAAAGAAATAACTAATAATTGTCAACCTAAGTCTAAATATCGAACATACAAAACAAATATTTAAAAAATGTTTGAACAAAAACTAAAACTCCATTGCGTTCATGAATCTCTTTCACAATCTTCATGCGAGTAAAATATTCATTGTGTTAACTCTTTCTTAGCGATCGTATTTCCCACTTCATAGTTGTTCCCTGCACTTTCTCCTTATTGTCGCCGCATCAGCCAATTCACTATATTCAACCTGAAATTTCACAGTTCATGTTCAAATGATTAGATTTCATAACCATAGCCATTAAAGATGCAAGAGCAATTAATAAAAAACGAATTTACTTCTTTTGACATCACTTTAAGCTCTCTTCAGCCAAAGATTTGTTGGTTCTTTCAATACATCTAGTTATCTATATGGCCATCACCAAACAAAAAGAGGGTTCACGAACTATTCGCTGAATGTTCGGTTCATTTGCAGCCCTAATTTGAATCAAAACCGTTTCAATCCCGACCCACCCATGTTGCTAACTCTGGTAAAAGTAATCAAGAGATGGGCTATTTGACCTTCTGAACTCTTCGGGTTAATGCAACTAGTCTGCTTTTTATTCTACGAGCACATTCCAAGTTTGAAGTACTGATCATTGTGTTTTTGTCAACTTCAATAACTTCGGATTCCCCTGTTTGCAGCGTCCACTCAGATCCATGATCGAACACCTTGACTGTGTTTTTTCAGGCCTATTACATCTCTAGGGTTTATCACAGACACAGGTTTTGTCGGTAGCAGGCGCTCTTTAAGTCTTCCATTAGTGAGATCTAACTGCAAACAGAAACACACAACGATTTGGTATCTCAACTGCTGTAAAATCAATCTATACTTATAGCATTACTCAAATATATATTTATTAATTTAGGTCTTCTACCTTGATTCTTGACAATAAAGAATTTAGTTGACGAAGACAAAGTTGTAACAACCACTTTGAAAGATCTGATGAGATTGAAAATGTCTCAAGGGTAAAGTAATATTTTCTACCTAACAGTGACCATTTCATATGAAAGCAATTGCTAACTATTAAAATGGCATCTTCATCCGTCAACTAGATCGTGTTTTCTGATAGTCTGCCGTTCTGACATCATTTGAAATCTTAAGTGGAGATTTAAAGCGTGCATGTAAACACCGATTTCTCATAGAAAAATCAAGCCCCCCTCAATGACCCAAGTTATCCAATTAAGTTCTTAGAACTAGAAGAAATTACAGTACATGTATCCTCCTATCAGCATGCCATAATCAAAGTCAGCTTTATAATTTTAAACGTTCAATCAGAGCATTTTCAAAGTTCAAACTTAAATATTTTTTTATATTATTATATCATATCAATTTTCAATTGTAAATCAAATCAACTTTTCCCTAATTTAAACCTAACCAAAATCCATGCTCAACACAGCATCATGTCATGTAACACAAGCAATTACATTAGATTCGTGCACAATAACCGACACCAATACAGATCAATCACACACCAAAGCTCAACCACACGATCTAAAACAACTAACCTAACCACAAAAACAATCCGATCTCACTTTATTAATTTTATCATTTCCAGGAAATTTCATTTATATTTCCCAAAAAAGACCCATAAAACACAATATATTATATATGGCTAAACATAAAAAAAAACTACATTTATAATTAAACCGCGTACCTGCACCGGAGCGAACCGCAAGTTAGGTAACTATGACCATGACACGTTTAGCGATTTCATTTCGGGCCATTAAACGCCTTGTGAATCAATTCTAGCGATTTCAAAGGTGTAGTTCTCCAAATGAACGCGTGTTGGAAACTTAGAATAGGTATTAGAGATAAAACCATTTTAAGTGTGCCGCCTTAGGGGCATTTATCTGATTTCATGATGACTCCATTACGCTCGTTAGCATCAGCAATGTGAATCGTGTAGCCGTTTCTAGTAGTATCAAGGTTCAAGTTAACAAGTTAACATGGCTAGTGCTCCATAAACTCTTGCTTCAATGCCCAAATCATGAACAGATGGTGTTTCTACTGAAACTGGTGGTAGAAGCTCATAGGGAGAAAAAAATTACCTTTTTATTGTACCCAAATTCCCTAATAAACCTGCCAAGTGATCACGTTTCAATAAATCCTTTTATTACGTGCATATAAGAAGAAAATAATCACCATCATCCTTATCATATACTATAATCATCTTTAACAAAGTACAATCCCAAATAATCAGATTTAAGTTTCTTTAACTCCAACTTTGTTCTAATAATATTTAGCAAATCAAGTCAAAATAAGCAAAAACCATCTAAAACCCTTAGAGCCGTAATTTCAAAACTTAAGCATGTGACACTACATAAACATTATCATAGGAAACTAAATAAGCATGTGACACCACCATATATTACACAACTGGAATTGTTTCTACACGCCTTAAAAGTTACATTCAAGGTTAACTTTATGCTTGCAATTAGAACAAGCAGGAACATAAGAGCCTAAGACCGTGGGGTATGGTGGGGCGTGGGTTGGGGGCATGGTGCGACACGTGGACTATGGGGCACCCAAGACCAAAAGCCAATTTCAAAGGGGTATGGTGGGGCGTGGAAAAAAAAGGCAATTTCAAAGGGTTATATTTTAAAATTTAAATGGCCCGCTATGCCCTAGCCAACAAGCCAATAAGAGCCGGCCACATAGGATCGCTAGCATGCCCCACGCCCGGCCTTAAACTCCCGCCCAAGGGGTCACGCCCAAACCCAAGCCCACCCGGGGTGGTGACTTGGGCGTTTCTCTCCAACCCACGCCCCAACTCCTGCCCCATAATGATAATCAGTCACATTTTGTCAGAAAAAAGTTATGAAATCAGCTTCAGATTTCAAAATCAAGTTTAACATAAGAACAAGTATCCTTGTAATTCTCATGCAAATATGCAGCCCATAACATTCAACCAAAAGTTAATTATGTGGGTCAAATTTGGTCAACTATAGAGCCTGGAGAAAGCTGAAATGTAAAAAAGTCGGGTCTCTCGCTTCGCGTCTCGGCTTTCAAACCTAATACACCTTTGGAATGCCTCTCTTTATAAAACTAAGAGCCAAAATATGAACCATGTGGTAACCATTTATAATGAAATTAAAAACCACTATATATATAACTGGAAATTGTTTATACAACCCTCATAAGTTAACATTCATCCAAATAGACCACCAATTACTACATTAATGAAACCACACAATGGCTCACATTGAACAACAATAAAGCCCCCTAATTTCATATAAAAACCCTATACATCCAAGACCTAACATATGGTACAATCAAACTTAACCTGCAAGAACAAACACATGATTTATAAAATTACAACAAAACCCATCAAACATCACAAATCCCCAATTCATATAGCATATGACCAAAAGGGTAATTTTTATTACTATTAATATTAATAATTAACCAAGGTTAGACCCAAAATCCCTGATAACAAACCCAAATAAAGATTCAATTAAATCGATTCTTAAAACAATATATATAAAAAAGGTGAAATAGAACGCAGAAGATAAACGATGTTATTAAGCGTGTGTTTGGTTCAGAAAACTCACCCTTGACACTCGATCCACCTGAGCCAAGCGTCATGGGTTCAGGATACGAAGAGGTGGGTTGTTCTGCTACGGTGTGGTTAGATCGGTTCGATCGAAGAGAAGAGACGAACAGGGTCAGAGAAAGAGAGGTGGAGGAAGAATCTGAACCAAGGGGAGGGGGTGAAACGCAAACTATAACAATAACATTGAGTAATGAAGAACCGAGTAAAGTGACGGTAAGGAAGAGATCGAACAATGTATTTTGGCTGAAAATTTTGGGGGGGAAGAAGCTCAATTTTGGGGGAAATTGATTTTTTTTTTTGTGAGAGTGAGAGGGAAATTGATGAGTGGGAATGAGCGGGAAAATGAAATTTCTAGGGAAATTTTTAGTTTTTAAAGAGAGATGGTGAAAATTTTAAACAAGTTGTTTAAAAAATTTTGTGGCACAGGCAAAGTACCACTAAACCATATAGAAAGTTTTTGTGGCATATGCAAAATGCTACTAAAAGCCTTGATTAGTGGCATAAAAGTTAAATGCCACTGAATGTATGTGTTAAATACCTAAAGTGCCATTAAAAACAAAAATTAGTGGCACAAAACCTATATGCCATTAAAAATGTATGCCACTAAATGGCTTTTTTTTTTGTAGTGTAGTGTAAAACCAGATCAAACCTAACTATGGTCACGAGATCAGAACCATAACGTAAGTCAACAAAGTATAGTCTTATTCAGCAGCATTTTTGCATTCGTTAGTTAGTTCTCGGATCGATAAGACAGAATACCGTATCGGTGATTACTGGTTAGAACACCAATGTATAGAGAGAAGAAGAGAAGAAATGAGCAAGGAAGAATGAAGTCCTAGGCTCCTATTTATAGGTAGAAAGATTCCTTTCTTAGCTAGGAAGTTTCTTACTTATTAAGTTTCCTTTATTTATTAAGTTTTTCTTACTGATTAAGTTTACTTACCTATTAAGTTTACTTAATTGTTTTAGCTGTCAAGTTTACTTGTTAACGGATTATCTCACTTAGCTGTTTAACTGATTAATCTTTCTTAACTGTTTAATTAAGTAATTTACTTAGCCGATTAATTAATTAACTTACTTAGCTGTTAAGTTTTCTTTCCTGTTAAGTTTCCTTAGCTATTTTCTTAACCGCTAAGTTTTCTTAACTGCTAAGTTTTAGTTAACCATCAAGTATACTTAACCATTAAGTTTACTTAACCACTAAGTTTACTTAATCACTAAGTTTACTTAATCACTAATTATTCTGCTTTAGCAGCTCCCTAGTTATGAGTTCTAATTTCTAGATACAGTGGAACTCGTATTAGTGTATTAACTCGATTCAACTTTAACGAAAATCACGAGATCAAACCCACAATGAGTGACAAAGTATAGCCAGGTACCGACAACACTTAAACATCCATTGGATTGGCTTCCATCGATCGGATATAGTACCGTGTCAGTGATTAGAGTTATTACCCTGATAACGAGGCAGAGTTTTGGGTTTTTAGGGACTTTGTTCAAAGAAACAGAGATACAAGAAGTAGGACGACGTTTTAAACGATCGAACTGACCAAACTGAGCAAGTCCCACACTACTAAATATATACACACATTGGACACCTCCTGCGCGTCGCGCACGGTTCCCTTCTCCCTTCCGCGTGTCGCGAGGGTGGTTGGTCTGGCATAGGTCTGCCATGTGTCTAGGTAGGTTGGACACGTGGCGCCTCAATGTGACACGTGTCCTCGGCCGCCTTTTTCGACCAATCATGCATTTTTATCGATTTTTGTGCCGATACTTATCGCGTATGCTCGGGTCTTTATCCCAATTGGTTCGGTTTTTAATTTCGAATCTAATAAAGGAATTTTTTTGTGCGGGTTGGTTCATCAACCGTCAGGTTTTCAACTTTTATCGTGCACACTTTGGATTTTGTTTTTGGATTTTTCCGAGGGTTGTTACATCCTCCCCACCTTGTTTTAAATCTCGTCCTCGAGATTTGCTGGAACAAATATGGGTATCTCCATCTTATCTTCGATTCCAATTCCCAAGTATATTCTTTTCCTTGATTTAAATCCCACTTTACTTTGACTAGGACTAATTTCATATGCTTTGGGATTCTCATCTTTGATCTATAATGGTTTTTCAGTGAACATAGATTTTCATTTATCCCTATATCTTGAAGAGATACTACTAAAGATTTATCAGTTAAGCATTTCCTTAAATTACATACATGAAATATATCATGTATATCTGCCATATCTTCTGGATATTTTAGCTGATAGGCTACTGGTCCAATTTGCTTAGTAACCTTAAATGGTCTGACATACCTAGTACTTAACTTTCCTTTCTTTCTGAATCGGACTATTCCTTTTTTCACGAAGAGACTTATTGTATCATTCTGATTTGAAATTCTAACGGTTTGCCTATCTAATGGCCTGATAGTTGCTTTTCTCTTATTTTTGTCCAACGTACTGGATGGTACTATCATCCATAAAGTGCTTTAGATGGGCAACACTAATACTTGTAGGCTAACTATTGGAGAATCTTATGAGTGATAAGTGATAGTACTATTTTCACCAATATTTATCGTACATGTACTTAGCATGTCTTCCTATGTTTTGTAGTGTTCCTTCACCCTGCTCAAAATAAGTCGGATTTCAATGGCTTTCTGAAAACTTTCCCCGAAATGAGAAGTGAGCTATCTCGATCCGATATAATGATAACGGGATTCTATGTAACAAGACTATTTTGTCCATATACAACTTAACTAAGCATTTTATACTAAAGGATTCCTTCATTGGTAGAAATTGAGCTGACTTGATTAGTCGATCCACAATCACCCAGATTGTGTCATACATTTTCTTGTTTTGGGTAATTTTGTAATAATATCCATTGTTATCAATCCCATTTCCATACTGGTATTTGTTGAGGTAAACCTAAAGGTTTCTAATGTTCAACTTTAACTTGCTAGCATTGTAACAACCCGACTTTTTGAAGTCAAAGTACGAGTCAAAGTCAAAGTCAAAGGAAGAAAAGATTGCTAATGCGATCTGTCACTCCTTGCTTAATTATTGATTGTACTTCTTGACTTGTTAACCGATACTTTATTTTATGTTACTTTAGTTGTATTATGTGGAGTATATGCAATAAATCGCAGTTTAATCGCTAATCGACTTATCGCTAATCGCATCGTAACTCGAATTACAGGTTATGGATATTGTTTTACGTGAGTGTGTTATTATGTGTTACTTGTGCATGTTATGTTAATATTGAGGTGGTTAATCGAAAACGCAATCGTAACTTTATCGCAACGCAATCTCATCGTGAACTTGAGATTCAAGGATTATATTTATGTTATTTAGTAGTTAGGTTATTTAATGGGTAATACTATTGCATCGCTTACTCGCAACACATCGCAACGCTCAACGCACGAAACGAAACGTCGAAAACCAACTCACAAAACCCATCCGATCGAATGACCATTCGATCAAATGGTCATCCGTCCGGATGATCATCCGATCGGATGGCCATCCGATCGCACCTGCACACCGCCTTTCTCATCTCTTGCCTATAAATAGCACCTATCACATCACTATTCATGTGATGTGACAGCTGTCGTTCGACCAGCATGTTCTAGCGCTATTTTCTCTCGATTCCTCACGATTCTTGTAAGTTTCTACCTCAAATCTTGTACTTCTATCATCTACACACACTTCTTCATCATTTTTACCAACAAATCTTAACTTTCCACCATGAAATCGACTGATTTGGGCTGTTTTAGGGTGATGTCATCATGTCTCAAGAACACCAAAGTGTGACCTCATTCCATCAGGAACAACTCAGATCTAAGAGATTTCAACATGATTTCACCTAAATCTAAACACTTTCAAACCGATTTAAACTTCTTTCAACCCTTTTACACTCTTGTACATAAAACCGATAGAATCTGAGCTCATTCGGGCCTCCTACTCATCCACCAGTGGAGTGTCGGCCCGAGAACGAGTTTCTATCAGAGAGACAACCGATTCACGGGTTAAACATGAATAACCGTCAAAGAACAGTTAACTGATCGGACGGGGTGATTCCCATCCGATCGGATGACTTGGACTTGATGGGGTTTCGTTGTTTGACACGTTGTCATACCGTCTCGGTACAATCGCAAAACTTTCTAAACTTAGCAAATTTTACAAGTTCTCAGATGAACAGGCTACTGAACGGATCGCCGTCCGATCGGATAGCCATCCGATCGAACGACCATCTGTCCGGATGACCGCCCGACCGAACGACCTGAATGGTAGGATTACTTCTTGTTTTACAAAATGCTACAACGAAAACTTCAAAGTCACATCATACACAAACACATCTATCCCAAATGAATGACAAACTGACCGAATGGCCATCCGACCGGATGATCATCCGTCCGGATTGTCATCCGATCGGATGACCCTTCGTCACATAACTCACTTGCACCGTTTAACGTATTGTTCATCTCTTACGCTATCGTTCTGTAATCAGGCTAACTTTCCAGCGCTCACTTCAATCCAAGAGAGTGTTTATTTACTAAACACAATCTGTGAGTATACTCGATCACTTTTTTCTTTAAACACTTTTGGGTGTTACATACGTTACTTATATCAAATCACAATCGACACACAACGCGAACGCTTTTATACGCTAACCACTATGCATGTAATACGTGTTATTCGATGAATGCTAGTATGTTATGTTTACACAGTGATTGTTGCCTGACACCTTAGCAATGATAATACTATAGTTTGGACTCAGCACCTGTCTTGGACAGGTGTTGTTAAGGGCTTTTCTTCACATGTCACAGTGGTGATATGTGTTGCGCATTCTACGACTCGCAGTCACGTCTGTGCATATTTCATTGTCGATAACTTACCTGCTTCACAACTATACGTGTTCCATGCAGGTTATACGTAAATCGCTTTCGCTACTATAATTCTATTAAACTTGTATGCTCACCTTTACACTATGTGTATTGACTTTTATTTTAATGTATGTGACATGTATTTAGGATGCTTGCTCTATTTGCTGGAATCGAGCTAGGGGAGTCTGGAAACATCATTAAATAATTTATGAGTCGTCGGAACAGTTTTATCTGTCTTTGAGAACAATTTGTCTGTAATAACTATGTTACGTTATATGTTATGGTATGGGACGTGATGATTAAATATTTGGTAATTATAGTTGTTATGGAAACTCTTGGACAATCTGTTTCGCTCAGTGCCGTGCCCCGATGATTCCGCCATCGGTTGGGGTGTGACAGATTGGTATCAGAGCCATAACTATAGGGAATTAGGCAAGACTCGACCTAGTCCGGGTCGATGTCTTAGAAATGACCTAGTCTATAGTCTAAGTACCAACAGACCAACTTGTGCAAACCTGGTAGGGGTTTTGTACAAGTTTACTTGATATTCTCACCGGAACTCGTTGTACACTACACCTTTATGCGAACATCGCATACTACCGTTCTGCGCAAGATCAGCCTTTCCTAAGGCTAAGCAACACACACAAACGAATGATCTGATTGAGATTAGGTGTGAAAACCGCAAACCCTCGATCAAATCGCTCGTTCGACACGCAAATTTTTACTATCAACGCGAGAATTTGCGTTGAATCAGGAGTGAAATCCATACTTCGACGCGATTCTCCCTATCTATCTCGTGATTCTATCACACAAACAGGAATATAGTCGCTGAGTTAGGAGTGAAACCCGAACCTTGATGACTTGTTCCGTTCCTTATGTTGGTTTTACAAAACTCTCACCAAAGTCTTGATGGATTCCAATGACATGAGTTGCGTGAATAACCAAAAGGATGCTTGCCATTCACCGTATGTCAGTGATAGAGCACAGTCTAATAAGCCAAAACGTGTACTCAGAGTCCTTGAGAATAGTCGAACCACTTTGGGTAGTCAACATCTATCAGCCAAGACAATCTATTTTCGATTTCAAACCGCAATCACTGATTTTATGTGTTTCGATTCTGAGCCCGCAAACCGCTGACTCTGTGATTTATCGCTTTTTATGTGGATTTTTATGTTTTATGTGGGTTTCTATGTTTATTTGTTAGCGTTTTGAGATACGGATGGTTTCGATCTAACGCTTTCTGCTCCGCCAAACACACACAACTCACTACACAACGTTAACAAATCGCTTACGTTACTCACAATCGCTACTCGCTTCTCGCACTCACAACTCTCGATCGTTTACGCGACTGTGAAAGATAGGTGAATACGTGCAATATATGTAGGTGAATAGGTGCAAAATATAGTGAAGATGTGCTTATGTGGACTACATGCATATGTGCTTACGTGCTTCTGTGGATTATGTGCCTACGTGACTGTGTGATTAGATGTGTTCCTGTGCTTTATATAAAGTAGCTTTTGGTGAGATAATAGGCTATACTCGACTTAATCAAAATTGTGTTTGAGCCCCGTGACGATGTCTGTTGCAGACAATGTCGTCATTCGGATCTCACACTTCCCGAGCTGCTCGCCGCAATCTTGAGGACAAACGCATCGCTACTCACGTCGCGAAGCAGATGGCTAAGGTTATACCGCACATTGTTAGTGAGCTTAATGAAAACGCTAGCAAGTCCTCTGAGGAATCAAGGACTGACTCTCCCCGAGCTACTTTTAGCTTCAAGCAGTTTAAAGCATGCGGCCCCAAAGAATTCACCGGAGAAGACGGGCCTACTGCCATGTTTCAATGGTTCAATTCAATTGACGTCACCCTGCGCCAAAGCGGCTGTCCCGAAAACCTTCGCACTGTTAACGCCACTGGCGTTTTCCAGTCCAGGGCTCTGGATTGGTGGACTGCCGAGAGAAACAAGTGAGGGAATGATGCAGCCTATGGGCTTACATGGGATGAGTTGAAGGACCTCATGATGAAGGAGTTCTGCCCCCCCCCCCCATGTAACACCACGTAAAAACGTGTCCAATTATGTATAGACACGTGTCCTAAACTCTAGATATGTGAAAGATTGAGTTTGAAGGACTAAAGTTGACAAACAGTGGAAATATGAAACCACAGGGACTAAAAGTGTCAACATGCCAAACTTGAGCCTCTGAATGACCATACATGAAGAATATATTCTTAAACGAGTAATTAACTGGATATTAGAAGTCGTTTGTGAATATAATCGGAAGATTATAAAACTACAAGGGTTAAACGTGTCAACATGTTAATTCTAACCTCTGAGTGACCTCTCAACGAACCAGAGGCTTCAAAATATTCAAATATACTCTCAAGAATTAATGATAAAAATTTCACGTGGTTTCGAGATCGTTGAGCGAGTTTTCAAGACTTTGGGTGAAAAGTGTCAACTTGATGAAACTTGCATTTATAGTGATATTTAACGAAGCCGAGCTTAACGAAGTCTGTTTATACATGCTTGGGCCTCTACAAACTAACTACAAGGGCCTTACATGTCAAAAATCAAGTTATATAAGGTTTTAAATGGCCAGGGACTAAATTGGACAAGTTTGAAATTTGTTTAATCTGTTTCCCACCTCCAGGCGGGTCGCGTAGCCCCTGAAGACCACTTACGTGGGACGCGTAGAAGTCCCCAGCGCAGAAACCTTTGGACAGGTGCGAGTTCATGATCAGAACCGACTTAAATCAATACTAGGGGCTGTTTAACGGACTTGTATTACCACTAGGACACCTGGGGTGATCCTAGGAGCCTCCATAACACCTGCTTTGATCTCCTATCAAGTGATTTCACTATATAAAGGACCTTAAGTTCAAGTGTTCTAGTGCACTTTCATTTGCAACAACTTATAAACTCACTTCTGGAGCTTGCAAGAATTAGGAGAAGAATTACAAGTGTAGAAAAGATAGCAAGGACCATTAGTAAGAGTTTTAATACCTGCTTAGTCCTTTTAATTAGCTTAATTACCGAAAAGTCAAACATATCGTAATATAGCATTGACTTCCGGTTTAATCACAAATGGTCCAGACACTGACCAAAACTAAAGTGGTTATGGAACCATATTAAAGTAGGTGATTAACCCTTAAAAGGGCACCTCCTAATTATTTTGTTTGACTAGTTAATTGTCGGGTCAAACTAGTTTGACAAAAAGTCAAACTAGACAGAAAGTTTAAAAAAATGAATTAAATTAATAAAACAGAGGTTCTAAATTATATTTTAACATTCTAATGACTTGGTAATTAATATTAGAACATGTTTTATCAGTCCTAACATGACAATTATCAGTCTAAGGTCAGTTTATAACCGAAAGTCGCAAAAGCTTATCTTTTGCTTTGACTTTCAGTTCTGACCCGTTCAAGCTTAATTCCCCCATGTTTTAAGCTTCCATTAGGACCACATTACTCAGTAGTATAACCCTCTGTAGTTATAGTGCATGGTTCTTAGTGGTTTGAATTATATGCTCTTGATCGTTAATATGCTTATAAGTGCCATAAATGCCCTTTTGACACAAAAATGAGTTTTTTAGAAATGTGAGAGGATAAAAACCTTTGCTACTGATATTTAAACTTGTCCCGAAAATTTGACATCAGTTCTTGGTCTCAAATAGGAGTTATGCGCGATATCGTAATTAGAAGCTTTTTATTAATTAATTTGCGATATCATGCATAATACATGTTTAAACTTGGATTTTGAACCAAAACTCATTACCTACTGTTAAGATATTACTTTTAAGGAATTTTAAGATTTTTGGCCAGATTATTATCTGTTTAAAACATTGAGTTCTTGTGTAAATCGGTTAATGATGATAATAACCTTTTTAGGCATAAAATGAGATTAACAAATGATTTGAATGCCAAACCTTTTTTCTACTGATATTATATATTAAATAAATTATTTTTAGCATTCAAATATTATCAAAATGTCAGAATTTCATAAACATCTTGATTATCGTCAATTAGCGAGTTTTACACTATTTAGGTGCATAGTATGGTTTAAAACCATACTTAACATCTAAGACTTATTACCTACTGAAATTTTAAACAAATTTCAATATTATTACAGTAGGTATAAGTTATAAACTCAGTTCCAAAAATGTCCTTAAAAGCATATGTGAAAAGACCAAAATGCCCTTTCGGGGCATAGTTTGGCCATAAATGGTAAACCTCACATATATGTAATATCTTACTGATGTAATGAGATAAATTAAATATTTTTACTGATTTAAAAAGACCAGAACTTCAGTTTATTATAAAATCTCTTTTATAAGCATTAAAATTACCAAAATGCCCTTACGGTACTTAAATTGTTTTTAAATACTTTTTGGGCATATATGTTAACATCTTACTGATGTATTAACATATTTTAAGCATAATAACAATTAAGACCTGTATATAATTCATTTGGTCACCCGTTACGCGTTTATGCGTTCGGATCGGTTTATGTGACTAGTTTACGTAAAATAGCCGAAACGGGTCTAACCTTATCATTAAATCCTCAAATTTCAGAATGTGTTTAGTTTACCCATATTATACAAGTATCCAAACTTGACGGGTCTAAATCACATTCTATTCCGGTCTCCGTTTAATCTAACGTTTAGGACCGTAAGGTTTCTTTCTAGCTAGCCGATCTAAGTCTTTTACTTAACTAAAGACCTGTTAGCATCCTAATAGGTTATTAAACCTTCTACAAAGATTAAGTATCATCCAGTAGAAGGTACCATCATAAAGATTTAGGATTTACGGCTGAGTTATCTTCACTTTAAGCTCAGGTAAATACTTTTAACTTATTTTCCCTTATACGGGCTTGGGATATGGTATTATAACAATACCACTTGGTCGGGTATGAAGTCATTTAATCGGATTATGATTTTAATAAATTTACATAAACCGTTTTAATCTGTCTTGTTTGATAGCATAAACACTGGGTGTTAATTCGACCTTGTCCTGGATATCCTCGGCTCATTTCGTTTGAAAATGGCCACGACCTATGCACGGGGTGTAGGCATACACCTGGCAGATATGCTAAAATATAAATCCACATGTTAGGGATAACTCCTTTGTGGGTTCTATAAGTGGTGAGTCGGTTAATCATGACCGGCTTCCAACCAGCCCCAATTGTAAGACAAACATGTAAATCTGTATATAAGATTATCTTTAATAATTGTCCCAAGTTATAAATGATTTGTGCCATGTGCACTTAAATCAATTTTCATAAATGTTTTCAAAAGAGTCAGTTAATTGTATTTACCATTGTAAACTGATGTATTTTCTTAAAGACTGATTGACAGGTACCTCTCGTAATAGGCTGGAGCTATTAGGTGTCATAAGAGGATCTTGCAAATCCATAGATACCTGAAGTCTGTTATTTTGTTTCTTTGTAATTATTTATGATCCGCCTGTGGATCTTATTACATTCCAGTCTGTATATTCTTTCACTCGGACACTCAGACATTATGGTTTATAATAGTTTATTCCCCGAGCCTTCCGCTATGCTATTATACTGTGTGTATTGATAATGATGATATCAACTACGTCACGATACTCCTCGCCTGGCCCACCGGTAATATGTGGAAATATCAGGGTGTGACAGGTCGGTATTAGAGCCAACATTGAGTGAATTAAACACTAACATTTTGTGTTTAATCTCAATGACACAATAAGCACATTCCTTAGACTTCCGAGTCTAGGCTAATGACATAGGATTTATTCTTAACTTTCCTTTTATTTGTTTATATTATATTTACTTGTTTTGTCAGGTTAACTTCTTGGAAAATGCCGCCACGTGTGAGAGGCAAAGGAAAGGGACCAATGAGAGGAGGGCCATCGGGCCATGCAGGACCATCCCATCGACGTACCCCGTCGGCGACTTTCTCTAGTTCCGACTCTTGGGACCATTGGAGTCATAACTTCGAGCCAACGAGACATTCTATTTCACTGGGATCCTTACCATCCGACCCTCCATACTTTGGACAACCCATTCACGATGAACCCCAACATTCCCAGAATTCTCTAGAATCACACCATTCGAACCAATCTCACCACTCCCTTCACTCCGATTCCATTTATTCCCCAGGTCAGTTCAACCAGAACGACTATGTCAACAATTTTTTTGGTTTCAACCCTTTAGGACCTCAAGATAACTTCTCCCAGGAGATTGAAATGGACGACGACCCTGACCCTGAAATGCAAACCGGAACACCGGGCCACCCTATCAGTATCTCGAGCGGTTCTTCGTATCAAGGATCGTCATACCAAGGGCCCGATCCATTTAAAGAATGGTCGTCAAGGTATGAATGGGAGTTCACCCCTTCATATCATAACTCTCCTGCTCAACCTCCTTTGAATGATCCGCAACTTCAAGCAGTTACCCCACCACCTTTGCTAGTTGAGGAACCACCTCAACCGCCTCCCGAGCCTCCAAGGCGAAGGAGAAATGCTCGAATGTCTGTGCGTGGGGGACCACGGTTCGCATCCCCTCATGGTTAAAGTTCTTACCCTCCTATTCCCGAGGACCCCTAAATGGGTGGACCCTCGCACGCGATGCCGGAAGTCAATCCTCCGCCAGTTTCTCATGCACCACCGCCACCGCCAGTGGGTTTTGACAACCCGATACCAACATACCCAGTTTCGTCTGGGTATAACCCATCTGGGTATCTAACCACTGCGGAATATGGAGCCCATGACCGATACCTTACTGCAGCACAATACAATGCACTTTATCCTTCTTCTTACCCACCAGTTTACCCAACTGGATATCCGGTACAGGGGTATCAATACCCACCATATCATCAACCTCCTCCTCCCCAACAGGAACAAACTTAGGAGATTCTACAGAGGTTAGACAGGGTTGAACGTGAAGCCGATGAAACTAAGAAGAAGCATAATGGCTTTCTCAAGGGCTTTGCGAACCTCATTAAAGGCAAGAAGAAGTAGGAAGTTGTTATTTTATTTTGTATTGTCTTTTAATCAAGTCCCTGCGAGGACATTATTTTATTTTCAGTACCAAGTCCCTGTGTGGACTTACTTTCTATTTATGTAGCCCATGTGTGGGCAATGTGTTGTTTCAAGTCCCGTTTAGGGCATCGTTGTACTAGTTTCATGATTTAATGAAGTTATTTTTGATTTTCAAATATGTATTTTATTACATCATCATGCTATATCATTTCAAATTTAATTAATCTGCCAAAGAAATTCTTAGAGGTATAACCTAGCCAAAAATATTAATGGCTATGATGGTACAACCTTTTTAAGAAAATAACTCCCTGTTAACATCTGAAAACATGTTAACATTCTTGGTTGTGCGGTACGGGAAACCACACAAGCTTCCAAATGTACTTGGACTTTCCTAAGTCACTATCATAGCCTATATGATCTATATGAATCATGGCTAATAAACATCAATGTGTAATAATGACAATGAGATGTACGCTTACAAGCAAAGGTGTAATAATGACAATGACAGTTCTACTTTATAAACTTCTTGTTAATAAGGCGATGAACTATGTTCGACCCTTAAAAGATCACTGATCCAGGAGATCATTGATTATAGTTTAATCGTCCCTGTGACATGGCCTCTTGTGCTGTCTAAATGTCCTTTGAGACGAGCCTTGTGCTAAATTAAAATGTCTTTCATGACATTGACAGTTGTGATTTATATTCCCCTGTCTAATAAAATATAAAGAATTATATCTCATTGATTATTATTATTATTTTCTTAAAATGGTCTATATGGTTTAATAATACCATGACCATCTAATCATCAATGTGATGATTTATTGCATAATTTAAATATAACATTATTGTTTAATATAGTACCCAAATCATGGCTGGATCTGATGAAGTAAACAGTCATCCACGGGAAGAAAACAATAATGAGGCCAGGATAAATCTTACAAACGCTGAACTGCAAGCTATGATTGACACCGCGGTTGCTCAAGCGTCTTATTCAAGGAACCGAGTAATGTTCGGTCCAAAACTCACTCAAAACCCTTATCACAGTCACATGCATTTAGAAGAGATGAATCTCAGCATTCATCCAATCAAAGATCCGAGCCTCAAAAAGTGGTGCTAAACCAGACTCCTAAGTACAAAAAGAGTTGTACTTATAAGTACTTTGTCTCCTGTAAACCGAGGGATTTTACAGGAGAAAAGGGAGCAATTGACTGCATGAAATGGTTAGACAAAATGGAGACTGTGATTAACATCAGTGGATGTGCTAAGGAAGACATAGTCATGTTTGTGTCTCAATCTTCTAAGGGCGATGCCCTCACTTGGTGGAAAGCGTTAGTACAGTCCACTGGAAAGGTTCATCTGTATAACCTTTCGTGGAACAAGTTTGTAGATCTTGTAAAAGACACATACTGTCCTCAGCACGAAGTTGAGAGGATTGAAACTGACTTCCTCACCTTGGTAATGAAGGATTTAGACTGTAGATCCTATGTGACCAACTTCAATTCAATGTCAAGGCTTGTACCATATTTAGTCACTCCTAAACCCAAACGCATTACGCGTTTCATCGGCGGTTTAGCTCCTGAAGTGAAAGGAAACGTCAAGGCTTCTAAGCCTACTACGTATAGATTTGCTGTGGATCTGTCTTTGTCCCTCACCCTTGATATTGTGAGGAGTAGGGCAAAGAAAGCTACCAATGATGGGAAGAGGAAGAGGGAGGAAGACAAGTCCCCTCAGTCAAACAAGAAGAACAAAGGGAACTTTAGTTCTAAGAAAGGGCAATCAAATGACAAGCCCAGGTGCAAGGCTTGCAACAAAAGGCACTTTGGAAAGTGCAACCAAGACCTACAAGCTAAACCATGTGGGATTTGTAAAAAGAAGGGGCACAAGTCTGTGGAGTGCCGGAACATTAAGGATGCAACTTATTATGGTTGCAACGAGAAGGGGCACATCAAGACAAATTGCCCCAAGAATAGCAAGAAGCCCGAAGAGGCAAAGAAAAACAACGCAAGAGTTTTCCAGATGAATGCAAGGGAAGCGGTGAACGATGAGAACGTCATAACAGGTACCTTCCTCATTAATAACAATTATGCTAGAGTCTTATTTGATTCAGCCGCTGATAAGTCTTTTGTAGACCATAAGTTTTATAAGTTACTGAATCTGCCTATTAAGACTCTAGACATAAAATATGAGGTAGAGCTTGCTGATGGTACCTTAGAAACAGCCTCAACTCTTCTTGATGGATGTTTCATATCCATTAAGAATCATTCTATTCCGCTATCCCTCTTGCCAATGAAATTGGCTGGTTTTGATATAGTTTTGGGCATGGATTGGTTATCGCATAACCAAACCCAAATTACCTGTGATAAAAAGCTAGTTATCATCAAAACCCCTTCCGGTGAGTCCATCACTATTCAAGGAGATACACAATATGGATTGCCCAACAATGTGTCCATTCTCAAAGTATCGCAATGTCTGAAGAGTGGATGTGTCATCTATATGGCACAAGTGTCAGTGAATGACCCAAAGCCTAAGATTGAAGATATTCCAATTATCTCTGAGTATCCTGATGTCTTTCCTGATGATCTACCTGGATTACCTCCTAAGAGGCAAGTTGAATTCAGGATAGATATTCTCCCAGGATCCGCACCAATTGCACGAGCTCCTTATCGTCTAGCGCCTACCGAAATGAAAGAGCTCAGGACTCAATTGGATGACCTACTGGAGAAAGGTTTCATACAACCTAGCTCTTCGCCTTGGGGAGCTCCAATATTGTTTGTGAAAAAGAAAGATGGATCAATACGCTTATGCATTGATTATCGTGAGCTAAACAAGATAACGATCAAGAATCGATATCCCTTACCCAGGATCGACGACTTATTTGATCAGCTCCGGGGGCGAGTTTCTTTTCAAAGATTGATTTGAGGTCTAGATATCATCAACTTAAGGTCTGAACTGAAGATGTGCCTAAAACGGCATTCAGAACAAGGTATGGACATTACGAGTTTTTAGTGATGCCTTTCGGGCTCACTAATGCGCCAGCAGCTTTCATGGACCTCATGAATAGAGTCTGCAAACCATACCTAGATAAGTTTGTCATTGTCCTTATAGACGACATACTTATCCACTCTCGTAATCAAGTTGATCATGAGAAACACCTTCGATGTATCTTAGGATTGCTTTGACAAGAGAAGCTTTATGCTAAATTCTCCAAATGCAAGTTCTGGCTTCGTGAAGTCCAATTCCTTGGACATGTTGTTAGTGAACGTGGCATCCAAGTAGATCCCGCCAAGATAGAACCCATTATGAATTGGGAAGCACCGAAGACGCCAACAGAAATTCGCAATTATCTGGGTCTAGCGGGATATTATAGAAGATTCATTGAGAACTTCTCAAGAATAGCTGCACCATTGACTTCTTTGACCCGTAAAAATGTAAAATTTGATTGGGGTCCAAAACAACAAGAATCCTTTGAGATTCTTAAGAAGAAATTGAGCAATGCTCCAGTGTTGATATTGCCCGAAGGAATCAAAGAGTTTGTCGTTTATTGTGATGCATCACACACCGGTATGGGTTGTGTACTTATACAAAAAGGCAAGGTGATTACCTATGCATCTCGACAACTAAAGGTGCATGAAAAGAATTACACCACCCATGACTTAGAGTTGGGTGCCGTTGGATTTTCACTAAAGTTATGGAGACACTATTTGTATGGAACAAAATGTGTAATTTATTCGGATCACAAAAGTCTCCAACATTTGTTTAATAAAAAAAAGCTCAATATGAGACAGCGCCGCTGGATGGAAACTCTAAATGATTATGATTGCGAAATTCGCTACCATCCAGGTAAAGAGAATGTAGTCGTAGATGCCCTAAGCCGAAAGGAAAGAGTCAAACCAATCAGGATCAATGCCAAGAGCATTGAGCTGAAGAATAGCCTGAATGAAAGGTTATTAGCTGGAAAGAAAGAAGCTATTTTGGAAGCTAACCTACCAGGTGAAAAGTTAGGTATAACTGCTGAGCAGTTAGCACCTGGCAAGGATGGGATCCTCAGACTAAATGGAAGAATTTGGGTTCCTATTTATGGAGGACTTCGAGAAATAATTCTCCAGGAAGCTCACAACTCCAAATACTCAGTTCACCCTGGAGGAGACAAAATGTATCAAGATTTGAAGGCTAATTATTGGTGGATAGGTTTGAAGAAATCTATTGCCACACATGTAGCTAACAGCCTAACTTGTGCTCAGATTAAAGCTGAACATCAAAAACCATCGGGTCTGCTTCAACAGCCAGAACTTCCCACATGGAAGTGGGAGATGGTAACTATGGATTTCATAACCAAGTTACCTAAAACAAGGCACGAAAACGATACCATATGGGTTATAGTTGATAGACTGACTAAGTCAGCACATTTCTTACCCATTAAAGAGACTTATAGCTCCGACAAGATAGCTCAGTTATACGTGGATAAGATTGTATCCCTACACGGAGTGCCGGTGACTATTATTTCTGACAGAGATACTAGATACACCTCTCACTTTTGGAAAAGCTTCCAACAATCTTTGGGCACTCGTTTGAATTTTAGTACGGCTTACCATCCTCAAACCGATGGACAAAGTGAGCCTACAATTCAAACTTTGGAAGACATGCGTCGAGCATGTGTAATTGATATGGGAGGTAGTTGGGATGATCATCTACCCTTGATTGAGTTCTCCTATAACAATAGCTACCATACTAGTATTCAGGCTACGCCTTTTGAGGCATTATATAGTAGGAAATGCAGAACGCCTGTTTGTTGGGCAGAAGTAGGAGAAGCGCAGTTATCAGGACCTGATATAGTCCTTGAAACAACGGACAAGATTGTCCAGATTCGTGATCGCCTGAAAGCTGCCAGGGATAGGCAGAAAAGTTATGCTGACAAGAGGCGAATACCTCTAAAGTTTGAGGTTGGTGATAAAGTCTTACTGAAAGTATCACCCTGGAAAGGTGTGATGCATTTTGGTAAGAAGGGCAAGCTAAGCCCTAGATATATAGGACCATTCGAGATTATCGAATGTGTCGGCAGTGTAGCTTATAAGCTAAACTTGCCTGAGGAGCTAAGCGGAATTCATAATGTGTTTCACATCTGTAATCTCAAGAAATGCTTAGCTGATGAATCGCTAGCTATGTCTCATAAAGACGTACAAATTGATGAAAGTCTGAGGTTTGTTGAAAGACCTATATCGATCGAGGATCGACAGGTTAAAAAGCTCCGAAGAAAGCATGTGCCAATAGTAAAGGTCAAATGGGATACCCGTAGAGGTCCCAAATATACGTGGTGTAGGTCCCTTAACCCGTGCAGATCGTAACAAAATCGTCGATCTAACCTAGAGTGCGGAATCCCCTAGATCAGATTTCACAGAAAACGAGTAGAAACAGAATCAAGAACACGATGCACTTTCAATCCGGTCTTCTATTGATTATCCAACAAGAAGTTTACAATCAATTCAAGACCCACAAGAAATCTCTCAGCCACTCTCTGTAGATTTCTCTAACTCTCTCAATTCCTCTAAGTGTCTAACCTAAACTGGCTGTCAAATGTCTACAAACTTGCTAACCTAAACCCTAATGCCAAGCCTTGTTTATATAGGACAAGGTTTGCACATGGGATTTGGTCTGGGCCAGGCCATTCTCCAAGCCCATTACACTAAATAACTCCCTAACCAATAATGCTAGACCCAATACAAAATATCCAAAGACTAGATAATCAAACTATTAAGCTGTTGTCACAGAATATGCACCAACAAACTCCCCCTTGACAATAGCTTCATAGTGTAACTTTGTCTTCAAACACCTTGCAGTCTTTTGGTCTTTGGATAGCGTCAGCTACACAGTTTCTGACATCAACAAACTCCCCCTTAGCTGATGCTTCCAATCTCCAAAACTTTCATTTGTTGTAGATCCGTGAACTAGCAATCTTTGGTTAAGCAAGAAACCTTCAAATCTTTCATATCTCTTTCTCTTTCTGCAATGTAGTAGAAGGATCCTACCATGCATCTTCACACATGTTCACTTCACTCTCAATTTGCACTTTACTTGTATTCTGCACTTCATTTTGATAACTGCATCAATCTGTTTAGCAACACAAGCAAGTATCTCGAAAAACCATTAGTCTTTTTCACATTTAAAGATAAACCAATATTTTATCCTAGTTTGCAAAAACAACTACCTGTCAGTTCAAAATGGAAGTCTTTTAAAAAGAAAATATTTTTGGAATTTTTGATATTCTTCAAAACAACTAAACAAACTAAACTCAAAAATATGTACAATACATCTTTTTGTGAGAATCATGTGCAACAAGATCATATCAGCAAAATCAAACTGTTTTCACACTATTAGATAATTCTTTATTTAATTTTTCGTGAAAAGCAGTTCAAGACGATTACTAGTATGTTTGTCCACTTAAACAAAATGCATGAACATTTCAAGTACCATTAACGTATGATACGTTAAGCTAATATTATTTCTGATATATTAGCATGTCCCACTTCAGGATGTACCCCCACGATCAAGGTATGCACAAAGATTCATCGTAGTAGGTGAGTATACTGAATTCATCCGTTTTGTTTTTCAACGTTTAGATAATTGGTGATCAGGTCAGTACTTCCGTATAGCAAAGACACCAAAATATCTAACGAGGGCTAAGACAAATACCATTTTTGGTGCGATTTATGCATTTTGCACTTTTTGAATGACTCTATATGAGAGCTTCTTCATTTTCAGGGTTTTGGCATATTTAGCTCTTTTAAGATATCCTGGTTGTGCCTAGGTCAGCATGTATCTGGATGCAGCAGAAGGACAACCCTGATATCCCCAGATGAAATAACAGCATAAAGACCCAAAACTTCAGATTTTGGCAATCTATCAACACAAGATTTAAGGTCATTAAACCATACACCACTGATGTGTTCCCCACTGATGTCAGAAACTGTGTAGCTGACGCTATCCAAAGACCAAAAGACTACAAGATGTTTGAAGACAAAGTTACACTATGAAGCTATTGTCAAGGGGGAGTTTGTTGGTGCATATTCTGTGACACCAGCTTAATAGTTTGATTTTTTAGTCTTTGGATATTTTGTATTGGGTCTAGCATTATTGGTTAGGGAGTTAATTAGTGTAATGGGCTTGGAGAATGGCCTAGCCCAGACCAAAGCCCATATGCAAACCTTGTCCTATATAAACAAGGCTTGGCATAAGGATTTAGGCTAGCAAGTTTGTAGACATTTGACAGCCAGTTTAGGTTAGACACTTAGAGGAATTGAGAGAGTTAGAGAAATCTACAGAGAGTGCCTGAGAGATTTCTTGTGGGTCTTGAATTGATTGTAAACTTCTTTTTAAACCTTTTTGAATATGAGTTATGACTAACGAAGAATTTCCAAATTTATCTAACTTATCTTGAAGTTCTACAATTTTGGTTTGTGCATCAGCCAATTCTGTGCACTTTTCTGATAGCTCGTTAGTCTTTTCTTTCATAGTTTCACGAGCCAAATCAATGATCTGCAACAGTTCATTGACTTTGCTTGTCAAACTGCTGATTTCCTGTTCATTTGATTTGAGTTTATCTAAACAATTTGACTCTCTTTTAATCAAAAGAACATTTAACTCTTTTCGGTTTTCCAAATCAGCTAACAGAATTTTGTTTTGCTCCGATAGTCTATTAACTTTACCCTGTAGTTCAGTGCAATTAAGACATGTATGACTTACAGATTCTGATGATACCTTCACCTCTGATGTAAGTTCATTCACATCCTTCAAGCCCTTTGAAACTTCTGCATCCTTCTTCTCAGCAGTTTCCTTATCAGCTTTCTTCTTCTTTTCTGCCTCAGCAGCTACTTCTCTTATCTTTACAGCTGCAAGCTCAGCTACACATGCTTGATCACATGTATTCAATCTTGAAGGAATCTGATAACGTTTTTCCAAATCTTCCCACAGCTCTTGAGAAGTTCCATACTTCGTAAAGATATGTTTAACGCCCTCAGGCAAGGACTTCTTTATTGCTGCTAAAGCTTTCTTCTCAGCATCAACCACTCGTTTCTCAGATTCATCCATCTTATCAAAAGACATCACTATAACTCTTCCATCAACACGACGCGTGGGAGCAAAGTATCCATCTATCATACACGTCCATATTTTAGTATCTTCATTTTTCATAAACAACTCAAACTTCTCTTTCCAGTCAGCATATTCTTTGACGTTTGTAAGCTTTGGCCAATTCTTAACAGTCTCCCTGACCTTATCCATTTTGGCCATCAAAAGTTCAAATGGATTTTGGTAACCTGAATCAAAATCCAAATCTAACTTCTCTACTGGTCCTTTTCAAGCTTTTACCGTAAGCGAACTGATAAAACCGTACAAAATTTTGTCCGAAATCTGTTTTTACCAACTTATACCGTTAGATTCGTTTCGAGATTACGATTCCAATGATATATAATGTCCAAAACCTTTTTCAGGATTTTCCAGAGTTTTTTTTTTGGTCCTAAAAATCCAAGGATTCCAACGGTGCAAATGGTTTCCTGAGATGAGTTACGGATGATTTCCTAAACGCGAAACAGTGAAATTTTTCTTACGCAAGCCATAAAAAATTCCACCTATCCGAAATGAACTCTTCTTGTCCGAAATAAACACTCTCAGATCCGAAATGGGTCTTCTGATCTGAAATGGAACAGCCTAATCCGAAATGCAAGTTAAACTTGTCCGAAAAGCAACCTATTGATCCGAAATCCACGACTTCTAATCCGAAATGCAAGTCTTCAAGTTCGAAATGATCCGAAATGGAAGATTACTGTCTGAAATTGATCCAAAATACTTGATTTTTATCCTAAATGGATCCGAAAAGCAGTATTTCTTATCCGAAATCGTCCGAAATGCTGCTGTTTTGTCTGAAATCCAAGCTGTTAATCCAAATTTGATAGCAGCTAATCCGAAATCAGCAGCAGAAACCCTAAAACAGCCGTCAAACACGTCCAAAACTTCGATTTTCTGCAGAAAACGATTCTGAACCAAGCCAATCAAGAGACTAACGCTCTGATACCAATTGTAGGTCCCTTAACCCGTGCGGATCGTAACAGAATCGTCGATCTAACCTAGAGTGTGAAATCCCCTAGATCAGATTTCACAGAAAACGAGTAGAAACAGAATCAAGAACACGATGCACTTTCAATCCGGTCTTCTATTGATTATCCAACAAGAAGTTTACAATCAATTCAAGACCCACAAGAAATCTCTCAGCCACCCTCTGTAGATTTCTCTAACTCTCTCAATTCCTCTATGTGTCTAACCTAAACTGGCTGTCAAATGTCTATAAACTTGCTAACCTAAACCCTTATGCCAAGCCTTGTTTATATAGGACAAGGTTTGCACATGGGCTTTGGTCTGGGCTAGGCCATTCTCCAAGCCCATTACACTAATTAACTCCCTAACCAATAATGCTAGACCCAATACAAAATATCCAAAGACTAAAAAATCAAACTATTAAGCTGTTGTCACAGAATATGCACCAACACGTGGGAAGTTGAGTCCACTATGCGATAGAAGTACCCTCACTTATTCCAGTAAATCTCGGGGTCGAGATTTATTTTAAGGGGGTGAGGATGTAACACCACGTAAAAACGTGTCCAATTATGTATAGACACGTGTCCTAAACTCTAGATATGTGAAAGATTGAGTTTGAAGGACTAAAGTTGACAAACAGTGGAAATATGAAACCACAGGGACTAAAAGTGTCAACATGCCAAAATTGAGCCTCTGAATGACCATACATGAAGAATATATTCTTAAACGAGTAATTAACTGGATATTAGAAGCCGTTTGTGAATATAATCGGAAGATTATAAAACTACAAGGGTTAAACGTGTCAACATCTTAATTCTGACCTCTGAGTGACCTTTCAATGAACCCGAGGCTTCGAAATATTCAAATATACTCTCAAGAATAAATGATAAAAATTTCACGTGATTTCGAGATCGTTAAGAGAGTTTTCAAGACTTTGGGTGAAAAGTGTCAACTTGATGAAACTTGCATTTATAGTGATATTTAACGAAGCCAAGCTTAACGAAGTTTGTTTATACATGCTTGGGCCTCTACAAACTAACTACAAGGGCCTTACATGTCAAAAATCAAGTTATATAAGGTTTTAAATGGCCAGGGACTAAATTGGACAAGTTTGAAACTTGTTTAACCTGTTTCCCACCTCCAGGCGGGCCGCGTAGCCCCTGAAGACCACTTACGCGGGCCGCGTAAAAGTCCCCAGCGCAAAAACCTTTGGACAGGTGCGAGTTCATGCTCAGAACCGACTTAAATCATTACTAGGGGCTGTTTAACGGACTTGTATTACTACTAGGACACCTGGGGTGATCCTAGGAGCCTCCATAACACCTACTTTGATCTCCTATCAAGTGATTTCACTATATAAAGGACCTTAAGTTCAAGTGTTCTAGTGCACTTTCATTTGCAACAACTTATAAACTCACTTCTGGAGCTTGCAAGAATTAGGAGAAGAATTACAAGTGTAGAAAAGATAGCAAGGACCATTAGTAAGAGTCTTAATACCTGCTTAGTCCTTTTAATTAGCTTAATTACCGAAAAGTCAAACATATCGTAACATAGCTTTAACTTCCGGTTTAATCACAAATGGTCCAGCCACTGACCAAAACGAAAGTGGTTATGGAACCATATTAAAGTAGGTGATTAACCCTTAAAAGGGCACCTCCTAATTATTTCGTTTGAGTAGTTAATTGTCGGGTCAAACTAGTTTGACAAAAAGTCAAACTGGACAGAATGTTAAAAAAAATGAATTAAATTAATAAAACAGAGGTTCTAAATTATATTTTAACATTCTAATGACTTGGTAATTAATATTAGAACATGTTTTATCAGTCCTAACCTGACAATTATCAGTCTAAGGTCAGTTTATAACCGAAAATCGCAAAAGCTTAGCTTTTGCTTTGACTTTCAGTTCTGACCCGTTCAAGCTTAATTCCCCCATGTTTTAAGCTTCCATTAGGACCACATTACTCAGTAGTATAACCCTCTGGAGTTATAGTGCATGGTTCTTACTGGTTTGAATTATATGCTCTTGATCGTTAATATGCTTATAAATGCCATAAATGCCCTTTTGACACAAAAATGAGATTTTTAGAAATGTGAGAGGACAAAAACCTTTGCTACTGATATTTAAACTTGTCCCGAAAATTTGACATCAGTTCTTGGTCTCAAATAGGAGTTATGCGCGATATCATAATTAGAAGCTTTTTATTAATTAATTTGCGATATCATGCATAATACATGTTTAAACTTGGATTTTGAACCAAAACTCATTACCAACTATTAAGATATTATTTTTAAGGAATTTTAAGATTTTTGGCCAGATTATTATCTGTTTAAAACATTGAGTTCTTGTGTAAATCGGTTAATGACGATAATGCCCTTTTTAGGCATAAAATGAGATTAACAAATGATTTGAATGCCAAACCTTTTTTCTACTGATTTTATATATTAAATAAATTATTTTGAGCATTCAAAACTTATCAAAATCTCAGAATTTCATAAACATCTTGATTATCGTCAATTAGCGAGTTTTACACTATTTAGGTGCATAGTATGGTTTAAAACCAAACTTAACATCTAAGACTTATTACCTACTGAATTTTTAAACAAATTTCAATATTATTACAATAGGTATAAGTTATAAACTCAGGTTTCCAAAAATGTCCTTAAAAGCATATGTGAAATGACCAAAATGCCCTTTCGGGGCATAGTTTGGCCATAAATGGTAAACCTCACATATATGGTAAACCTCACATATATGTTAACATCTTACTGATGTATTAACATATTTTAAGTATAATAACAATTAAGACCTGTATATAATTCATTTGGTCGCCCGTTACGCGTTTATGCGTTCGGATCGGTTTACGTGACTAGTTTACGTAAAATAGCCGAAACGGGTCTAACCTTATCATTAAATCCTCAAATTTCAGAATGTGTTTAGTTTACCCATATTATACAAGTATCCAAACTTGACGGGTCTAAATCACATTCTTTTCCGGTCTCCGTTTAATCTAACGTTTAGGACCGTAAGGTTTCTTTCTAGCTAGCCGATCTAAGTCTTTTACTTAACTAAAGACCTGTTAGCATCCTAATAGGTTATTAAACCTTCTACAAAGATTAAGTATCATCCAGTAGAAGGTACCATCATAAAGATTTAGGATTTACGGCTGAGTTATCTTCACTTTAAGCTCAGGTAAATACTTTTAACTTATTTTCCCTTATACGGGCTTGGGATATGGTATTATAACAATACCACTTGGTCGGGTATGAAGTCATTTAATCGGATTATGATTTTAATAAATTTACATAAACCGTTTTAATCTGTCTTGTTTGATAGCATAAACACTGGGTGTTAATTCGACCTTGTCCTGGATATCCTCGGCTCATTTCGTTTGAAAATGGCCACGACCTATGCACGGGGTGTAGGCATACACCTGACAGATGCAAATGCTAAAATATAAACCCACGTGTTGGGGATAACTCCTTTGTGGGTTCTATAAGTGGTGAGTCGGTTAATCATGACCGGATTCCAACCGGCCCCAATTGTAAGACAAACATGTAAATCTGTATAAAAGATTATCTTTAATAATTGTCCCAAGTTATAAATGATTCGTGCCATGTGCACTTAAATAAATTTTCATAAATGTTTTCAAAAGAGTCAGTTAATTGTATTTACCAGTGTAAACTGACGTATTTTCTTAAAGACTGATTGACAGGTACCTCTCTTAATAGGCTGGAGCTATTAGGTGTCATAAGAGGATCTTGCAAATCCATAGATACCTGAAGTCTGTTATTTTGTTTCTTTGTAATTATTTATGATCCGCCTGTGGATCTTATTACATTCCAGTCTGTATATTCTTTTGTAAGGACCTTCAAAAATGTCCGAAAGCGACCTGTAAGTGAAAACCCAGACCCCTGAAACCCTAATCCATAACAAAAATCAAGAAAAACAAATTTTATGGTTTCACGCGGGTCGCGTAAACCTTAAGGGAAGGTTACGCGGTCCGCGACAGCTTACCAAAACTCCAGAGCAGCAAACAGGCCTCGTGTCACACATGTGGCAGCCCTAGGTATGACACGCTAGCCCTAGTCTACGATTAGGAGGCCCTCGCGGGCCGCGTAGGTGTCAAGAAGAGGCTTACGCGGGCCGCGTAAGACTCAAATTTTAGCTATAAATAGAACTGATCATGGCCTGTTCAATGGTGTCGAAAACATCTTTCAAAAACGAAGTTATACTGTTCGAAATCACAATTTCTATTAGGGAGGCGCTGCTACGATACAGGGTATTAACTCGATCGCTGCTACGATTCAATGTCTGATCGATTGAAACTATCCGATGGATGTTTAAGTGCTGCCCACATTAGGGCCATACTTTGTCATTCGTCGTAAATTCGATGGATGTTTAAGTATTGCACTTTGTCATTCGTTGTGAAGGTTTTAATCTCGTGAGTTATCATAAATACTGTATTAGTTACTGACCTAGTTCGTGTGCATTGTTATTTAAATTAGGTTACAAGGATAATCAGTAGGCTAAACTCTGCCCGTTTAAATCTGCAATGTGAGTCATTCTCTTTTATCAAAAGTATTTTACAATACTCCATTATTTTCAAAGGTTATAATTACAGGGATTAAGTCATGGTTATCTTAATCACTGGCTAGTGGGGTATTGTGCACATTACTAAATTTCTCACAGTTAGGCTAATAAATCCTAACAGTGATAATCATCACTACTTGGGGAAAAAGACCCAATAGTGGTATGACCATCGTCACCAGGAGGTGACACGGCGCCAGATAAAAATAAGATAAAAGCCATTGTAATCGCTCTTATGCTGTAATTTATAACTATGTGTCGTTTTATCTAATTTGAATGACTCGCCAGTATTTCCCCGCTGATAAAATATTTTCAAAACATGTTTCAGGTGACTAATGTGAACCAAGGAAAAGTTCTACGGAGCACTAATAAAGCTTGAAGTAGTGGCTCAAATAAATAAATAAACATGTTTTGTAAATCAGGGAATTTCCTTGTGAAATTCCTCTATTTTAAATTACGGGGTTTATCCCGAATTATGAAATAAAATAATCGCGCATTTCAAGTATTTAAAAGATCCTGTAAAATCTTTCGCTGTCAACTCAATTAATAAATACCACGGGTTTCTGTCCCGCGGCTCCTGGACCGGGTAAAACCGGGACGGTGGCCGTGACAGAAAAAGGTGGTATCAGAGCCACTGATTTAAGCCAATTAAGTATTTCGAAATACTTAATTTTCCTGATTATTATCTTGTGATTATGTATTTTTGTTAAGTGACTATTTGTTAGTTACAGTATGGGTAAGCAAAGAATTTCGGACATCTATCGTCAACTAGATAGTACACTAAAAGATAAGGGAACTTCGTCCCAATCAAATTCCTCAAGATACTCAGAAGATACTGAGGAAGGAATATTTATTCGTAAGGCACAGTTTCAAAACTACTTACCCCTAATAAAAGAAGTTGGATTATTAGAAAAAGTCAAGAGAAAATCAAGAAGTCACAACCAAAAGAAGTGATGATTAATAAGGAAACTCATGAAATAGGCAATAACTGTCACACCCCAACCGATGGCGGAAACATCGGGGCATGGCACTGAGCGAAACAGATTGTCCAGAAGTTTCCATAACAATTATCAGTACCAATCAATTTAAAGTAACATGTCCCATACCATGTCTCAAAAGGTAAACAAATTATTACAGACAAAATCCAGGCAAATATTTCTATTCCGCCTACTCAGATTTTAAAATAGAGCAATTGTTTATCTGCTTCTAGAGACCCTTGATTTAATTACTACAGACAACTATTTGTTGGGCTCTAGAGCTTTATTCTAGCTTCGATTTCCTACCACGTGTGCATCCTAAACACCTGTCACATACATTAAAATAAAGTCAATACATATAATGTAAAGGTGAGCATACAAGTTTGATAATAGCATATAGAGTTCGAATTCGTTTACCCATAACCAGCACGTACACATAGTGAAATGAAGCACGTTAGTTATCGACATAGATCCATCGATACCAATGACTGCGGGTTGACTGCCAGATGCAGTTCACAATACATGATTACCACCGTAATCCATGCAAGTAATTGTCCTTAACAACCCCCGCGAATGGGTGCTGAGTCCAAACTATAGTACTATCGTTGCTAAGGCAGGTAGACAACATTCCATGTGTAAACATAACAAACAAGCATTCATAAGCCACGTATAACATGCATTAACCGTTAGCGTTCAAGTAGTATTGAGTAGTGTGATTGATGTGATTTGAATAGTTGTAACGTATGTAACACCCAAAAGTTCATAAAGCAAAAAGGGATCGAGTATACTCATAGTGGTTGATGGATTGAAGGGCGCGCTTAGCGAGTAGGGTTAGCCTGAATAGTTTGATAGCATAACAATAAGTGACGCGTAAAACGATGCGATGTGTGAATGGGTCGGATAGTAGTTTGGTCGGATGGTAATCCGATCGGACGGCATGTCTGTGCGGATGGCAATCCGTTCGGATGGTCATCCGGTCGGACGGTAGTCCAGTCGGATGACTATTCGAGTGGATTGTTTCTTCCTATGAGATGAATGTGTTTGTGTATGATGGCTTGACCTTTGACGTTTTCGTTGTAGCATTTTGAAAACATTGAAGTATCTCTATCCTTCAAGTCGGTCGGTCGGACAGTCAGTCGTGCGGATGACAATCCGTTCGGATGGTCATCTGGTCGGACGGTAGTCCGGTCGGACGGTGACCTTAGTGATAGGGTTACTTATGGGAACAAGTTCACCGCAGAAGTGTCACTCGGTCGGATGTCCATTCTACCGGGTGGCAACCCTGTTAATGAACGTGTTGAAAGTTGTTTAAGTCTTTAAAGTCCTAGTATCTCATGATCCGAAGAGTAATCCGGTCGGATGGTAGTCCGATCAGATGGCAATTCGTTCAATACTCAAACTTTAAAGAAGGTTGATTAAGTGTGGGACCCAAGGTGTTATCCGTTCAGACAGCAATCCGTTCGGGGGGCTTATCCGCTCAGACAACATTCCGTCTTGGTTGCTCCGGCCGTCTTACACTTGGTCGTTTTGTTTGTTTGTAGTTTTATCGAGACGTTTTGACAATGTGTTAACCAACGGAACCCCTTCTTGTCCCAAGTGACTTGATCGACCAGGAATCACCCTAGTTCAACCAGTTAACCGGTTCAAGGCGGTTGTTCTTGTTTAACCCAAAATCGGTGGCCTCGTGAGGAGAATCCAGACCATGGACTAGCACAACCCCAAGAATGAGTAGGAGACTATAACAAGGTCCGATTCTATCGGTTTTGAATGCATTGAGTGTAAAAGAGTTGAAAGAAAGCTAAAATCTATCTTTCAATCCTTTTTTCACCATAAAGGTGTTTAGATCTATGAAAGATCTTTGTGTATTCGTGTGGAAATCGGTTAGATCTAAGTTGTTCTTGATGGATTGAAGTCAAAACATGAAGTTCTTCAAGAACTCATGATGACGTCATCCTAGAACACCTCAAATCTAGTGATTTGACGGTTAAAAGTTAAGATTCAAAAGGTAGAAAGGTGTAGGAGTGCGTGTAGGTCAAGAAAGTACAAGATTTAGAACGAGATCTTACCGGGATTGAGAGAAATCGAAGAAAAGGTGAGGAGAGCGCGCTGGTCGGACGAGAGTTTCCAAAAGTAGAAAGTTTGAGAGTGACATGGGTATTTATAGGATTCCAAAAGGGTAAAGTGCGGGTCGGTCGGATGGCATCCCGCCCGGGTGACTATCCAGTCGGATGTCATCTCGGTCGGATGACGACCTGGCACCATGACCAAGTGGCAGCCCGGTCGGATGGCTATCCGGCCGGTGGGCACTTGGTTCGTGTGTTCGACGCGACGATTTTTGCTGATTCGATTTCGATTGCGAGCGATGCGATATGACAGAGTTTTCTAGTCAAATTACTTTTAATCCCAACCACTCATATCTCACGCTGTCGCTTCTCCACTAATTATCATAGTTCAATTTCGGTTGAGTTCGAGTTCGATGTCGATTAAGTTCGATTGCATTTCGAGTTTCGATTCGAGTTCGATTGATTACCACATTATAACATAAATAATACATGCACAGATAACATATAAGGCACACTCACACGTATAACAATAACTAAAATGCGTAGTTCGAGTTGTGATTCGATTCGATTCGATTAGCATAGTTCGATTATTGTTTAGTTAACTTTATCGCATTGTTACTTCCTATAGTTCACAGTCGTAGGTCGATTGAATAACAATAATCATACGTCGATTATTGTAATTATAGACACTTACTCCACATAATAGCTAAAATAAAAGAAATCTATTATTAGTCGGTTGCGCGCAATCGGTCGTTGACTTTAACCTTGACTTCTTGAAAACACGGGGTGTTACAGCCTCCCCTAGTTTAGGGAATTTCGTCCCGAAATTAGGCTGAAAGTTGTACGATACCGTGAATCACTTTCTCTCTCTAGGCTTTCTCCTTGAATAACTGCGGGTACTTCGCCTTCATGTCGCTTTCGAGTTCCCAAGTGAACTGTGCGCCCCGTTTGCCTTCCCATCGGACTTTCACAATGGGAATGCGCGAGTGCCTGAGTTGCTTGGTTTGGCGGTCCATGATTTCGACAGGCTTCTCCACGAATTGTAGTGTTTCGTTCACCTGGAGGTCATCGAGAGGAACATGTAAGTCGTGGTCGGCTAGGCACTTTCGGAGGTTTGACATTTGGAAAGTCGGGTGGACGTTACTAAGCTCCTCCGGTAGTTCAAGTCTGTAGGCGACTTTTCCGATCCTTTCCAGAATCTTAAAAGGTCCAACATATCGAGGCGCGAGCTTCCCTTTCTTGCCGAATCGGACCACACCCTTCCAAGGTGATACCTTCAGGAGTACGTAGTCGCCAACGTCAAATTCAAGGGGCTTGCGTCGTCTATCGGCATAACTTTTCTGTCGATTCCGAGCTTTTACCAGGTTGTCTCGAATTTAGAAAATTCTGTCTGTCATTTCTTGTAATAGCTCAGGACCGGTTAATTATGAATGGCCGATCTCGTGCCACACAATAGGCGATCGACATCTTCTTCCGTATAAAGCCTCGAATGGTGCCATTTGAATGCTGGAATGATAGCTGTTGTTATACGAGAATTCAACTAACGGCAGGTATTTATCCCAATTACCACCGAAGTCTATGACACACGAACGGAGCATGTCTTCAAGAGTACGGATCGTTCTTTCAGTCTGACAGTCGGTTTGGGAGTGGAAAGCGGTACTTAGATTGAGCGATGTACCGAGTGCTGTTTGAAACGTTTCCCACAGTCGCGAGGTAAACCGAGCATCACGATCAGTGATGATGTCGTGAGGCGTCCCATGATTACAAATAATCTCGTCGGTGTAAATTCGGGCTAATCGTTCTACCTTGTAGTCTTCCCGTATTGGCAAAAAGTGAGCTGATTTAGTCAAACGGTCAACCACAACCCAAATGCTGTCGTGACCTGATGACGTGTGTGGTAGCTTTGTTATGAAGTCCATAGCTATACTCTCCCACTTCCACATGGGGATTGGTGGTTATTCGAGTAAGCCAGAGGGTCGTTGATGTTCAGCCTTGACTCTCGCACAGGTCAGGCATTTTCCAACATAGAGAGCAATATCCCTTTTCATGCCTGGCCACCATTACTTATAGCGAAGGTCCTGGTACATTTTGTCGGCACCGGGGTGAATAGAATACCGGGATTTGTGGGCTTCGTCCATCAGAATCTGTCGCAAATCGGTCCGTTTAGGGATCCAAATTTGGTCCAGGAAGTGGAATATCCCATTCGACTTGCTCACAAGCTAGGCTCCATCGTGGTAGATTCTTTCTTTCTTTAGAGTGTGTTCGTTGAAACACGCTTGCTGAGCTTCGTGGATGAGGGTTTCGAGATCGTATTGGGATTGAATATTACGAGTGCTAAGCAGATAGCTCCGTCTGCTGAGCGCGTCGGCAACAACATTTGCTTTGCCTGGGTGATAACGAATCTATCAGTCATAATCGTTGAGAAGTTCTACCCATCGGCGTTGACGCATATTAAGTTCCTTCTGATTAAAGATATGTTGTAGGCTCCTATGATCAGTGAAGATCGTACACTTGGTACCGTACAGGTAGTGTCGCCAAATCTTTAACGCAAAAACAACTGCGCCAAGCTCGAGGTCATGGGTTGTATAGTTCTTCTCGTGGATTTTGAGCTGACGAGATGCGTAAGCTATAACCTTGTCCCGTTGCATAAGGACACAACCAAGACCAAGGTTGGAAGCATCACAATAGACAATGAAATCATTGTTTTCGTCGGGCAATGTGAGAACGGGAGCATTGCAAAGCATGTGTTTAAGGGTTTTGAAGGCAGACTCCTGTTTGGTTCCCCAAACAAAAGGTTTGTCTTTATGCGTGAGAGCGGTAAGTGGTACTGCGATCTTTGAGAATCCTTCAATAAATCGTCGATAATAGCCCGCCAGTCCGAGAAAAGAACGGACTTCAGATGGGTTCTTAAGTGTAATCCAACTCTTAACGGCTTCAATCTTCGCGGGGTCGACATGAATACCTTGACTATTAACAATGTGGCCCAGAAACTGAACCTCCTCCAACCAGAATTCACATTTGGAGAACTTGGCGTAGAGTTGGTTCCCCTGGAGTAGCTCGAGAACCAAACGTAGATGTTGCGCGTGTTTGGTTTTCGATTTGGAATAGATCAAGACATCGTCGATGAATATGATGACGAAACGGTCGAGATATGGTTTACACACGCGATTCATCAGATCCATGAAAACCGCAGGTGCGTTGTTAAACCAAAGGGCATAACAACGAATTCGTAGTGGCCGTATCGAGTGCAAAATGCGGTTTTGGGTATATCCTACTTTTGAATGCGTAGTTGGTGATATCCTAAGTGTAGATCGATCTTCGAGAAGCATGTAGCACCTTGTAGTTGGTCAAATAAATCATCGATGCGAGGTAGGGGATAGCGGTTCTTGATAGTTAACTTATTCAATTCCCGATAATCGATGCACATCCTGAACGACCCATCCTTCTTTTTGATGAAAAGGACCGGTGCGCCCCAAGGAGAGGTGCTCGGGCGAATAAAGCCTCTCTCAAGTAATTCCTGGAGTTGGTTTGAAAGTTCACGCATTTTGGACAGCGCGAGTCGGTAGGGACCTTTGGCAATAGGGTTGGCTCCAGGAATGAGGTCGATATGAAAGTCGATATCACGACTTGGTGGTAGTCTGGGAAGATCCTCTGGAAAAATGTTAGGGCATTCTCGGACCACAGGAACGTCTTTTACTTCCTTCTTCTCTTTCTTTTCCTTCTCCGCTACTACAATGTTAGCCAAGAAGGCTCTGCATTCCTTGCGGAGATACTTGCTAGCTTGGACACAAGACATGAGCTTGAGACCTTTCGAAGTAGTTTCACCGTAGACACATAATAAATCGCCATTCGCGAGCGAAAATCGAATCATCTTGTCGAAGCACACCACTTCAGCATGGTTTTCACGAAGAAAGTCCATGCCTATTATGACATCAAAACTTCCGAGTTGCATCGTAATAAGATCGATTGGAAAGGTGTGATTGTTGAGCTCGAGAGTACAATCACGAAGTACAGCATTAACGGCGACAGTTCTTCCCGTAGCGACTTCAACTTTGAACGTTGAGGAGAGATGAGAGCGCTTACGACTAAGGAGTTTCTCGAATTCGAACGTCACAAGGCAATTATCGGCTCCAGTATCAAACAAACATGAAGCATAAATACCATTCACAAGGAACGTACCATTGACCACGTTGTTGTCGGCTTGGGCTTGACGCACGTTGATGTTGAAAGTTCGTGCGCGTGCTCCTTGTTGCTGTTGCGGCTGGTGTTGCTGCTGCTGCTGGTGTTGCTGCTGCTGGGGCTCTTGTTTCACAACCCTGTTTGGGCACATGTTGGCGAAATGGCTAGGATTGCCACATGCGAAGCAGACTCTGGCGTTGACCGCGGGTGCCGGAGGAGCTTGTTACCCCTGAGGGGCGGTGAGTAGAGCTTGATGAGCAGGAGCTTGTAGAGCACGGCAGTTGGTAGTGAAATGGCCGTACATATTGCAATGAGCACAGAAACGACAAGCGATGGTAGTCGGGTGGTGGTAGCTACAAGTAGGGCAAAGCAGGTGTCGCCCAGTGTATGCACGCTTGGCAAGCGGTGCATTAGCCACAGGCGCCGCTACTTGACGCTGTTGGGCTGGTACAGCTTGAATTAGTGCAGCAGTGATCGCACAATTCTTGTTGCTGGAGCTGTTCTTCCTCTTATTCTTCCTCTTGTTGCTTGATGAGGTGGTGGTTTCAGCAATTGGTGCGGCGGTGGTAGCTTGATGCAGGTGCTTCGAACTTTTATCCCATAAACCAGCCTTGACCCTCTTGTCGTTGATTTCGGCGGCCTGTAGGTAAGTCTCTTCGATCGTCTTAGTCTTAGCCGCTTGCACGAAATCTGCAACGCAGTTGGGCAAAGCTCGGATATACTTCTTGATTGTGATCTCCGGAGTCTTGACTTGGTAAGGCAGATGATGCTGAGCTGCTTGAAGCGAGCAGTGAGAGCAGCGCTGTCACCTTCCTTCTGCTTTATGTGACAGAACTCATCTTCTAACTTTTGGCGTTCATGAGGAGGGCATAATTCTTCCAGCATGACCTCCTTGAGTTCGTCCCACGACAGACCGTAGGCTGCATCGTTTCCCCACTTGTTTCTTTCGGCCGTCAACAGTCTAATGCGCGGGACAGGAAGACGCCGGTAGCATTCAAAGTACGAAGATCATCGGGGCAACCGCTCTGTCACAGAGTGACCTCGATGGAATCAAACCATTGGAACAACGTTGTAGGGCCTTCCTCGCCAGTGAATTCCTTTGGCCCATAAGACTTGAATTGCTTGAAATTGAAAGTAGTCTTGGTAGCAGCTTTAGGAGCTCTGGTTCTCGACTCCTCAAATGATTTGCTGATGTTCTTGTAGACATCACTTACGACCTTTGCTACCTACTTGGCGACGATAGCAGCAAGGCGTTTGTCTCTCTTCTCTTGATGATATAGTGGGTGACGGGATCCAGATGACATTGTCTGCAACAGACATCGTCACAGGACTCAACACAACGTATTCGAATCTCACCTCACACATCTAACGTTTACTAAAGCTCAGGAACACATACATCACGTTAACACGTAGTCACATAATTACCGATTCACAAAAAACACAGAAGCACATAAGCACGTAAAACACATAAGCACAGAAGCTCATAGACATTTAGTCACACGATGTAGTCAGAATACAGAAATCTATTATTCCCAGTTCGCGAGTGTTCGAATATAGCGTTCGCATTTTAGTATGTCGAGTAGTGTAGTATAAGCGTATAACGTAGCATAAAGTCGTCCACACTTTAGTGATTTGTTAACGTTTTGAGGTAGAAGTGCAATGCGAGTCGTGCGTGTCGATCGAAGTGGAAGTAAAAATCGAGTAAATCTCCAAAAATTTAAACACATAAACAGGTAATCACACAAAATTAACGAACCATCAGGGTCAGCAATTACGGGCTCAAAATTGAAACACATAAAAATCGAGGAATGGATTGTCCGTGGCTGTCAGACATTGACTATCCAAAGTGGTTTGACTATTCGCAGGGACTTGTTGTACACGTTTGACCTTAGGGGTAGTGCCTTTTGCCTCGATTCTTGGGCGTTGGGCACGCCTCCCGCTGGTCGTATCGTGACTTCAGGTCGTTGGAGTCCGTCGAGACTTTGGTGAGAGTTTTGTAAAATGACCGGAACAAGTCGTCAAGGTTAGGGTTTCACCCGTAGCTTAATAACTTCGTTCCTGTTTTAATAAGATAAAGGAGATTATTCATCAAAATACGGATTTCACTCCTAATTTGGCATCATTCTCCCTGCTTGTAGATAAAATGCGGGTTGTTCGAGCAACTTTAGTCGAGAGTTTGCGGTTTTCACACCTAATCTCGACTTTATCGCCTATTCATAATTGAAAATTCGAGTGCAGTGATAGTGTAGCATAAGCGAGAATAGTGGGAAATAAGCTCGTACTTAATCTCTACTGGATGTACTCAAGTTGGTCTGTTGGTTCCTAACTATAGACTAGGTATCTAAGACATCGACCCAGACTAGGTCGTGTCTTGCCTAATTCCCTATAGTTATGGCTCTGATACCAATCTGTCACACCCCAACCGATGGCGGAAACATCGGGGCATGGCACTGAGCGAAACAGAATGTCCAGAAGTTTCCATAACAATTATCAGTACCAATCAATTTAAAGTAACATGTCCCATACCATGTCTCAAAAGGTAAACAAATTATTACAGACAAAATCCAGGCAAATATTTCTATTCTGACAACTCAGATTTTAAAATAGAGCAATTGTTTATCTGCTTCTAGAGACCCTTGATTTAATTACTACAGACAACTATTTGTTAGGCTCTAGAGCTTTATTCTAGCTTCGATTTCCTACCACGTGTGCATCCTAAACACCTGTCACATACGTTAAAATAAAGTCAATACATATAATGTAAAGGTGAGCATACAAGTTTGATAATAGCATATAGAGTTCGAATTCGTTTACGCATAACCAGCACGTACACATAGTGAAATGAAGCACGTTAGTTATCGACATAGATCCATCGATACCAATGACTGCGGGTTGACTGCCAGATGCTGTTCGCAATACATGATTACCACCGTAATCCATGCAAGTAATTGTCCTTAACAACCCCCGCGAACGGGTGCTGAGTCCAAACTATAGTACTATCGTTGCTAAGGCAGGTAGACAACATTCCATGTGTAAACATAACAAACAAGCATTCATAAGCCACGTATAACATGCATTAACCGTTAGCATTCAAGTAGTATTGAGTAGTGTGATTGATGTGATTTGAATAGTTGTAACGTATGTAACACCCAAAAGTGCATAAAGCAAAAAGGGATCGAGTATACTCACAGCGGTTGATGGATTGAAGGGAGCGCTTAGCGAGTAGGGTTAGCCTGAATAGTTTGATAGCATAACGATAAGTGACGCGTAAAACGATGCGATGTGTGAATGGGTCGGATAGTAGTTCGGTCGGATGGTAATCCGATAGGACGGCTTATCTGTGCGGATGGCAATCCGTTCGGATGGTCATCCGGTCGAACAGTAGGCCAGTCGGATGACTATTCGAGTGGATTGTTTCTTCCTATGAGATGAATGTGTTTGTGTATGATGGCTTGACCTTTGACGTTTTCGTTGAAGCATTTTGAAAACATTGAAGTATCTCTATCCTTCAAGTCGGTAGGTCAGACAGTCAGTCGTGCGGATGACAATCCGTTCGGATGGTCATCCGGTCGGACGGTAGTCCAGTCGGACGGCGACCTTAGTGATAGGGTTACTTATGGGAACAAATTCACCGCATAAGTGTCACTCGGTCGGATGCCCATTCGACCGGGTGGTAACCCTGTTAATGAACATGTTGAAAGTTGTTTAAGTCTTTAAAGTCCTAGTATCTCATGATCCGAAGAGTAATCCGGTCGGATGGTAGTCCGATCGGATGGCAATTCGTTCAATACTCAAACTTTAAATAAGGTTGATTAAGTGTGGGACCCAAGGTGTTATCCGTTCGGACAGCAATCCGTTCGGGTGGCTTATCCGCTCGGACAGTAGTCCGGTCGGACATCATTCCGTCCTGGTTGCTCCGGCCGTCTTACACTTGGTCGTTTTGTTTGTTTGTAGTTTTTTCGAGACGTTTTGACAATGTGTTAACCAACGGAACTCCTTCTTGTCCCAAGTGACCTAATTGACCAGGAATCACCCTAGTTCAACCAGTTAACCGGTTCAAGGCGGTTGTTCTTGTTTAACCCAAAATCGGTGGTCTCGTGAGGAGAATCCAGACCTTGGACTAGCACAACCCCAAGAATGAGTAGGAGACTATAACAAGGTCCGATTCTACCGGTTTTGAATGCATTGAGTGTAAAAGAGTTGAAAGAAAGCTAAAATCTATCTTTCAATCCTTTTTCACCATAAAGGTGTTTAGATCTATGAAAGATCTTTGTGTATTCGTGTGGAAATCGGTTAGATCTAAGTTGTTCTTGATGGATTGAAGTCAAAACATGAAGTTCTTCAAGAACTCATGATGACGTCATCCTAGAACACCTTAAATCTAGTGATTTCATGGTTAAAAGTTAAGATTCAAAAGGTAGAAAGGTGTAGGAGTGCGTGTAGGTCAAGAAAGTACAAGATTTAGGACGAGATCTTACCGGGATTGAGAGAAATCTAAGAAAAGGTGAGGAGAGCATGCTGGTCGGACGAGAGTTTCCAAAAGTAGAAAGTTTGAGAGTGACATGGGTATTTATAGGATTCCTAAAGGGGAAAGTGCGGGTCGGTCGGATGGCATCCCGCCCGGGTGACTATCCGGTCGGATGTCATTTCTGTCGGATGACGACCTGGCACCATGACCAAGTGGCAGCACAGTCGGATGGCTATCCGGCCGGATGGCACTTGGTTCGTGTGTTCGACGCGATGATTTTTGCTGATTCGATTTCGATTGTGAGCGATGCGATACGATAGAGTTTGCTAGTCAAATTACTTTTAATCCCAACCACTCATATCTCGCGTTGTCTCTTCTCCACTAATTATCATAGTTCGATTTCGGTTGAGTTCGAGTTCGATGTCGATTAAGTTCGATTGCATTTCAAGTTTCGATTCGAGTTCAACTGATTACCACATTATAACATAAATAATACATGCACATATAACACATAAAGCACACTCACACGTATAACAATAACTAAAATGCGTAGTTCGAGTTGCGATTCGATTCGATTAGCATAGTTCGATTATTGTTTAGTTAAATTTATCGCATTGTTACTTCCAATAGTTCACAGTCGTAGGTCGATTGAATAGCGATAATCATACGTCGATTATTGTAATTATAGACACTTACTCCACATAATAGCTAAAATAAAAGAAATCTATTATTAGTAGGTTTCGCGCAATCGGTCGTTGACTTTGACCTTGACTTCTTGAAAACACGGGGTGTTACAATAACCCACCATGGGAAGATGAATTAGACGAACAATGGGCAAATCTCTATATGTTAGCCACTACAGCAGTAAATGTTAACCTTTAACTACCAACATCCTGACTCAGTACTAGCACCCATATCATCCATAAACCAGAAACTTGCCCATTAAATAAACAACTTAGTAAGAAAAGATAGATTAAAATAAAATTTTCCCTAGTATATTTTAAATTTTAGTTGTAATTTGTAATATATATATATATATATATATAAATAATTCACAATATTTTTATTTTAATCAATCTGTTTGTATAAATACTTAATTGTCTTTTTGAGAAAATTCAATTTACAGAATTTTAACCTAGAATTTTTGTGTGTTTTCTCATATCTGCTAAACAGCATGAATGAGTTGTCTGAAGCCCTTCAGAATCTCAATCTCTATTCTGTTAATGTGGAAGTTTCCAGAGACTTTACTGGTTATTGTCTTCATCGACGATATACTTATTTATTCCAAAAGCCAGGACGAGCACTGTCAGCACCTGCATGCACTCTTAGCATTATTAAGAAAAGAGAAGCTTTATGCCAAATTCTCGAAGTGTGAATTTTGGCTACAAGAGGTACAATTTTTAGGACACATGGTGAATCACGAAGGCATTCACGTAGATCCCTCCAAAATAGAAGCGATCACTAAATGGAAGGTTCCGCAGTCAGCTATGGAAATTAGAAGTTTTATACGGTTAGCCGGATACTATAGACGGTTTATTTAGAATTTTTCCAAGATAGCTGTACCATTAACTAAGCTAACCTGTAAATCAGTTAAGTTTGAATGGGGACCTAAACAAGAAGAAGCTTTTAAGATCTTAAAACAGAAATTAACAAATGCTCCAATTCTAGCCTTACCAGAAGGAACAGAGGAATTTGAAGTATACTGCGATGCTTCAAAGCTAGGATTAGGATGTGTGCTAATGCAACGCAAGAAGGTAACTGCGTATGCTTCAAGGCAATTGAAAAAGCACGAGGAAAATTATACGACTCATGACTTAGAGTTAGGAGCCATAATTTTTGCCCTTAAGATGTGGAGACACTATTTGTATGGAAGTAAGTTTACTATCTATACAGACGATAAAAGCTTAAAATACATATTTGGGCAAAAAGAATTGAACATGAGGCAAAGGAGATGGATGGACATCCTAAGTGACTACGACTGTGATATTTAATATCACGAAGGAAAAGCAAATGTAGTTGCTGATGCTTTAAGTCGTAACTCGTAAGTATCATGAAAAGCAATGGGAACTCGATTAAATTTAAGCACTGCATACCACCCTCAAACAGACGGACAAAGTGAAAGGACGATCCAAACCCTGGAAGACATGCTTAGGGTATGTGTGATAGATTTTGGTGGAAAATAGGATGACCACCTACCCTTAATCGAATTCTCCTATAACAATAGTTATCATTCAAGTATTGAAGCTGCCCCGTTCGAAGCACTGTATGGACGAAAATGCAGAACTCCAGTTTGTTGGGCTGAAATAGGAGAAAGTCAATTATCAGGTCCTGAAATTGTACAAGAAACCACCGACAAGATCACTCAAATCAAGGAAAGACTAAAAACGACTCGAGATCACCAGAAGAGTTATCCCGATAATCGACGCAAGCCACTAGAGTTTCAAGTTGGAGATAAGGTACTCTTGAAAGTTTCTCCTTGGAAAGGAGTAGTTCGGTTCGGTAAGAAAGGAAAGCTAAGTCCAAGGTACGTAGGACCATTCCCAGTAATACAGCGAATAGGACCAGTTGCTTATCGCTTACAACTACCAGAGGAGCTAGCAGGAGTACATGACGTATTTCATGTATCCAACCTTAAGAAGTGTTTATCTGACGAATCCTTGGTAGTCCCTCTTCAAGATATAGAGGTAAATGAGAAGTTAAAATTCGTGGAGAAGCCACTGCAAATAGAAGACAGAAAGATTAAGTTTCTCAAACACAAAAGACTAGTACTGGTCAAAGTCAAATGGGATTCGAAAAGAGAACCCGAATATACTTGGGAGCTAGAATCAGAAATGAAGCGAAAGTATCCTCACTTATTACAATAAATCTCGAGGATGAGATTCTAAATAAGGTGGAGAGGATGTAAGGACCTTCGAAAATGTCCAAAAACGACCCGTAAGTGAAAACCCAGACCCCTGAAACCCTAATCCATAAAAAAAATCAAGAAAAACAAATTTTATAGTTTCACGCGGGCCGCGTAAACCTTAGGGAAGGTTACGCGGGCCGCGATAGCTTACCAAAACTCTGGAGCAGCAAACAGGCCACGTGTCACACACGTGGTAGCCCTAGGTATGACACGCTAGCCCTAGACTACGATTAGGAGGCCCTCGCGGGCCGCGTAGGTGTCAAGAAGAGGCTTACGCGGGCCGCGTAAGACTCAAATTTCAGCTATAAATAGAACTGATCATGGCCTGTTCAATGGTGTCGAAAACATCTTTCAAAAACGAAGTTATACTGTTCGAAATCACAATTTCTATTAGGGAGGCGCTGCTACGATACAGGGTATTAACTCGATCGCTGCTACGATTCAATGTACGATCGATTGAAACTATCCGATGGATGTTTAAGTGCTGCCCACATTAGGAGGAGGAAACCAGCGACACGGAAAGTTATAAAGGAGGAGGATCCAATGGATAAAGGAAAAGGAATAGAAATTGGGGAAAGCTCCAAGCAAGCCGAGGAAATGCCATTATGGGAAGAATTGGACCGTAAACTGGCAGACTGTGATATCCTTAAGCCTGTCAATGAAAACCTCTTTACCTATCCTACTGAAACCCAACTCTCAGTAAATTTGGAACCAGCCATCCCAGATCCTCTTATCAACACCCGACCTTTAGGAGAAATGGAAGAATGGTGGACCAATGACTGGCAGTTCCAGAATCTTTTAAATAACCCTTATACCTTTTTCCCTCAGTTTGACCTAGAGCCTGCACCAAACCCACCAATGAGCAATTAGAACTTGGCAGAACTCCGCCATTTTGGCGAGGAGCTGGTGGATGCAGGGAATCGAATCTGGGAGGTGGGAGAACAGATCTTCTGGAAGTACGACGAGAGGGAACGTCGTTTCTGAAAATGTCAGCTGAGAGGATAGTATGGGATGGTGGAAGCATGTGTTTAATAATAATATAATAATCAAAATATAATTATATGAAATAACCTAAAAATAAAACTTTTGTAAGATAACAGATTTGTACGGAAGCATATTATAATATATAAAAATGGAAGTCGAGAAATCAACAATTTTGGTTATACGTATTAACATGATTATGTGCGATTGTTTTGTTATGTTTGGTTATTTCTTATTTGATGCTGATCACAAATATAAATTAATTACCAGATGGAACATGCTGGTAATGAACCCGTTAATGAAGTACATCAATCTGAACAAAATCATGAAGATCAATTTCTGAATAGGCAAGATATCGAGAATATCGTTGCTCAGGGAATAGCCAATGCTATTCCAGTAATTATTGCTGCTGCCCAAAAACCAGTTGAACCTCAACAAATTATTCCTAGCAAACGTACACACGGCGACAATTTTAGTAATAGTGTAAATGGAGGCGGTAATCATACTGATAACGATAACGATGGAATGCAAGCCCCACTCCTTAAGAAAATGAAAGCTGCAACGCCTGGTTGCACTTATAAGGAGTTTCTTGCCTGTAAACCGGTTGAATTTGCAGGCAACGAGGGGGCGACTGCTGCACTGCGTTGGTTAGAGAAAACCGAGGCGGTGATTACAATAAGTAAATGTGTAGAGGAAGACAAGGTCGTGTACACATCGCATCTTTTTAAAGAAGGGGCTCTAGAATGGTGGAATACGGTACTTCAAGCCAAGGGAAGTAATGTGGCCTATGCCATGAGTTGGGAAGAATTTAAGTGGCTAGTAGAAAGAAAATTCTGTCCCGAATATGAAAAAGAACAAATGGCAAATAATTTCTTGAACCACCGGATGGTGGATATAGACTGTCGAGGGTATACTTCGACATTCTTCGAGTATGCTAGAGTTGTACCTACCCTGGCTTCGCCAGAACCGGTACTTATTTCTCTCTATATTTGGGGATTGATTGGCGAAATCCGTGATATCGTTAACCCCGCACTATTGACGATGCTGTGGAATTAGCCAACACTTTGACAGACGGACTAGTACGTACGCGAGAAGAAAATAGAAAGAAGGAAGTGGCCCAAAAGATTACCCAGGGATTCCGTATGGGTAACCGTAGTAATTTCAAGAAAAAGGGAACCGGGCAATCTTCCACTATTCCATTTTGCAATGCCTGTAAAAGAAAACATTTTGGAAGATGCAAAGGGTATTGCAATTTCTGTAAAATTCCGGGGCATCAAGAAGAGGATTGCAGGAGAAAGAAATCCACAATCTGCTACAACTGTGGAGAAGCTGGACATTTTAGGCCAGACTGCCCGAAATTGGTCAAACCAGCTGATAACAAAGCCAAACCTATAGAAGGAACTACCAAGAAGAACGCAAGAGCCTTCCAGTTGACTACTCAGGAAGCAGAGCTAATCCCTGACGTAATAGCTGGTACGTTCCTAGTTCACGACGTATATGCAAAAGTATTATTTGACTCTGGTGCAAACCAAAGTTTTATAAATACTTCATTCTGCCAAGCTCTTAACTTACCCTTAACCAACCTTAGGCAGATTTTTACGGTAGAAACGACAGATGGGAATTCTGTTAATATAGATAAGGTTTTGCAAGAAGAAAAGATAGAACCCTTAGGTCATAAATTTTCTGCAAACCTGTTACCTATGAATTTAGCAGGATTCGATATTGTGTTAGGAATGGATTGGTTGGTAGCCAACCATGCTCGAATTCTCTATGATAAAAACTCCATAGAAATACATACACCCACAGGAGAATTAGTAGTAATTACAGGAGATAAGCCACGGAAGCCACTGAAATTCATTTCAGTAATGAAGTTGGCCAGTTATTCAAGAAAACGAGAAGTAGTGTATATGATTTCGGAAATCATTAACACGAAAGGTAAGGAACTTAAAGAAATTCCTGTAGTAGCAGAATACCCCGATGTATTCCCAGAAGAACTACTGGGATTACCACTCAATAGGGAAGCTGAATTTAGAATCCATCTAATTCCTGGAACTACACCGATAGCCAAGGCACCTTATCGGTTAGCACCCACCGAAATGCTAGAATTGAAAAAGCAGTTAGATGAATTATTAAGTAAAGGATTCATACAACCTAATTCGTCCCTGTGGGGAGCTCCAGTGTTGTTTGTGAAAAAGAAAGATGGTTCAATGCGAATGTGTATCGATTATATGGAATTGAATAAGGTTACAATTAAGAATCGATACCCATTACCTAGGATTGATGATCTTTTTGATCAATTGCAAGGAGCTAGATACTTTTCTAAGATAGACTTACGTTCTGGATATCATTAATTGAAAGTACAAGAAGAAGACATACCTAAAACTGCTTTCAGAACTAGGTATGGTCACTACGAGTTTACAATCATGCCCTTCGGACTAACAAATGCTCCTGCAGCATTTATGGACATGATGAACAGAATCTGTAACCATATTTGGATAAATTTGTAATTGTCTTCATCGACGATATACTTATTTATTCCAAAAGCCAGGACGAGCACTGTTAGCACCTGCATGCACTCTTAGCATTATTAAGAAAAGAGAAGCTTTATGCCAAATTCTCGAAGTGTGAATTTTGGCTACAAGAGGTACAATTTTTAGGACACATGGTGAATCACGAAGGCATTCACGTAGATCCCTCCAAAATAGAAGCGATCACTAAATGGAAGGTTCCGCAGTCAGCTATGGAAATTAGAAGTTTTATACGGTTAGCCGGATACTATAGACGGTTTATTTAGAATTTTTCCAAGATAGCTGTACCATTAACTAAGCTAACCTGTAAATCAGTTAAGTTTGAATGGGGACCTAAACAAGAAGAAGCTTTTAAGATCTTAAAACAGAAATTAACAAATGCTCCAATTCTAGCCTTACCAGAAGGAACAGAGGAATTTGAAGTATACTGCGATGCTTCAAAGCTAGGATTAGGATGTGTGCTAATGCAACGCAAGAAGGTAATTGCGTATGCTTCAAGGCAATTGAAAAAGCACGAGGAAAATTATACGACTCATGACTTAGAGTTAGGAGCCATAATTTTTGCCCTTAAGATGTGGAGACACTATTTGTATGGAAGTAAGTTTACTATCTATACAGACGATAAAAGCTTAAAATACATATTTGGGCAAAAAGAATTGAACATGAGGCAAAGGAGATGGATGGACATCCTAAGTGACTACGACTGTGATATTTAATATCACGAAGGAAAAGCAAATGTAGTTGCTGATGCTTTAAGTCGTAACTCGTAAGTATCATGAAAAGCAAAAGCGAGTTCGTGCTCTTAGATTAAATCTACAGTTAGATTTAATGGAACAACTGAAGAATATTCAGGAAACAGCAATCAAAGATGATGCTGAAGGAATGAAAGGAAGAATAAAGGAACTAGAGCAAGGAAGTGATGGAATTTGGAGATTCCACAAGAAAAGGATTTGGGTACCTAAGCAAGAAAACTTAGGAAATAAAATTTTAGAGGAAGCCAATAAATCTAGGTATACCATGCATCCTGGTAAGAATAAGATGTACCAAGATTTAAGGAATAACTTCTGGTGGATAGGAATGAAAAAGGATATAACTAATTATGTATCTAAGTGTCTTACTTGTTCACAAGTTAAGGCATAACACCAGAAACCTTCAGGGTTACTACAACAATTAGAAATGCCTGTTTGGAAATGGGAACTCATAACAATGGATTTTGTTACTAAGTTACCCAAGACCAGAAGAGGTAATGATGCAATTTGGGTAATTGTGGATCGATTAACCAAATCAGCTCATTTCCTACCTATGAAAGAAACCTTTAGCATGGAAAGGTTAGCCAAGTTGTATGTAGATGAAACAGTATCCTTACATGGAGTCCCACTCTCCATTGTATCGGATAGGGATAGTCGTTTCACTTCCCATTTCTGGACAAGTTTCCAAGAAGCAATGGGAACTCGATTAAATTTAAGCACTGCATACCACCCTCAAACAGACGGACAAAGTGAAAGGACGATCCAAACCCTGGAAGACATGCTTAGGGTATGTGTGATAGATTTTGGTGGAAAATAGGATGACCACCTACCCTTAATCGAATTCTCCTATAACAATAGTTATCATTCAAGTATTGAAGCTGCCCCGTTCGAAGCACTGTATGGACGAAAATGCAGAACTCCAGTTTGTTGGGCTGAAATAGGAGAAAGTCAATTATCAGGTCCTGAAATTGTACAAGAAACCACCGACAAGATCACTCAAATCAAGGAAAGACTAAAAACGACTCGAGATCACCAGAAGAGTTATGCCGATAATCGACGCAAGCCACTAGAGTTTCAAGTTGGAGATAAGGTACTCTTGAAAGTTTCTCCTTGGAAAGGAGTAGTTCGGTTCGGTAAGAAAGGAAAGCTAAGTCCAAGGTACGTAGGACCATTCCCAGTAATACAGCGAATAGGACCAGTTGCTTATCGCTTACAACTACCAGAGGAGCTAGCAGGAGTACATGACGTATTTCATGTATCCAACCTTAAGAAGTGTTTATCTGACGAATCCTTGGTAGTCCCTCTTCAAGATATAGAGGTAAATGAGAAGTTAAAATTCGTGGAGAAGCCACTGCAAATAGAAGACAGAAAGATTAAGTTTCTCAAACACAAAAGACTAGTACTGGTCAAAGTCAAATGGGATTCGAAAAGAGAACCCGAATATACTTGGGAGCTAGAATCAGAAATGAAGCGAAAGTATCCTCACTTATTACAATAAATCTCGAGGATGAGATTCTAAATAAGGTGGAGAGGATGTAAGGACCTTCGAAAATGTCCAAAAACGACCCGTAAGTGAAAACCCAGACCCCTGAAACCCTAATCCATAAAAAAAAATCAAGAAAAACAAATTTTATAGTTTCATGCGGGCCGCGTAAACCTTAGGGAGGGTTACGCGGGCCGCGATAGCTTACCAAAACTCTGGAGCAGCAAACAGGCCACGTGTCACACACGTGGTAGCCCTAGGTATGACACGCTAGCCCTAGTCTACGATTAGGAGGCCCTCGCGGGCCGCGTAGGTGTCAAGAAGAGGCTTACGAGGGCCGCGTAAGACTCAAATTTCAGCTATAAATAGAACTGATCATGGCCTGTTCAATGGTGTCGAAAACATCTTTCCAAAACGAAGTTATACTGTTCGAAATCACAATTTCTATTAGGGAGGCGCTGCTACGATACAGGGTATTAACTCGATCGCTGCTACGATTCAATGTCCGATCGATTGAAACTATCCGATGGATGTTTAAGTGCTGCCCACATTAGGAGGAGGAAACCAGCGACACGGAAAGTTATAAAGGAGGAGGATCCAATGGATAAAGGAAAAGGAATAGAAATTGGGGAAAGCTCCAAGCAAGCCGAGGAAATGCCATTATGGGAAGAATTGGACCGTAAACTGGCAGACTGTGATATCCTTAAGCCTGTCAATGAAAACCTCTTTACCTATCCTACTGAAACCCAACTCTCAGTAAATTTGGAACCAGCCATCCCAGATCCTCTTATCAACACCCGACCTTTAGGAGAAATGGAAGAATGGTGGACCAATGACTGGCAGTTCCAGAATCTTTTAAATAACCCTTATACCTTTTTCCCTCAGTTTGACCTAGAGCCTGCACCAAACCCACCAATGAGCAATTAGAACTTGGCAGAACTCCGCCATTTTGGCGAGGAGCTGGTGGATGCAGGGAATCGAATCTGGGAGGTGGGAGAACAGATCTTCTGGAAGTACGACGAGAGGGAACGTCGTTTCTGAAAATGTCAGCTGAGAGGATAGTATGGGATGGTGGAAGCATGTGTTTAATAATAATATAATAATCAAAATATAATTATATGAAATAACCTAAAAATAAAACTTTTGTAAGATAACAGATTTGTACGGAAGCATATTATAATTTATAAAAATGGAAGTCGAGAAATCAACAATTTTGGTTATACGTATTAACATGATTATGTGCGATTGTTTTGTTATGTTTGGTTATTTCTTATTTAATGCTGATCACTAATATAAATTAATTACCAGATGGAACATGCTGGTAATGAACCCGTTAATGAAGTACATCAATCTGAACAAAATCATGAAGATCAATTTCTGAATAGGCAAGATATCGAGAATATCGTTGCTCAGGGAATAGCCAATGCTATTCCAGCAATTATTGCTGCTGCCCAAAAACCAGTTGAACCTCAACAAATTATTCCTAGCAAACGTACACACGGCGACAATTTTAGTAATAGTGTAAATGGAGGCGGTAATCATACTGATAACGATAACGATGGAATGCAAGCCCCACTCCTTAAGAAAATGAAAGCTGCAACGCCTGGTTGCACTTATAAGGAATTTCTTGCCTGTAAACCGGTTGAATTTGCAGGCAACGAGGGGGCGACTGCTGCACTGCGTTGGTTAGAGAAAACCGAGGCGGTGATTACAATAAGTAAATGTGTAGAGGAAGACAAGGTCGTGTACACATCGCATCTTTTTAAAGAAGGGGCTCTAGAATGGTGGAATACGGTACTTCAAGCCAAGGGAAGTAATGTGGCCTATGCCATGAGTTGGGAAGAATTTAAGTGGCTAGTAGAAAGAAAATTCTGTCCCGAATATGAAAAAGAACAAATGGCAAATAATTTCTTGAACCACCGGATGGTGGATATAGACTGTCGAGGGTATACTTCGACATTCTTCGAGTATGCTAGAGTTGTACCTACCCTGGCTTCGCCAGAACCGGTACTTATTTCTCTCTATATTTGGGGATTGATTGGCGAAATCCGTGATATCGTTAACCCCGCACTATTGACGATGCTGTGGAATTAGCCAACACTTTGACAGACGGACTAGTACGTACGCGAGAAGAAAATAGAAAGAAGGAAGTGGCCCAAAAGATTACCCAGGGATTCCGTATGGGTAACCGTAGTAATTTCAAGAAAAAGGGAACCGGGCAATCTTCCACTATTCCATTTTGCAATGCCTGTAAAAGAAAACATTTTGGAAGATGCAAAGGGTATTGCAATTTCTGTAAAATTCCGGGGCATCAAGAAGAGGATTGCAGGAGAAAGAAATCCACAATCTGCTACAACTGTGGAGAAGCTGGACATTTTAGGCCAGACTGCCCGAAATTGGTCAAACCAGCTGATAACAAAGCCAAACCTATAGAAGGAACTACCAAGAAGAACGCAAGAGCCTTCCAGTTGACTACTCAGGAAGCAGAGCTAATCCCTGACGTAATAGCTGGTACGTTCCTAGTTCACGACGTATATGCAAAAGTATTATTTGACTCTGGTGCAAACCAAAGTTTTATAAATACTTCATTCTGCCAAGCTCTTAACTTACCCTTAACCAACCTTAGGCAGATTTTTACGGTAGAAACGACAGATGGGAATTCTGTTAATATAGATAAGGTTTTGCAAGAAGAAAAGATAGAACCCTTAGGTCATAAATTTTCTGCAAACCTGTTACCTATGAATTTAGCAGGATTCGATATTGTGTTAGGAATGGATTGGTTGGTAGCCAACCATGCTCGAATTCTCTATGATAAAAACTCCATAGAAATACATACACCCACAGGAGAATTAGTAGTAATTACAGGAGATAAGCCACGGAAGCCACTGAAATTCATTTCAGTAATGAAGTTGGCCAGTTATTCAAGAAAACGAGAAGTAGTGTATATGATTTCGGAAATCATTAACACGAAAGGTAAGGAACTTAAAGAAATTCCTGTAGTAGCAGAATACCCCGATGTATTCCCAGAAGAACTACTGGGATTACCACTCAATAGGGAAGCCGAATTTAGAATCCATCTAATTCCTGGAACTACACCGATAGCCAAGGCACCTTATCGGTTAGCACCCACCGAAATGCTAGAATTGAAAAAGCAGTTAGATGAATTATTAAGTAAAGGATTCATACAACCTAATTCGTCCCTGTGGGGAGCTCCAGTGTTGTTTGTGAAAAAGAAAGATGGTTCAATGCGAATGTGTATCGATTATATGGAATTGAATAAGGTTACAATTAAGAATCGATACCCATTACCTAGGATTGATGATCTTTTTGATCAATTGCAAGGAGCTAGATACTTTTCTAAGATAGACTTACGTTCTGGATATCATTAATTGAAAGTACAAGAAGAAGACATACCTAAAACTGCTTTCAGAACTAGGTATGGTCACTACGAGTTTACAATCATGCCCTTCGGACTAACAAATGCTCCTGCAGCATTTATGGACATGATGAATAGAATCTGTAACCATATTTGGATAAATTTGTAATTGTCTTCATCGACAATATACTTATTTATTCCAAAAGCCAGGACGAGCACTGTCAGCACCTGCATGCACTCTTAGCATTATTAAGAAAAGAGAAGCTTTATGCCAAATTCTCGAAGTGTGAATTTTGGCTACAAGAGGTACAATTTTTAGGACACATGGTGAATCACGAAGGCATTCACGTAGATCCCTCCAAAATAGAAGCGATCACTAAATGGAAGGTTCCGCAGTCAGCTATGGAAATTAGAAGTTTTATACGGTTAGCCGGATACTATAGACGGTTTATTTAGAATTTTTCCAAGATAGCTGTACCATTAACTAAGCTAACCTGTAAATCAGTTAAGTTTGAATGGGGACCTAAACAAGAAGAAGCTTTTAAGATCTTAAAACAGAAATTAACAAATGCTCCAATTCTAGCCTTACCAGAAGGAACAGAGGAATTTGAAGTATACTGCGATGCTTCAAAGCTAGGATTAGGATGTGTGCTAATGCAACGCAAGAAGGTAACTGCGTATGCTTCAAGGCAATTGAAAAAGCACGAGGAAAATTATACGACTCATGACTTAGAGTTAGGAGCCATAATTTTTGCCCTTAAGATGTGGAGACACTATTTGTATGGAAGTAAGTTTACTATCTATACAGACGATAAAAGCTTAAAATACATATTTGGGCAAAAAGAATTGAACATGAGGCAAAGGAGATGGATGGACATCCTAAGTGACTACGACTGTGATATTTAATATCACGAAGGAAAAGCAAATGTAGTTGCTGATGCTTTAAGTCGTAACTCGTAAGTATCATGAAAAGCAAAAGCGAGTTCGTGCTCTTAGATTAAATCTACAGTTAGATTTAATGGAACAACTGAAGAATATTCAGGAAACAGCAATCAAAGATGATGCTGAAGGAATGAAAGGAAGAATAAAGGAACTAGAGCAAGGAAGTGATGGAATTTGGAGATTCCACAAGAAAAGGATTTGGGTACCTAAGCAAGAAAACTTAGGAAATAAAATTTTAGAGGAAGCCAATAAATCTAGGTATACCATGCATCCTGGTAAGAATAAGATGTACCAAGATTTAAGGAATACTTTTGGTGGATAGGAATGAAAACGGATATAACTAATTATGTATCTAAGTGTCTTACTTGTTCACAAGTTAAGGCATAACACCAGAAACCTTCAGGGTTACTACAACAATTAGAAATGCCTGTTTGGAAATGGGAACTCATAACAATGGATTTTGTTACTAAGTTACCCAAGACCAGAAGAGGTAATGACGCAATTTGGGTAATTGTGGATCGATTAACCAAATCAGCTCATTTCCTACCTATGAAAGAAACCTTTAGCATGGAAAGGTTAGCCAAGTTGTATGTAGATGAAACAGTATCCTTACATGGAGTCCCACTCTCCATTGTATCGGATAGGGATAGTCGTTTCACTTCCCATTTCTGGACAAGTTTCCAAGAAGCAATGGGAACTCGATTAAATTTAAGCACTGCATACCACCCTCAAACAGACGGACAAAGTGAAAGGACGATCCAAACCCTGGAAGACATGCTTAGGGTATGTGTGATAGATTTTGGTGGAAAATAGGATGACCACCTACCCTTAATCGAATTCTCCTATAACAATAGTTATCATTCAAGTATTGAAGCTGCCCCGTTCGAAGCACTGTATGGACGAAAATGCAGAACTCCAGTTTGTTGGGCTGAAATAGGAGAAAGTCAATTATCAGGTCCTGAAATTGTACAAGAAACCACCGACAAGATCACTCAAATCAAGGAAAGACTAAAAACGACTCGAGATCACCAGAAGAGTTATGCCGATAATCGACGCAAGCCACTAGAGTTTCAAGTTGGAGATAAGGTACTCTTGAAAGTTTCTCCTTGGAAAGGAGTAGTTCGGTTCGGTAAGAAAGGAAAGCTAAGTCCAAGGTACGTAGGACCATTCCCAGTAATACAGCGAATAGGACCAGTTGCTTATCGCTTACAACTACCAGAGGAGCTAGCAGGAGTACATGACGTATTTCATGTATCCAACCTTAAGAAGTGTTTATCTGACGAATCCTTGGTAGTCCCTCTTCAAGATATAGAGGTAAATGAGAAGTTAAAATTCGTGGAGAAGCCACTGCAAATAGAAGACAGAAAGATTAAGTTTCTCAAACACAAAAGACTAGTACTGGTCAAAGTCAAATGGGATTCGAAAAGAGAACCCGAATATACTTGGGAGCTAGAATCAGAAATGAAGCGAAAGTATCCTCACTTATTACAATAAATCTCAAGGATGAGATTCTAAATAAGGTGGAGAGGATGTAAGGACCTTCGAAAATGTCCAAAAACGACCCGTAAGTGAAAACCCAGACCCCTGAAACCCTAATCCATAAAAAAAAATCAAGAAAAACAAATTTTATAGTTTCACGCGGGCCGCGTAAACCTTAGGGAAGGTTACGCGGGCCGCGATAGCTTACCAAAACTCTGGAGCAGCAAACAGGCCACGTGTCACACACGTGGTAGCCCTAGGTATGACACGCTAGCCCTAGTCTACGATTAGGAGGCCCTCGCGGGCCGCGTAGGTGTCAAGAAGAGGCTTACGCGGGCCGCGTAAGACTCAAATTTCAGCTATAAATAGAACTGATCATGGCCTGTTCAATGGTGTCGAAAACAAATTTCAAAAACGAAGTTGTACTGTTCGAAATCACAATTTCTATTAGGGAGGCGCTGCTACGATACAGCGTATTAACTCGATCGCTGCTATCATTCAATGTCCGATCGATTGAAACTATCCGATGTATGTTTAAGTGCTACCCACATTAGGGCCATACTTCTTCATTCGTCATAAATTCGATGGATGTTTAAGTATTGCACTTTGTCATTCGTTGTGAGGGTTTTAATCTCGTGAGTTATCATAAATGCTGTATTAGTTACTGACCTAGTTCGTGTGCATTGTTATTTAAATTAGGTTACAAGGCTAATCGGTAGGCTAAACTCTGCCCGTTTAAATCTGCAATGTGAGTCATTCTCTTTTATCAAAAGTATATTACAATACTCCATTATTTTCAAAGGTTATAATTACAGGGATTAAGTCATGGTTATCTTAATCACTGGCTAATGGGGTATTGTGCACATTAATAAATTTCTCACGGTTAGGCTAATAAATCCTAACAGTGATAATCATCACTACTTGGAGAAAAAGACCCAATAGTGGTATGACCATCGTCACCAGGAGGTGACACGGCGCCAGATAAAAATAAGATAAAAGCCATTGTAATCGCTCTTATGCTGTAATTTATAACTATGTGTCGTTTTATCAAATTTGAATGACTCGCCAGTATTTCCCCGCTGATAAAATATTTTCAAAACATGTATCAGGTGACTACTGTGAACCAAGGAAAAGTGCTACGGAGCACTAATAAAGCTTGAAGTAGTGGCTCAAATAAATAAATAAACATGTTTTGTAAATCAGGGAGTTTCCTTGTGAAATTCCTCTATTGTAAATTACGAGGTTTATCCCGAATTATGAAATAAAATAATCGGGCATTTCAAGTATTTAAAATATCCTGTAAAATCTTCCGTTGTCAACTCAATTAATAAATACCACGGGTTTCTGTCCTGCGGCTCCTGGACCGGGTAAAACCGGGACGGGGGCCGTGACATCTTTCACTAGGACACTCAGACATTATGGTTTGTAATAGTTTATTCACCAAGCCTTCCGCTATGCTATTATATTGTGTGTATTGACAATGATGATATCAACTACGTCACGATACTCACCGCCGGGCCCACCGGTAATATGTGGAAATATCGGGGTGTGACACCCCACGAGCTTCAGAAGCTAGAGGATGAGTTCTGGCACATCAAGCATGAGGGTGGCGACAACGCTGGTTTAACTGCCCGCTTTAAACAGCTGAGTATCATTTGTCTGGGCCAAGTTACCACTCCCGATATTACCATCAAGAAATACATCCGTGCTTTACCGGATTGTGTTGCTGACTTTGTGCAAGCCGTCAAGACGACAACAATCAAAGAGGACTTACCTACTCGCTGCCAAGATCAATGACAAGCGAGTTAGGGCTGGTTACTTCGATAAAGCCACCAAGAGTCTTCACCAAGTCACCGCTGCTCCCACCGCTGAAACCGCCGCACCGCAAGCTTCTAAGTCTTCTAGCCATAAGCGTAAGAACAACAACAACAAGAACTGTGCTGCTCACCACCGCTCCACTCAACGCAGTACTTGCTCAACCGCAACCTCAAAACCGCCAAGTAGCGGCGCCAGTGACCAATGCACCACCGGCCAGGCGTGCATATACTGGTCCACACCCGCTCTGCCCTACTTGTACTTATCATCACCCGGTTGGAATTGCATGCCGGTTTTGTGTTCACTGCAACCTGTACGGACATTTCACTGCTAACTGCCGTACTGGTCCCCGCCAAGCTCCAGCACAAGTTCAAGCTCCTGCTCTGCCAGCTCCTGAGGGCCAACAAGCAGCACCTGCTCCCGCTGCTCACGCAAGAGCCTGCTATGCGTATGGTGACCTAAACCACTTCGCAAATGTCTGCCCAAACAGAGTGGTGAAGCAAGAGTCACAGCAGCAGTAGCAGCCAGCACCGCAACAACACCAACAGCAGCAGCAGCAGCCAGCTCAGCAAGCAGCCCGCAGGCGAGTCTTCAACATCGACGCTCGTCAGGCACAGGCAGACAACAACATGGTTAATGGTACGTTTCTCGTAAACGGTATATATGCTTCGTGTTTATTTGATACTGGAGCCGATAACTGTTTTGTATCGTTCGAATTCGAAAGGCTCCTAAACCGTAAACGCGTTAATCTCCTAACAACATTCGACGTAGAAGTTGCCACTGGAAGAACCGTCACTGTTAGCTTCGTTCTGCGTGACTGTACTCTTGAGCTCAACAGTCATGTTTTCCCGGTCAATCTCATCCCGATGCAGCTTGGTAGCTTTGATATCATAGTAGGCATGGATTTCCTTAGGGAGAATCATGCTGAAGTTGTCTGTTTTGATAAAATGATTCGTTTCTCTCTCGCAAACGACGATCAATTGTGTGTTTATGGAGAAGTCGCTTCGAAGAAGTTGCAGCTGATGTTGTGTGTCCAAGCTAGCAAGTATCTCCGCAAGGAATACCAATCTTTCTTGGCGCACATCATAGTAGCGAAGGAAAAGGAAGTTAAGGCAATAGACAAGGTGCCTGTGGTTCGTAATTTTCCTTGTGTATTTCCCGATGATTTACCTGGTTTACTTCCCACTCGTGATATCGACTTTCGAATCGACCTCATTCCTGGAGCAAATCCTGTTGCTAGAGCGCCTTATCATCTCGCTCCTTTTGAAATGCGCGAACTCTCGAGTCAGCTCCAGGAATTGCTTGATAAAGGCTTTATTCACCCTAGCACCTCTCCATGGGGCGCACCTGTCCTTTTCGTCAAAAAGAAGGACGGATCGTTCTGGATGTGGATCGAGTATAGGGAATTGAATAAGCTGACTATCAAGAATCGCTATCCCTTGCCTCAAATCGATGATTTGTTTGATCAGTTACAAGGTGCTACATATTTTTCGAAGATTGATTTGCGCTCAGGCTATCACCAGTTACGAATCCAAGAGGAAGATATACCCAAAACCGCTTTTCGAACCCGATATGGTCACTACGAGTTTGTTGTTATGCCCTTTGGATTAACCAACGCTCCAACAGTTTTCATGAATCTAATGAATCGCGTGTGTAAACCCTTTCTCGACCGCTTCGTCATCATGTTCATCGATGATATCCTAATTTATTCCAAGTCAAAAACCGAATACGCACAACATCTCCGTTTGGTTCTTGAGTTACTCAAGGGAAACCATTTCTATGCCAAGTTCTCCAAGTGTGAATTCTAGCATGAGGAGGTTCAATTTCTCGGTCACATTGTCAATAGTCAAGGTATTCATGTAGATCCTGCGAAGATCGAAGCTGATAAGAGTTGGGTTACACCAAAGAACCCGTCCGAAATTCGTTCTTTTCTCGGATTGATGGGTTACTATCGCTGATTCATCGCTGATTTCTCGAAAATTGCTGTACCTCTTACCTCCCTTACGCACAAGGACAAACCCTTTGTTTAGGGAACCAAACAAGAGGAGGCCTTTCGAACTCTGAAGCTTATGCTCTGTAATGCTCCTGTGCTCTCACTACCCGACGGAAACGACGACTTCGTAGTCTACTGCGATGCCTCTAACCTCGGACTCGGTTGTGTTCTCATGGAACGAGACAAGGTTATCGCGTACACGTCTTGACAGCTCAAGATCCACGAGAAGAACTATACAACCCATGATATCGAGCTTGGTGCAGTTGTTTTTGCATTGAAGATTTGGTGACACTACCTTTATGGTACCAAGTGTACGACCTTCACCGACCACAAGATCCTACAACACATCTTTAACCAGAAAGAACTGAATATGCACCAACGCCGATGGGTTGAACTCCTCAGTGATTACGACTGTGAGATTCGTTACCATCCAGGCAAAGCAAATGTCGTTGCCGATGCTCTCAGTCGACGAAGCTATTTGCATAGCGTTCGTAATACTCAAGCCCAGCACAATCTCGAAGCTCTTATCCGTGACGCCCAACATGCTTGCTTTACCGAATGCACTTTGAAGAAGGAAAGGATTATCAATAACATAGAACAACTGGTGAATAAATCAAATGGTATATTCCATTATCTAGACCGAATTTGGATTCCCAAACGCATCAATTTACGATAGATTCTGCTAGACGAAGCCCAAAAGTCTCGATATTCCATTCATCCCGGTGCAGATAAGATGTACCAGGACCTTCGGTACAAGTACTGGTGGCCGGGCATGAAAAGAGATATCGCTGTTTACGTTTCGAAGTGCCTGACTTGTTCAAAAGTCAAGGCTGAGCATCAACGCCCCTCTGGCTTACTCGTACAACCCGAAATCCCGATGTGGAAATGGGAGAGTATAGCTATGTACTTCATAACGAAACTTCTACGCACGCCATCAGGTCACGACAGCATCTGGGTTATCATTGACCGTCTTACCAAATCCGCTCACTTTCTACCGATACGAGAAGACTACAAGGTAGAACGATTAGCACGAATCTATACCGATGAAGTTATTTGTCGACACGGGACACCTCGTGACATCATTTTTGATCGTGATGGTCGATTCACTTCGCGTCTCTGGGAAATGTTTCAATTTGCTCTCGGTACTACTCTAAATCTTAGCACCGCATTCCATCCCCAAACCGACGGTCAGACTGAACGCACGATTCGTACCCTCGAAGACATACTACACTCGTGTGTTATAGATTTCGGTCGTAATTGGGATTCACATTTGCCTTTAGTCGAATTCTCGTACAATAACAGTTATCACTCTATCATCCAAATGGCACCTTTTGAGGCATTAGATGGAAGAAAATGTCGATCGCCTATTGTATGGCACGAGATCGGGGATGCGCAAATTACCGGTCCTGAGTTATTGCAAGAAACGACGGACAAAATCCTCCAAATTTGAGACAATCTGTTGAAAGCTCGGAGTCGACAAAAGAGTTACGCCGATAGACGCCGCAAGCCCCTTGAATTTGACGTTGGCGATCACGTACTCCTAAAGGTTGCACCTTGGAAGGGGGTGATCAGATTCGGCAAGAAAGGAAAGCTCGCGCCTCGATATGTTGGACCCTTTAAAATTCTGGAAAGAATTAGCAAGGTGGCCTATAGACTCGGGCTACCGAAGGAACTTAGTAACGTCCATCCGACTTTCCATGTTTCGAACCTCAAAAAGTGTCTAGCCGACCAGGATTTACATGTCCCTCTTGAGGATGTACAAGTGGACGAAACATTACACTTCGTGGAGAAAACAGTCGAGATAATGGACCGAGAGACCAAGAAGCTCCGAAGCTCACGCATTCCCATTGTGAAGGTTCGTTGGGAAGGCAAACGCGGCGCCGAGTTCACCTGGGAACTCAAAAGTGATATGAAGGCTAGGTATCCACAACTGTTTGTTACGCATGTGTCTTAAATTTTGGGACGAAATTTCCTAAAGTAGGGGAGGCTATAACAACCCGACTTTTTGAAGTCAAAGTACGAGTCAATGTCAAATTCAAAGGAAGAAAAGATTGCTAATGCGATCTGTCACTCCTTGCTTAATTATTGATTGTACTTCTTGACTTGTTAACCGATACTTTATTTTATGTTACTTTAGTTGTATTATGTGGAGTATATGCAATAAATTGCAGTTTAATCGCTAATCGCATCGCTATCGCATCGCAACTCAAATTACAGGTTATGGATATTGCTTTACGTGTGTGTGTTATTATGTGTTACTTGTGCATGTTATGTTAATGTTGAGGTGGTTAATCGCAAACGCAATCACAACTCTATCACAACGCAATCTCATCGCGAACTCGAGATTCAAGGATTATATTTATGTTATTTAGTAGTTAGGTTATTTAATGGGTAATACTATTGCATCGCTTACTCGCAACACATCGCAACGCTCAACGCACGAAATGAATCGTCGAAAACCAACTCACAAAACCCATCCGATCGAATGACCATTCGATTGAATGGTCATCCGTCCGGATGACCATTCGATCGGATGGCCATCCGATCGCACCTGCACACTGCCTTTCTCTTCTCTTGCCTATAAATAGCACCTGTCACATCACTGTTCATGTGATGTGACAGCTCTCATTCGACCAGCACGTTCCAGCCCTATTTTCTCTCGATTCCTCGCGATTCTTGTAAGTTTCTACCTCAAATCTTGTACTTCTATCATCTACATACACTTCTTCATCATTTTCACCAACAAATCTTAACTTTCCACCATGAAATCGGCTGATTTGGGCTGTTTTAGGGTGATGCCATCCTGTCTCAAGAACACCAAAGTGTGACCTCATTCCACCAGGAACAACTCAGATCTAAGAGATTTCAACATGATTTCACCTAAATCTAAACACTTTCAAAGTGCTTTAAACTTCTTTCAACCCTTTTACACTCTTGTACATAAAACCGATAGAATCTGAGCTCATTCGGGCCTCCTACTCATCCACCAGCGGAGTGTCGGTCTGAGAACGGGTTTCTATCAGAGAGACAACCAATTCACGGGTTAAACATGAATAATCGTTAAAGAACAGTTAACTGGTCGGACGGGGTGATTCCCATCCCGATCAGATGACTTGAACTTGATGGGTTTCCGTTGTTTGACACGGTGTCATACCGTCTCGGTACAATCGCAAAACTTTCTAAACTTAGCAAATTTTACAAGTTCTCAGACGAACAGGCTACTGAACGGATCGCCGTCCGATCGGATAGCCATTCGGTCGAACGACAATCCGACCGGATGACATTTGATGTTCAACACTTAAACAATTTCAAACCAAATTTAAACATATCCCTCCACTCGGATCACCATCCGAGCGGACAGCCATCCGTCTGGATGACCGTCCGACTGGATGACCTGAATGGTAGGATTACTTCTTGTTTTACAAAATGCTACAACGAAAACTTCAAAGTCACATCATACACAAACACATCTATCCCAAATGAATGAAAAACCGACCAAATGGCCATCCGACCGGATGACCATCCGTCCGGATTGTCATCCGATCGGATGACCCTTCGTCACTTAACTCACTCGCACTGTTTAACGTACTGTTCATCGCTTATGCTATTGTTCTGTAATCATGCTAACTTTCCAGTGCTCCCTTCAATCCAAGAGAGTGTTTATTTACTAAACACAATCTGTGAGTATACTTGATCCCTTTTTGCTTTAAGTACTTTTGGGTGTTACATACGTTACTTATATCAAATCACAATTGTCACACAACGAAATCACTTTTATACGCTAACCACTCTGCATGTAATACATGTTATTCGATGAATGCTAGTATATTATGTTTACACAGTGATTGTTGCCTGACACCTTAGCAACGAGAGTACTATAGTTTGGACTCAGCACCTGTCGTGGACAGGGGTTGTTAAGGGCTTTTCTTCACATGTCACAGCGGTGATATGTGTTGCGCATTCTACAACTCCCAGTCACGTCTGTGCATATTTCATTTTCGATAACTTACCTGCTTCACAACTATACGTGTTTCATGCTGGTTATGCGTAAATCGCTTTCGCTACTATTATTCTATTAAACTTGTATGCTCACCTTTACACTATGTGTATTGACTTTTATTTTAACGTATGTGACAGGTGTTTAGGATGCTTGCTCTTTTTGCTGGAATCGAGCTAGGGGAGTCTAGAAACATTATTAAATAATTTATGAGTCGTCGGAACAGTTTTATCTGTCTTTGAGAACAATTTGTCTGTAATAACTATGTTACGTTATATGTTATGATATGGGACGTGATGATTAAATATTTGGTAATTATAGTTGTTATGGAAACTCTTGAACAATCTGTTTCGCTCAGTGCCACGCCCCGATGATTCCGCCATCGGTTGGGGTGTGACAAGCATATTCAATACTTAGTGACATAACTTACTACATCCTTTTTCATTCCTGTTTATCAGTAATTCTTATAAAACTCTTGATACCTCTTAACAATTCCATGATGCATCATATACTTAGTTTTATGAGCTTCTTTGAGAATCCTTTCTAGTAGGTTTCCTTGAATAGGTACCCGAATTCTTTATGGAATCTCCAATTTCCATTAGTTCATTTTTCTAATTCCTTCATTATTCCTTTTTAAATCTTTCAGCATCATCCTCGATAGCTATTTCTTGGGTACTTATTAATTGTTCCATTAAATCTATCTGCAAATTTAATCTAAGAGCACGTACTTGTTTTGGCTTCTTATGAAACTTACGACTTAATGCATTACCTACTATATTAGCCTTACCTTCGTGATATTGGATATCACAGTCTTAATCACTTAAAATTTCCATCCGTCGTCTTTGCCTCATGTTAAATTCTTCTTGCCTAAAAATATATCTTAAGCTCTTATGATCATTAGTTATAATGAACTTCATACAAATGATGTCTCCGTATTTACTTATTAACTTGGGTAACGGGATGGCTATCCGGGATAAGTCTAAAATGTTGATAGTATTCTGAGCAAATAACGAGCTCCTCGAATAAGTCGTCAATTCTTGTTAATGTGTATCGATTCTTAATTGTGACCTTATTCAATTTCCGATAATCAATACTCATACGAATCTGTTCGCCTTTCTTCTTAACAAATGATACATGTCTTTTAACAATCGGTGTTGTTCCTAGTATCAGGTGAATTCTGAGTTTCTCGTCATGATCGGGTGATAGTCCAAGTAGATCCTCTGGGAAAACGTCTGAGTATTCCGATATTACCAGAATTGCATTCAGTTCCATGCCTCTAGTGTTAATGAACTCTGAGACCATATACGCTACGTCTTACTTCCATGCATAACTAGCAGCTTTCATCACAGAGACGACTTTATCGGCTGGTCTGTCTTATCTCCGTGTGGTCACTTCTCCTGTTGGCTTGCAAATCTCAACCTAATTCAGCAATCACCTCAGGAATCATCGTTTCCATTTGTTCCTTTTTATGAAGCAGACAGAATTTCCTTTCTGGCATTTCTTTTCATTCTTTCGATTTCATGACACATGTCTTGATCTTGTGCTTGGAAGATCAAATCTCACCATCTTAATGCCTTATTTTTGAAGCATACATTACTTCATCCTTCTCAGCGTATATACTAATGGTTTGGACACCTTTAGTCATTTGCAGTCCATGTATTGTCGTAACAACTCCTTTATTACCGACAATCTTAGTAGGATCACAGGTGATGAAAGTCTTGGTAGGTACATCTAGTTGTAGGCTACTCTCATCTTCTCAAGAGTTCTTAATGAAAGTAAAATTATTCTCATAAGCGTAACTTATAGACGTTTTGTGTCTAGCACAACTTTTAGTTACAGATTTCCTGCTTGCGTTAATAGTCTAAGGTAACACATTGGAAATTCTTATACTTTTCGATGGCATCCCAACTTAAAGGATTCCTATCATTCAACTTGTCACACGATTTATGAGATATATGATCAAAATGGAATAGTGTTCGATATCGGAATTATAGATGTATACGATAGATTCATGATAAAGAAATTTAGAATTATTATTGACACACATGCTGGTTATTCATTCTAAATTGTCAATCGTTATGGCTTTTGGATTTCCTTATAGGTATACATATCTATATAATCATATATTTCACATACTGTAATATACATACCATTCATAAGGTCAATGTATTTAACATATTCATATTTCCAAAAAAGAGGTCAGACATCAGGTCATGGTACTATTTAGGGAATTCTGTCACTTTTTGACATAACATATACCCCATCTTACCCGGTCTCGGCGGAGAGGCAACCCTTTCTTATCTGAACAAGGTGGAGAGTCTATCACACCATACCCAGTCTTGCCGGAGAGGTAATTATCTGTATTTCCCACAAATAGAATTTTCTCAAATAATGATTTTAAAAGTGCATCTTTTATTATGGCTTGCATCAAGAAATAAGGAAATTAGTATTCACATGACGGATCATATTCCAGAACCAAGTAGTACCAATATAAAAGAAATAACAGTGGCCAAGTGTTATCGCTTATTTACCATACTTGCAACGTTCTAGTCATCATCCTCACGGTATACCAACACCCATCACACTTTATCCACGCAAGTTATTAACTTATCTCGAAGCTTACACTAAGGCATTTTTCTTAGGTTCAAGTCTAAATACTATCATGGTTGCTACTAGTTAATAACAATTTTCTAACTCTTTCGTTTAGGCTTAGGTATTATTACAACACCTATTTTCGTAAACCAGTGGCTCTGATACCACCTATGTTACGACCCGACTACACCCTGGACGGGAGCCGTGAACAGTCAAGTGGTACCGGTAGTTATTTTGAAAATGTTGCAGCGGAAATTTACATCAGGACCGTTAGTTAGGAAAAATATCAGAGTTTAGAAACACTGGGTTTTATTTATTAAACAGATGGGAATAAACCCATGTTTTACCAAGGTAGCTTTTAATATGGGATAAACCCGAATACATAAAACATCGTTTATTAATTTAATTTAATTTATAAAATGAGCCACTTCTTTAAGCCTTTCGGTGCCGTATCACAACTCTTATTCCAATCTACTGTAATCACCAGAAACCCGTTTTAAAAACATTTGGTCAGCAGGAAATACGGGTGAGGTCATTCAGTTGTTCAAAAACACATTTGTTATAATTTACAGTATCAAGAGTGATTACAATGTTTATATCAACCAATTACCCCAAATCGTTATTTGTCACTCGACCAGATCTGTGACTATGGTCATATCACACATTGGCTAGCCTGTTGTCCAATGGTGAAGCTTATCAAGTAGTGTATACAAAACCCCACATACCGGCAGTAATTGTAGATTACAAAGACTTAATCCCTGTAATTACAACTTTGAAAACAAGTAGGGTTTTGAAAGCAATTTGATAAAAAGTGAATGACTCACAAACTATGAGAAAAAGAGAATGACTCACCTTGTTAGCATATAGTATTGATTAAACAAGCCTCCCGATTCTAAGTCTTCTGATAACTAAGCATCTACTTTTATAGTTCTGAATCTTCCGATGATTAAACATCTTGTTTGATAGTAATGTTATAGTTTTGATCTTTTGGATAGTTAAACATATAGTTTAATAGAGTAGAATACGTATTAGTGTAAAACCAGATCAAACCTAACGATGGTCACGAGATCAGAACCATAATGTAATTCAACAAAGTATATGTAACACCTGTGTCATTTCAACCATCAAACAAATGCCAAACCAATGAAATATTGTATTTCATACTTGGGATTTGTAAAAATATGTGTATCGTTTGCACATATTAATTCTTGTTCGATTTCAAGCTCTAAATCGCTTTCTGGAAGGTTATACGTGCACTGATGTGTAGATATAACCAGTTTAATCCAACGAACACTCCAGAATAGTGAAATAGGCTTAACATACCTTAAATAACCTTTACATAACTTAGATATAAGTTTTGGAAGGTTTGGTGTGGTGAAATCAAAGTTTAATCGCTTACAGGGACTAAATTTGACAAACTGTGAAAGTATGCCAATTTGAACTGTAACAGACCTTCCGGAACATGACCATAAGTTAAACATACCATAAATATCCTTTACATAGCTTAGAAATAGGCTTTGAGGGGTTCGGTGTGCTAAAATAAACTTTTGGGTCATTCAGGGACTAAAGGTGTCAAAAAGTGCACAAGTTTGCACTTTTGCGCATAACTTACGTTCTGAATACATCCGGACATCCAAAAATTTATGTAAGCATGACTATATTATGCTTTAGTGATTGGCTTGCCAAAAATCCATTCATCGCGTCATTTGGATCGTTTTTCGCGCTTATGCGCATTCCGTCGTAATTAAGCGAACATCGCGTTCGTACGACCAAACGAACCAACACCCGGCATATTTTTGAGCATGTTTCATGTCCACAATGTTTAGGCAACATTTTAGGGCCTTAAAGTTGGCTTTACGGGCCTTAGAAGTGTCGGAAATGGCCTTAAACACGTGCAGGGACTGAAACTGTCATTTCTGAAACATGTGGGCTGATCAGACATCCCAGGCGGCCCGCATTGTATTTCTCTGATCCTGAAGCGGGCCGCGTCCGCATATCAGATCAGATTCAATGTTTTTAACAACAAGTTGCAGCTGTTCTATCCTCAACCACATGTTCTAAATTGCTTAGTCATCAGATAAGGATGGATTTTTAGTACCATAAGGTTCCGACACATGTACGGATGGGATTAAGGCACGATATTCGACAAACGATCCTAACGGTGGACCTTTTACTATAAATACCCCATGCCTTTCATTGTTAAAACCACTAGGATCTTGATCTTAGGAACTCTAAGTTGAAACCATTGTTTCATACCTGAGATTCTTGGGTCAAGATTAGCATTCGGGGACCCTTCGTAAGTATTCTTTCGTTCTTTTATTGCTTTTCGAGTCTTTCGAGTCTGAAAGTCAAACTTTGTTTGACTTTCTACATTGACCAGTTATGGTCAATGCGAAGTTCGTTTGAACTTCGCAACGTGAGTGTAATCACGTTGGTTATAGTCCCTTGGGACTATGCCCACTGATTACCACGTTGTCTAGGGTCGTAGGGTAAGCGATCTAATAAATCGCTTATACCTCGAACCCGACCCATTTGGTCGATCATTAAGATCCGACCAAACACATTAGGTGACCATAGTAGGTAGGGAATAACCTTCCGAGGTTATACCCTATGGTCACATCGTTTAAGTAGTTGTATGATAGGTAGTTTATATGCCTTAGGTAAATTACCAGAATACCCTTTTCATGTATAATTGGTAATTAAGCATATGTAACCTAAACCTTTGTCACATAACTTATTATGTAACATGTTTAGGCATATAACACTTGTCATAGGACTAGTTAGGCGGTCCGAACGCGTTTCACGCGAACGACGCGTTAAAGTAGCATAAGCTACCTAAACGGGTCGTAATGGGTCGTAAACACTTAGGTTAAGTTTCATTTAGTATGTAGGCTTTTTTAAACCAAATGACACGAGTCTCTACACTCGTTTGGTTTACAAACCCTAATGCTACCCGATCTTCCGATATAGGTCCGGTTTATTAATGTAGTTACCTATAGTAGGTGCCGTTTGATTCCGTGATCTCTAGCTTTGCTTGGTGGTTATCCTAGGACTTCTGAGCAATCTCAAGTGAGTTCATAGACCCCTCTTTTACTGTTTTCTAAACTGTTTTGGGGTGAAACACATGTGCCTAATTGTTACATTCATGCTTTCCCGTTTTCACATCATATACCTGCTATGTTCGTTAGTACATTATAGTACATGATTTCATTACATTTTATGCTATGTATGTCCATTGTGTGCATACTTAGTACATTGTTTTACATTACATTTTGTTGCATATGCTCATCCAGTATATGAACACATTATATTACATTTTGAACCGTTTATAACTATTTGACTATGTGAACCGTTGAAATCATTTGTATCTGTGAACCGTTTGTATCTGTGAACCGTTTGTATCTGTGAACCGTTTGTATCTGTGAACCGTTTGTATCAGTGAACCGTTTGTATCTGTGAACCGTTTATATCTGTGAACCGTTTGTATCAGTGAACCGTTTGTATCAGTGAACCGTTTGTATCTGTGAACCGTTTATATATGTGAACCGTTTGTATCAGTGAACCATTTGTATCTGTGAACCATTTGTATCTGTGAACCGTTTGTATCTGTGAACCGTTTGTATCTGCGAAACGTGTGAACCGTATTTGACCATACATAAACACTTCTACTATTGTTAAACATTACTTTGGTGGTTTGGTTTGATTAAATGATTAAGTAACGATGCGTGTGTAATATGATACAAGCATGGTGGATACGCCGCTGGTACTTCCTATATATAAGTGTTTGTATGGTATTACATATTGTAGCGTTATTTGAATCATTTCAGTTTGAGACATAGAACATTTTATACGAATAACATACTTTTCACAAGATATTGTTTTACAAACAACTTATCTTATACAAACTCATCTTACATGGTTATTTATTTAACCATACATTATTTACTTATTTATACCTATCATCTGAACTCATTGTTTTTCAAATGATTTACAAAACAAAGCAAATTACAAGGTTTATGACTAAACATTTTCTCAAACATAAGTCATGAAACCTATTTTCACAAAACCTATGTATCTCACAGGCATTTTTATGCTGACGTACCTATTTTCACATGTGTTTTTCAGGAGCTGTTGCATAAAATGATCAAGATACACATAGGCAGACTTGGGCTTTAGTGACAATAAAAGATGCAAGACTAGTTAATTATGTTGTATTTCTTTGTTTGTTAAGACATTGTAACACCTTTAATCAATAAAACGAAACTTCAATTGCCATGGATTTGAAACAATTAATTCTGTTACAACACTCCCCGATGTTTCCGCCACGTTTTGTATGTTCTACGTGGTCGGGGTGTGACAGTATAGTCTTATTCAGACAGCACCTTGGCATTCGTTAGTTAGTTCTAGGATCGATCGGACAGAATACCGTATCGGTGATTACTTGTTAGAACACCAACGTATAGAGAGAAGTGTTGGTGCATGTTATGTGACAACAACTTTGGCTTGGTCTTTGGATATTAAACAGAAGATTGGACTACAAAGGCTTAAAGGATTTCGAGTTTATGAAGCCCATTCAAGTCCAAGTTTGCATCAAGTCTATTAGGCCCGAATTGCAATTAGAATTCGTCTGGGCTTAGCCCAATTCGAGTTATGTGGTTGTAGTATATAAATAACCTTTAGTTAGAGTTTTATGGTTAGACTTTTAGACATTGTGAGAGCATTCGAATACACATAAATTGGCTGTGAGGTTCTTGGAGATCTTGAGTGATTGTAAAACGTTTAGTTTGATAATCATAGAAGATCGGTTAGAAAAGTGTTCTTGTTCATCTTGTTTCTGTTTGTTTGATTTATCAAGGGGATTCCACACCCTTGGTAGATTATCGGTTTTGTTACGATCCATACGGGATAGGGGACCTACAATTAGTATCAGAGCTTTTGCTCTTTTGTACGGCTCAAAACTGATCGACAGAAAACATGTTTTTGGTGTGCATTCAGAATTTTCACGAAGAATAGTGAAGAACAGCTTTAATTTCGTGGTTTTGATCTGTTTGGTGGTGTTTTAGAAGTTGTTTGCTGATTTTTTGGAGTTAGTTTGGACAGTCTTTAAAGGAAATTGATTTTCGAAGTTTGCTGAATAATTGGAGGTGCTGATTTCTCGGGATTTCAACAAATTTGACTTGAAAAACGAGATTGCTACTCAGGTCTCGACTCGTGAATTTTTTCACTCGAAATCAGAGGTCTCGACTCGAAACCAGTGGTCTCGACCGGGGTCTCGACTTGCACATTGTTTACTCGAAACAGCGGTCTCGACTCGAAACAGGGGTCTCTAGTTGTTCATATTTGACTCGAAACAGAGGTCTCAACTCGAAACAGGTGGTCTCGACTCGAAACTGATGGTCTCGACTGATTTTGAAAGTGGTGAAATTTTTCGTGGCAAGTGTAGACAAAAGTTCACGTTTTCGTAAATAGAAAATTATCCGTAGCTCATCTCAGGAAACCGTTTGCACCGTTGGACTACTTGAATTTTTAGGACAAAAAGACTCTGGAAAATCCCGAAAAAGGTCTTCGACATTATATATCATTGGAATCATAATTTGAGACGAATCTAACGGTATAATTTGGTAAAAACAGTTTTCAGAAAATTTTGTACGGTTTTACCAGTCAGTTACGTTAAAATGTCGAACATGTCTAATTTGAACGAACTCTTGAGAATGGAGCACGAGGTTGGCACTACCAACAAACCGTCCAAGATGATGAAGGTGGAAAATTATTTGACATGGAAGGATAGATTTCAATCTTTTGTTGAATATTAGGACACACGTATGTGGATCTGTATTGTTGATGGGTACACAAACCCAACACAGGATTTTGAGGGCAGATAACGTGTCACATCCTACGTGAACAAGCAAGAAAATGATGATAAGAAGATGTATGAGGCTGAAAAGAGAGCCTTGGCTGCTATCAAGATGTCCTTACCAGATGGCATCAAGCATACCTTTAAGAAGTACACCACCTCAAAGGAAATGTGGGATACATTAGATAAAATGTATGAGGAAAATGCAGATGTTACAAAGAACAAAGTTGATCTACTGAATAAGTAGTTTTCTGTAAATATATGAAAAATGAATCACTTGAGGACATCATCACTAGATACTACCATCTGATGTCAGAAATGGACAATTATGATATAGATAGCTATTCTGACATAGAGAAAAATGACAAGATGCTCGATGCTTTACCTGCTAAATGGGGTATCTATACTCTCATGATCAAGGGAGAAGCAGATTATGAGACAAAGGAATCGGAAGAAGTGGTTGGAAAGCTGAGAGCTTATGAGCTCAATATGAAGAAGAAGGAAACTGGATATGATCAGGTTCAAGATCCAGGGATTTACAACGGACTTACATCTTCTTCATCTCACAACAATTCTAGCGACTCTACTGCGTTTCTGTCATGTGAGAATGAGTAGGTTACCGTGAATGAGGATGGTGATGTATGCTTCGTAGCTGCTTCAGGAGGATCAACAGGAGCTAAGAGAACATCAACTACTAATCAGAGTAGCAGTACAAAGTCGATGCCTATGAGTGTGAAGTCTGCAGAAGAACATCTTGCTCTACTTTCTTAATTCGTTGCATCGTATGAGAACTACATTCTGGGGAATATATCTGATCCTACCACTTTAGATGAAGATTATGATCAGATTGACCCTGATGACTTATTAGAGGAGATGGATCTACAATGGCAAATGGCCATGATTTCCAGAAGAGTTAAGAGGTTCATGAACAGAACTGGAAGGAAGTTTGTAGGGAAGAGTGTTGGTTTTGACAAGACCAAAGTGAGGTGCTTTAACTTTCAAAGTTATGTACATTTTTCTAGGGAATGTCAAAAACAAAAACAAGAGGCTTTGATTCAGAGTCAATAGGAATGCAACAAACAACTCTAACTTAAGGGCTTTGATCTTGTTGGGATTGAACCCTACCAGAGGAACAGATAATGAAAGCCAAAACTGGTTCACAACAGTGGATTCACAATAAGAAGCTGTTTACACTAAGTCTTCCCCCTTGAAAGTGATTACAACATCTGATGGTCCTTTATCCACTGACCGAATACAACAGCTGCTGTTCTTCTAACTACTGATGAAGACCTTAAAGACTGTTGAAGTTTAAACACTGTTGCCCTATCTACTGTTGTTCTCTAAGCGCTGTTGAAGACTCAAGCACTGCCAACCCAAGGATTGATCAACCTTGAGGAAAGCATTGATGAAAGGAGAAAGCAGTAGTTTAGTGTGTCGTCTGTTTTATATATAGTCAGTGGTTAAGATTAGCAGTGTTTGTATAGGATCAGTTGTTACAGGTTGTTAGGCTGTTAGACGTCGCTTTCATGGTGACGTCAGCTGAGATGCCTCAGTGGTTTTGGTTTGCCTATAAATGGAACAGTACCCTGTACTGTTACATTTGATCGTTTTGAGTGAGTTCTTCACCTCAATTCAATCCTTTCATCTTGTGCAACCAACCATGGAGTATCAGGCTGAGGGGGAGCTTAGTTTGTAAGCATGTTTGCAATCTTTTGATTTGTATTGTAAATCTTTCGACTTAATGTCAAGCATGCGTTTATCAAAACTGTTTCTCTCTTTGATTGTGTTTACAAAGTTTGTTGTTCATTTCCGCTGCATTTTACATGGTTTCATATTCCTTGATTGTTCAATTTACACAAACAAGCACAATCATGAGAGCCTCCGATCCTAACAATTGGTATCAGAGCTTGGACAGTCAAATTCGATCTAACAATCAATTTGACATAACAGTTCAGCTCAAAATTCATTGATACTAAGGTTGATTGTATTCAGTTGAAAAACAAAGTAACTAGTAATCACGTTCATAGTGGCTATTCAAAAACTCTGTAAAACAACCAAGATGTCATAAGACACACAAATTTCACACAACAAGTGATGTCATACACAAGTCACTCATAGTTTTCATATCTGAAAACATGTCTGTTAAACTATGGTATTATTTCTTTCTTTCAAAATTGATTTAAATTGTTGTTATGAAATTTGTGATGTTTTCATTATATTAGATGCTAAAGTATGAACCTCGGATTAACAAAAATCTATGTTCATAAAAACATTAGTGTTTTTGCTAACGAAAAGGAGGGAAATTAAAACTTTAGTCACTTGATCTTATGTGTTGAAAAACAGGTTGAGATCCTCAAAAGGAACAAACCAACCTAGTTAAAATTACATTAAGAAAATCAGGGGTAAAAAATGTCCAGATCATAGGTGATGTGAAATTTGGCATGAGCATGTGTATAAATGACCAAATCTCTCAAAACATTACTCTAAAATGATTTTGGAATGAGTATTCCTTCAATGATGCCTCCTAGTGAGTATTTCAGTACTTATGAATGGGAAGGGTAAAAAGGGAAGAAGATAATCATAAAAACTCAAAAAGTGTGTTTATCTCAAAACTTTTGAAGTCAAAAGAAAAGAGTATAAATATTAAACGCTTTAGAGTCAAAAATTGTGGTAACAATGGTAATCGCAGAGAATAAACTTTCAAAAGGACTAGACAAATTTTTAGAATTATCACATGGTAACAAAATCTACACCAGGGTTTTCAAAAACTCATGTGATCTTGTGTCCTCATTTTTCTGTTGTCAATCAATCAACAAGAGAATGGTACCAAACAGTGGTCAAAATGTATTTAAAATTTAATACCACTGTTGTCAAACCACTGATCATTTTCATAAGCTTGAGATTGATATGATTAGGAGTTTCAGTGGAAAATTATATTAGATTCTTTTTTATGTTGTTTTCAGAAAATCCTTTATTTATTTTTCTGAAAAAGGATTCACTCGTATAAGGCAGGATATATCATTCTTCATTTTTTTAAAGAATAATATATTTTGAACTTTTACTGATTTTTTATAGTAAAAGTTTCAATCTCCTGTCAGGATGTATAACCTTTATTTTTGTTGGTTATATTATCCTCAAAACAGATCAAAAGGAATTTGGTACAAGTGTCAAGGTCATATCTAACTCAAGCTTGTCTAAGAACTGATCAAAGATTGATTGCCAAAAGACCTTGAACTACTGGGGTACTCTTGTTTTAATTTAAATATTATAGCAAGAATGAGTAGCCTTAGTAAAAAGTTTACATCATACGGGGTACTAAACCACTGTCAAGGAGTTGTAAAAGCTTCAAAATGTGTAAATGACATGTGGCAAAACCTTGAATGAAAATTCTCAAAACAGTTGCTGACATACAAGTCATTCAAATCATTACCATTACCTTACCCCTAACCACTGTTTTGCTCAAACATCTGTTTCCTAAATACTGTCCACTGCTGAAAGTCAGCCACTGATCCTTCATTTTGGCAAGCACTGATGTTCAAAATCAGTGTCTTAACCACTGATATGCCATCCACTGTTATCACATTATTACCGTTGTAACTACTGATGCTTGTTACATCAGTGGCTCTCAAAACAACTATCCTCCACTTTTCATCCACTTCATCAGAGGTTGGCACGTGGTCAGTTTTCAGCCCTCAGATCTTTGTAACCGCTGCCACATCAGCACTCATTTTTTTCCCTTAATAAAACCCTAATCAAATCCCCCATAACAGGGTTTTACACTGTCGAATTGAATTCTAAAATTCTCTTCTCAAAGCAGTTTTCAACCCTCCATCCCAAATCATTCTCTGTTCTTCTTCTTCTTCCTTTTCAAAATGACGAAATCAAAATCAAAACCAAAATCACCATCATCTTCCAAAGAGGTCGCTCAAACAGCCGCTGAATCTGTTGAAATACCATACAAATCCCCTCATAACTATTTGGGTCTACTCACAAAACCCACAAACAACCACACCTTCGATTCCATCATCGACACCTTATCTGAATCAAAGTACAAAACTTTGTTAACGGCAGATGCTCCCATTTACTTGCAAACCCAGAGAGAGTTTTGGGAAAATGCTACGCTTGAAAAACAAGACGATAAAGTAGTAGCCATCAACTCCTCCATACAGGGTAAAGCGATTTAATTACTCCTCAATCCATCTCAGAAGTCTTTAAACTCGATGATCAGAAAGATAAAACTTCCTTCCATAAAACCGAGTTGAAAATTGATTTCTTAAAAAGGGGATACGCAGAACAACCAAAAAGAGATACCTTACAAAAAGGTTTCTTTCCGACTTCACCTAGGTTTTTATTTCACACTCTCTTGATGTGTGTCTCAAATAAAACAACTGCTTTTAACGAAATACCTTCAAAGATTCAGTGCCTGGGTTATGCTATTTTAAACAATGAAAATTTTAACTATTCCCAGGAGATCTTTGATGATTTGGTGAAAATCGTCGATAGCAAAGCATTTTTACTTTTTCCAAGATTTTTAAGCTACTATTTTAAACAAAAATTTGGAAAAGAAAATGAAAATTTGCTCAAACAGGGTGTCTATTTTCAAATAAAAGGGTTAACAACTGAAACATTTTCTAGAATGATGGCACCAATAAAAACAAAAGCAGAGATGCCTGAGCAGAACTTAGCAGCCACCACTGCTCCTCAGACATCTGCTGCTGAGCCCACTGCTCCAGGTGATCATAGCAGCACAACCACTGCTTTGAAACCCACACCTGCCATTACCAAAAATACCAAAAAGAAAACATCCTAAAAGCCCACCAAACCCTCTAAAAAGGCAACTCTGGAAGATGAGATCCCAGAGTTAATGCCAGTGACAACACAAATGTCACCACAAACTACTGCTGCTACTTCCTCACAGCAGTTGGTAGAAAGATCTCCACCATTGCCTCAAACTCCTCCTGCATCCTCACAAAAGGATCAGGTTGTAAGCACAGGGACCCCACATTATGAAGCTCTGGATTCAATAGGATCCATCTTCCTCAGTCCTGATCCCAAGGACATGTTTCTTTCAACACCCATACCCTCACCAATCATATTACCACAATCCATAATACCCTTGTTGCATGCAGTTGCTATAGCTCAGACACAAACCAATTCCTCTCTATCACCTATCACTGAGAGTATACTCCCACAAGTGACTGGGTCTGATGCTACTACCTCTGCTACCCCAGCAACAACTGAGGAGGTTACACCCCTTGAGTTACAAGTAACTCTTGGTGGTAGTTCAAGTGGAGCAGCAACTACAAGTGATGGATCAACAGATCTTCAGTTGGACAGTTGTTTCATTAGTAAAACTCCCTTGAAGGCAATTTCTTCCATAGCACCTCTGGTAACCACTAGTGAGTTCATTTTGACCACTGGTAAAATAACAAGGTTATCAAGTGCTGAAGAAAGAAGTCCCCAGTACCAAGAACAAGGGGCATCAATGGGTGATTTTTGGGACTCAGTTCCTAAGTCACACATTGATACAACCACTGCTGGTGGGGAATCATATGATCCCATTAAAGTGGGTGATGATTTAAAATATCAGGAATTGACGGGCAGAGTTGAGAAACTTGAAACATCAGTTGCTGAAATAAAGGATATGGTGCAACCGTTGTTAAAAGCTCAACAAGCACAGTCCACTGCTGCTCCAGCTCAAGCATCTGCATAACATGCACCTGCTGCAAATGAGTTGTGGAACTTATTCCAACCCCTGCTTGAAAAGCAAACATAAATGGCTGATCAGCAACATGCAATACATGTACAAATGCTGACAAACATGGTGGAGTCAAGATTTAAAGATACTCAAGCAGACATCAAAGCTATCAGGGCTCATATCCAAAGCAACACTGGAAAAGTTCCTTCCACTATACTCTTCATGGATAACCCCCTTCCAGATAATGCCAAAAAGGGGGAGAAAATCAAGTTGAAAAAGAAAGGAATAGAAGATGGCCTGTATATTGAACCAGAACAAGAAAAACAGACATCTAAACCACTTCCAAAAGGTTCCAAACCTCAAACCACAAAATCTCATACTTCCATCCAAACAGCTGATACAACAGTGGTTTTAAAAACTGCTAGCCAAACAGCTGCCATCTCATCAACACACACCACTACAACACACACCAAAACCATTGTTTTACCACCACCAACATCACCACCATCGCCTCCTGCTAAAAAGCAGAAGACATCAGATGTTATAACATCTGTTGTAATGACAACAGTGGTTGAAACACCAGTTGTTTCAACAGCTGTTTGTCAAACCACTGATCCACCAAAAACAACTTCACCACCTTCAACCCTTGCTCAAAAGCAGAAGACATCTACTGACACATCAGTAGTTGTAATGACAAAAGTAGTTGAAACACCAGTTGTTTCAGCAGCTGTTAGTCAACCATCCACCACTGCTCTCATCATTCCTACATCACAATCAAAATTACCTCCACCCATAAAGCTTCATAAAAGAAAAAGAGAAACAACCCAGGCAACTGATGAAAGATATAATCCTGTTGCTGCTAAATATCCACTGGAACTAGAAGCTGTGAAAAATGAGATGAAACAATTTTACACCGAGGATGATCCTTCAAAAAGAAGATTTCCTTCTCTCATAGGCTTCATAGTCCCAGAAGACATGGATGAATATCTCGAGATGAAAGCAAGGCAAGCAAAGATTAGAGCTAAACTCGAATGCAAAGATCAAGGTGATGAAGCCATTTCTGAAAAATTGGAATTTTTGCTCACAAAAGTCAAGCTGATGGAAAACTATGCACAAGATCTGAGCAAAGAAAAAGCAGATCAACGAAAAGAAATGAGAAAAAGTTATCTTGCATACATCATGAAAGAAAAATTCTATCAAGCTGAAGAAAACCAATTCGAAGAATGGCCAATGGTTGCCTTAAAGCATGAAGCAAACAGAATTGAAAGGATTAAAAATGATCCAAGAAAGAAGAAGACAGCTCCAAATTGGAACAAATATAAAAAGCTCATTGCTGATCTTACATCCGAGTACAAAAAGAAAAAACAGGAACTGATAGATGCTAAGGTGGATACTGCTGAAGCCATATCAAAATGGACAAAGCAGTATACCGACGAGGCTTATGAAAGGCTTAAGAAAAGAAGGATAACAGTCTCAGACATTTCTGAAAATCCTGATTACGAAAAGCTAGAACAGCGGATTGATTATCTTAAAACACTGATCACATCAGCAGATAACCCTATCCTTGTGGAAAACCAAGAAAAAGGAAAACTGCTGACCAGTGAAGAAGAAAAAGAAAAGGAAGCTGAGTACGTCACAGAAGCCATCAAGAAAATGGATCTAAAAGAAGAGAGCTCAGTGAGCCTTCAAAACCTTGTCCAAAAGGTATTAACCAAACCTGCAGCAGATATCTCAGACACTGAACTTGAACAAAGAGAAAGGCAAGAGCTGATTGAACAAGAAGCTGCAGAAGACATAGCTGCAACAAATGAAGTCATAGAAGAGGCTTTTAAACGAATTTCTGAAGTTCCGGATACTGCTTTACAATCTTTCTCAAGGCCAAAATCTCCAAGCTCATCAGCAAATAAATCTCTCCCAAGAAACCCATTAGGATTAAAAATACTAAAGTGGCTCTCTGATCAAAAGACCCATGTATTGACCCTGGTCAGATCCAATGGTGAAGTGAAGTGCATATCAAGGAAAGAAGCACTAGGCCTTAGTGTTGAAGATTTGCAGGATCTCCTTGAACTTTCATTGTGCAGGGATGAGGATGACTTAAGTTCCAAATATTTTGAAGAAGAATTTAAAAGACTAGCTAGTGAACTTCTGATGAGGAATAAAGATCCAAAATAATGAAGTGTTTTGGCATTATCTGTTCCAGGGGGAGATTGTTGGGATCCTACCAGAGGAACAGATAATGAAAGCCAAAACAGGTTCACAACAGTGGATTCACAATAAGCAGCTGTTTACACTAAGTCTTCCCCCTTGAAAGTGATTACAACATCTGATGGTCCTTTATCCACTGACCGAATACAACAGCTGCTGTTCTTCTAACTACTGATGAAGACCTTAAAGACTGTTGAAGTTTAAACACTGTTGCCCTATCTACTGTTGTTCTCTAAGCGCTGTTGAAGACTCAAGCACTGCCCACCCAAGGATTGATCAAACTTGAGGAAAGCACTGATGAAAGGAGAAAGCAGTAGTTTAGTGTGTCGTCTGTTTTATATATAGTCAGTGGTTAAGATTAGCAGTGTTTGTATAGGATCAGTTGTTACATGTTGTTAGGCTGTTAGACGTCACTTTCATGGTGACGTCAGCTGAGATGCCTCAGTGGTTTTGGTTTGCCTATAAATGGAACAGTACCCTGTACTGTTACATTTGATCGTTTTGAGTGAGTTCTTCTCCTCAATTCAATCCTTTCATCTTGTGCAACCAACCATGGAGTATCAGGCTGAGGGGGAGCTTTGTTTGTAAGCATGTTTGCAATCTTTTGATTTGTATTGTAAATCTTTCGACTTAATGTCAAGCATGCGTTTATTAAAACTGTTTCTCTCTTTGATTGTGTTTACAAAGTTTGTTGTTCATTTCCGCTGCACTTTACATGGTTTCATATTCATTGATTGTTCAATTTACACAAACAAGCACAATCATGAGAGCCTCCGATCCTAACAGATCTCTACTGCACGAAAAGGATCATATGACTGGAGTGTTCATTTGGAAGATGATGAGAATGTCACACAGGCATTCATGGCAGAGATAGTGCCAGTTGACGATGCTGAAGCTATAGTAGATGATGCTGAAGTTGAGAAGGAAAGTGAAGCTGAGGAAGATAAGGCTGATCAGACAACTGAAGCTGAAGAGGAATAGCTGAAGTCTGACTATGAAAAGGAAGCTGAAGAGAAAGATGCGAAATATAAAAGATTGGAATCTCAAATTGCTGCTCTCATGGCCAACCTAGACAAGCCAAAAGGAGAGGTAAGTAGTTCTGCTAGTTCTGTTTGCTTAAGATGTCGTGAATTACATGGTGAAGTTGATAGATTATCAACTGAAAATCAAAGTCTGGTTAACGAAATATCTAACATTAAAGAATCAATTTTTTTTGTTAAAAGAAATGAGTCTATGTATAGAAAATTAAAGGATATGAAGCTGAAATTAAAGCTTTAACCTGCAAATTAAATGAAAAACTTCAAATAATAGACTTAGCTCATGACACTATGAGTGAGAAAACAAAAGAGGTTTCTGAAAAGTGCAAAGAGTTGTCTGAAGTACAATTAAAAATTGTTGAACTTGAAAAGAAACTGAGTCAGTTTAGAGATTCCACTTTTTTTATGAAGCACATGATGAGTGGGTTAAAGAAGAGTAATGACAAGACTAGTGTGGTCTTCAAGGGCTTTAATGAAGTCTCACCTCCTCTTAGTCATGACTATTCATTCCTACCTGATGAAGACGAATTAACAGACTTTCTGTCAACATCACAAAGTAGTTCCACATCAAGTCAAGGTGATGTGTCAGAGAGTGATGATGCTAAGAAGGAAAATAACAGAGAACCCATTTTGAAAAGAAAAAAATTCACATCCTAAGAATAAAAATCAAAATTTTGTTAAAAAGGTTACTTTTGTTCAAGGAAGTGACATGAAAAACAAAACAGCTGTTATTGAAAACAAATCAAATGTAGAGTTTGCTAAAAATAAAAACATAGAAAATCTGAAACTAAGCAAAGTAAACATAATCCTTCCAAGGCATCATCATCTAATGAGGAATCTAGTTCAAAGACTTCAGTTAAGACGTCTTCGAAAAAAGAGATCGTGCTTAAAGTGTCACACCAAGGGACATGTAACTAGCTGCTGTCCTAACAAAAAGACTTAAGCACAAGTTAGTGAGAAACAGAGAGGGAAGTCACCAGAGAAGAGTGGTGATAAAAAGGAGAGAGAGTCTAACTCTCCAAAAAAATCTGCTCCTAAGCAACCAGAGGGTGTTGCTATTGGTGCAGATAAGGCGGAAAAAGGAACTCCACAAGTTCCTTGTTTTCAAATAAATCAACCAAGATTTCAGCCTGAATCTACATCAGGCATATATGAGAGACCTAGAAGCAGTTCACCCAGAATGAACAATTATAATTCAAACAATTTCAGAAGTCAATGTCAATATCAAAATCGATACCAAAATAATGGCGGTCGAGCTTTTTATAATAATGGATTTAGATATTACAACAATCAAGCTTCTTGGAATCAAAACTCAAGGTTTCAAAATCAAAATTTCCAAAGGTCACATAGTCCAAACACATGTAGGAATCCTCAGGACCAGAGACCTAGTGGAAATCAAAACCCATTTCCATCAACAGATCTGAGATCCAAGACTCCAGTTAGGAGTGATGGATATTGGATGGATGTTCCTGTAGTTGGTGAATCTGGAAGACCCAAGACCATTAAGGCTTGGGTCCCCCAATCTAACTAATCTTTTGGTTGGTGTGTGCAGGAGCTGCTAAGGAGGATTATCAACTTATGGTATGTTGTTAGTGGCTGCTCTAGGCACATGACAAGGGATGTGAGATTATTTTCTGAATTTGAAGAATATGATGGTGGACATGTGAATTTTGTTGGTGCTAAAGGTGGTAGGATTACCGAGCGAGGAAAAGTGATGAATGGGAAGATCATGTTGGACAAAGTGAACTATGTTGAGCAGCTTCAACATAATCTGATGAGTGTGTCACAAGTCTGCGACAAGGGTCACTCGGTCAATTTTACCAAGTCTGAGGCATTGGTGTTGAAACCGGGTTTGGCACAGACGTTTTAACAGACGATTGGATAGTTATGCGTGCACCAAGGAAAAATAATACTTATGTCATGGACATGGATGCCAAGGATCCGTCTGCTGTGGTGGCATGTTTACTATCAAAAGCATCTGAAGCTGAATCTATGTTGTGGCACAGACGCATGGCCTATATTCACTACCACAAAATGAACTATATTATTAAAAATGAGCTAGTGAAAGGGGTGCCAATGCAAAGGTTTCACGTGGAAGATAAATGTCTTCCATGTCAAAAGGGAAAACAACACAAGAAACCACATAAGTCTAAAATAGTAAATTCCATAGATGCCCCTTATGAATTACTTCACATGGATTTATTCGGTCCAGTGAACATGAGGAGCATAGGTGGAAAGTACTACTGTCTTGTTGTCACTGATGATTACTCACGTTATTCATGGGTTTTCTTTTTAGGTACAAAAGATGAGACAACGGAGATGCTGATAGATCTTTTCACAAAATTGGAAAACGTCCATGAAGCAAGGATCAAGAGGATACGGAGAGATAATGGCACAGAGTTCAAGAATCGGATTCTGGATTTCTACTATCTTCGAAAGGGAATAGAACATCAATATTCTGCTCCTTATACTCTCAACAGAATGTAGTAGCTGAGAGGAAAAACAGGACGTTGATTGAAGCCGCTAGGACTATGCTTCTAGATTCAAAGCTACCAGTTCTTTTCTGGGGAGAAGCTGTGAATACAGCTTGCTACGTCCTAAACAAAGTTTTAACTATTAAACGTTTTAACAAAACTTGTCATGAATTAATGTTTAACGAAAAACCAAAATTAACAGGCTTTGAACCATTTGGATTACCCTGCACCATTATGCGAAACAAAGATAAACAAAAATTCGATGAGGTGGCTGACGAAGGCTACTTCCTAGGTTACGTGCCAGGCACACCGAATAAAAGGGTTTTTAATCTAAAAATTGGTAAAATTGAGGTTTTTTTAATATTGAAATTACTACATACAAACCTCAACAATCAACGAGTGGTCCAGCTATATTATATGATTATGATAGTATGTTTAAATCATTTAATATTCCTGAGTTTTCTAATGCAGATGATTCTCAGTTGATACAAACAGTGATTAGTGAAGACGATGAAGGCGAGTTCACGCCTATATCGAGTGTTGATATGACAGATACTCCGGGCAGGTGTTCAGACAAGAAGAGCATAGCGGCGAATTCAGGTTTATTTGTTTTGATTGAGAAGACTGGGATTGTGAACGGGTACTTGTATAGTTGCTTTATTTCCCAAGAGGAGCCGAAAAACATTAATATGGCTCTAAAAGACAATTCATGGGTTGAAGCTATGCAAGAGGAATTGGTCCAGTTTACAAAGTTGTAGGTTTGGGAGTTGGTTTACCTTCCTAAAGGTGAAAAGGAAATAGGCACTAAGTGGGTGTTTAAATGCAAGAAAGATGATCGTGGGATAGTAACGCAAAACAAGGCTCGATTGGTTGTCAAAGGTTTCAATCAGCAGGAAGGGATTGATTACAATGAAGTGTTTGCACCAGTAGCAAGGTTGGAAGCAATTCGTTTGTTCCTAGCCTTCTCTTATTTCAAGGGCTTCAAAGTTTATCAACTAGACGTGAAGAGTGCATTTCTTTACGGGCAAGTCCAAGAAGTGGTATATGTCTCACAACCAGATGGGTTCGTTGATCCAGACTATCCAGATCGAGTGTACAAACTGGATAAGGCTTTATATGGATTACATCAAGCACCCAGGGCGTGGTATGAGACACTGTCTACACATCTCATCAATAATGGTTTTGAAAGAGGTCAGATTAACAATACACTGTTCATCGTGAGAAAGAAGGAAGATTTGCTGCTGGTACAGGTGTATGTGGATGACGTCATCTTTGAGTCATCAGATGAGAACATGTGTACAGAGTTTGAGAAGGTGATGAAGAGTAAGTTTGAAATGAGCGCTATGGGTGAGATGTCCTACTTTCTGGGATTACAAGTTGATCAGAAGGAGGATGGGATGTTTATACATCAGACAAAGTATGTGTATGACATTTTGTCTCGGTTCAAAATGGAGGATTGCTCTACTTTCAACACACCCATTTGTGAAAATCACAATAAAGTACTGAAGATGTTAATCCAACTCAATACAGGGCGATGATTAGTTCTCTAATGTACTTGACTGCTTCAAGACCCGACATCATGTTTGCCGTATGTCTGTGTGCCAGATATCTGGCTAATCCGAAAGAGTCACACATGAAAGCAGTGAAGCGTATTCTTCGTTACTTGAAGGGGAAACCTAAACTTGGGTTGTGGTATCCAGCTGATAGTGATTTGAAGTTTGTTGCTTACACTGACTCGGACTTTGGAGGATGCAAATCTAACAGGAAGTCTACAACAGGTGGTTGTCAGTTCTTAGGAAGCAGGATTGTGTCTTGGCAGTGCAAGAAGCAATCTTGTGTGTCTACATCTACGTGTGAAGCTGAATATATTGTTGCGGGAAGTTGCTGCTCTCAGGTTCTCTGGATTCAACAGCAGATGCGTGATTACGGTTCGGATTTCACTCGTACTCCTATTATGATAGACAAAATTGCCACTATATCAATCACTAACAATCCCGTAAAGCACAGTAGAACTAAACATATTGACATACGTCATCATTTTATACTGGATTGTGCTGAAAAGAAACTAATTGAACTTCATAGAGTTGACACACTAGTTAACCTTGCTGATTTTTACACAAAAGCTTTTGATAGAGCTCGCTTTGAACATTTAGTCGAACTCAACGGGATGAGGAATCCTGAATAACTGGTTTTTCATAAGAATTTTTGTAAATAGTTTACTGCTTTCTTAAAAATAAAAAATACAAAAACATTGATAAATTAAAAACATAAAAAATAGAAAATAAAAAATGAGTTATCACCGTGTGAATGAGAAGAGATGATAATACATTAGCAAGTTAGACTGTCACACTGAATCTGAAATTAAATTGCTTAAGTGTGATAGCAGCTTCATCATATGATGTACCAGTAGGCAAAAGCATGAAATAATCAACTTACCAATGTGATATAAACCTAAATGCACTGAGTATGAGTGGTGAACACATTAGTGGTGTATGGTTTAATGACCTTAAATTTTGCGTTGATAGATTGCCAAAATCTGAGGTTTTGGGTCTTTATACTGTTATTTCATCCGGGGGTATTAGGGTTGTCCTTCTGCTGCATCCAGATACATGCTGACCTAGGCACAATCGGGATATCTTAAAAGAGCTAAAAATGCCAAAACCCTGAAAATGAAGAAGCCTTCGTAGAGTCATTCAAAAAGAGCAAAATGCATAAATCGTACCAAAAATTGGTATTTGTCTTAGCCCTTGTTAGATATTTTGGTCTCTTTGCTATACAGAAGTACTGACCTGATCACCAATTATCTAAATGTTGAAAAACAAAACGGATGAATTCAGTATACTCACCTACTATGATGAATCTTTGTGCATACCTTGATCGCGGGGGTACATCCTGAAGTGGGAAACGCTAGTATATCAGAATAAAATTACCTTAACGTATCATACGGTAATGGTACTTGAAATGTTCATGCATTTTGTTTAGGTGGACGAACATACTGGTAATCATTTTGGACTGCTTTTCACGAAAAATTTATATAAAGAATTATCTAATTGTGTGAAAATAGTTTGATGTTGCTGATATGATCTTCTTACCGGTGATTCTCACAAAAATAGCGTGTTTATTGTTTTTGTTATTTACTTTCTTTCAAAAAATATAAAAATCCAAAAATAGTGTCTTTTTCTATTCAAATTCTTAATGTACAGAAAATTGTTATTCTTGGAGGAGTTGTTACCGATAGGGGGAGACGGTGTTAGAAAGTGGGTTCAAAATTTTTAAATCATGCAGGTTATAAGGTGTTTGATTAAAAATTTGTTGCGTGTTGGTGCTGAATGGAAAATGCTTAATCTGTGATACAGCTTAACTATCTCTTGAATAATAATAATTTGCTTAAATATGTTGAAAAATTCTTATGGTTTCTTGAGATGTTTGTTTTATAGTATACAGATTGAAGTAGTATGTTGCTGAAGAGTTGCTGTGAAGTGATTAGGAGTTTGTTGCTTCTTGGTAGAATCCTCCTTCTACAATGCAGAGTGGATGTTGTGAAGACTTACTTGGAATGCTAAATCAAAACTTGGAAGATTTGGTGATTGGATACATCAGCTTAGGGGGAGTCTGTTGCTGACAGAATTCATGTTGAAGCTGACGCTATCCAAAGACCAAAAAACTGTGAGATTCTGAAGACTAAAGTTACCTTTGCAAGCTATTGTCAAGGGGGAGTTTGTTGGTGCATGTTATGTGACAACAACTTTGGCTTGGTCTTTGGATATTAAACAGAAGATTGGACTACGAAGACTTAAAGGATTTCGAGTTTATGAAGCCCAATCAAGTCCAAGTTTGCATCAAGTCTATTAGGCCCGAATTGCAATTAGAATTCGTATGGGCTTAGCCCAATTCGAGTTATGTGGTTGTAGTATATAAACAACCTTTAGCTAGAGATTTCGGGTTAGACTTTTAGACATTGTGAGAGCATTCGAATACACAGAAATTGGTTGTGAGGTTCTTGGAGGTCTTGAGTGATTGTAAAACGTTTAGTTTGATAATCATAGAAGATCGGTTAGAAAAGTGTTCTTGTTCATCTTCTTGTTTCTGTTTGTTTGATTTATCAAGGGGATTCCGCACCCTTGGTAGATTATCGGTTTTGTTACGATCCATACGGGATAGGGGACCTACAAGAAGAAGAGAAGAAATGAGCAAGGAAGAATGAAGTCCTAGGCTCCTATTTATAGGTAATGCAGATCCTTTCTTAGCTAGGAAGTTTTCTTACTTATTAAGTTTCATTTATTTATTAAGTTTTTCTTACTAATTAAGTTTACTTACCTATTAAGTTTACTTAATTGTTTTAACTGTCAAGTTTACTTGGCTTTTTAACGGATTATCTCACTTTGTTGTTTAACTGATTAATCTTCCTTAAGTGTTTAGTTAAGTAATTTACTTAGCCGATTAATTAATTAACTTACTTAGCTGTTAAGTTTCATTTCCTGGTAAGTTTCCTTAGCTATTTTCTTAACCGCTAAGTTTTCTTAACTGCTAAGTTTTACTTAACCATAAAGTATACTTAACCATTAATTTTACTTAACCACTAAGTTTACTTAATCACTAAGTTTACTTAATCGCTAAGTATTCTGGTTTAGCAGCTCCCTGGTTATGAGTTCTAATTTCTAGATACAATGGAACTCGTATTAGTGTATTAACTCGATTCAACTTTAACAAAAATCATGAGATCAAACCCACAACGAATGACAAAGTATAGCCAGGTACCGGCAGTACTTAAACATCCATTGGATTGGTTTCCATCGATCGGATATAGTACCGTGTCAGGGATTAGAGTTATTACCCTGATAACGAGGCAGAGTTTCGGGGTTTTAGCGACTCTGTTGAAAGAAACAGATATACGAGAAGTAGGACGATGATTTAAACGATCGAACTGAGCAAACTGAGAAAGTCCCACATGCTGAATATATACACACATTGGACACCTCCTGCGCGTCGTGCACGGTTCTCTTCTCCCTTCCGCGTGTCGCGGGGATGGTTGACCTGGCATAGGTCTGCTACATGTCTAGGTAGGTTGGACACGTGGCGCCTCAATGTGACACGTGTCCTCGGCCGCCTTTTTCGACCAATCATGCATTTTTCTCGATTTTTGTGTCGATACTTATCGCATATGCTCGGGTCTTGATCCCAATTGGTTCGGTTTTTAATTGTGAATCTAATAAAGGTATTTTTTGTGCGGGTTGGTTCATCAACCGTCAGGTTTTCAAGTTTTATCGTGCACACTTCGGATTTTGTTTATGGATTTTTCCAAGGGTTGTTACATCTAACAAGAGGAATGAAAGTAGAATTTGTATTTGAAATAACCAATTTTTGGATAATAGAGTGTTCAAAGTTCTTGTTAGTGAATTTTAGAAGATAAATGATTAGAATCTATGTAGTGGTAGAAATACAGTGTAGTTGATGATTCTATGTTGTTAGATAATCTCTAACTAATAAGTAGAAATGTATGTTGGTTGGAATTCATGTTGAAATTGGTCATGGTTGAAGATGATTATGTGAATTGGTTGAATGCATGTATTAAGAGCTTGTACAATGTGTTTATAATGTTGTATGCACACCAAGTGTTTGATGAAATGCTTGAATTATTAGCTAATGCACACATACATTCAAGCATTTGTAGTTTCAATGTGGTTCATGTTCTCTGTAGAAATTTGTGAGAATTATTGTATTATGGTTTCTAACATATTTATGATGCTTAGCATAAATTATGAACATGAATTGATGATTTGAAGTTCAGTTTTAGTTTATAATTCCAAAGATTTACAAAGCTGACTGGAAGTAATTATTGTTGCTCGCCTGTTTTGAAAAATTCGTATAAAATCAACCGTAGCTCGGTTTAAGGCATATCATATATGGTTGGAAAGCTATCAGAGCATATTACATTTTACATGTGAACATATTAAGCTAATTCAGATCGTATAGAGGTGAGAATGGGTCAAGAATAGTTGTTGTACCGAAAGTGCAGTAGTGAAAAGAATGTGTATAATGAACTTAACATGAATGGTTGTCCATATACCCGATACCTAAACACTATATGTTGTTTTGGATGAATGATTAGGATTGTTAAGGTGTGTTTAAAGTGTGTATATGCATGAAAATGGATTGTGCAAGTATTATCTTAAATGGGTCGAACGAGTTTACTCTATAGTCAATAATCTAGTAGAAATGTATGTGGATTATTATCAATCTATTTGAATGGTGTGTATAACCACAAGGTATAGTCTAATGATTAAAGGAATGAACTTGTTTCCATCAAGGTGTGGCAAGGTTTGGAAGAAAATATGGCAAAGAAGTGGAAATGGTGACGACTTTCCTACGAGCAAAGGTGAGTGACTTGAATGTGTTTGGAGTCGTATTGATTTAAATAGTCTTATTGATTACTAGAAATTCGTATAGTTAAGGTGGTTTAATACAAATTACTGAGTATGGTTTGACTTAACAATAACGTGTTGTTTTGCCCGGTGTTTTGTGGGTTTAAACCCATCAAGAAAGAGTGTACAATATTAATGGGCCGAGAGACCCAAGTGCTGAAAATTCAGCTTATTTCCATCAAGAAAGAGTGTACAATTTTAGTCTGAAATGAAATACTTAACCAAAGGAGGGAAACTACTTAATTACTACAACTGCGCAAAGCTGTTTTGAAATATTATTTTTTTAGTATTTTGGATAATCATTGGGGGTTAACAAAGAATTCATTGGAAGTGGTTTTTGTATGATTGGAACACTTAACGTGTCCACTTTGATGTTTTTAAAATGACAGTCGAGGTTTTAATCCATGTATGGGTTGGTTTGGTTAAATGTTAATATTGGGTAGGAAATTATAAATGATAAATGAGTGATTATAGCATTGTGTGTCAATAACCATGAATGTATACGTACCCACCAATGGTTGTATGGGCTATTTTGTTATAACAACCTTAACATTGATACTAAGGGGATATGAGGTGATAAGAATTAGTTTATATTCATGTATGTTGTTTTGGTGTTTTGAAATGTAGTGGTGAGGTGGAATGGTGTTTTAGTTATTTGGTATGACCCGACCTACTAAATGTGCTCTTGAGGTGTTCTTGACACCAGTTTAGCAGAGTCAAGAAAAATGGGAAGAGGCTATTGGTCCAAAGTTGATAAATTTTATAGGACGGGTGGCTTGAAATAGTGAAACTGTAACTCGACGTCTTATTGACGGGCATCATCTGCATGAAAACTACTTTGATTAAAATAATTATAATGTTATGAGTCCTCACATAGCTATAGCTAACTTTGGTGGTGTCTCCATGTAGGTAATACAGTAGAGATTAATGAATTGTGTAGACAAGTCATGAGGAGCAATGGGGTGGCTTGAACTAGTAACATGAAAGAAGAAAGGAACTCACAAGTCAATTATTAATATTCCGATTTAACAATATATTAGTTGTTATTATGGTTACCATAAAATAAATGTATATAATTATTAGTCGAGATTAATGATATGGAAATTTTGTATGACAGATTCGGGAGGTAGAATGACAAAATTTGTCAAGTCTTGGAAACAGGTCCGGGTAGGAGGATTTAGTGATATTTTGTTCACTAAGTATATGAGTTTTCTTATCAGATCAATTAGACTTAATTATTTGTATTTTGGAGTTTAAGTCCAATGCTTGTTTTAGCGAAATGTTAGTATGTCATTGTGGTAATGGGTTATGTTTGTTTTATAAAAAACTTAGTTATTAAACAGCTTTTGTTTTCGTAAGGATTGATCGTTTTGTAAATAGGTCATGGCGATTTTTTTTAAAAACGGGTGTTTGCAGATGTGTAATTAATTCGGTTTTTGTGGATTAATATATTTTCGGAATAATATCCTTTATTATGTAATGTTGGAAAAGAAAAAAAATTGGGCCTATTTTCTTCAAAGTTTTTTAATATTAGTTTTTAACTTTCGGGTCTTACATTACACTATACCTTTTTTTCCCACAAAAAGTGAGTTTTGAGCCTTTACAAAGCATACAAATACATATCTATACTAATTGTTCAATTTTTCGTTTCTTATATGAATAGCCCGTTTGGTTTTTACAAATCTAGAACTTGCCAAAAAAAGACGTTCCAAATTCTTACCGACATAAATCCAAGTTAGTAAATGATGGAGGTATTAGGACTATAACTCATTTTTCATTCTATACCTTTGTTTTTCTTTTCATTCCTTACCAAAAATATCCCCTTAGTTAAACCCCTTTGAGCCTTAACCCTTTTATTTCTAAACCAGCAAAAATATAACCTTTTGCAAAAACAACCACCCACATCCACCAAAATTTTTATTTACACCCTTTATTTTTGTAAAAGTTCGGTTATAAAATCACAAGTATGGCTTAGTTTCAACTTTGGTTAAAAAAAGCATTGACTAAAGCTTTTTTTTCTAAGCCACAAAGCAATGAAAAAAAACTGACACTTTTTATGCTTTTCACCATTTTACCTAAAAACACCTACCCTTTTAAAAGCCCTATTGATATTTACAAGGATTAAACGTCAAAAAGGAGGATATTTGATTGTTTGTCAAGCCTATAGTAGGAGTAAGTTCCACACCAGATCTGAGCGATTTCACTTAAACATATTCGACCGAGTGTTGAGTGACCACTTGTGAGGTGTGTAAATTTGTATATAACTAAATAGAATTTTATAAAGGCATGTTATACCCAAAACAAATAATTTTTCTTAAAATGTATTTTAAATAAATCATGACGAATAAGATTGTAAATAATATAAAAACAAAATAAATTTAGAACTTGGATTCCCGACACTCTAAAGGTAAACCCAAAACTTCTCTTCTATCAATTCCGTTTGGGTGTGTAAGCCACATTATGGAGTTTTGCTTGAGTACAAGCAAAGATTCAAGTGTGGGGGTATTTGATGTGCGTAAAATGCAACATATAAATTACATCAAACAAGGTATAAAATCAACCTTTCTTTCGATACAAATGTTGGAAAAAGCATGTTTCTTTGTTTAGTTTTAATTTCAGGATCAAAAGAGCTTAAACGGATAAAAAGAACAAATTAACAGCAGAAACCAACACAATTACAAAGAAGAAGGATTAACACGACCTGCCAGACCCCCATCCACATACAAAACAACAAAATAACAAAGACAGAAGCTTAGGCATGGGGCCGTGCCTAGTTAAGATTCCCTGCAGGAAAAGACAACATTAAAAGACAAATCAACACGGGGCCATGCCAACTCAACATGGGTCGTGGTCAACTCTAGCATTCAAAGAATTTGTGATAGTACAACAAGTACACTCACCACGGGGCCGTGCTCTGTCACCACGGGGCGTGTTAGTACAAGATCTGACGTCTACAGTTAATGAAGGGAGAGAAATTGAAGACCACAGGGCAGTGCCAGGTGGGCACGGGGCCGTGCTAAACCTCTGTTTTCAGCTATAAATAGAGGTGCTTGGTTCAAGAGAAAGACATCCCTTGGCAAACTACTTCTCTCACACTTGCCATCAGTTCACCACCACTACAACACCAGCATCCACAACCATCATCCATCTCTCATTTTTTGGAGTGTGTAGTAGTCTCGGGATCCAAGATCGATCGTAAGAGTTCTTGTCAATCAAAGGTCATGCTTGGCTAATCTTTTACATCACTGGGTGAAGACAAGTCTTTTATGTATTACTTTTGATTTCCAATGTTTGGCTACTTTTTAATTGGGTTTGTATTAATGACTTTAATAACTAGTGTTTTATATTGAAGGTGAACTTTATTTAATCATTTCTTCATGTTTTGTTGATTCACTCATTCATGTCTTTATGGTCTATATAAACCGCGTTAACTGTCTGGAAGGGGGTTAAAAGGGTGGTTAGGTAAAGTTCATGCCTAGTTCAACGTATAGATTCTGCGAGGACCTGATTCAAGCATATTAAGACTTCCCTTGAGGCAGATAGCATCAAATCGGTGGAAGTAAGAACGACTTGTAATCCCTTATAAATAAACTACTATTAAAACTTTATCCGGCCTTGCAGGACTGTATCCTTCCTGACTCAGACCAATATGGCCGAGCGTAACGTCGCCTTCACAAGAGGGGCCTACCACTTTTTGCATTAATAATTTATTTAATTATCTTTCAATAATCCGGCCTTGCGGGACTGTATCCCTGCTGACTCAGACCAATATGACCGAGGGTAACGTCGCCTTCACAAGATAGGCCTACCACTATAACTAAGATAATCTCTTAAAAAGCCCAAAGTGCATAAATCATCAAAGGATATATAAAAGAGGAGTTGGAACCAAGTGATTCCTTCTTGTATATTTGTTTTTCCTGTCATTTACGTTTTTTTTAGTTTATCTTTTAAAACTTTAAAAACTTTGATCAAAATTTGGTTAGATTAGACGTTAACGATAAGCCGGTATTTAAAGCTCTTGTGTCCTTAGACGACATTGGTATCTTACCATCACTATACTACGTCTACGATGGATGCACTTGCCCTAATATGTGTAGAGTGATAGTATTGTATTGTATCGTGTTTGATGAATTTGAAGCTTGATCCACGAGTAAAAAGTGATTAAAATAATCTAAAATTTATACCCACACCTCGCACACGCCAGTAGATAAAAACATAATGTAGAGGATGATATTCTATATGAATAATTAATTAGTCATAGATAATAATAAATGAGATAAGGGAAAAACTGTTTAATTTTTTACGATTATGCTCTTTGTTCTTTTTTTCTCAATTAATTTTTTTTCTTAAATGAACCTCCCTTATATATATATATATATGGGTGAGGTTCCTTTACAAAGTGTATTTTGTCTAAAAAGTGTAAGAAGTGATTATGGCCATTAGATTGTGTAATTGATAGATGAGATTAAATGAGTGACAAAATTGTAATATTTGTTTTAATTAAATTGATTGATTTATTGAATTAAGGGAATAAAAGTAAATTTCGTATGCCTTAAATTTAGGAATCACATGCAACTTCCCCCATCTTTTTAAAACGTCAATAACTTTTTTAGAGTAAAGTTCCCGTACAAATAACTTTAATGTACTAAACATACGAATAGCATGAAAAAGGCAAAAAATGCGGTGGCATTTTCGTAAATATTTGCTTGTAGGGTAATTATCAAAATTACTCTACAAATGATCCTGTAGAGTAATTTTGATCTTTTAGAGTAATTTTATAAAATGTTCTTGTAGAGTAATTTTGATATTCTACATAAAATTTGTAAAATGTTCTTGTAGAGTAATTTTGATCAAAAAACTATACCTCACCAAAAAAACCCCAAAAAACCTAACCCCCCCACCCCCAAAAACCTAAAAAAAAACTTAACCCCCCACCCCCCAAAAACCTAAGAAACCAACCTATCCCCCCCCCCCCCCAAACTAAATGCTAAAAACTAAACCATAAAGCTAAACCTCATAACTAAATGCTAAAATTTTTTACAAAATTACTCTACAAGATCAAAATTATTCTACAGGATCATTTTACAAAATTACTTTACAATTTGTAGAGTAATTTTGAATTGTATGTTGTTTGATAAACTTGCAAAAATGTAATTTTGATGCAGAGTAATTTTGATAAGTACCCTACAAGACCAAATTACTCTACAAGAACATTTTACAAAATTACTCTACAAATATCAAAATTACTCTACAGGATCGTTTGTAGTGTAATTTTGATAATTACTAATAATTACAAAAATGCCACCGCGGTTTTTCAGGAAAACCTCCAGTTCGTACGTTTTGTACGTTAAATTTATTTATATTTGATCTTTTGTCAACTTTTTTATACATAATTTTTTTTTAAAAAATATACCATAATAATGAGCGTTTTTTATCTTTAATATAAGTATCATATTGCTACATATCTAAATAATTACGATTCAAGTAATTCAGACACTAGTGTGTTTTATATAGTGTCTGCGTGATTTATATTGTGTATTTTACTGGTGTGTTTTATATTGTGCATTTAAGACATTATTGTATTTTATGAGTGAGTGGTGTGTTTAATTGTGAAAATTGGTACAAAGCAACGTGAAGAAATCAGAAACCGATAATACACAACGTCAAGAAATAATGAATGTGTTTTATGTTTCGAAATATATGAGGGGTGTGTTTAATTGTGAAAATTGATATAAAACGACGTGAAGCAACCGTAAACTGATAAAACACAATGTTAAGTAATGATGAATTTATTTTAAGTTTCGAACTTCAGATGAATTAATCATGGATACGAATGATGTAACTGCCAATTTTGAATAGTTAATAGATATAAGTTCCCATAAAAATAGCCTTTTATTATTATGATATAAATTCTTCCATAAATTGTTGTAATTATTCAATTACCTTAATGCCTTTAGTAAAATAACACTAGATGCCACATGTCACAAGAAAATTGCTTCCTACACTTTGTAGGAAAAGTAGGTTTTGTAGCCAACTCCTACCCTATATATATAAGGCTAGGTTCATATGTGAACCTTATCCCTATGTATGAATAAAATGAACTCATCATTACCATTGATTTTGTAAATCTAAATTTTCTCTTTAGTGGCAAGATTGTAATTATATATTTGTAACTTTCGTGTATTTTAATAGACAAAAGGGTATAATTGTATTTTTTTCTCTCCATTTAATTAATTGATTTTTTTCTCTCTCCTGATTTCTCTTTCTAACTATAAGAATATTTAATTACAGTTTCTTTATTTTTTTCTCTCACCAATTACATAACTTGATATTTGATAATTTAAAAAAATACAAACATTATCAAGTATTGTTCCATCTTATGTTCTTTTTAAAAATAAATATTAAACCTAATTAAATTATGTTTTTATACATATGTGTATACAGGTCGGTATACAAAACTTATACAATTGTGTATTATTACATCTTGTACCCACAGCTTGGTATAAACCTGACTTATACACCTGTGTATTATTCAAGTACATATGTGTACACATGTCGGTATAGACCAGACATATATACATGTGTATTATTCAAGTACATATGTGCATATAGGTCGGTATATACCAGACTTATACACTTGTGTATTAGTACATAGAAAATGTAATTAAATATTTTTAATCGTGTTCTAGATGAAACAACTGATAATGTTTGTTTTTCTTTTAAATTTTTCAGATATCAAGTTAGGTAATTGGTGAAAGAAAAAAGTATAGAGAATATAATTAAATATTTTTTTAAATGGAAAGAGAAATCAGAAGAGAAAAAAAATCAATTAATTAAATGAAGAGAGACAAATACAATTATACCCTTGTGTCTATTAAAATAAATGAAGTTACAAAAGATAATTACATTCTTGCCACTAAAGAAAAAAAAATCTAGATCTACAAAATCAATGGTGAGGATAAGCTCATTTTGTTCACTAATACACCATTGTTCACTCATAAACCATACTCTTTCTCTTTATATATATATATATATATATATATATATATGATAAGGATCATGTGAGAAGTAGTAGGCTAATTGAGAAACTTGAGAAGCATTCTGGACAACACATTTTCCCTAAGCAAAAAAATGCAAAAAAAAAATTGTAAAAAAATGAAATTTTTTTTTTTTGGAAAAATCGGAGCTTTTTCTTTAAGGTTTTGTTTTTTTTTTATTTTTTATTTTTTTTTTGTGAATTTATACACATGTGTGTATTGTTAATCTTTTAACTATACATATTTGTATATTGTCAAATATACATATATGTATATACATGTTTAAAATTGAAAAATAAGTGTTATTTAGGGTTTAGCATTAGCATTAGGGTTGAGCATTAGGGTTTAGGGATTATCATTAGTATTTAGGGTTTAGCTTTAGGGTTTAGCATTAGGGTATAGCAAGAGTATTTAGGGTTTAGCATTAATGTTTAGCTTTTGAGTTTAGCATTAGAGTTTAGCTTTAGCTTTTGGGTTTAAGTTTAGCTTTAGGGTTTGCATTAGGGTTTAGCATTAAGGGTTTAGCTTTAGGGTTTAGCTTTAGCTCTAGGGTTTAGAATTAGGGTTTAGCTTTAGGGTTTAGCATTAGCGTTTAGCTTTAGGGTTTAGAATTAGGTTTTAGCTTTAAGGTTTAGGTTTTAGCATAAAGGTTTAGCTTTAGGGTTTAGGGTTTAAAATTTACAGTTTAAACATGTATATACATATATGTATAATTGACAATATACATATATGTATAGTTAAAAGATTAACAATATACATATATGTATAAATCTCAAAAAAAAAAATTAAAACCTTAAAGAAAAAGCTCCGATTTTTCAAAAAAAAAAAAAAATTTTGCATTTTTTTACTATTTTTTTTTTTTTTTTTTTGCATTTTTTACTTAGGGAAAATGTGTGGTTCAGATTGCTTCTCAAATTTCTCTGTCACACCCCGACCACGTAAAACAACAAACCGTGGCGGAAACGTCGGGGAGTGTTGTAACAGAATTATTGTTTCACAACCATGGATACAAAAAGTTTTGTTTTATTGATTCGTTAAGTAATTTACATTGTCTTAACACAAAACAAACAAGTTACATATCGACTATCATTGTTATTATGTCACTAAGGCCTCGTCCAGATCCTAAGTGAAACATGCATCCTAGCAATCAACATCACGCAATCTCACCTGAAACATATGTAAAAATAAAGTCAGCAAAGAAATGCTGGCGAGCACATAGGTTTTATGAGAGTATCGGATTCATGGCCCGTTTACATGTTGCAATACCTTATTCAAAACCTTGTTTTTGAAAAGTGTATAGTATTACAACATAATTAACCAACTCAAATCAAGTGGGTTATAGTTTATAAAATCTCGTAGCCATGATTCTTAACCCAAAAACATTTGTTTAAATAATCCAAATCGTAAATTGTTCTCGTTATAAAACTCGTATGGTTTATATCATTTAGAAAACATCATTATGTGACATCGTTTCAAAATCGTTTGCCCAAGTGAACTACATAATGACATGGAATATAATATGATAAAAGCACTTATATATAAGAAGTACCAGCGGCGTTTCTACCATGCTTCCATCATATTACACCCGTCCCATTACCTAATCACTACCCAAAAACCAATCGTTCATCCAATTCGTTTAACTTGCTAAAATTGTTTCAAATTGTTTATCTCGTTTAAATCGTTTAACTCGTCCCAAAATCGTTCTCGTTTTAGTTGTGAAAACTACTTTTGGTCGTCTCGCTAATAACATCCAAACCTTCGCTACTCGTCCCTCGTTCAACTCGAATTAACAAACCACCAAAGGGTAAGTTAACAATCACAGATTCAGTCGTTACCCACATAACCCCCACACATAACCATGGGTGTAGTCTTGATAACGGGATTTGTCAGATCCTATGGTACCATAACCTAATACTGGTCAGCATGATCAATGTTAATGAATGTCATTCGTTATGTAACTACAACCAACAAGTTTGTTCACATTATCGAAATCGTTATTAGTTTAATATAAACCATTTTAGTCATTTTTGAAACCATCGTTTAAACCTCGAAATCATTTAACACATATGAATCACCCCAAAATAATTGAAAACAGTAAAATAGGGGAACTATGTACTCACGTGAAGTGCAAAGTGTCCTCAATCAAAAGTACTTCAATAAATTCAAGCAAACCAGAGAAATCAAGCAACACCTAGTAATCGAATCACTAGATAAATAATCGATATCTAAATCGGAAGATTGGATAGAATGAGGGTTCGTAAACCGAATGAGTGTTGGAACTCATGTGATATGGTTTAACAAAGCCTACATCCTAAATCGAAACCTATCCTAAGTGCTTTCGACCCGTTATGACCCATTAAGGTAGCTTACGCTACTTTAACGCGTCGTTCGCGCAAAACGCATTCGAGACGTCTAACTAGTCCTATGACAAGTATTATATGCCTAAACATGTTGCATAATCAGTTAAGTTATCACACCCCCAAAATACCACATGCGGAAACCCCCGCGAGGCGTGTGACGTACCAGGATCCAAGCCACCAATCACCTTGAACTCGTAAATTAAATAAAACATTCCATTCATTTCAAATATAAATCCAAACCATAAGTTAAACCAAATTAAGTATTCAGCGGAAGCATAACATAAAATGTAAGTCAATTGTTTCCAAAACATGAGTTTAAAGTCAACGTAACAAGTATCCAAGAGGCTCGACCCACACCACTCCAGCACTCCCAGATAGCAAGTCCATATCAAGTATCTAACGACCTGCAAGCATGCAGACAAGTGTGTCAGACGACGCTGGTGAGTTCAAAGTTTTGTTAACGCATTTAGTTACCAGTTGTGTGTATAAAACAGTTCAACAGTTTGATTTGATGATGTTATTAACTCGATTACCGTATGTGGCTACTAGCTGTGTTTGCCCAAACCCCAATGCCTCTATCAAAGCATTGGTCAAGTGGTCAAGGTAAATAGTTCACTCCCGTCCATTCCGGCCCGGTGTGAGGGTACCAAACCTAATAGCGCTATCAACTAAATACGTCGTTGCCTTCCCGGCAACAATCGATAGATGTAAGGGGTCTTATATGATAGAAACTGAGTAATAACAAACATCCCATTAACCTGACGTTCTTCCCTGAAAACGTTACCCGATATCCCTTCCCGGGATGCATGCTTGGAAAAGAGCAGTGAACTCACCTTGGTTTGCTCGGTTTATAAATGTTCTTCTAGCGTTAATTAATGGTTAGGTCCGTTACACACGACCTAAGGTACATTGCACATAAATTTAATGTAAGTGTTTACGTTCAAATAGGGTTTAAATAGGGTTTGCAATCCCTTAGTGTCCAAACATCAGGGTCCTTTGTGATTATCGTTCACAGATTTCATCATACAAGACTGAACATACATACAGTAGCACACAGTGGCATGTTAGGTGTTTTTCATGCAACATTTAGCAAACTCGAACCAAACCCCCACCTATTAAACTCGTACCAGGCATCCCCTTACAAACTCGGACCCAACAAAATCCATAAAACTTGGACTCATGTGTGGAGGATAAAACTTGGACTCATGTGTGAAGGATAAAACTTGGACTCATGTGTGAAGGATAAAACTTGGACTCATCAAACACCAATAAACTTGGACACTATGAATCATATTAAACTCGGAGTCCTTATAATAAATCCGGACTTCATGTTTCTTTAATAAACTCGGAGGCAAGTGTCATGTTACAAACTCGGACTTGTGACTTCACAAAACCCTGAAACTTAACTTCGGATTAACAACATGCGTGATTTCCAAAACCAATTTACAGTTTTCAATGGAACAGTTACAGGTTACGATCAAAACCCTATTTTTATTCATTGGCAATGCTGTAATCTAATCAACGATCAAAAAATTCTAACATATCAGGCATCTTAATGTCAGGCAAGTGATTACACAACTATTCACAAACCATTTCACAATAATCAGGATGATCAATAACACAAAAACCATTGTTTGGAGAACTAGGGTTTGCATGAATCAAATAATCAAGGATTAACAACATACAATCATTAAACATTTACCTTAGATTGATTCTAGATGGATTGGAAGATCAAGATTGATGAAAGAGAACTTGTGCAGCCAAGAATGATGAGAGAAATGGTTACAGAAGGTGACTAGAGAGAATGATTTGAACTGTCGTAGAATGATTTGTGATGAAGATTTTAGGGTTAGGAGTTATTAAGGTTTCACTAACTACTCTACTCACCCCTAAGTATCATCTTTTACATAAAACACACACACCACATATAATTTACAATTAAGGCATAAAGTTCTCGTGTTAGTAAAATAATGCATAGAGTAATGCATAGTTCCATGCAATGCTAAAGATTGTGCGACCAAATTAATTGTGTTAGGTTAAAGCATTAACCTGAAGTTGAGGGTTGTCACATTATCCCCAACTTGAAAGAAATTTCGTCCCGAAATTTGATAAGCAACCCTGAAACTACAAGACGTTAACTCAGGATGACTGTGGATTTTCTGCGGGTACCACATCATCCCCAACTTGAATGGGAATTTCGTCCTGAAATTCACTAGTTGCATTAGATCTAGATTTGCCAGGCTTGGACTTGTCCTCTGGGAATAAATGTGGGTACTTGAGCTTCATCTGGTCCTCACGTTCCCACGTGAACTCCGGTCCATGCCTTGAGTTCCAACGAACTCTCACAATTGGAATACGACCGTGCTTACGGACTTTGACCTCCCGATCCATGATTTCAATAGGTTCCTTGACAAATTGCAACTTGTCGTCGATTTTCAGCTCCTGAAATGGTACCACCAGTGTTTCATCCGATAAACACTTCTTTAACTGCGTTACATGAAAGACATCATGAACGTTACCCAACTCAGTAGGTAACTCCAGCTTGTAGGCCAATTTACCAATTCGTTCCAAAATCTTAAATGGCCCAACATATCGTGGGTTAAGCTTGCCGCGTTTCCCAGAACGCACTACACCCTTCCAGGGTGAGACCTTCAACATAACACGATCATTAACTTCAAATTCCAAAGGTTTTCTACGCTTATCAGCGTAGCTTTTTTGACGGTCACGCGTTGCTGCCATCCTATTCCTGAGCTGTACAATCTTTTCTGAAGTTTCCAACACAAGCTCAGTGCCTATGACCTGGCTTTCACCCACCTCAGCCCAACAGATAGGTGAAAGACATTTTCGTCCGTACAATGCTTCGAATGGAGCTGCCTGGATGCTAGTATGGTAGCTATTGTTGTAAGAAAACTCTATCAACGGCAAGTGTTTCTCCCAACCCTTGCCAAAGTCAATCACGCAGGCTCGTAACATATCCTCAAGTGTCTGGATGGTTCGCTCACTTTGACCATCCGTCTGCGGGTGATAAGCAGTGCTCATATCAAGACGCGACCCGAATGATTTGTGCATCGACTGCCACAAATCTGAGATGAAACGCGGGTCACGGTCAGAGATAATAGAAGTTGGCACCCCGTGCCTAGAAACCACCTCCTTGAGGTATACAGCTGCTAATTGTGAGAACTTATCCGTTTCTTTGATCGCGAGAAAGTGCGCTGACTTTGTGAGACGATCCACGATTACCCAAATTGTATCATTCCCGCTTTGAGTTCTCGGCAAACCTGTGACGAAATCCATTGCGATTTGCTCCCACTTCCACATGGGTATTTCTGGTTGTTGCAGTAATCCAGACGGTTTCTGGTATTCCACTTTAACTTTTGAACACGTCAAGCATTTACTAACATCGTTGCGATGTGGGCTTTCATCTTCGGCCACCAATACATGACCTTGAGATCCTGATATATCTTATCCGAACCTGGATGAACAGAGTATCGAGACTTGTGCGCTTCATCCATCACAAGTTCTCTAAGGTTACCGAACAAGGGAATCCATACACGCTCCATGAAGTAGAGAATACCATCCGGTCTCTCTACAAGTTGTTTTTCCATACCCCTTAAGTATTCTGCTTCAATGTTTTCATCTTTTAACGCTTCGGTTTGCGCAAAACGAATTTGATCAGTCAGGTTTGAATGGATAGTAAGCTGCAAGGCGCGAACACGTTTGGGTTTCGATTCCTTTCGACTGAGAGCGTCAGCTAACACGTTAGCCTTACCCGGATGATACTTGATTGCACAGTCGTAGTCATTTAAAAGTTCCACCCAGCGACGCTGTTGCATATTCCAGTCCTTCTGGTCGAAAATATGCTGAAGGCTCCTGTGGTCGGTATAAATAGTGCATTTAGTACCGTACAGGTAATGCCTCCAGATTTTGAGCGCAAATACTACAGCTCCCAACTCCAAATCATGCGTCGTATAATTCCTCTCGTGAACCTTCAACTGGCGAGAGGCGTAAGCTATCACCTTGTTGCGTTGCATCAACACGCAGCCTAGACCCTGAATAGATGCATCACAGTATACCACGAAATCTTCGGTACCTTCAGGTAGAGACAAAATTGGTGCACTGCAGAGTTTCTGTTTCAATAGTTGGAAAGCCTCTTCTTGTTTCGTTCCCCAATGGTATACAACGCTTTTCTGTATCAATGAAGTAAGAGGTTGAGCGATCTTCGAAAAGTCTTTAATAAATCTTCGATAATACCCAGCGAGACCAAGAAATTGCCGCACCTCCGAAGGATTCTTTGGTGCCGCCCAATTTCTAACAGCATCAACTTTTGCAGGATCCACGTGTAACCCCACTTCATTAACAATGTGCCCAAGAAAGTGTACCTCCCGAATCCAGAAGTCACACTTAGAAAACTTCGCATAGAGCTGCTCCTTCCTTAGAAGTTCCAAAATAAGACGCAGGTGCCGCTCGTGATCTTCCTTGCTCATAGAGTAGATCAAAATGTCATCAATGAATACTATAACAAAATCGTCAAGATATGGTTTGCATACGCGGTTCATGAGATCCATGAAGACCGTTGGCGCATTCGTCAATCCAAACGGCATAACCAAAAACTCATAGTGCCCATAACGCGTTCGAAAATCCGTTTTCGGAACATCCTCCTCTCGGACTCTCACTTGATGATAGCCCGATCTTAAGTCGATCTTCGAATAAAAACTTGACCCCTGCAACTGGTCAAACAAGTCGTCAATGCGTGGCAATGGATAACGGTTCTTGATAGTCACCTTGTTGAGTTCCCGATAATCAATGCACATGCGAAGGGACCCGTCTTTCTTCTTCACAAACAAGACTGGGGCTCCCCAAGGCGAAGAACTGGGTCTTATAAAGCCTCTGTCCAATAACTCTTGCAGCTGGTTAGACAGCTCTTGCAACTCTCTAGGTGCTAGACGATAAGGAGCACGAGCAATTGGGGCTGCTCCTGGTGCAAGATCAATCTGAAACTCCACTTGATGGTGAGGAGGTAAACCAGGAAGTTCCTCAGGAAATACATCGGCAAATTCACGTACGACTGGCAGATCCTCGATCTTTCTCTCTTCAGACGGAGAATCAGTAACTAATGCTAGAATTGCAGGATACCCCTTTCGTAGACATTTCTGCGCATGCATAGCCGAGATAATACCAACCATCGTCCCACTACGATGCCCTTGAACTGATAATGACTCTCCATCAGGGAGAGGGATACGCACAATCTTTTCCTTTACACAGAATCTCAGCTTGGTGCTTAGACAGCCAATCCATACCAACCACTACGTCAAAACTACCGAGGGTAACATGAGGGAGGTCAATATCAAACACTTGACCCACGAGATCTAGTTTACACCCAAAAAGGACATGTGAAGCTTCTATCGTCTTACCATCAGCTAGTTCTACTACTTGCTTAACTTCTAAAGGTGTTGGGGTTAACCCTAATCGCTAACTAAACTCTAGGGATACATAACTCCAATCGGCACCGGAATCAAATAACACTGAAGCAATAAGGTTGTTCACAGAAAACGTACCAGTCACGACATTGCCGTCGTTCCTAGCATCCCCAGCACCGATCGTGAAAACCCTTCCACGAGCACCGTTGCCTCCATTGTTGCCGTTGTTGTTGTTGTTTCCAGCATTGTTGTTGTTATTCTGGCGGTCGTTGTCATTGGCATTCTGGTTCAACTGAGGGCAATCCCGCTTAAAGTGGCCCTCATCCACACACTGATAACACCCTTTCTTGAAACCTTGATTCTGATGGGGTTGCTGCCTTTGCTGTCTCTGATACTGCTGATTTTGCTGCTGCTACTGCTTTGGCTGTGGGGCTCTACAGTCTTTGGCCTCATGGCCCACTTTCTCGCACCTACGACAAGCCCGGACACACTGCCCATAGTGATGATAGCCACACTTGTTGCACTGTGGCTTCTTCCCCACATAGGAACCTTGGTTCTGATTGCTGCCTTAGCCTTGGTTTACTGAGGACGACTGACTGAAACTGCAGTTGCTGTTGTTGTCGGGCCTTTTCTGAGATTGGCTGGCACTGGTTGCTTTGTCAGTGTCATTCCATTTCCGCTTGTTATCACTAGCAGGCGTAGTAGCGCTGGTTGTAGCAGCAGTAGTGGCAGAACACGCGGCGATAAAGAACCACTCTCCCCCTCCTGATCGGTGATTTTGTGAGCCAAACGAACAATCTGAGTTAAGTTGTTGAGGTTTGCTATAGTACCCAAACCCTTCACCCGTGGAGCTAATCCCTTGATGAACAATTCTATTCTTCGATGCGGAGGTCGGGACAAGTTCGGGCACATGATCGCCAACTCATGTGACCGTTTCGCGTATGCCTCAATCTCAGATCCCACCATCTTTAGATCATAATATTCATTCTCAAGTTTCTATATTTCATCCCAGGGACAGTACTCCTCTCTTATCAATTCCTTAAAATCGTCCCAAGTGGTAGCATTAGCCTCTTCGATGCCCAACAGCTGAACTTGGGCATTCAACCATGTCAGGGCACCATCCTCGAGTGTGCCCATAGCATACGTCACTCTGTCCCCAGCAGGACAGTTACACATTGCAAACACTGATTCTGCTTTCTCAAACCATCGCAGTAGTCCTACAGCCCCCTCAGTCCCACTGAAGGTCTGCGGCTTACAATCCATAAATGCTTTAAACGTGCGAGCAGGCTGGTTGTTCGGATGCGCTGAACGAAAGAAAGTACAACACATGAGTAAGAGTTGTGTACACGACATAGGATTAAAAGTATTTGGTACAGTTCGTACCAGCTTGGTAGGCTGCCAGAGCCTCAGCCACACGTGTGTTTATCAGATTTGTTAACTCAGCTTGAGTCATGTTGATGTTACCACGTCCGTGTCCTCGTCCACTCATGATTCTATATATGGAAATGAACAAATTTAGGAGTTGAAAAGAGGTAAAAGTCAAGTATCACGTTGACATCTACGTACTACCAAGTTTACACACAATAGGGCAAAGCCCTTCTCACACTCGTTAAGCCTCACTGGGACTTACATGCACCTCACGTTATTATTATGTGTGCACCCATAATAATAAGGCAATTTGCATACTTATCTCAGTGCCTCTTAACTTGCGCTAGAAGTTTCCCCCACATTCAAATAGCACAACGAAAGGTATCATAGGATTGCGATTCACAATAGTCGAAGAGTAGTGTCATGCTATCAAGTCACCATAGTATCTAGTATGTTGCTTCATGCAACTGTGAGTGTGTGACTACAAAACAAGTATTGCATAAAGTAAACAGAAGACGAACCTTGCAATCTGGAGCTGGGTGTCATGGTCGATTTTCAAAGTTTTTCGGTTATAGTCTGCTTTTATAAAATCGTTTTAAAACCTAGTTCACTATAAGCAGTGGCTCTGATACCAAACTGTCACACCCCCAAAATACCACATGCGGAAACCCCCGCGAGGCGTGTGACGTACCAGGATCCAAGCCACCAATCACCTTGAACTCATAAATTAAATAAAACATTCCATTCATTTCAAATATAAATCCAAACCATAAGTTAAACCAAATTAAGTATTCAGCGGAAGCATAACATAAAATGTAAGTCAATTGTTTCCAAAACATGAGTTTAACGTCAACGTAACAAGTATCCAAGAGGCTCGACCCACGACCACTCCAGCACTCCCAGATAGGAAGTCCATATCAAGTATCTAACGACCTGCAAGCATGCAAACAAGTGTGTTAGACGACGCTGGTGAGTTCAAAGTTTTGTTAACGCGTTTAGTTACCAGTTGTGTGTATAAAACAGTTCAACAGTTTGATTTGATGATGTTATTAACTCGACTATGGTCACTGAACATGCTCACTGAACATGCTTGGTCGGATCCTAATGATCGACCAAACGGGTCGAGTTCGAAAGTCTAAGCGGTTGTTTAGACCGCTTATCTTACGACCCTATATAAGCACTAATCTAAAAGTGACGAGTTAAACATGTTAAAACATGTTTAACAAAGTTTGAAAACAAGTTTGATATCAAAACAAAGGGTTTTGATACCCAAGAATAGTTTGGTTTCAAAATACGCATAAACGCGTATTTTGACCGAAAATGTGACTCGTCATTACGCCTAGTCAACGTGGTAATCAGTAGGTAGTCACACGGGACTATAACCATCGTGATTACGCTCACGTTGCAAAGTTTAAACGAACTTTGTGTTGACCAACTCGTGGTCAAAGAAGAAAGTCAAACACTGTTTGACTTTCGTGCTTAAAATACAAGAACAAGCATGAATGAAACTTACAAAGGGTCCAAGCTAAGATCAAGAACAAAGAAAACTCAAGAATTGCCCAGGTATGAAGCTTCAACTAGAGGAAACTCCAACTTAGAGCAGGTCTTGAATGAAATGAGCAAATGAACTCTAAAAACCCAAGCTATTTATAGGAAGTTTGGATCTCTAAGATCATTCCAAGTGTTTGAGAGGATCAATATTGGCCCTTCATGGAAGAACATGGTATTACAATACAATGGGAGTCGAAAACCAGCTCCAGGTGTTGAGAATTTTACACAAAAGACCCAGGAAATCAAGCCAGATGCTAAAATAAATTGATGAGTTTGGGTCCCTGTCACATGGCGCGCCAGGAGTCACTGGTCTTGGCGCATGGCGTGGCGTGGGGGAGGTCAGTTTCAAGTTTCAAAATTTGGCGAAACAGGTCCCTGCATGCTAAAAACTTGGTTTTTGGCACGTTTAAGCCCCGTTAACCCGATTTCAAGGCTCTAAAATGAAGTTAAAGTATAGGGAACTTAAAATATGCTCAAAAACATCTCGGATGTCGGTTCGTTTAGTCGTACGGTTGCGTTATTCAGTTAATTACGACGAAAACTCGAACGGGCGCAAAAACGATCCAAATTATACGACGAATGGAATTTAATCATGCCAATCACTAAAACAAAATATTTTAATGATTACATAAATTTTTGGATGTCCGGATACATTCAGAACGTAAGATATGCGCGAAAATGCAAACATGTGCACTTTTTTACGCTTTTAGTCCCTATTGATCAAATAAGTTTATTTTTGCGCACCAAACACCTCAAAGCCTATTTCTAAGCTATGTAAAGGATGTTTAGGGAATATTTAACTTATGATCAAGTTCCAGAATGTTCGTTACCATACAAATCGGTATAGTTTCGCAGTTTGACACAATTAGTCCCTGCGATCGAACAAACTTGTTTTCAACACACCAAACCATCCAAAACTTATTTCTAAGTTATGTAAAGGTTATTTAAGGTATGTTAAGCCTATGTCACTATTCCAGAGTGTTTGTCGCGTTAAAATGACTGCGTTTACGCACCAGTTTGCGTATAACCTGTGACAACTCGAGTTTCCAAGATTTCCATCTTCGCATTAATTACACGCTAATTGTTTAAGTTGTTTGTTACACGATTTGTTTGTTTCACGTTTGTAATATGTTAAATCGTATTGTGACTGATATGATATGATATATATGATGTGCCTTATATGTGGGAATGTTAATGCATGTTTTATATTAATATTATGTTCAGTATAATTAAAAGTAGAAATTCTGCTATTTACCCCTATCCACCCTAAACCTCACTCACCCGAAATCACTTCTACTCCCCTCCACGAAAACCCTTCTGGATGAAAACACTTTAGTGTTTTCGCTAGAGAGTGGGCTGGCGAAACATGGAATGGGCTTTGGGCCCAGTATCGATTTAATATAGGATTCGTTTTATAAGTGCATGAAATCAGTAATTGACAAAACCCTAATCACATTCTCATCTCCCTCTCTCTCGTTTTCCTTTAAACCCGACGGCAGCCCCTCTCCTTCGAAGCTAGGTCTCTTGTTGATTATTCTGAGTTCGGTTAGTGACTCTCACGTTTAGTTGTTTTCAGATATGAATATATATATGGTTATGTTGTTGGTTGTATTCTTGAAAGAACTACATATGATCAATCTGTTATATAACTCTATGCGAAACCTGTTGTGACCTAGAGGCCTAGGGTTGTTATGATTGAATTATGTTGAACGATTTAGATTATAATAATCATAGTTTTAACTGTGTTAATTGGTATTGTGAGAATCCATTATTTTATGGATTGTAATGATGATTGATGATGTTGGTAGGACATGACTGTATATGAATTGTTGCATGTATGTGTCGGATTGAGAGGTTTGCGTGACATCTGTGCTTTGGAATTAGAAATTGTTCAAGGGGTGCTAGAATAATGAACATGATGGACGATGACCTGGCTAATTGGATTGTGTGACTTAATCGTTTGACGGCAATGTAGGGCCCCACGGTTTAGGTGATGATGGGGTAATGTGAGTAAATTAAATGTTAGATGTCATGCATGGTGCTGTGATGCTTTGGTATATGATTGAATAATTGTTAGTGGTGATTAAGATCTTGGATTTCGTAACTGTTGTTATTGATGGATGGACCCAACGAAAACACTTATCCCAACGAAAACACATTGGGATTTCGTGACCCAAGTGTTTTCATTACAAAGTTGTTTTAGTCGCCTGTAAACCCAATTATGTTATATGTTAACCCCGTTATGTCTATTAAGTAATATATGTTAACTCTGTTAGTATCCTGTTGATATATTAACTCTGTTAAATTAAGTATGCAACTCTGTTAAGCATATAACTCTACTAGTTGTTAACTTTGTTAGTCAATTAACACTGTTAGTTTGTTAATTCTGTTTAGCCTATTAATACTGATAAGTATGTTGTTTCTGTCAAGCATGTTAACTGTGTTAAGTTATGCATGTAACTTTGTTAAAATGTAACTCTGTCATATATGATAATCCAGTTAAGCTTATTAACTCAGTTAAGTGTGTTATTGGATAACTATGTTGGAATTAACTGAGAAAGCTGTTATGTGAAACATGAAGATGCATGAGTTTGATTTACTGCTTACATGATACAAGATGCTAACTGCTAAGCACACTCTGTGTTATACTGTGATGTTAGTTGCATGCGAATCATTACGAACATGAACTGATTGGATATACGTGCATACTATAGGACGTGATTGATTACTTGCGAGCACATAGTTTAGCATACCGAGCAAACCAAGGTGAGTTCACACTAGCCAAGGCATGGGATTCCCAGGGGTTGGGAATGGGATTGAATTACTACTCGTACAACTTATATTAAACAAATTATTACTGTCCTCGGTTGAAGGGCACATACGTAAAACCTACGTACAGTTATACTTACTACTGTCCTCGGGTTGAAGGGCACGTACGTAAAGCCTACGTACCCGATCTTAAGACCATCACCTCTATCAAAGGAAGTCCCTCATTTATCGACTTAATCGCCGAGGCCTAGGGCGAGCGGGTCATTAGTTAATAGCGCTATTAGGTTTAACAAACCTCACACCGTGCCAGTCGGACGGGCGTGTACTAATGGACTATGGGCAAAGGGCCAATGCTGATAGACATTGACTTAGGGCACCTCTTACATTTTCGTAGCAGTCGATACGCGTGGTCTAGTAATACATGGGAAACCCCCACTAATCATCGCACATATGCCCGGATTGGCCGCGATAAGGATTAATACGATACATGGTTTACAAAACGAACATACGATTTATGAAATGAATACGATAACCAAACAACCAACTGTGAACTCGCTCAACTTTGTTGTTGATTCGTTGCTACATGCCTTGCAGGTCATTAGGTACTCATGGAGCTTGCACAGGGAGGAACAGTCGTTGTGGGACATGGCAGTGTGCGCCATGCCATGCTTTAAACATTACTTTATTTCATACTTAATATTTGCTATGGGTTTTACAATTATGCTTCCGCTAAACACTTAACTATGCTTTGGTTTTTGGGACACCTTTCATATTGTTGGTTGAATTATGTTTACTTATATGCTTGTTCAATATGATTGGTGGCTTGATCCTGGTCAGTCACGCCTCCAAGCGGTGATACTCCGTGTGTGGATTTTGGGGGTGTGACAGATTGGTATCAGAGCCATTGGTTATAGAGAACTTGGTTTTAATAAGGGAAAACGTTTTTGTTAAAACCAGGCTATAACCTGTACAGTGCTCTACGATCCACAACGACGCTTCACTCCACGTGCAAGGCTCGGCATTCTAGGTGGTATGAATTCTGTTTATATTGCCTACTTGCTAGATTGCATAGAACTTTGCTCATGGTATGCTTAGATAAACGTAGCAACTATAGTTTGAAAACACATTTGTGCTTACTCCCTACTGTCACTACACACTTACGCACATTCGCGACACCTTTCCTACTTGTGTTTCTTTGGATGTGAAGATCATAAGGGAACGTGAGAACCTAACTCAAGCCGGCTAACGGCTCTTATCAACGAACAAGTTACGGCAGCACTTGCAGCCGCTCAGGCAGGAGGTATAACCTGCTATTACGAACCTACCCTAGGATGTTAGATCCTACTCTCATGACCCAACTCTCGCGCTTAACCCTGTCTTTTCTTCCTCGCGCAACAAGGTCAGAACGCTCAACCGCCTGTATGCACATTTAAGACGTTCATGGACTGTCGTCCTAGTACTTTCAGTGGCACTAAAGGAGCTGTTGGACTCCTCCATTGGTTTGAAAAGTTCGAGTCTGTCTTAGAGATGTGTGAATGCCTTGAGGCTCGCAGGGTGAAGTACGCCACTGGTACTCTCGAAGGCACTGCGCTAACATGGTGGAACGCGCAAGTTCAGATGCTGGGGCTAGCGGCTGCTAATGCCACCCCATGGAATGATTTTAAGGAACTGATGAAACGTGAATGCTGTAGTCGTGATGACATCCATAAGCTGGAAGTGGAGTTCTTTAACCTGAAGATGACGGGGTCAGGGATGGAAGCGTACACGAAACTATCCAACAAATTGGCAGTGTTATGTCCAACTATGGTGGATCTTCCCATTAAGCGCATTGAGCTGTACCTCAAAGGGCTTAGTGCCAGAAATCCAAAGTCATGTGACTTTTGCTAACCTTGCTACTATCCAGGATGTTACTTGTCTTGCTCATCGTCTCACAGACCAAGCAGTGGAACAGAACAAGCTGCCTAAACGTATCGGTGCTACTACTACTACTTCTGCTACTCCCAGTGACAACAAACGGAAGTGGGATGGAACCTCTAGCAAGGGTTCGACTACGGTTCAGTCCCAGGCACAACAACAAAAGATCGATGACTACCAGAGTCCTGGTCATCAACCTTCTGGTATTCAAGGGCAGGGTGGATATCGAGGAAACCTCCCGAAGTGCAACAGATGCAACAGGCACCACAGTGGTCAGTGCAACAGGGGTCATTGCCAGAGGTGTCTCAAGATGGGTCATGAAGCTAAGGAATTTCAGGATCTCGCGACCTACGAATCAGAACCAACGACAACAATAATCAGGGCAACGGGAATAACAACGGGGGTAATAACGACGGCAATGGTGCCAGGGGTCGAGTGTTCGTGATTGGTCATGATGATGCTAGGAATGACCCCAACGTTGTAATGGTTTCGACATCGTTATTGGTATGGATTGGCTACCTCGACATCGAGCAGGGATTCTTTGCAAAGAAAAGATCTTCCGCATTCCTTGTGCTGGTTAAGAACCTTTGGTAATTCATGGTGACAAGCTCCTGGAGCGACACCCATAGCTCGAGCACCATATCGTTTAGCCCCATCTGAACTGGAAGAGTTGTCTACACAACTACAAGAACTCTTGGATAAGGGTTTTATTCGTTCTAGCTCTTCGCCCTAGGGAGCTCCAGTGCTATTTGTAAAGAAGAAAGACGGTACCTTCAGGATGTGCATCGACTACCGTGAACTCAACAAGGTGACTGTGAAGAATCGCTATCCTCTTCCACGTATCGACGACCTATTTGACCAGCAGCAAGGGTCGAGCTACTATTCAAAGATTGATTTGAAATCAGGATATCACCAGCTGAGAGTCCGAGAAGAGGACGTCTCCAAAACAGCCTTTAGAACTCGATATGGCCACTATGAGTTTTTGGTCATGCCTTTTGGGCTAACAAACGCACCTGCAGTCTTCATGGGTTTGATGAATAGAGTGTGCAAGCCTTACCTGGACAAGTTCGTCATAGTCTTCATCGACGACATCCTGATCTATTCGAAGAGTCAGGAGGAACACGAGCAACATTTACGACAGATTTTGGAACTCCTTCGAGCGGAACAGCTGTACGCCAAGTTCTCAAAAATGCGACTTCTGGCTTCGTGAAGTCCATTTCTTAGGCCATGTGGTGAACAAGGATGGGATTCATGTGGATCCATCCAAGGTAGACTCGATTAAGAATTGGCCTGCACCTCGTACACCAACGGAAATTCGCCAATTCTTGGGATTGGCAGGTTACTACAGGAGGTTCATCAAGGACTTCTCCAAGATTGCACAGCCTCTCACCTCCCTAACGCAGAAAGGCGTTGTTTATCGATGGGGAAACGCACAGGAGTTAGCGTTTCAACACTTAAAGGATAGACTTTGCAGTGCACCTATCCTTTCATTGCCAGAGGGTACAGACGACTTCGTGGTTTACTGCGACGCATCCATTCAGGGTCTCGGTTGTGTATTGATGCAGCGGGATAAAGTTATAGCCTACGCCTCACGCCAACTCAAAGTTTATGAAAGAAACTACACTACACACGACTTAGAGCTGGGAGCTGTTGTTTTTGCACTTAAGATATGGCGGCATTACCTGTACGGTACCAAGTGCGCCATCTACACCGACCACAGGAGCCTCGAGCATATCTTCAAACAGAAGGAACTGAATATGCGACAACGACGGTGGGTCGAACTGCTGAATGACTACGAATACTCGATCAGGTACCACCCAGGCAAAGCCAATGTTGTGGCTGACACCCTTAGTCGAAAGGACACTGCGCCTAAGCGCGTACGAGCTTTACAACTCACTATACAGTCTAGTCTTCCTTCTCAGATTCGAGATGCTCAGGTAGAAGCATTGAAACCAGAAAACATCAGGGCTGGAGCCCTACGCGGCTCAAGGCAACGCTTAGAACAGAAGGAAGACGGTGCTTACTACGTAACAGGACGCATTTGGGTCCCACTTTATGGCAACCTACGAGAGCTTGTGATGGATGAGGCACACAAGTCTCGCTACTCGGTACATCCTGGTTCGGATAAGATGTACCACCACATCAAAACTACGTATTGGTGGCCTAGCATGAAAGCTCACATAGCAACGTACGTTAGCAAGTGCTTGACTTGTGCGAGAGTCAAGTCGGAATATCAGAAACCTTCAGGCCTACTCCAACAACCAGAAATACCACAATGGAAATGGGAGCAAATTTCCATGGATTTTGTTACTGGCCTGCCTAGATCTCAACGTGGTAACGATACTATTTGGGTGATCGTGGATCGACTCACAAAGTCTGCTCACTTCTTGGCTATCAAGGAAACGGATAAATTCTCCACGCTAGCAGACGTATACCTTAAGGAAGTTGTCTCGAGGCACGGAGTGCCCACTTCTATTATCTCTGATCGTGACGCACGTTTTACCTCAGAACTGTGGCAAGCAATGCACAAGTCTTTTGGCTCACGGCTAGATATGAGCACAGCTTATCACCCGCAAACGGATGGGCAGTCTGAACGCACCATCCAGACCCTCGAAGACATGCTGAGGGCATGTGTAATTGACTTTGGCAACGGTTGGAAAAAGCATTTGCCACTTGTGGAATTTTCGTACAATAACAGCTACCACACCAGCATTAAAGCTGCTCCATTTGAGGCATTGTATGGGCGTAAATGCCGGTCACCTCTTTGTTGGGCAGAGGTGGGAGATAGTCAAATCACTGGTCCAGAACTTGTGGTAGACACAACAGAGCGAATTGCTCAAATACGACAACGAATTGCGGCAGCTCGTGACCGTCAGAAAAGCTACGCCGATAAGGGCAGGAAACCACTCGAGCTCTAGGTTGGGGAGCGAGTGCTACTCAAAGTTTCACCCTGGAAGGGTGTGGTTCCTTTTGGAAAATGAGGCAAACTTAACCCACGATACGTCGGACCTTTCGAAGTCAACGAGAAAATAGGCAAAGTGGCCTACAAGCTAAACTTACCAGCAGAACTCAGTGCAGTTCACAACGTTTTCCACGTGTCAAATCTGAAGAAGTGTCTGTCAGATGAGACCCTCATAGTTCCTTTGAAGGAGCTCACTATCGACGAGCAGTTACGATTCGTCGAGGAACCAGTTGAAATCACGGACCGGGATGTTAAAGTCCTCAAGCGCACCAGAATACCTCTCGTTCGAGTTCGTTGGAACTCACGTCGCGGCCCAGAGTTCACCTGGAAACGCGAAGATCAAATGAAACAAAAGTATCCCCAACTATTCGCAAACAGTACAACCACTACTGAGGGTGAAGCTACCACGGAATTTCAGGACGAAATTCCAGATCAATGGGGGGAGGATGTGACACCCCAGGAAAACCAGTAAACTACGCAACACTACTAGCTTCCTCAGTAACCGCGTGCTAAATTTCGGGACGAAATTTCTTTCAAGTTGGGGATAATGTGACAACTCGAGTTTCCAAGATTTCCATCTTCGCATTAATTACATGCTAATTGTTTAAGTTGTTTGTTACACGACTTGTTTGTTTCACGTTTGTAATATGTTAAATCGTATTGTGACTGATATGATATGATATATATGATGTGCCTTATATGTGGGAATGTTAATGCATGTTTTATATTAATATTATGTTCAGTATAATTAAAAGTAGAAATTCTGCTATTCACCCTTATCCACCCTAAACCTCACTCACCCGAAATCACTTCTACTCCCCTCCACGAAAACCCTTCTGGATGAAAACACTTTAGTGTTTTCGCTAGACAATGGGCTGGCGAAACATGGAATGGGCTTTGGGCCCAGTATCGATTTAATATAGGATTCGTTTTATAAGTGCATGAAATCAGTAATTGACAAAACCCTAATCACATTCTCATCTCTCTCTCTCTCGTTTTCCTTTAAACCCGACGGCAGCCCCTCTCCTTCGAAGCTAGGTCTCTTATTGATTATTCTGAGTTCGGTTAGTGACTCTCACGTTTAGTTGTTTTCAGATATGAATATATATATGGTTATGTTGTTGGTTGTATTCTTGAAAGAACTACATATGATCAATCTGTTATATAACTCTATGCGAAACCTGTTGTGATCTAGAGGCCTAGGGTTGTTATGATTGAATTATGTTGAACGATTTAGATTATAATAATCATAGTTCTAACTGTGTTAATTGGTATTGTGAGAATCCATTATTTTATGGATTGTAATGATGATTGATGATGTTGGTAGGACATGACTGTATATGAATTGTTGCATGTATGTGTCGGATTGAGAGGTTTGCGTGACATCTGTGCTTTGGAATTAGAAATTGTTCAAGGGGTGCTAGAATAATGAACATGATGGACGATGACCTGGCTAATTGGATTGTGTGACTTAATCATTTGACGACAATGTAGGGCCCCACGGTTTAGGTGATGATGGGGTAATGTGAGTAAATTAAATGTTAGATGTCATGCATGGTGCTGTGATGCTTTGGTATATGATTGAATAATTGTTAGTGGTGATTAAGATCTTGGATTTCGTAACTGTTGTTATTGATGGATGGACCCAACGAAAACACTTATCCCAACGAAAACACATTGGGATTTCGTGACCCAAGTGTTTTCATTACAAAGTTGTTTTAGTCGCCTGTAAACCCAATTATGTTATATGTTAACCCCGTTATGTCTATTAAGTAATATATGTTAACTCTGTTAGTATCCTGTTGATATGTTAACTCTGTTAAATTAAGTATGCAACTCTGTTAAGCATATAACTCTACTAGTTGTTAACTTTGTTAGTCAATTAACACTGTTAGTTTGTTAATTCTGTTTAGCCTATTAATACTGATAAGTATGTTGTTTCTGTCAAGCATGTTAACTGTGTTAAGTTATGCATGTAACTTTGTTAAAATGTAACTCTGTCATATATGATAATCCAGTTAAGCTTATTAACTCAGTTAAGTGTGTTATTGGATAACTATGTTGGAATTAACTGAGAAAGCTGTTATGTGAAACATGAAGATGCATGAGTTTGATTTACTGCTTACATGATACAAGATGCTAACTGCTAAGCACACTCTGTGTTATACTGTGATGTTAGTTGCATGCGAATCATTACGAACACGAACTGATTGAATATACGTGCATACTATAGGACGTGATTGATTACTTGCGAGCACATAGTTTAGCATACCGAGCAAACCAAGGTGAGTTCACACTAGCCAAGGCATGGGATTCCCAGGAGTTGGGAATGGGATTGAATAACTACTCGTACAACTATTACTATTAAACAAATTATTACTGTCCTCGGTTGAAGGGCACGTACGTAAAACCTACGTACAGTTATACTTACTACTGTCCTCGGGTTGAAGGGCACGTACGTAAAGCCTACGTACACGATCTTAAGACCATCACCTCTATCAAAGGAAGTCCCTCAATTATCGACTTAATCGCCGAGGCCTAGGGCGAGCGGGTCATTAGTTAATAGCGCTATTAGGTTTAACAAACCTCACACCGTGCCAGTCGGACGGGTGTGTACTAATGGACTATGGGCAAAGGGTCAATGCTGATAGACATTGACTTAGGGCACCTCTTACATTTTCGTAGCAGTCGATACGCGTGGTCTAGTAATACATGGGAAGCCCCCACTAATCATCGCACATATGCCTGGATTGGCCGCGATAAGGATTAATACGATACATGGTTTACAAAACGAACATACGATTTATGAAATGAATACGATAACCAAACAACCAACTGTGAACTCGCTCAACTTTGCTGTTGATTCGTTGCTACATGCCTTGCAGGTCATTAGGTACTCATGGAGCTTGCACAGGGAGGAACAGTCGTTGTGGGACATGGCAGTGTGCGCCATGCCATGCTTTAAACATTACTTTATTTCATACTTAATATTTGCTATGGGTTTTACAATTATGCTTCCTCTAAACACTTAACTATGCTTTGGTTTTTGGGACACCTTTCATATTGTTGGTTGAATTATGTTTACTTATATGCTTGTTCAATATGATTGGTGGCTTGATCCTGGTCAGTCACGCCTCCAAGCGGTGATACTCCGTGTGTGGATTTTGGGGGTGTGACATAACCTTCTAGAAAGCGATTTAAAGCTTGAAATCGAAATCGAATCAAATCGTAAAATCATCAAACATAAATACACACATAATAACACCAAAACAAATTGTTTTATTGATAATTAACATTGTTTTACATTATACATCGATTACAAAACACAGTTATCATATTCTCAAATAGGCCGACTTCTCTTAGGATCCCTACCATATATATATATATAGGGTGGAAGTCGGCTACAAAGTGAGTTTTTCTATAAAGTGTAGAAAGTGTTTTGGTGATGACATGTGTTATATCTAATATTTTAATAAAAAAGGTATAATTATAATTGACTGAATAAGTTATTTATGGGAGAAATAATTCTGAATAATTAATTGATATTTTTATTGAAACTCTTATTTCTTAAATACACGATTGATTCGGTTACGTACACCACATTAATAGCATCCTTCATTTCACATTCATTTTATCCTTCATCTGAAGTTCAAAAATAAAACACAATAATTGTTTCTTAACGTTGTATTTTTTCAATTTCTAGTTTCTACACATTGTGTTATATCAGGTTTTACAATAAAACATAGCATCCTTCACGTCACATTCATCTCATCCTTCATCTAATGAAGTTCGAAACATAAAACACATTAATTATTTGTTCATATTGTGTTTTTATCATGTTCTAAATTTCTTCACATTGTCTTAAATCTACATCCATGATTTTAGGAAGTTTTGGTTGTTTTTTAGTATAGAAAGTGATAAGTGAGAGAGAAAGAAGTTTGCGAGATTGAAGGATTAGTTTATTGAATAACAATTATTTTCCTTTTTTTTAAAATACACGAAGTGACGTTTTTACCCTACATCAATCATATCATTCCTTATTTAAAACATAGATATTACTAAAATGCCAACAAGCTGATTTCAACCATTAAAAACACTCATATAATATTCCAAAACACTTCCTACACTTTGTAGAGCAAACTCACCATATGTACGTATGTATGTATGCATGAATGTATGCATGCATGCATGTATGTATGTATGTACGTATGTATTTATGTATGTATGTATGTATGTACGTATGTATTTATGTATGTATGTATGTACGTATGTACGTATGTATGTATGTATGTACGTACGTACGTACGTACGTACGTATGTATGTATGTATGTATGATTTAATAAGATAATGGAAATATATTTATAAAAACTAGCTGTTAAACTGTCTCAAAAGGTCCCATTGAACGGTCACAATCTTCTACCCTCGCTCGCTAAAAAGCTATCCATTGGATAGGAGATACCTAACAGTGTGTATTGTTAATCTTTTAACTATACATATGTGTATATTGTCAAATATACATATATGTATATACATGATTAAAATTGAAAAATAAGTGTTATTTAGGGTTTAGCAATATCATTAGGGTTGAGCATTAGGGTTTAGGGTTTACCATTAGTATTTAGGGTTTAGCTTTAGGGTTTAGCATTAGTGTTTAGCAATAGTATTTAGGGTTTATCATTAACGTTTAGCTTTTGAGTTTAGCATTAGGGTTTAGCTTTAGCTTTTGGGTTTAACTTTAGCTTTAGGGTTTGCATTAGGGTTTAGCATTAAGGGTTTAGCTTTAGGGTTTAGCTTTAGCTTTATGGTTTAGCATTAGGGTTTAGCTTTAGGGTTTAGAATTAGCGTTTAGTTTAGGGTTTAGAATTAGGTTTTAGCTTTAAGGTTTAGGGTTTAGTATTAAGGTTTAACTTTAGGGTTTAGGGTTTAAGGTTTACGGTTTAAACATGTATATACATATATGTATAATTGACAGTATACATATATGTATAGTTAAAAGATTAACAATATACACATGTGTATAAATCTCAAAAAAAAAATTCAAAAAATTTTTTTGCGTTTTTTTACTTTTTTTTTTTTTTTTTTGCATTTTTTACTTAGGGAAAATGTGTGGATCAGATTGCTTCTCAAATTTCTCAAATAGGGTGGACTTCTCTTAGGATCCCTACTATATATATATATAATAAAGCAAACCATTGGGGGACACATGTCACCCTATGGTTGATGCCAAATAAGCAGCCATGTCATCTTACACTTGGCACATCTCATAGTTGAGGATTGAATCTTGCTTCTCATTTACGTTATACTCTCTCTCTCTCTCCTCTCAAAACCCTAATTCAAACTCTCTCTCTTCTCTTCTCTGGCGAACACGGCGACTAAACAAGAGCCAATAATTTTGATCAATAATCAACGGATTTGAAGACAAATCATATACGGTACTCTCTAATTCGAGTATTTCATAATCGATTATAGATTTTAATTAGGGCTAGTTTTGCAAGAAATCAAATCCTCGAGATCAAATCGGCGATTTAGTGAAGAGGTATAATCAATCTTCATCGACGGTATTGATTCGTGATTCCGATATCCCCATCTTTTACATACGATTTCGTTTTCTTTGATCCGATGTTTCAGATTCAATGGTTTTGTTACATTCTTTGTTTGTTAGATTATCGTACGCGATTGATGTTATTGTGGTATTGATTCGTGATTTCGTGGTTTTGATTTCATTAGATTCATGTGTTAATTTGGGGGAAAATGAAGTGGTGTGTATGATTTGATTTGAGTTTTTGAGTGAAATCAGAAATGTAATGTGAGTTTTGTTTATGAATTGGTGATTTTAATATATTTTTTTTGTGATTTGATTAGAGTTTTTTAGTGAAATCTGAAATATGAAAGTGACTTTTTAGTCGGTTACGGTTGCATGAATTTGTAGTTAATCATCCACTGTTCGTGAAGTTTGGTAATGTGGTGATGATCACGAAGGCGAACCTCGTGACGTACCGTGGACCGACTATGGTGGCGAATACGCTTCACGCGGCGGCGATGTTGTTGAGAGATAGTGGAGATTGGGACTGGTTTATTAATTTGAGTGCTTCTGATTATCCACTGGTCACTCAAGACGGTTAGTTTGTTATTCTATCATTATTCTGTTTTGAATGTTTGTAATTCAGTTATTCTGTTATGAATGTTTGTTATTCAGCAATATTTTTGTGTTTGTTTCAGATCTGATTTATGTGTTCTCTTCGTTACCGAGGGATGTAAATTTTATTGATCATACGAGTAATATTGGATGGACAGAGTAAGATCTTGTAGTTCAAAGTGTGAGATATAGATACTTGCTATAATACTGCAATATATAATTTAATGTTACATGAGTTATGCAGGTTTCAAAGAGCGAAGCCTGTGATTGTGGATCCTGGGTTATATATGAGTGAAAAGAGTGATGTGTTTTGGATTACACAGAGGAGGAGTGTAACACCCATCTAAATTACTACTCGAAATTAATAATAATTCGTAAGATTTTATACAAAAGATGTCTAGACCGACTAATTTAAACATCCATAAGTTGTTTAGCAAACGATTTACATCATAACATTGTTTAAACAGAGTTAATTTATGCGGAAGCTTCAAAAATTCGTGTTCGGTTCTTCAAAAGCTTGCTTGACCGTCTTCCGTAATCCTTGAATACCTAGAAACTGAAATTGTTTACATTAAACATTAGTATTAGAGTACATAGGAATAATACATAGTCGAAACTACGTTTAAAACGGATTCGATTTAACGAAAGTATGCAAAATTTGCAAAAATTCCAGGATTTTACCGTAACTTACGGTACCACCGTAAGTTACGGTGGTTGCTAAAAATTCCAGATCTGCCGTAAGCCATTTTATGTCTACCGTAAGTTACGGTACCACCGTAACTTACGGTATTCCCTGAAAGTTCATGATTTGGTTGTTTTGTTTGTTTGGCCAAACCAAATTCTCGGATCTCTCGTTCTATCAAACCAACATCTTGATTTCTCGCATTCTATTATGTCCTTTAACAACTATAACAAAGGCCAATTAGCTATATTACGAAACATTTGTCACGCATAAATTGATTATTCGACCCGTTCTAACTTTACTCATTTCTCTATCATTTGACTAGGAAGCTTATGGCACTTTAAACCCAACATCCGGGGCATATTATCACCCGCATTTCTTTACCAATCTCATGGCTTAAATGCTCTTGTGATTGTTATCGCCTTTTTAACTCTCTAAAACACAAGTACAATAATTTAGACAACAATTTAACCCGTTTGGCTCATCTTGCGGAGTCCTCCAATATGATGACTACCCAACGGTTTCTTGTCACTCTAAGCCTATTAATTCAAGTAACGGTCATGGTCGCTACAATCAACACCATAACTACCCTACAACGAAACTTCGCATAATTTAACAACAATTCGTTTAATGTAACGGGTCATGTTACATACTTGCATAACTAAACAACATTATCAACCAATAATTCTAGTTAACTATTTTGACCCGTTTGTTTGTCGAGTGAACTTCGTCACTTCTATGATATACCAACTCGCAATTGACACTACATTCTCATTAACTTTTCTAAGACTATTGTTTATACACAATGTAACGAAACCGAAGTTACGTACCTTTAAAGCACACCTTTCAAGCGTGTATCACCTCCGGCTTGTCCGCTTGACGTTCCGGATTCTTCGCCTAAAGAGTTCAATTCACAATAAATTTAGAACTCTTTCACAAGCTTTAACGCATAATTCTCTACAATGATCAAATCTGCGTTTTTACCCAACTTTTAACATTTTAACCCTCACTTAGGCGTTCCATCAAACACCTAGCGGGTCAGATTTTTATATAAACAAAAACCAAGTTCATGACTTGTAATTATCATCTAAACTAACTTTAATTAGTCAATTCTACATATATCTTAACATCAATATTTTTGAAATTTATTCTAAATTTCAGATTTGTGTTAGAACAAGATCAAAATTCTAAGGCTTATCAAGTTTTCTTCAAGTTTATTAATCACCTACAATGGTGGTTATAAACTCTATAATTATCATGAAATCTTTTAACAAGATTTCACCTAGGGTTCATCCCTAGACACTATATCTCTTCTAATTACATTCATGCATGACACAATCAAGCTAAATTTCAATCTTTCATAATTAACCTAGAACTTGAGATCAATCAAAACTTCAAGATTTTACATACCTTATGATCCCCTCAACTAGGTGATCATTAATCTATGCTTGAAAATCGATTTGGACATGATTTAAGCCTTCAATTTGTGGCTTTTGTGAATGTTAGGGTTTTGGAGAAATGGGGGTCGCCCTTCCCTGCTTCTGATCGAACCATACCTCACAAAAGTGAGTTTGGTTTTTGTTTTATGTAATTATGTTTCATTCTTTAACAACATAAGCCCCTCAACTTTCATTTGGTTTATAATTTAGGCTTTCTACCTTATTCATGTGTTATTGCAAGACTCCTAACTAACCGGGTTATTTATCCTAGTTAGCTTATTCTCGTTTATTTTACACTTTATAATTCTAATATAAAGTTTTTACATTTTCGGGGTGTTACAAGTCCACCCCCCTTAAAAAGGGTTTCGTCCCCAAAACGTTCTTTCAGTAGATCTTTGGTTTGAACCTAACCGTCTTAGTTTCGTTTTTTTTCAAGGCATTCCCTCTTGTCCGGCATAAGGTTTTTATTCGTATTTACATGTTCGTCTTTTAGGCATATGTCCTTTTGGACTGTAACCTTTTATCATCTATTTCCTATCTTTGTCGCCTATTTGACCGAGTTGTCTTTTGACCATCCAGTCACTAAGTCCGTCAGCATACTTACTTCACGCTAATCTTACATTGACAAGTGCTCTACATAGGTCACTTTATTATTTTGACTATAACTTGTTTTATCTCCTTGACCAATTGGTCACCATTTTACCCCATACCTCGTTATTTGGGTATACTATAATGCCGTCGTCGGCATTTTGCGTGTTTATATTTTCACATCTAATAACTCGTATTATAACGTGGCTGTATTTTGTATCCCTTTTGTGTCCGTGATCACATCACGTCATGTTTAGGTTTATGGCAGCTTTTCATTATTATGAATCTTCCTTTGAATACATCTTCTTACACCTATCGGCGTTAACACCTATATCCTTTAGTATTAACCCTTTTTCTAATTTCTCTCTCGGTATTTATAGGTGTTAGAACATCGTTTCTTTACTAAAACTGAATTTTAGTTTAATGCTTTTCCTTTTAACAATGTCGATTAATCATATCAGAAATTGACGACAAGAATTATTCTTCTCCGTTATCATTTTACGCGGGAACTCATGACTGGTTCCCATGCTATACATTATCGACCCGCAGGTTCCTTTACTTAGCTTCGTAGGCTATTTTATTAGGTCTTCACCTTTTTAGGGTGAGACCCTATAGTTTGTTCCGTTGTATTTGTGACCCGATGGTCATTTTTGGTCCCGTAGACCTTTACATTGTTTATAACCTGAAGGTTATGGTGATCCCATGGATCATCTTCTTTTCATATCTTTATTTAATGGTATAAGTATACATATGGCGTTAAGGCACCCCCTTTTTATGTTTAGAATAAATAAATTTTTGCTTTCAAAAATTCATTTGACCTTGACCGTAGTCTAAAGCTATACTCATTTTTCTTTCGGATTATCTTTCCGACTCTATGACTTCTTATGTCACCTTCGCGTTGGTTTATTTTACTCATACCGTTATTTGGTTTATGGCCCTATTTCCTTTCAACCCATTACCGGGTTCGTTATCTTAATGTTTTTAACACCCCGGTTTTATTGGTTTGCGTTTTCCTTTACATATTCTTTTACGACCTATCACATTGGTTCAGTAATATTTCGCACTTTCTTTATTCGGGTTGCGCTTACTTGGAATATCAAGTATTATACTTTATTCGGCCCGTCCAATATTAAAATAGTTGGACATAACTATCGAAATTTCTGTTTTGCGAAATTTCATCGTCTCTTAGTTGTAGCTCTTAATCCGAGTCTTTTGACTTTTAATCTAGGTCACCGTCTCTTGGTTTACGCATATATCCGTAGTCCTACCCATCTATCGGTTATTTTACCGAAGTTATTATTAGAGTCATCATTCTGACATGCATTAAGATTTCATTTTGATTTATTCGGTGGTATTAGCGTAACCTGTCGCCTTTATTCCACCGATTCCTTAATTCTTCCATTTATTTTGTTTGACTTGTTCTGATGAACTTTATTACTTATAATAGTCAAACTTTATCCTTGTGCCTTAACATTCTTGTTTGTTAGTTTATAATTTTAATTACCTTGATTCTTATCCCTTCCCTTGGGCTTATTACCTTAATGTAATATGCTCCCATTATCCGGCTTCCGTTTACCTTTATTATCAAGCATTTTGCTTATTTGGTTCGAACACCACCTTTCTGTTGTTAGCGACCCTTAGGTCTATTTCTTTTGCTAATATTCCGAAGGCCCATTTCTCAAGTCTTATTTGGTAAAACCACTGTAATGGTTATACGGCTTTTGGGGTTTACCCGTTCTTATTCTAACACTTTCATAAAGTTTATTTTACTAGGCTTTTATATAATCACATCCATTACTGCGATCACTGTTCTTCCTCATGAGGGTTCGATTAATAATGTATTACTTGGATGGTTACCCATACCCAAGTTTCTAAATTTGCATTTATTGATACTTTATTATTCATAATAGCGAATAATACGTATCATTCATTTAACTTCTTTTTCGCGGATATTCTCGGTCCGAGTCTTAATTTCTTATCTTTAACCTTAATCCTATTGCAATAATAACAAAATTAATTCATTTAATTTTATTATTGTTTATCGTTGCATGAAATTTATCCACATCATTTGTTGATGTAAATGACGCTCCTACGCGTTTTATTTAGTTCAGCCAAGTCTATAACCTTGTCTTCGCCATTTATTATTATTGAAATTTTCGGGTTCGAGTGTACACGCACTCCTTCCCATTGCAATATCTATCGAGATTACTTTTACCTCGATGCTCAACGTACAGTTTCAGCACCTCTTATAAACAATAGAACTTTTATTATTATCTATTTCTATTTTTCAAAGCCTTGGTAATTTCGTTAACACTAATGTAGGATGTTAAATAAATCGGTATAAAACAAACGATTTATTTGCACTCGTAATAATTAAAAATTCATACTGAAATTTAATCTACAAGAGTATACCTGAAACGACATCAGGTTCAGCTTTAGCCTCCGTGACTGTTATATAAAACAACTTTGTCCTTGATTTCTGGGCATCAGACCTTGTGTCAGCTGTGTCCTTGGTTCTGAGCCTCTCTAGACAAGTAGACTTTTTATGTCTTGGCTTACCACATGTGCCCTTGTGAATTTTTCCACAAACTCTGCACTGATGTAACACACTTTTTGTAACCCCCCTTCTTGGGAGCTTTATTATACTTGGACTTCTTTACGGATCTTGGATTCATATCTAACACCCCCCTTTCTTCTATTTCTTGTAGTATGCTGTCTTTCAATTCAGCCATCATATTGTTCACCACCGGCACGATTGTGGTTTGTAATCTATCAATATACTGTGATAGACTATTTTCTAGAGCTTTTCCGACCGTCTCGGAAATCTTAGCTTTCATTTGTTCAGTCAATTGAGATGTCGAATCATCTCCAGTTACTCCAGACATTTCTTTAACTGAAACATCCATCACGATTTATCAATAATTATTTCATTCATTTCCATCTTATTATACGGAAATTTATATTATTCTCACTCAGTCATAAATAATGTGTTATTCTTTTTTCGGTTTGGTCAAGTGTATATCTTGCCTTACCTTTCTTACTTAGTGTATTTTCCCGGGTTCGAGCGTATTTATACACTCCCCCCATCTTTACGTCATCTTGAAACTGAAATGTTTACACTAATTGTTAAACATTTCATCTATGACATATGCGTCATTCATTTTGATCTAGCCAAGTTCACCACTTGCTTAAACCATTTATGTTTCATGCACTTTTCCGGGTTTGAGTGTGTAAACACGCACTTCCCGTGCATATCAAATCAAATTTCCTTTTTCTAGTATTCTAGTAACTCTACTAAAGCAATTAATTCTTACCGGATGATCGATCAAGCTTGAACCGAACACTTTGTTGACAACCTTAAGCTCTGATTACCAACTTGTAACACCCATCTAAATTACTACTCGAAATTAATAATAATTCGTAAGATTTTATACAAAAGATGTCTAGACCGACTAATTTAAACATCCATAAGTTGTTTAGCAAACGATTTACATCATAACATTGTTTAAACAGAGTTAATTTATGCGGAAGCTTCAAAAATTCGTGTTCGGTTCTTCAAAAGCTTGCTTGACCGTCTTCCGTAATCCTTGAATACCTAGAAACTGAAATTGTTTACATTAAACATTAGTATTAGAGTACATAGGAATAATACATAGTCGAAACTACGTTTAAAACGGATTCGATTTAACGAAAGTATGCAAAATTTGCAAAAATTCTAGGATTCCACCGTAACTTACGGTACCACCGTAAGTTACGGTGGTTGCTAAAAATTCCAGATCTGCCGTAAGGCAGTAAAGGACTGCCGTAAGCCATTTTATGTCTACCGTAAGTTACGGTACCACCGTAACTTACGGTATTCCCTGTAAGTTCATGATTTGGTTGTTTTGTTTGTTTGGCCAAACCAAATTCTCGGATCTCTCGTTCTATCAAACCAACATGTTGATTTCTCGCATTCTATTATGTCCTTTATCAACTATAACAAAGGCCAATTAGCTATATTACGAAACATTTGTCACGCATAAATTGATTATTCGACCCGTTCTAACTTTACTCATTTCTCTATCATTTGACTAGGAAGCTTATGGAACTTTATACCCAACATCCGGGGCATATTATCACCCGCATTTCTTTACCAATCTCATGGATTAAATGCTCTTTGATTGTTATCGCCTTTTTAACTCTCTAAAACACTAGTACAATAATTTAGACAACAATTTAAGCCGTTTGGCTCATCTTGTGGAGTCCTCCAATATGATGACTACCCAACGGTTTCTTGTCACTCTAAGCCTATTAATTCAAGTAAAGATCATGGTCGCTACAATCAACACCATAACTACCCTACAACGAAACTTCGCATAATTTAACAACAATTCGTTTAATGTAACGGGTCAAGTTACATACTTGCATAACTAAACAACATTATCAACTAACAATTCTAGTTAACTATTTTGACCCGTTTGTTTGTCGAGTGAACTTCGTCACTTCTATGACATACCAACTCGCAATTGACACTACATTCTCATTAACTTTTCTAAGACTATTGTTTATACACAATGTAACGAAACCGAAGTTACGTACCTTTAAAGCACACCTTTCAAGTGAGTATCACCTCCGGCTTGTCCGCTTGACGTTCCGGATTCTTCGCCTAAAGAGTTCAATTCACAATAAGTTTAGAACTCTTTCACAAGCTTTAACATTTTAACCCTCACTTAGGCGTTCCATCAAACACCTAGCGAGTCAGATTTTTATATAAACAAAAACCAAGTTCATGACTTGTAATTATCATCTAAACTAACTTTAATTAGTCAATTCTACATATATCTTAACATCAATATTTCTGAAATTTATTCTAAATTTCAGATTTGTGTTAGAACAAGATCAAAATTCTAAGGCTTATCAAGTTTTCTTCAAGTTTATTAATCACCTACAATGGTGGTTATAAACTCTATAATTATCATGAAATCTTTTAACAAGATTTCACCTAGGGTTCATCCCTAGACACCATATCTCTTCTAATTACATTCATGCATGACACAATCAAGCTAAATTTCAATCTTTCATAATTAACCTAGAACTTGAAATGAATCAAAACTTCAAGATTTTACATACCTTATGATCCCCTCAACTAGGTGATCATTAATTTATGCTTGAAAATCGATTTGGACATGATTTAAGCCTTCAATTTGTGGCTTTTGTGAATGTTAGGGTTTTGGAGAAATGGGGGCCGCCCTTCCCTGCTTCTGATCTAACCAGACCTCACAAAAGTGAGTTTGGTTTTTGTTTTATGTAATTAAGTTTCATTCTTTAACAACATAAGCCCCTCAACTTTCATTTGGTTTATAATTTAGGCTTTCTACCTTGTTCATGTGTTATTGCAAGACTCCTAACTAACCGGGTTATTTATCCTAGTTAGCTTATTCTCGTTTATTTTACACTTTATAATTCTAATATAAAGTATTTACATTTTCGGGGTGTTACAAGGAGTGTGCCAACAACTTTTAAATTGTTTACAGGTTTTAGGTTATATATGTTAGTAATTATAGGATTGCCTTTGAATATTGTGATATGGACAAATATTTAATTAGGTATGGGGTAATGGTACTACCAAATTATTCAATTTTGGATGTGAAATCTGTTGAAACTGAAAAAAGTTTAAATTTTTTTCTAATGTTTATCTATGAGAACTTTATGGGCACTTCGACATGTGCTTTTACTTGATTTAGCTGAGCATTGGCCATTTCTCGTGTTTCAGCTGTTCCTTTTTGTAACTTCCATTCCCAGGCCCGGCATAGGTTGTACCACCAATAACATCACACAAAGAGTTAGTTTTTTAGAGATCTAGATAAATATTTCCATTCCATGCGTTTTGATTAAACCAAAACGTTTTTGATTTTGCTTTCAATTTTTCATGCCACAAAACCCATGTGATACTATGTTCGAATATGATGGTTTAATTTCAGTTTAATGATATCAATTGTACGATTCGATTTTTTCTTTGTTTTATTCTGAATTTTGGCTTCAAGGATGCAATTAGAAACAGGGGTCCGATACTTTGTTTTGATTTTAATTTCGGTTTGATCATTCTATAGGTCGATAATGATGGGATTTGTATTGTTAAGACATTTCGGTGACGGCTATAAAGGCTGTGTCTCTGTCAATTGATATGCAAATATTTACCACCCAAGTGTCCTTTTTGACGATCAATAAACAAATGTAGAGACATGATGGTTCCATGGATGGTAAAACACACACACACACTTCATATTGATTCATTTAGTCCTGTCCATTCGTTAGCATGGCGTGACTGTTCCGTGACTGTTCGGTAGCATGTGGTGTCTTTTTAGTTTTTGTAGTATTATTATATATAATATATAATAATTAAGCAAAAGGGTGTGTATGTGTGGTTTTTTAAAAGTCACAACTTTTCATTATAGAGAGACAATCCAAGTTGCTTTTTGTATGGTTATATAATTTGGGTTTTGGTTTTGATTAGGGTCTTGCTTATCACACTCACTGTGGTTCCAAAAATACATGTTTTGATTTCGTTTCTGATTTAGACGTTTCTGTTTGCTTCTCAACTGCAGTTTTGGTTCGATGTTGAAATTAGATACTATGCTTTATTTATTCTTAAATTTTAATGTTTTTTACATATAACATCTATGTGTTTTTTTACTTAATAACTGAGTTATTAATCATTAAAGTCTTGAGACAGGTTAGAATTATGCTCAAGGTGTATTTCGGTTAGAGTGTTTGACAATGGGAATTTAATGTAAGTTTTGCTTAACGTTTGTTATATGTTAGATATTTGAACATACAACTTTTATATGCGAAGTATATATAGATCATAGATGTTGATTTTTTCATTTTTAGAATGTTCATACCTATATATCATCGACACAATTACACCCGATGTACACCTTACTTGAAAAAGAGTCGAATGAGTACTTTAGAATGAGATCGTACAACATTGTTTGTTGATTTCTGGACTACCTGGCTTATAAATAAACTAATTGATTTTTTAATAATAACGTGTATTTTATCAGGTTGCAAAGCTAGAGGATATGATTACAGGTGCCATTTCAAGGTATATTGATGTTTATCGAGCTGTGCAGGAGGAAATTTATCGTTCTTATGTGACTCGTGCTTCTAGCGAACATAATACACAAGTTGTTGAACGAATTTTAAAGCTTAACTTGTGTTGGTGCATAAATGTCTGTTAACTTTGTCTTTTATCGAGTCTTGTGTCTAGATAGGATAAACCAGTGTTCAGTATACGAAAAATTAGGTTTTGTATGTTGGATGATTATTTCGCATGAAATAAGAAAGGCATTTCGTACGAAATGGTCCCTCTATAAATACTGAGCTGGTCATGTCATTTGTAACGATCCGGATTTCAGAGCCGAGGTGCTGCCAAATTGTCAACTGATCTGTAAGCTTTGAAATCAATAAAAACAAGATAATTAAGGAGAATCAAGCTGTAATCAAGTTCGTATCATTGATTCCGCCTTTGATATGGATTAAAACTCTTCTGATCGACTCATTCAGGTCGCACAACGATCCTACAAGTGGTATCAAAGCTCAGGAAGAAGAGTTCATACCGATTCAGCTTGTTTTCACCGGAATTTCTCACTTCTACTCATTCTTCTTCACAATTTTCAAAATTTAACGGTTAAAATGGCTTGAATTTCACATATATCACGTAAAACACAGTTTTAACGCATCCTTGAAAAAATTGGACCTAAAATCGACTTAAAACCAGATCAATTTGACAAAATTGTGGCCGATATGATGATGTCAGCATTATTTCGTATGAATTGAGAGGTTCATTTCGGACGAAATCAACATCTTGATCTTCATTTCGCATGGAATCAACATCCTGGTCGTCATTTCGCACGGAATCAACCTTGTGGATTTCATTTCGTACGAAATAAACATCCATTTCGTACCAAAGTTGCCATTTCGCACCAAAACTGCCATTTCGTGTGAAAGCTACATCTATTTCGCGTGAAAACTCATTCCGCTTGAAAGTGTTATCATTTCGTTTCAAAGTGGTTATTTCGCTTGAAGTTCATTTCTCGTGAAGTTCATTTCGTTTGAGGACCTATTTCGCTTGAGACTCATTTCGCTTGAAGATTGATCCATTTCGTTTGGATCCATTTCGTTTGAAATTGTTTCTCAAATCACAAAAATTTTTCTAAGTGTTTGTTGATTGTTTCAGGTACGTCAAGATGGAGGATGATTTTCTCAATCCTTTCAGTAACGTGTTTGCTTACTCTAGCAGTTCAGGAGATGGCACAACCAGCAACACAAATGAAAATGCACCAAACCCGAGTCCGAAGAAAACCATTGCTGATTCTTTGAGTGTTGATAATGCCTACGGCACCTACAACAAACCGCCCAAGCTAATGGCCATAGAGGATTACAACAGATGGGCTAGCAGATTTGAGGAATGGCTATAGGCATTTGCATATCAAAGTTGGAAGAGTTTGAAAACTAGTTTTAACATCGGAAGAACTGACTATGAGAACATAACGGATACTCCACAAGAGAATTTCATTGCAGAACAGAAATGCATCGCTTTATTTCATCAATCAGTGAGAGATGATATTATATCATTGATTGAATACAAAGATTCCAGAGATCTTTGGGAGAAATTAAAGATGAAATGTGTGGGTGGTGCCGAAATTGTTAAAAACAAGAAAAAGCTATTGAGAAAAGAATTCGATCTGTTTGGGTGTTTGAAAAATGAGAGTGTGTCAAAAATGATAGAAAGATTTGGTCACTTAAAGCTGGAACTTGCAAGATATGATATTGTGTATTCTCAAGAAGAATTGGTTGATAAGCTGTTTGACTCACTGCCTGATGAGAAAGACTGGCAGTACTTTGCTTTAATGATAAAGAACACAGTGAAGTCGACTGATCTGATAGTTGATTTACTAATCAAAAGGTTAGAGGGTCATGAATTGGAGATCAGAAAAACGAACAAAGTCAATAATTCCTCGTATCAGCAAAATGTTGACTTATATTATCGAGGAAGTATGATTCCTAAAACTGTGTCCCCGAAAACTGCCTTCTCAGCAGAAAGTTCAAACATGTCAAATCAAGAAAGTCCAAGCAGTGGTTATCATGGAGGATCTTCTTCAACTTCTTCAAGTCAATCAGTTCCGAAAAATTTGTTCCAGTGTAATATTGCTGTTGACCTCAAAAATGCACAAAACTTCAGTGAAGAATCCGCCAAGCAACAAATGGTGTTTTTGGCATCTGTCTTGGAATCTTATGAGAGCCTTGTCGCTGGAAAAATCAGAAACACCAACCTCACCAAGGAAGATTATGATCAAATAGACCCTGAAGAGATGGAGTTAATTGATATAAGATGGTGTATGGCGAGTGCAGTCAGAAGGGCTCAAAGATTCATGGAGATAACAGGCAGACATTCCATTGGCGGACCTTCAACGAAGCTAGGTTTTGATAAATCGAAGGTTACATGTTTCAAGTGCAAGCAAAAAGGGCACTTTAAACGAGAATGTCAAAATGCAGCCGCTGATGAAACAGCCAACCCTTTCCGTGAAGATTATTACAAAAGAGCCATCTATCATCAAAACAAAGCAGAATCTCCCAGAATGAAGCAGATAGAAGATGCTCCCAAAGAAAAGTCGAGAGCATTAGCTGTTATCCATGACGATGAGGGATATGATTGGAGTGATGTGTTACCAGAAGAAGACGCAGTGGGATATGCCTTCACGGCAAAAATTGTTCCTTGGAAAGATACCGATCGGAAGAGGTAAAATATGTCAACAGAAAAATGTTAGCTCAAACAATGAAATACCGACATTTTCCTGCATGGAAAGAAGCAAAAAGCGTGAAGAGATGGGACACTGACAGAGAATGCTATTTGGATCCTAAGGGAAATATACTTGTGGAACCATCAACACTTCTAGTCGAGACTCTGATCGAGCAAATAGCAGAAGAGGAAGAAGCAAATCAAAGATTGTGGTGGGGAAGTGATGAAGAAGAGAAAAAAAAGGAGCTACAGCCGAAAAAGATCGATGATGGGATAATCGACACGACGAAAGAATTTACAACAGAAAATCTGAAGAAAATGGCTGATAAAGTTCTTGCAGCGAAAGAGTTAGAGGTAGATACTATGTCTAGAACTGAGTCAAAGAGCAAGGTCAGTTATAATGATTCAACACATGAGTCAGGTAAGATTGATAAAGCCAAAAGTGAAAGTGACTGCAAAAATTGCATGAAAGACTGCAAGGTTTGTAGTACACATGCTTACCTCAGTGGTAAAAAGACTGAAGAACTGACAGAAAGAGTCAGAGAAGTTGAAAATCAGATCTTAAGTCGTGACAAATTGGTAAAAGCTTCAAATGATCGAATAAAAGAATTAACCTATAAACTTGAAAATGATAAAATTGACGTAGAACGAACCAGGAAAGAAAATGAAAAATTAATTCATGAAAATCGTCAAATGTTGGAAAATTACGAAAAGCTAAAAAGAACAACAAAAGATTCTGATGAAAGAAATGATAAAACAATCAAAGAAAATCTCCAACTGACAGGAGTACTTCAGTCAAAAGAGAGGCAAATCAACCAACAGTTGGATGAGATTTCTAATCTGAAGCTTCAGGAAGCTAAGATTGAAAATGAACGCATCAATCTGAAACTCAACAATTACAACTCCGCAAGTTTTGTTCTTCAATATATCGTTCCTAAACCAATCGGGAAGAACAAAGCTGGCGAAGATGTTTATTCGGACGGAACTGGGGTTGGGTATCATCAGGTTCCACCGCCAGTATTGAATAATTTTTCAAAGAAAAAGTCCGGGTTGGTTAATGATAATGAAACAAATGAGGTTAAACTTCCAGAATCAATTGACGTCACATTCACTTCATCATCCGATGAAGACAGTGTTCAGTCCGAATTTGTTAAAAGCATGGTTGAAAGTGTTTTGAAATCTAAAAGTGACTCAACTGAGGATGAAGAATGTTTCTTGGACAAATATATTCCAAAATCAACATCTAAAAACAACTTAAGTGAAGAACCTAATCTTGTGATGTACAAGATGTTGGGATCGGATAAGTTGTATTCGGATCTTGAATTTCCATTGGAAAATGTGAATGTCGACAAATTGAAAAATGTTTTTAAACTGGTTAAGATTGATGTCTGTGAAATCGAAGGTTTAAAAGGTTCCAAAAGGCAATTAAACTTTGAAAAAGATAAAGCTTACTACAAAAAACCTGTTATACCGCCGCGTTTTTCTAACAACAATCAAAACAAATGGTCGGGTGGTTATAAGGGTGGTAAGAATTATCAAAGAAGGAACTTTCAAAACAAAAAGTTTGTTAAGAAAAAGATGTTTGTAAAAAGTTCGAGTTCTCATTCCGAGTAAGAATCTGAGATTTTTTCAAAATCAAATGAAGAGTTTTTTGAAAAGAAGGCCTCACAGCCTCAAACCGAAGGCACAAGTCGGGAAGTTGATACCCGTACATGCTTTAAGTGCAACGAAATTGGACACATTGCATGAAAGTGCACCAACTTAAAGCCTAAGTCTGAAGTTGTTGAGAGTCAGAAAAGGAAAATTGATGCAAAAGGCAAAGCTCCAATGATTGTTGAGAAGAAAGTTTTGAAAAATGAAAACACCAAGTTCAAAACAGAATCCGTAAAGAATGCGGTAACTAAAACTGACAAATTTTTCAAACGGGTTGCTTCGCCTCAACAAGCATGGAAGCCAAAATCAGTTGAAAAGAAATCAAGTTCTCCAAAACCAAAGGTTTCTGAGACGGAAAAACAATCATCTTCTACCACTCTGGTAAAGATGAATGTTCCTTTGGATTACTATGAGAAACTTGAGAAACAAAAGTCTACTACTTCTGAAAAGAAGGATGTACCAAAGAAAGAGCAATCATCTGGTCAACCTCCTAAAAATGATTTCTTTTTATACAAAGAGGTTGAGATTGGGTCTGAAGAGAGCTTAAAGATGAATGACAAAAATTTTCCGCCACTATACACTGCAAAAACTCACCTCAAAGTGAAGCTACCTGAGTCAAAAGAGGCTTGGGTGGCATCAAAATCTAACTAAGTATTTGTGATATGTGCAGGAGCTTCCAAGATCCGTTTCACATTGGATTATGGATAGTGGAGCTTCTCGGCACATGACGGGGAAGAAGACCCTACTATACGATGTTCGAGGTTTTAATGGAGGATATGTGGGATTTGCAAGAAATCAAGGTGGTCGAATAGTTGGTGAAGGAACTTTATCGAATGGTATTGTCACGTTTGAAAGAGTAAACTACATCGCCGAGCTTGAAAACAATCTTCTGAGCATTTCTCAGATCTGTGATCGTATGTATACAACGCGCTTTAGAGATAAGGAATGTTTGATATTGAAACCAGGGTTTGTTGTTCACGAAGAGTGGGTTATCATGAGGGCACCTAGAGTCAACGATCTGTACGTGTTGGACATGAGTGTAGCAACTACTACCACGGGTCAGGCTCACTGCTTTATGTCAAGAGCAACGGAAAAATAATTGCAATTGTGGCATCGAAAGATGGGCCACATTCACCTGCGAAAAATGAATTACCTGGTACATAACGACTTAGTAATTGGTGTTCATGTAAAAGGTTTTCATCTTGAGGGGGAGTGCATTAGTTGCATTAAAGGCAAGCAAAAGGAGAAATCACATCCTCAAAAGAAGGTTAACTCAGTCTCGAGACCATTAGAGAGACTTCATATGGATCTTTTTGGTCCAGTGAACGTCAAAAGCATAACTGGTGATCTCTATTGTCTAGTAGTAACAGACGACTACTCGAGATTTTCGTGGGTATCATTTCTGAAGATAAAAGACGAGTCATTTGAAAGTTTGATGACGTTGTTCAGAAAAATTGAAAACTTGTACCAAACCCGAATCAGAAGAATCAGGAGAGATAATGGTACAGAGTTCAAGAACAACAAGATGGAAGAGTATTGTGATGAGAGAGGTATATTGCAAGAATTTAGTGCTCCTTACACTCCACAACAAAATGGAGTAGCTGAAAGAAAGAACAGGACGCTAATTGAAATCGCTAGGATGATGCTTGCTGATTCCAAACTACCTGTCAACTTTTGGGCAGAAGCAGTATCAGCCGCTTGCTATACACTCAACCGGGTTCTTACAGTGAAGAAATTCAACAAGACATGTTTCGAGCTGATCAACAACCGCAAACCTAACTTGAAGTATCTGGAACCGTTTGGGTCTCCCTGCACTGTTCTAGAACCTTATGGTAAATTTGGTCCAAAGAGCATTGAAGGAATTTTCGTGGGTTATGCAAGCCCATTGAAAAGAATCTTTGTTCCAAGCTTGAAGCAGATCATCGAAGCACATAATGTTGAGTGTCAAAGTTATACTATGCCACCTCAGAATCCCGGCGACTCATGGCATTTTAATTACGATACACTGTGGGATTCATTCGACATAGAAGAAGAACCAGATTTCTTTGACGAGTTGGATATTCTAAGAGAATATGAAGCATCACAAGAAAGATTCCCAGCTGAGTCATCCAGACGTCAATTTCGAGCTTCCAATGACGATGAAGCCGGTCCAAGTAATTCTGGAGAACATGATTATATTCAGCAAACTCTTGATAATCAGACGGCAGTCAATGATAATCTAGAATCTGATGACAGGCCTATCTTCGATCATGGTGATTCAGATTCTGAGGGGGAGCAAATCCAGATTTCAAGTCAAACAATTCCAGTCAGTGAACATGGTGCAAATCAGAATGTCACAAATTTGGAAGGTGAGGTAGATGTTCCAGGCGAGGTGATGCCGAGAACTCTTTCGTACCATCCAGAAGAACTGATTATTGGAGAATTACAATTAGGCGTCTGCACTAGACGACAAATTAACCAAGGCCTTACTTGTTTTTATTCTACAGTTGCTCCTTTACAAACATAGTTTTCACTTAGTTGTTTTATTTCGCAGATTGAGCCGCGAACATATAAGGAAGCATTAACTGAAGATTCTTGAGTCAACGCGATGCAAGAGGAGCTGAGTCAGTTTGAGAAGTTGGGAGTGTGGAAATTGGTAGACTTGCCTGATGGTCACAGAAAGATAAACACCAAGTGGGTGTTCAAGTGCAAGAGGGATGATCGAGGGGTTATTATTCGTAACAAAGCTCGACTCGTAGTCCAGGGCATTAGTCAGCAGGAGGGTATAGATTTCACCGAAGTATATGCTCCCGTTGCTAGACTAGAAGCGATCAGAATCTTCCTAGCATTTGCATCTTGGAAAAGTTTTAAAGTTTATCAGCTAGATGTTAAATCGGTTTTTCTCTACGGGAAGGTAAAATAGGAGGTATATGTCGGACAACCACCAGGCTTCACCGACCCAATCCACAAAGACAAGGTCTATTTACTAGATAAAGCGTTGTATGGTTTACACCAGGCCCCGAGAGCTTGGTACGAGACATTGTCTCAACATTTTCTTGCCAACAGCTTCATCCGTGGAAAAGTGGATGCCCCTCTCTTTACCAAAGAAGTCGATGGACATCTTCTGATAGATCAAATATACGTTGATGATATCATATTTGGGTCAACAAATGAAAATCTATGCAAAGATTTTGAAAGAGTTATGAAGCAAAAATTTGAAATGTCATCGATGGGTGAGATGATATTCTTCTTGGGACTTCAGGTTAGGGGTGTTCAGAAAAAACCGTAACCAAATAAAAACCGTAAACCGAACCGTAACCAAATAAACCGATCCGAATAACGAATTTGGTTTTTGGTTTGGTTTCTAACCAAAACCGAATTGTGAATATGGTTTTTGGTTCGGTTTATGGATCCACATTTTATTTTATTTGGTTTATTCGGTTTATTTGGATAACCGAATAAAACATTTAAGTTAATTAATTATTAAATAAAAATAATAATATTTTATAAATCATATACAATTTATTAGCCCAAAATAGTTATTTTTTTATGCAGCCCAAAATACCAAGTGTGAATCTAAAAGCTCAACTCAAACCCACTCATTTCTAAAATAATAGAACTTCTTCAGACCTTCAGTATAGAAACTAGGGTTACTACATGTTTGAAGATTATTTATATTTTGTGTCATTAGACTTGTTAACTATTTATAGTTTCTATGATCTATGTTTTGAAGCTTTTAATTAGTTGCGATGTTCGGAAGTTGGAACATAAACTTAAATATAAATTAGGGAAAAAAAATACTTATATACAATTTGGTTAGATTTGGTTTATTTGGTTTCTAACCGAAACCAAACCGAATTGAATTTGGTTTGGTTTGGATCGGTTTGCATATTCCTTATTTGGTTTGGTTTGGTTTTTGGTTTGGGGTAAAAAAATTTGAAAACCGAATAAACCGAACCGAATAAACCAAATAAACCATAAACCGAACCGATGAACACCCCTACTTCAGGTTGATCAACTGCCTAAGGGAATATTCATACATCAGAAGAAGTATGTTCATGATATCTTAGAGAAATTTGGGATGTCCGGGACTACTCCAGCTTCCACCCCATTAGCGACGAACCATGGGATAAACCCTGATCTCACCGGAGAGAAGGTGGATGAAACGTTATATCATTCCATGATCGGATTGCTGATGTACTTGATAGCTTCTAGACCCGATATCATGTATCCAACCTGTCTTGCAGCGCGATTTCAGTCAAGCCCCAGAGCTTCGCATATGGTGATTGTGAAACGGATATTACGCTACCTGAAAGGAACTCCATCACTGGGGTTGTGGTATCCAAGAGAAGGCGATTTCATGCTCGAAGGGTATTCTGATTCTGATTTTGGATGCTGTAAAGTTAACGCTAAGTCAACAACTGCGGGATGCCAGTTTTTCGGACCACGATTGGTTACCTGGCAATGTAAGAAGCAGACCTCTGTCGCTTTATCCACATGTGAAGCCTAATATGTATCTGCTAGCAGTTGCTGCTCTCAGATCTTGTGGATCCAGCAACAGATGCGAGACTATGGTTTGCAATTTCTTAACACCCATATCTTTGTTGATAACGAGGCAGCGATAAACATAACAAAAAATCATGTTCATCACGCTAAAACGAAACATATTGAAATTCGTCATCACTTTATCCGAAACTGTTTCGAGAAGAAGTTGATACGAATTGAGAAAATCCACACTGACGAACAAAAAGCTGGTTTACATACCAAAGCGTTTGATAAAACTCGTTTTCAATATCTCTTAAAATTGAACGGTATGAAGCTTTTATCGGTGTCGGAGGAGATTCTTGGCGTAGATGAAGGTACCTCTGTAGATGATGTTGAAAAGCAATCTGCAATGGTTTGTCGATTTTTTACTTGTTTTGGTATTTTGGGGGAGGTAGGTTAATATTTTCAGAAAATACAAAAACAGTAAAAATTTTCAAAATCACAAAAACATGAGATATTTTAAAATCCAAAAACAATAGAAAACCGAAAAAGAGCTTGTGTAAAAAGGGAAAATGATAATGCATCAGTTTGACAGTTGCAGTATGCTAAAGAAATGGAAAGTTTAAAAAGTGTTAAGCAGTCTTGTTGATGATATGCCGGTAGGTTTTTACACATTTAGTAGGTTTGTTCGGGATATAAACCTAAATCATAACTTCCGTTTTACGTGGGGAACATCTCTCGGATATATGGGTAACCCCTGAAATCTTGTTTGAAAGGCTCTATTTCTGACATACTAGGTCTTTGTATGTGGTAATATCTGGGGTATTATACCTGGACTTCTGATTTTACGGGAGCAATAGCCTAGTCCTCATATAATACTTTGCACAGCTTTAATCATAAAGCCCGCCCTCAGCATAAAAATTGATGAAACATTGAAAAATGCTAATCATGTGCTGTTGTAAAGAAGATCCCCAAAGGGGACCCACCTAAAGTTGAGCCATCATCTCTCTGATTTTGCGGAAGCAATAGCCTGAGCTCTCATGGCCTCAACACTTAACCCCTTAATGATATTACTAGTGTGCACTCACCTGTAAGACTAAATATAGTAGTCTGGATACGGGAGTATATTCTGAGGTGGTACACGCGTATAAGCTAAGTCTCTAAAACACTAAATTCGTATCCTGGACAGATTGAAATTTGTGCGAAAACTTAAGTGGATCAGTATATCGACAATCTAAGCGAATTGTTTAATTCTGAGTATGAAATCAAAGCTTAACGGTACTTGTGACTTGTCGGTAGCTGATATGATTCCCTAACACGCTCACCAAAAATATGTTTGTGATTAGTTTACATTTACTGCATTTCATTTCTGTTTAGTATTCTAGTCTAGAAACTTTATTCAAAATCCAAAAAGATTTTACATTTCTGCTTTAGTTTTACGACAAACCAAAGTGGAAAGCTGATCTTCCGATTCGCAGTTTGAAGCAGATGCAGGAAGTTTCTGAGCTGGACATAAGAGTTGGGAGCTTATCATGTTAAACTTATGGAAATGAAAAGTCAAAACAAGTTCATTAAGTTGAAACTTGTAATTTTTCAGAATAATGTTTCGAAAAATGTTGAACAAAAGTCAGTTTTGTTTTGTTTCGAGTCAATCAAGGTCATTAATTTGGACTTGATAGACAAATTAAGTGCCCAGGGTCATTAACTTGGATCTGGATACTTAAGTGGATTATTAAAAACTGATAAAAAACAACAAATGAAGTCAAAGAGGAGAATAGATTATAATGTCATTTTTCTGAGAAGCAGGGAACAAGTTTGAACTTGTGAAAGCAGCAAAACGAAATCCCCGTGGCTAAGTTTGAACAAAGTTTGAGCCAGAGTACAAGTCAAGAATGAGAGCTATTCAAGACTGCGATCCCATCTTATTGAAAGGGGGAGTCTAATAGTTTCTGGATCAACATTCAAGGGGGAGTTTGAAGATTGTTAAAGCCAAATTCGAAGTGCTAGCTGCTGATGCTGATAGAGTTTGAAGGATGCTTACAGTGTCAAAACAGTTTGGAAAGAGTGAAAAGACTGATTAAGACTGAAGACTCGATGCCAAAGACTTCGTCAACATCCAAGGGGGAGTCTATTGGTGCATAAATGTCTGTTAACTTTGTCTTTTATCGAGTCTTGTGTCTAGATAGGATAAACCAATGTTCAGTATACGAAAAATCAGGTTTTGTATGTTGGATGATCATTTCGCACGAAATGAGAAAGGCATTTCGTACGAAATGGACAAGTGTCCATTTCGCATGAAATGAACAATACCATTTCGTACGAAATGGTCCCTCTATAAATACTGAGCTGGTCATGTCATTTGTAACGATCCGGATTTCAGAGCCGTGGTGCTACCAAATTGTTAACTGATCTGTAAAGCTTTGAAATCAATAAAAACAAGATAATGAGAATCAAGCTGTAATCAAGTTCGTATCATTGATTCCGCCTTTGATATGGATTAAAACTCTTCTAATCGACTCATTCAGGTCGCACAACGATCCTATAACTTGGAAAAGGGTAAGCTTCTTGGCCAAAGTAGGTTTAAAATTTTGTTTATTGGTTGTTCTTTCTATCTAGCCATCTTATTTATTTAAAAGCAAGCGGTATTTTTGATGACCTACTGTATAGTATGGAAGGACTGAAACAAATTAATTATCTCAGGTAAAGAGTGCAGTTGGATCAGATGTTGGGCGGGATTAAAGTGACTGCGTTTAACTAGTAAAAAATTGAGTCAAGTAAAGTGCCATCGAATGGGAGAGCTAGAGATATTTCAACTTTTCTTAATGTTTTCGTTCTGATGTACTGGGTGTGGAGTTGTTACAGTATGAGGTTTGGGTGTAACACCCCGTGTTTTCGAAAGTCAAAGTCAAGGTCAAACTCAACGACCGATTTCGCAACTTGACTTTTAGAGAATTTCTTTTATATGTTTATTTTAGTTGTATTATGTGGAGTAAGTGTTAATAATCACAGTAATCGACGTATGTTATTCGCGATCTAATCGACTTACAATTGTGAACTATAGGAAGTAACAATGCGATAAAGTCAACTAAACGCTAATCAATCTAATTTAATCAACATTGCATCGCAATCGCACTCGCAACTCGAATTACGCATTTTGGTTAATGTTATACGTGTGTGTGCCTTATGTGTTACTTGTGCATGTTTATTTATGTTATGTTGTGGTAATCAATCGAAACGCAATCGAAACTCGAATCGCAATCGAAGTTAATCGCAATCAAAATGGTATGATTATTGGTGAAGAAGGGATAGTGCAAGATATGAGTAGTTGGGATTAAAAGTAATTTGACTAGGAAAATCTATCGCATCGCGACGCTCGCAATCGAAATCGAAACATCAAAAATCGTCGTGCCGAACACTCGAATCAAGCGACCGATCGATCAGGCAACCAGCCGATCGACCAGCTTTCCGTACGGACTGCCGTTCGATCGGACAGGCTGTCTGATCGAGCTGCCTGTCCGAATGGCCAACCCTTTCCTCTTTGGGTAACCCTATAAATACCCATGTCACTTTCATTCTTTCTACTTTTGGAAACTCTCTGTCCGACCAGCTTGTGCTCCTCACATTTTCTCAGATTTCTCTCGATTCCGGTAAGATCTCGACCTAAATCTTATACTTTCTTGACCTACATGCACTCCTACACCTTTCTATCTTTTGAATCTTAACATTTAACCGTGAAATCATCAAGACTCAAGGTGTTCTAGGGTGACGTCATCATGTGTTCTTGAAGAACTTCATGTTTTGGCCTCAATCCACCAAGAACAACTTAGATCTAACCGATTTCCACATAAACAAACAAAGATCTTTCATAGATCTAAACATATTCACAATAAGAAGGATTGAAAGATGGTTTTTCTAACGCTCTTTCAACTCTTTTACACTCAATGCACTCAAAACCGATAGAATCGGAGTTGTGCTGGCTCACCACTCATTATTGTGATGGTGATTGGTTCAGGATCCGTATTCTATCCACGACACTATCGATTCAGGGTTAACCAAGAACAACCGCCCTGAACCGGTGAACCGGCTGAACTTGGGTGATTCCTGTTCAAACGGGTCACTAGACTTAGGATGAGGTTCTGTTGGTTAGCATGATATCAACACATCCAGATAAAACGACAACCGAACAAAACAGCCAAGTGTAAGACAGGCGAAACGACCAGGACGGAATGTTATCCGATCGGACCACTGTCCGAACGAACTGCTAACCGTACGGGTTGTCAACCGCACGGGTTGCTAGCCGAACGACTTGCACAATATTTGAAGGATTGAATGTTGAACGAATTGTTGTCCGATCGGACTACCATCTGATCGGATTACCATTCGAATCATGAGACATTTTGACTTCCACACTTAAACAATTTTCAACATGTTCAATGCACAAGGAATGCCACCCGCACGAACGACTGTCCGAACGGGTGACAACCTGCCATGAACTTGAAGTGTCCAACCGAACGGGTTGTCGTCCGATCGAAAGACCTGAAAAGTAGAGATACTTCAATGTTTTCAAAATGCTACAACAAAAACTTCAAAAGTCAAGCCATCATACACAAACACATCCTTCTCAAAGGAAGAAACAATCCACTCGAACACTCATCCGACCGGACTACTGTCCGAACGAATTGCCATCCGCATGACCAGCCGTCCGAACGGACTACCATCCGATCGAACTACTGTCCGAGCCACTTGCACTTTGCCTCGTTTTACGCGTCACTTATCGTTGTGCTATCAATTTGTTCAGGCTAATCTTACTCTCTAAGCGCTCCCTTCAATCCACTAATCATCGCACATATGCCTGGATTGGCCGCGATAAGGATTAATACGATACATGGTTTACAAAACGAACATACGATTTATGAAATGAATACGATAACCAAACAACCAACTGTGAACTCGCTCAACTTTGCTGTTGATTCGTTGCTACATGCCTTGCAGGTCATTAGGTACTCATGGAGCTTGCACAGGGAGGAACAGTCGTTGTGGGACATGGCAGTGTGCGCCATGCCATGCTTTAAACATTACTTTATTTCATACTTAATATTTGCTATGGGTTTTACAATTATGCTTCCGCTAAACACTTAACTATGCTTTGGTTTTTGGGACACCTTTCATATTGTTGGTTGAATTATGTTTACTTATATGCTTGTTCAATATGATTGGTGGCTTGATCCTGGTCAGTCACGCCTCCAAGCGGTGATACTCCGTGTGTGGATTTTGGGGGTGTGACATAACCTTCTAGAAAGAGATTTAAAGCTTGAAATCGAAATCGAATCAAATCGTAAAATCATCAAACATAAATACACACATAATAACACCAAAACAAATTGTTTTATTGATAATTAACATTGTTTTACATTATACATCGATTACAAAACACAGTTATCATATTCTCAAATAGGCCGACTTCTCTTAGGATCCCTACCATATATATATATATAGGGTGGAAGTCGGCTACAAAGTGAGTTTTTCTATAAAGTGTAGAAAGTGTTTTGGTGATGACATGTGTTATATCTAATATTTTAATAAAAAAGGTATAATTATAATTGACTGAATAAGTTATTTATGGGAGAAATAATTCTGAATAATTAATTGATATTTTTATTGAAACTCTTATTTCTTAAATACACGATTGATTCGGTTACGTACACCACATTAATAGCATCCTTCATTTCACATTCATTTTATCCTTCATCTGAAGTTCAAAAATAAAACACAATAATTGTTTCTTAACGTTGTATTTTTTCAATTTCTAGTTTCTACACATTGTGTTATATCAGGGTTTACAATAAAACATAGCATCCTTCACGTCACATTCATCTCATCCTTCATCTAATGAAGTTCGAAACATAAAACACATTAATTATTTGTTCATATTGTGTTTTTATCATGTTCTAAATTTCTTCACATTGTCTTAAATCTACATCCATGATTTTAGGAAGTTTTGGTTGTTTTTGAGTATAGAAAGTGATAAGTGAGAGAGAAAGAAGTTTGCGAGATTGAAGGATTAGTTTATTGAATAACAATTATTTTCCTTTTTTTAAAACACACGAAGTGACGTTTTTACCCTACATCAATCATATCATTCCTTATTTAAAACATAGATATTACTAAAATGCCAACAAGCTGATTTCAACCATTAAAAACACTAATATAATATTCCAAAACACTTCCTACACTTTGTAGAGCAAACTCACCATATGTACGTATGTATGTATGCATGAATGTATGCATGCATGCATGCATGTATGTATGTATGTACGTATGTATTTATGTATGTATGTATGTACGTATGTATGTATGTATGTATGTATGTATGTATGTATGTATGTATGTATGTATGTATGTATGTATGTATGTATGTATGTATGTATGTATGTATGTACGTACGTACGTACGTACGTACGTACGTACGTATGTATGTATGTATGTATGTATGTATGTACGTACGTATGTATGTATGTATGTATGTATGATTTAATAAGATAATGGAAATATATTTATAAAAACTAGCTGTTAAACTGTCTCAAAAGGTCCCATTGAACGGTCACAATCTTCTACCCTCGCTCGCTAAAAAGCTATCCATTGGATAGGAGATACCTAACAGTGTGTATTGTTAATCTTTTAACTATACATATGTGTATATTGTCAAATATACATATATGTATATACATGATTAAAATTGAAAAATAAGTGTTATTTAGGGTTTAGCAATATCATTAGGGTTGAGCATTAGGGTTTAGGGTTTACCATTAGTATTTAGGGTTTAGCTTTAGGGTTTAGCATTAGTGTTTAGCAATAGTATTTAGGGTTTATCATTAACGTTTAGCTTTTGAGTTTAGCATTAGGGTTTAGCTTTAGCTTTTGGGTTTAACTTTAGCTTTAGGGTTTGCATTAGGGTTTAGCATTAAGGGTTTAGCTTTAGGGTTTAGCTTTAGCTTTATGGTTTAGCATTAGGGTTTAGCTTTAGGGTTTAGAATTAGCGTTTAGTTTAGGGTTTAGAATTAGGTTTTAGCTTTAAGGTTTAGGATTTAGTATTAAGGTTTAGCTTTAGGGTTTAGGGTTTAAGGTTTACGGTTTAAACATGTATATACATATATGTATAATTGACAGTATACATATATGTATAGTTAAAAGATTAACAATATACACATGTGTATAAATCTCAAAAAAAAAATTCAAAAAATTTTTTTGCGTTTTTTTACTTTTTTTTTTTTTTTTGCATTTTTTACTTAGGGAAAATGTGTGGATCAGATTGCTTCTCAAATTTCTCAAATAGGGTGGACTTCTCTTAGGATCCCTACTATATATATATATAATAAAGCAAACCATTGGGGGACACATGTCACCCTATGGTTGATGCCAAATAAGCAGCCATGTCATCTTACACTTGGCACATCTCATAGTTGAGGATTGAATCTTGCTTCTCATTTACGTTATACTCTCTCTCTCTCCTCTCAAAACCCTAATTCAAACTCTCTCTCTTCTCTTCTCTGGCGAACACGGCGACTAAACAAGAGCCAATAATTTTGATCAATAATCAACGGATTTGAAGACAAATCATATACGGTACTCTCTAATTCGAGTATTTCATAATCGATTATAGATTTTAATTAGGGCTAGTTTTGCAAGAAATCAAATCCTCGAGATCAAATCGGCGATTTAGTGAAGAGGTATAATCAATCTTCATCGACGGTATTGATTCGTGATTCCGATATCCCCATCTTTTACATACGATTTCGTTTTCTTTGATCCGATGTTTCAGATTCAATGGTTTTGTTACATTCTTTGTTTGTTAGATTATCGTACGCGATTGATGTTATTGTGGTATTGATTCGTGATTTCGTGGTTTTGATTTCATTAGATTCATGTGTTAATTTGGGGGAAAATGAAGTGGTGTGTATGATTTGATTTGAGTTTTTGAGTGAAATCTGAAATGTAATGTGAGTTTTGTTTATGAATTGGTGATTTTAATATATTTTTTTTGTGATTTGATTAGAGTTTTTTAGTGAAATCTGAAATATGAAAGTGACTTTTTAGTCGGTTACGGTTGCATGAATTTGTAGTTAATCATCCACTGTTCGTGAAGTTTGGTAATGTGGTGATGATCACGAAGGCGAACCTCGTGACGTACCGTGGACCGACTACGGTGGCGAATACGCTTCACGCGGCGGCGATGTTGTTGAGAGATAGTGGAGATTGGGACTGGTTTATTAATTTGAGTGCTTCTGATTATCCACTGGTCACTCAAGACGGTTAGTTTGTTATTCTATCATTATTCTGTTTTGAATGTTTGTAATTCAGTTATTCTGTTATGAATGTTTGTTATTCAGCAATATTTTTGTGTTTGTTTCAGATCTGATTTATGTGTTCTCTTCGTAACCGAGGGATGTAAATTTTATTGATCATACGAGTAATATTGGATGGAAAGAGTAAGATCTTGTAGTTCAAAGTGTGAGATATAGATACTTGCTATAATACTGCAATATATAATTTAATGTTACATGAGTTATGCAGGTTTCAAAGAGCGAAGCCTGTGATTGTGGATCCTGGGTTATATATGAGTGAAAAGAGTGATGTGTTTTGGATTACACAGAGGAGGAGTGTAACACCCATCTAAATTACTACTCGAAATTAATAATAATTCGTAAGATTTTATACAAAAGATGTCTAGACCGACTAATTTAAACATCCATAAGTTGTTTAGCAAACGATTTACATCATAACATTGTTTAAACAGAGTTAATTTATGCGGAAGCTTCAAAAATTCGTGTTCGGTTCTTCAAAAGCTTGCTTGACCGTCTTCCGTAATCCTTGAATACCTAGAAACTGAAATTGTTTACATTAAACATTAGTATTAGAGTACATAGGAATAATACATAGTCGAAACTACGTTTAAAACGGATTCGATTTAACGAAAGTATGCAAAATTTGCAAAAATTCCAGGATTTTACCGTAACTTACGGTACCACCGTAAGTTACGGTGGTTGCTAAAAATTCCAGATCTGCCGTAAGGCAGTAAAGGACTGCCGTAAGCCATTTTATGTCTACCGTAAGTTACGGTACCACCGTAACTTACGGTATTCCCTGAAAGTTCATGATTTGGTTGTTTTGTTTGTTTGGCCAAACCAAATTCTCGGATCTCTCGTTCTATCAAACCAACATCTTGATTTCTCGCATTCTATTATGTCCTTTAACAACTATAACAAAGGCCAATTAGCTATATTACGAAACATTTGTCACGCATAAATTGATTATTCGACCCGTTCTAACTTTACTCATTTCTCTATCATTTGACTAGGAAGCTTATGGCACTTTAAACCCAACATCCGGGGCATATTATCACCCGCATTTCTTTACCAATCTCATGGCTTAAATGCTCTTGTGATTGTTATCGCCTTTTTAACTCTCTAAAACACAAGTACAATAATTTAGACAACAATTTAACCCGTTTGGCTCATCTTGCGGAGTCCTCCAATATGATGACTACCCAACGGTTTCTTGTCACTCTAAGCCTATTAATTCAAGTAAAGATCATGGTCGCTACAATCAACACCATAACTACCCTACAACGAAACTTCGCATAATTTAACAACAATTCGTTTAATGTAACGGGTCAAGTTACATACTTGCATAACTAAACAACATTATCAACTAACAATTCTAGTTAACTATTTTGACCCGTTTGTTTGTCGAGTGAACTTCGTCACTTCTATGACATACCAACTCGCAATTGACACTACATTCTCATTAACTTTTCTAAGACTATTGTTTATACACAATGTAACGAAACCGAAGTTACGTACCTTTAAAGCACACCTTTCAAGCGTGTATCACCTCCGGCTTGTCCGCTTGACGTTCCGGATTCTTCGCCTAAAGAGTTCAATTCACAATAAATTTAGAACTCTTTCACAAGCTTTAACGCATAATTCTCTACAATGATCAAATCTGCGTTTTTACCCAACTTTTAACATTTTAACCCTCACTTAGGCGCTCCATCAAACACCTAGCGGGTCAGATTTTTATATAAACAAAAACCAAGTTCATGACTTGTAATTATCATCTAAACTAACTTTAATTAGTCAATTCTACATATATCTTAACATCAATATTTTTGAAATTTATTCTAAATTTCAGATTTGTGTTAGAACAAGATCAAAATTCTAAGGCTTATCAAGTTTTCTTCAAGTTTATTAATCACCTACAATGGTGGTTATAAACTCTATAATTATCATGAAATCTTTTAACAAGATTTCACCTAGGGTTCATCCCTAGACACTATATCTCTTCTAATTACATTCATGCATGACACAATCAAGCTAAATTTCAATCTTTCATAATTAACCTAGAACTTGAGATCAATCAAAACTTCAAGATTTTACATACCTTATGATCCCCTCAACTAGGTGATCATTAATCTATGCTTGAAAATCGATTTGGACATGATTTAAGCCTTCAATTTGTGGCTTTTGTGAATGTTAGGGTTTTGGAGAAATGGGGGTCGCCCTTCCCTGCTTCTGATCGAACCATACCTCACAAAAGTGAGTTTGGTTTTTGTTTTATGTAATTATGTTTCATTCTTTAACAACATAAGCCCCTCAACTTTCATTTGGTTTATAATTTAGGCTTTCTACCTTATTCATGTGTTATTGCAAGACTCCAAACTAACCGGGTTATTTATCCTAGTTAGCTTATTCTCGTTTATTTTACACTTTATAATTCTAATATAAAGTTTTTACATTTTCGGGGTGTTACAAGTCCACCCCCCTTAAAAAGGGTTTCGTCCCCGAAACGTTCTTTCAGTAGATCTTTGGTTTGAACCTAACCGTCTTAGTTTCGTTTTTTTTCAAGGCATTCCCTCTTGTCCGGCATAAGGTTTTTATTCGTATTTACATGTTCGTCTTTTAGGCATATGTCCTTTTGGACTGTAACCTTTTATCATCTATTTCCTATCTTTGTCGCCTATTTGACCGAGTTGTCTTTTGACCATCCAGTCACTAAGTCCGTCAGCATACTTACTTCACGCTAATCTTACATTGACAAGTGCTCTACATATGTCACACCCTGGCTTTGCGGAAGCGTGGTTAATTTTTGGTGTGACTTCTTAATACCATAGCTTAACCATAACAAGCTATATGAATTAAAAACCATGCAAGTCATCCATTAAGTTTTGAAAATCAAACACAATACCATTGTTTTAACATACAACCATAACCTTGTTCAGTAGACATTACAACTTATAACATAACATAAACGTGGTTTAAGGACTGTGTCTTGTCCAGGAAAGAGACACATCCCCTAAACCCTGATGACTCCATGACAAGTGCAGCGGAAAACGTTCCATACCGTGCCAGATCCGTTTAATTTCCTGAAATACATGTGAGTTGAAAAATCAACAATAATGTTGAGCGAGTTCATGTGCAAGTGAGTAAGTAAAACACTTGTAAGTATAAAAGTTTCCTGGTATGTAGCAGTGTAAGAGGACTTGTGATCACCAATGGTTTGCAAGGCCATTAGCATGTTGTGAAATGCAAGTAAGTAGACACAACCCTAGCCGATTTTTGCGTTGGGTACCAAGTCACTCCAGGTCCGTTCTGTTGGTCCTCCGAGAGGTCCGTTCTGTTGGGCCTAGAGCTGGGCTCGCTACACCCAGATAGATCTACCGCTCGAGTCCCTCGGTGTTCTAACTACCCATTCACATGATCTAAACCTCCTTACGTAAATCATACCGTGTATAAAGTACTTGTAAACAAAGTAACATGTATTTCACCCCCGCAGTTATGAAAACTGAAAACAGTTAGAGAAAAGGGGGACATGAACTCACAGTGAATGCGCGTCTCTACCAAGTGTCTCCAATACAGTAAGCTGTGCAACGACCTACAAGTGCTAATTCTATTAGACGGACGGCCGTGCCTTAGCTTTATAGTTTAAGTCTTTGGGAAATAGTTAGACAACTATTTCATGTTTATGTTCTGTATACACTTGGTAGTTATACTTCTTCCCAAGGATGGGGGATACAATACATGTGCGTAAGTTACGTTTTATCAATCTTGTGGTAATGTAATTACCGGTGTATCTTATATAATCATAGTGAAAGCGTTCGCAAAGTTTTGGAATCATTAACGCTTGTAAATATTATTTTTACTCTAAAATAATATTTATGTATTTTCACAACATAATCATAAACAGTGTTGTGACAAAACATATTTATCACGTTAACTTAGTGAAAATCCCACCTCCGAATATTTAGTAAAATATAATGCTGGCGAAATTTATGTTTCGTAAATATGTCCAAAAATAGTTCTAACACTTGTTGTGTAAATGATTCTAAGTGTTAGGTTTTTAGAAAATTTCTCCAGAGTTTCCTCTGTAACTGGAGGTGGCCACGCTTTCAAGCGTATCATTTTCTTTTAACAAATCAATTCAACAACTTCTTTATTCAATCAAACAATTTCCGACACATCAAACTAGTCGACAAGTATGTAAATTTGTACAATCGCATGAACTTGCAGTTTTTCCGCATCTATAGTGTAAATCCCCTTTATATATGTAGATCTTTATATAAAGTAACTTTAATCTTGTAAAAACCTCATGTTTAGAGAAATCCGACTTTACAACTTCTAGTAACAAGTGACAAATCTAGTCCTTTGTCGGATCTGTTTGTTTCACAAGTGTTTACACACTTGTGGTTTATAAAACCATATTTATTAGTGTAAGATCTATCCTTTAGAGAACATGATTCCTTTAAAGTGTGGTTTTTCAAAAAATACCACTTGCAGATACGTAGATCCGCTAGTTTTAAACTCCATTGTACGAGTTAAATTACTTTTACACAAGTAAAATATTTCTACACAAGTTCATGTATCTTGTGTGGTAGAGTTTCGCCTTTTAACCCTTGTGGTAACCAAAAACGAGCTTATGTGAAGATCCATGATCTTACAAAGTCGGGTTAAACAGTGATCCGAGCTACCACATCATAGATCGGGTCTCAAAAATCTCATTTTCCAAATACTACAACTTTTACACAAGTTGTAAGCTATTAACCACCATTTTAGTATTTTTACTAGACTTTAAAGCTTCAAAATGTAAGTTAACGATATTTAACCGACAATATTCCTTTTAACCACCTTAGATAAGCTTAAAAACAAGTTTTAAGTGTTATACCTCTAGCTCAAGGCTAGGGAAGATCTTTGATGAAAAACGCGTGGATAAAAGCTAACGAAAGAGGTCCTTCGCGTTCCGAGTGCACCAAAGCTCCTAATACGCGACTTGTGAGGCTTGTATATACTTGGAATGGAGAGATCAAGATCGAAAATGGTGGGTAAGGGGGGTGGGGTGTTCGGCCGAGAGGTAGAGAGGGCAAGAGAGAGTGATTAAGTTGGTGATTTGTGATGAAAGATTAATGTGTGTAATCTCTAGTATTTATAGGCAAATCTAGGTGTTATTAACCATTGGTTAATATGTCTTCATGATATTACACAATACTAGATTTAGGTAATCCAACTTGTACTTGCATGTTCCCTCTTAGTTACAAAGGGACCGAAATCGGCCATGGGGGGGGGGGGTCTTGGTTCGATTATAACTAGTAATTAGGTGGTTTAGTTTGGTTAAGTAGGTTAACTAAGTATTTAACTTAGTTAGTTGTATGTTATGCGTTATGACGGGTGTTAGGGTAATCAGAGACCCTAACTGGCTCAGAAAAAATATAAATAGTGAAAATACTAATATTTTCATGTTCCGGGTAAAGTCCGGGTGTCCGGTTGGATAGTAATCCGTTAAAGCGTTACAAAAGCTTTAAAGTGTCGTTATTGTTACTTTTAGTGACACAATTTGTTTTCCCGACACTTTAGAAAGTGTCTAGTATTATTTTCCCCATATTTTGGCACTTTACTAGTCAGCTAGAAGCTGGGTTATTTATTAAAGTGCTGTGTTTGTACTTAAAGTACGTTTATGGCACATCCGAATCAGTGTATCTTATTCCTAGAGACACAGTACCACAACCCTTATATCCCTACACTCACTACCAGTGTAGTCAAAATATTTGAGGCTCTTAACAGGCCTTAGAGGCAGTATCTGCCTGATGCTGGTTATATCAGCATGTTCACTGTGTATCCGTTTAGTGCTACTGTGCTTTTTGTGCATCATGTTTGTCACTAGGGTTCAGCATGTAAATAATGTAGTGACAGCAAGCAAGTATGATGCAAGTAAGTTCATGTATCAGTATCCAAGTAGCAGTTCATCAGCTAGTTCAACAAGCACAGTAATTAAGCAGTAATTAATCATTAATTAAGTTGTACGGATACCTGGTTTAGTGCGGGTTGTCACATTCTCCCCCCGTTAAATAAATTTCGTCCCGAAATTTAAGTTCTGCTTGTAGATGCAGAGTTCTTAGGAAATAAGTGGGGGTATTTCTCTTTCATCCGGTCCTCACGTTCCCAGGTAAATTCAGGACCATGTCTGGCATTCCAACGAACTTTGACGAGTTTGACACTGCTCCGGCGGGTCTTGTTAACTTTCCAATCCGTGACCTCAACAGGTTCTTCAACAAAGTGGAGCGTGTCGTCAATATGAATCTCGTCGGTGGGAATGGCAACGTCAACTTGAGTTGGACTTTTCTTTAAGTTGGATACCTGAAATGTATCGTGAACACCATTCAGTTCAGCAGGTAGGTCCAACTTGTATGCTACAGTTCCAATTCTTTCCAGAATTTTGAAGGGACCAATGTAGCGCGGATTTAACTTCCCACGCTTTCCAAAGCGTGCCACCCCCTTCCAGGGTGAAACTTTCAATAACACCATTTCTCCGACTTGGAAGTCCACATGCTTCCGGTTTGGATCCGCGTAGGCCTTTTGCCTGTGGCGAGCAGCTTCGATGTGTTTAAGTATTTGTGCGATCTTGTCTGTCGTCTCTTGGACGATTTCGGGACCAGCAAGCTGCCTATCACCTGCGTCAGACCAACATAGCGGTGATCGGCACTTGCGTTCGTATAGGGCCTCAAATGGCGCGACACCAATACTGGTGTGGTAGCTGTTGTTGTATGAAAATTCGACCAAAGGTAAGTGTTTATCCCAGCTACCGCCCAAATCCATAACACATGCCCTCAGCATGTCTTCCAAAGTTTGTATCGTTCGCTCGCTCTGGCCGTCAGTTTGCGGATGGAACGCAGTGCTCAGATTCAACTGTGAGCCAAAGGCTTCTTGGAAGGATTGCCATATTCTTGACACAAACCTTCCGTCTCTATCAGAGATGATTGAGAGAGGTACTCCATGACGTGCTACGATCTCTCTCATGTATATTTCCGCAAGTTTACTAGTACTGTCTTTCCCCTTGATCGGCAGAAAGTGTGCGGACTTTGTTAGGCGGTCAACAATCACCCAAATCATATCATGGCCTCTTGGCGTTCTTGGCAATTTTGTAACAAAATCCATTGAGATTTGTTCCCATTTCCACTTGGGAATCTCAGGTTGTTGCAGAAGTCCCGAAGGCTTCTGGTATTCCGCCTTGACCTTAGCGCACGTTAAACATTCGCTCACGTAAACAGCAACGTCGCCTTTCATCCTAGGCCACCAATAACAATCCTTGAGGTCCTGGTACATCTCATCCGATCCAGGGTGGATAGAGTACCGTGACTTGTGCGCTTCGTCGAAAATAACTTCCCTTAATCCACCAAACAGAGGAACCCAAATCCTTTTCTCAAAACATAATGTTCCTTCCTCGTTTGGTACCAAAAGCTTTTCCATTCCACGGAGGTATCCTTCCTCAAGGTTTCCCTCCTTGAGAGCTTCCTTTTGTGCAGCCCGAATGCGCAAGGAAAGATCGGTTCGTATGATCATTTCCAAAGCTCTAACCCTTATGGGCTTGATTCTTTCTTTACGACTTAGGGCATCGGCAACAACATTCGCCTTCCCTGGATGATACTTAATCTCGCAGTCGTAGTCGTTCAACAATTCCACCCATCGTCTTTGTCTCATATTCAACTCCTTCTGGTTGAATATATGCTGTAGGCTTTTGTGATCTGTGAAGATTGTGCACTTCGTACCATACAGGTAGTGTCTCCAGATCTTTAAAGCGAAAACCACTGCGCCAAGCTCTAAATCGTGTGTGGTATAGTTCTTTTCGTGCACTTTCAGTTGGCGTGATGCGTAAGCAATGACCTTTTGGCGTTGCATCAACACACAACCCAATCCTTGACGCGATGCGTCACAGTATACCACAAAGTCATCAGTACCTTCTGGTAGAGCTAAGATTGGCGCGTTACAAAGCTTATCCTTCAGTATCTGAAACGCTTCTTCCTGTTTGATTCCCCAATCAAACTTCTTATCTTTCTGGGTGAGGAGCGTCAAAGGTTGAGCGATTTTCGAAAAATCCTCGATGAACCTTCGATAGTAGCCAGCCAAACCCAAGAATTGTCGAATCTCGGTTGGCGTTGTAGGCGTTTCCCAATTCTTGATTGCCTCGATCTTTGTGGGATCAACATGGATTCCATTTCTATTAACCACATGTCCAAGAAACTGGACTTCGCGTAGCCAAAACTCGCACTTAGAGAACTTGGCATACAACTGTTCCTTCTTTAGCAGCTCCAAAATAGCTCTCAGATGCTGTTCGTGCTCAGCCTTTGTCCTTGAATAAATCAAGATATCGTCGATGAATACAATCACGAACTTGTCCAAGTATGGCTTGCAAACTCTATTCATTAAGTCCATAAAAGACTGCAGGTGCGTTTGTCAAACCAAACGGCATAACTAGGAACTCGTAGTGTCCATAACGAGTTCGGAAGGCCGTTTTCGGGATACTTTCCTCCTGTATCCTTAATTGATGGTATCCAGATCGAAGATCGATCTTTGAATAATAGTTCGAGCCTTGCAGTTGATCAAACAGATCATCGATTCTTGGCAGAGGATACCTGTTCTTGATCGTCAGCTTGTTCAATTCTCTGTAGTTGATGTTTATTTGAAAATCATCATCCTCCTTTTTGATGGGTAACAATGGGATTACCCCAAAAAGGAATTTTTTTTTTTTGGTCTGTTATCTTCCTTCTCCATCCATTGCCAACACTTCTCTGTCGATCGTTGCACCCCCGAAAATGTAAGTCGCTATGATGCATTGACTACGGGTGCAGTGCTTGGAATTGAATCGTCGTGAAACTCTACTTGCCTCTGAGGTGGCAGTCCAGGCAAGTCTTCTGGGAAGTCTTCTGGATATCCCCTTACGACAGGGATGTCTTCGACCCTTGGCTCAGCAGCCTTTTTATCCACGATGCGTGCTAGAAAAGCGACACATCCTTTCTGTAACACTTCCTTGCTTTCAAGCAGCTGATAAATCTTAGCGGTGTGTCACGCTTCTCTCCGTGAACCACAATTGTCTCACCATCATTGGTTGGGATACGAACAACTTTCTCGTGACATACTATCTCAGCCTTGTTGCCTGATAACCAATCCATTCCTACTACCACGTCGAAGCTTCCCAACTGGACTGGTAGTAGATCTAGAGCGAACTCACGTTCTCCTAATTCTATCACACAGCCTCTGATTACTTCGTCGGCTCTGACTAACTTTCCGCTAACCAATTTGATTGAGTAGGGGATATCTAACTTACTAGCGGTTAAACCAAGTATATTCTTAAATTCTAATGACACGAAGCCATAATCGGTACCAGCATCAAACAAAATAGGTGCAAAAGTTTTGGTTGTTAGAGAACGTACCAGAAGCCACACCTGGATCCTGGCATGCCTCACAAGCTCTGATGTTGGATTTTCTCTCACGGTCTTGTTTCAACTTCAGGCATTCCCTCTTAAAATGTCCAACTTCCTTACAATGGAAGCATCCTATCATTCGGCCATTTCCTTTCCCATTTCCACCTAGAGCGTTGTTACTGTTTTCTCCTTGTATGGAACTCTTCATCCCACAACCTTCCTTGTTGTGTCCTTTCCTCCCGTACCAAGGCTTCTGACATCCACCATCACGGTGACACTTGCACTCAGCACATCTTGGTTGGGTTTCTAAGTAAATCTTATCACTGGCCTGTTTGTTAGGGCAATCTTTCTTGAAATTCCCTTTGTCCCCGCAGTCAAAGCAACCTCGAATAGATCTTTGTTCATCGTTGTTCATTTGGGTATCTTCGGTAAGCTTCCTTTTGTTCTTTCCAGACGACTCTACCTGAGTTTTCTTGTCAGGGTTTGCAAGTTTTTCTAGTCTATTTGCTTCCGTAACGAGTGCCAAACCCATCTTACTTGCAACAATGGTTGTTGGTGGCGTAGATGCTGTCATCAAGCTCAAGACTTGAGGCGCCAGTTCCCAAATGAATTGTTCCAATTTCTTCAGTTCTGGTTTTACCAGGTATGGAACAATTTGTGACAGATCATGGAGTCGTTGCACGTACTCCAACACCTTCGGACCTTCCATCATTAGGCTCCGAAATTCATCTTCCCACTTCTGGGTTTCCGTGTGGGGGCAATACTTCTTATGCATCATTCCTTTCATCTCATCCCAAGTTAACGCGTATGCTGTAGTTAGGCCCATTATTCGAACCTGAAGATTCCACCATAATCGAGCTCCATCTTGAAACAACTCAGAAACGTATGGGACCTGTTGTTCTGGCGTACAGCCACTCATTCGAAAGATGGATTCCATACTTTCAATCCATTTTACAAAAGTTATGGCACCCCCAGTGCCGTCGAACTTCGGAGGCTTGTAGTTGAGGAAGTGCCAGTAGGAACAACCGTTATTTTCTGAGGTACCTTTGATTGGTTCGGAGCGTAGGGCCTCGTGCTGTGCTATAGCTGCAGCAATTATCTCTTTAAGTTCTGCCTCAGAGGTGGGCATGCGCATTTCGCGTCTTGGCGGCATCTTCTAAAAGATGTTTCACATAGGTTAGGTCATAGCAAGTGAAGTGTACGTATGCATTCAACAATACCAACACATAACATTTCATGTTATCAACAAGTCAATCACATAACCTCTTATGTTATAGGACATAAACAATTGATTGAACATCGCATGTGATGAGAATACTGCGATTGTATTGCCACAATTCGAGACCACAATGTAAAGCTCACAAGTACACTACTATATCATACTACATCAATGACTTAGTAGGGGACGACCCTAGACAAGTCGTGCGATCGCTGGTCATGTTCAGGAGTCTCTGGTTCGTCCTTTCTCAAATTTCAGGACTCCTCGTCAAGTTTCTGAATTTCTGTCCTAAAACAACATTTCTTCTCAATCGTTTCCTTGAGCTCGTCCCAGCTCAGTGCATAAGCAGTGTCTGTGCCAAGGGTCTGAACCTGGAGGTTCCATTAAGAGAGTGTGCCATCTAGAAATATCCCTGAGATATAGGTAACACTCTGTTGGGGCGAACAGTTACTCATTCTTAGAGTGGAGTTGGTCTTTTCGGACCAACGAACAAATGCAACGGTGCCTCCGGTTCCGACAAAGTTCAAAGGCTTGCAGTTCAGGAACTGTTTATAGGTGCAGCCAGTTGGAGGGTTATCTCCAGTAATGCCGTCGTTGTACTTAGAGTGGAGGGCTTCATGTCGTGCATTTATCTGCGAGATGCGTTCTTGCAGCTCGTCTTCTGTCCTTAGTAACGTACTGGTGCTTGTGTCACGTCTGGGTGACATTTCCTTTTTGTCGAAATAGCGTGAAGCGGGTTGGACAATGTTTCAATTGTCTATGGGGTATATATATAGCAACGTAAGCCATCATGTAATCACCCCATTTCACACGCAAATATACTCACTGTATAAGTGGGGAAATAAATTCCTGAGCCTTCACATAGGCTTGTCAATTTGGCTTGCTGCTTGTAATAGAATGAACTCGAGGCTACACCGCCTAGGTCATTTGTGTTTAAGTTATTTCCTGCTGCGTTGGTTATCATTAGCTTGACCTGCAGAGTCCACCAGGATTCCTGTGCACTACAAATTGTTATTACGTGGGCCCCCGTAATAATAAATTGTCTTGCACAGTTACCCCAAATTTTCTCTCATCCAAGCAGAAGATCAATCAAGGAGCAACAGCCGGTGCATTGGCATGAACAGGGTCATACTTCAATGCGGGGTCAGGAGCAACGCCTGGCTCAGGGGCCACGGCTAGCTCCGAATCAAAAACTCCATCTCAAAATCAGCTAGATCAACAATCACAGGGGTTACAGGATTCCCCAAGGGCTGGTCTAAGTGCATGAACTCAATGTCATGGTCTGGATCAACACCAGGCGGAAAAACAGGATTGTCCTCAATATCGCTATCAAACTCAAAACTGTGTGCGGGATCCGGTGCAGCTGGTAATGCCATATCAGGGTCGGCGTCGTGTAAGTAATGCAGCATTCCCTGTATGTGCGAAGATGCGGATGTCAGAGACTCAAATGAGTCTGGGATAGGGAAATGAGTTTTCCCCTACAGGAGTGTCCGCATGCAGTAGTCTAATGCCAGCAGCAATAGGGCCTTGCCCTCAAGTGGGTCCTCCTCTTAATAGTTCGACATCGTCTTCAGAGACAACGTCGGGGGCATATCAACAACGAGATAAGCGGCAAGGGGCACAGGGGCAGGGATCACTGCCAGTGGCAAATTCCCAACAAGATGGCCATCAGTAGGCTCTGCTACGACTTCAGGCAGTGCACAAAGGGCTGAAAGTCGTCATTGTCTGTGCCGGTAGTATCAGAAATGTACACCTCGTGCTTCGTTGAACTATGTCGTCTGATACTATGGTCATGGGGTTCGTAGTGCCCATCTTTCTAGTACTTGATGAAAGCATAACGTTTGTAACACAAACACATATACGTATAATAATCAATCATATAATCAGTTAATCACATAAGTCACCAAGTAAGGTATCACATACTTCTCCTAGTCTTACTAGCCAATTTCATCCAGTCTACAAGACTGCTCTATCCTTCACTTAAACCAAACCTCGATCCTCGAGATCGATCCTATAACAAACCAACGTGCTCGACTACCTTGATCACCTCGATCCTCCAGACCGAGCCTATAATAAACAAACGTGCTCAACTACCTTGATCACCTCGATCCTCCAGACCGAGCCTATAATTAATAAAATGTGCTCAACATTTGTTTGTAAAAAGTGTGGATCTGGACTTATGTGGTATGCAGAAAAATGTTTTCGTGAGAGCCCTAGTGATCATAGTCTAGACTCGAGAAAGAATCCTAGTTCGCTATGATCAGAGCTCTGATACCAAGCTGTCACACCCTGGCTTTGCGGAAGCGTGGTTAATTTTTGGTGTGACTTCTTAATACCATAGCTTAACCATAACAAGCTATATGAATTAAAAACCATGCAAGTCATCCATTAAGTTTTGAAAATCAAACACAATACCATTGTTTTAACATACAACCATAACCTTGTTCAGTAGACATTACAACTTATAACATAACATAAACGTGGTTTAAGGACTGTGTCTTGTCCAGGAAAGAGACACATCCCCTAAACCCTGATGACTCCATGACAAGTGCAGCGGAAAACGTTCCATACCGTGCCAGATCCGTTTAATTTCCTGAAATACATGTGAGTTGAAAAATCAACAATAATGTTGAGCGAGTTCATGTGCAAGTGAGTAAGTAAAACACTTGTAAGTATAAAAGTTTCCTGGTATGTAGCAGTGTAAGAGGACTTGTGATCACCAATGGTTTGCAAGGCCATTAGCATGTTGTGAAATGCAAGTAAGTAGACACAACCCTAGCCGATTTTTGCGTTGGGTACCAAGTCACTCCAGGTCCGTTCTGTTGGTCCTCCGAGAGGTCCGTTCTGTTGGGCCTAGAGCTGGGCTCGCTACACCCAGATAGATCTACCGCTCGAGTCCCTCGGTGTTCTAACTACCCATTCACATGATCTAAACCTCCTTACGTAAATCATACCGTGTATAAAGTACTTGTAAACAAAGTAACATGTATTTCACCCCCGCAGTTATGAAAACTGAAAACAGTTAGAGAAAAGGGGGACATGAACTCACAGTGAATGCGCGTCTCTACCAAGTGTCTCCAATACAGTAAGCTGTGCAACGACCTACAAGTGCTAATTCTATTAGACGGACGGCCGTGCCTTAGCTTTATAGTTTAAGTCTTTGGGAAATAGTTAGACAACTATTTCATGTTTATGTTCTGTATACACTTGGTAGTTATACTTCTTCCCAAGGATGGGGGATACAATACATGTGCGTAAGTTACGTTTTATCAATCTTGTGGTAATGTAATTACCGGTGTATCTTATATAATCATAGTGAAAGCGTTCGCAAAGTTTTGGAATCATTAACGCTTGTAAATATTATTTTTACTCTAAAATAATATTTATGTATTTTCACAACATAATCATAAACAGTGTTGTGACAAAACATATTTATCACGTTAACTTAGTGAAAATCCCACCTCCGAATATTTAGTAAAATATAATGCTGGCGAAATTTATGTTTCGTAAATATGTCCAAAAATAGTTCTAACACTTGTTGTGTAAATGATTCTAAGTGTTAGGTTTTTAGAAAATTTCGCCAGAGTTTCCTCTGTAACTGGAGGTGGCCACGCTTTCAAGCGTATCATTTTCTTTTAACAAATCAATTCAACAACTTCTTTATTCAATCAAACAATTTCCGACACATCAAACTAGTCGACAAGTATGTAAATTTGTACAATCGCATGAACTTGCAGTTTTTCCGCATCTATAGTGTAAATCCCCTTTATATATGTAGATCTTTATATAAAGTAACTTTAATCTTGTAAAAACCTCATGTTTAGAGAAATCCGACTTTACAACTTCTAGTAACAAGTGACAAATCTAGTCCTTTGTCGGATCTGTTTGTTTCACAAGTGTTTACACACTTGTGGCTTATAAAACCATATTTATTAGTGTAAGATCTATCCTTTAGAGAACATGATTCCTTTAAAGTGTGGTTTTTCAAAAAATACCACTTGCAGATACGTAGATCCGCTAGTTTTAAACTCCATTGTACGAGTTAAATTACTTTTACACAAGTAAAATATTTCTACACAAGTTCATGTATCTTGTGTGGTAGAGTTTCGCCTTTTAACCCTTGTGGTAACCAAAAACGAGCTTATGTGAAGATCCATGATCTTACAAAGTCGGGTTAAACGGTGATCCGAGCTACCACATCATAGATCGGGTCTCAAAAATCTCATTTTCCAAATACTACAACTTTTACACAAGTTGTAAGCTATTAACCACCATTTTAGTATTTTTACTAGACTTTAAAGCTTCAAAATGTAAGTTAACGAGATTTAACCGACAATATTCCTTTTAACCACCTTAGATAAGCTTAAAAACAAGTTTTAAGTGTTATACCTCTAGCTCAAGGCTAGGGAAGATCTTTGATGAAAAACGCGTGGATAAAAGCTAACGAAAGAGGTCCTTCGCGTTCCGAGTGCACCAAAGCTCCTAATACGCGACTTGTGAGGCTTGTATATACTTGGAATGGAGAGATCAAGATCGAAAATGGTGGGTAAGGGGGTGGGGTGTTCGGCCGAGAGGTAGAGAGGGCAAGAGAGAGTGATTAAGTTGGTGATTTGTGATGAAAGATTAATGTGTGTAATCTCTAGTATTTATAGGCAAATCTAGGTGTTATTAACCATTGGTTAATATGTCTTCATGATATTACACAATACTAGATTTAGGTAATCCAACTTGTACTTGCATGTTCCCTCTTAGTTACAAAGGGACCGAAATCGGCCATGGGGGGGGGGGGGGTCTTGGTTCGATTATAACTAGTAATTAGGTGGTTTAGTTTGGTTAAGTAGGTTAACTAAGTATTTAACTTAGTTAGTTGTATGTTATGCGTTATGACGGGTGTTAGGGTAATCAGAGACCCTAACTGGCTCAGAAAAAATATAAATAGTGAAAATACTAATATTTTCATGTTCCGGGTAAAGTCCGGGTGTCCGGTTGGATAGTAATCCGTTAAAGCGTTACAAAAGCTTTAAAGTGTCGTTATTGTTACTTTTAGTGACACAATTTGTTTTCCCGACACTTTAGAAAGTGTCTAGTATTATTTTCCCCATATTTTGGCACTTTACTAGTCAGCTAGAAGCTGGGTTATTTATTAAAGTGCTGTGTTTGTACTTAAAGTACGTTTTTGGCACATCCGAATCAGTGTATCTTATTCCTAGAGACGCAGTACCACAACCCTTATATCCCTACACTCACTACCAGTGTAGTCAAAATATTTGAGGCTCTTAACAGGCCTTAGAGGCAGTATCTGCCTGATGCTGGTTATATCAGCATGTTCACTGTGTATCCGTTTAGTGCTACTGTGCTTTTTGTGCATCATGTTTGTCACTAGGGTTCAGCATGTAAATAATGTAGTGACAGCAAGCAAGTATGATGCAAGTAAGTTCATGTATCAGTATCCAAGTAGCAGTTCATCAGCTAGTTCAACAAGCACAGTAATTAAGCAGTAATTAATCATTAATTAAGTTGTACGGATACCTGGTTTAGTGCGGGTTGTCACAACATAGGTCACAGCATTATTTTGACTATAACTTGTTTTATCACCTTGACCAATTGGTCACCATTTTACCCCATACCTCGTTATTTGGGTATACTATAATGCCGTCGTCGGCATTTTGCGTGTTTATATTTTCACATCTAATAACTCTCATTATAACGTGGCTGTATTTTGTATCCCTTTTGTGTCCGTGATCACATCACGTCATGTTTAGGTTTATGGCAGCTTTTCATTATTATGAATCTTCCTTTGAATACATCTTCTTACACCTATCGGCGTTAACACCTATATCCTTTAGTATTAACCCTTTTTCTAATTTCTCTCTCGGTATTTATAGGTGTTAGAACATCGTTTCTTTACTAAAACTGAATTTTAGTTTAATGCTTTTCCTTTTAACAATGTCGATTAATCATATCAGAAATTGACGACAAGAATTATTCTTCTCCGTTATCATTTTACGCGGGAACTCATGACTGGTTCCCATGCTATACATTATCGACCCGCAGGTTCCTTTACTTAGCTTCGTAGGCTATTTTATTAGGTCTTCACCTTTTTAGGGTGAGACCCTATAGTTTGTTCCGTTGTATTTGTGACCCGATGGTCATTTTTGGTCCCGTAGACCTTTACATTGTTTATAACCTGAAGGTTATAGTGATCCCATGGATCATCTTCTTTTCATATCTTTATTTAATGGTATAAGTATACATATGGCGTTAAGGCACCCCCTTTTTATGTTTAGAATAAATAAATTTTTGCTTTCAAAAATTCATTTGACCTTGACCGTAGTCTAAAGCTATACTCATTTTTCTTTCGGATTATCTTTCCGACTCTATGACTTCTTATGTCACCTTCGCGTTGGTTTATTTTACTCATACCGTTATTTGGTTTATGGCCCTATTTCCTTTCAACCCATTACCGGGTTCGTTATCTTAATGTTTTTAACACCCCGGTTTTATTGGTTTGCGTTTTCCTTTACATATTCTTTTACGACCTATCACATTGGTTCAGTAATATTTCGCACTTTCTTTATTCGGGTTGCGCTTACTTGGAATATCAAGTATTATACTTTATTCGGCCCGTCCAATATTAAAATAGTTGGACATAACTATCGAAATTTCTGTTTTGCGAAATTTCATCGTCTCTTAGTTGTAGCTCTTAATCCGAGTCTTTTGACTTTTAATCTAGGTCACCGTCTCTTGGTTTACGCATATATCCGTAGTCCTACCCATCTATCGGTTATTTTACCGAAGTTATTATTAGAGTCATCATTCTGACATGCATTAAGATTTCATTTTGATTTATTGGGTGGTATTAGCGTAACCTGTCGCCTTTATTCCACCGATTCCTTAATTCTTCCATTTATTTTGTTTGACTTGTTCTGATGAACTTTATTACTTATAATAGTCAAACTTTATCCTTGTGCCTTAACATTCTTGTTTGTTAGTTTATAATTTTAATTACCTTGATTCTTATCCCTTCCCTTGGGCTTATTACCTTAATGTAATATGCTCCCATTATCCGGCTTCCGTTTACCTTTATTATCAAGCATTTTGCTTATTTGATTCGAACACCACCTTTCTGTTGTTAGCGACCCTTAGGTCTATTTCTTTTGCTAATATTCCGAAGGCCCATTTCTCAAGTCTTATTTGGTAAAACCACTGTAATGGTTATACGGCTTTTGGGGTTTACCCGTTCTTATTCTAACACTTTCATAAAGTTTATTTTACTAGGCTTTTATATAATCACATCCATTACTGCGATCACTGTTCTTCCTCATGAGGGTTCGATTAATAATGTATTACTTGGATGGTTACCCATACCCAAGTTTCTAAATTTGCATTTATTGATACTTTATTATTCATAATAGCGAATAATACGTATCATTCATTTAACTTCTTTTTCGCGGATATTCTCGGTCCGAGTCTTAATTTCTTATCTTTAACCTTAATCCTATTGCAATAATAACAAAATTAATTCATTTAATTTTATTATTGTTTATCGTTGCATGAAATTTATCCACATCATTTGTTGATGTAAATGACGCTCCTACGCGTTTTATTTAGTTCAGCCAAGTCTATAACCTTGTCTTCGCCATTTATTATTATTGAAATTTCCGGGTTCGAGTGTACACGCACTCCTTCCCATTGCAATATCTATCGAGATTACTTTTACCTCGATGCTCAACGTACAGTTTCAGCACCTCTTATAAACAATAGAACTTTTATTATTATCTATTTCTATTTTTCAAAGCCTTGGTAATTTCGTTAACACTAATGTAGGATGTTAAATAAATCGGTATAAAACAAACGATTTATTTGCACTCGTAATAATTAAAAATTCATACTGAAATTTAATCTACAAGAATATACCTGAAACGACATCAGGTTCAGCTTTAGCCTCCGTGACTGTTATATAAAACAACTTTGTCCTTGATTTCTGGGCATCAGACCTTGTGTCAGCTGTGTCCTTGGTTCTGAGCCTCTCTAGACAAGTAGACTTTTTATGTCTTGGCTTACCACATGTGCCCTTGTGAATTTTTCCACAAACTCTGCACTGATGTAACACACTTTTTGTAACCCCCCTTCTTGGGAGCTTTATTATACTTGGACTTCTTTACGGATCTTGGATTCATATCTAACACCCCCTTTCTTCTATTTCTTGTAGTATGCTGTCTTTCAATTCAGCCATCATATTGTTCACCACCGGCACGATTGTGGTTTGTAATCTATCAATATACTGTGATAGACTATTTTCTAGAGCTTTTCCGACCGTCTCGGAAATCTTAGCTTTCATTTGTTCAGTCAATTGAGATGTCGAATCATCTCCAGTTACTCCAGACATTTCTTTAACTGAAACATCCATCACGATTTATCAATAATTATTTCATTCATTTCCATCTTATTATACGGAAATTTATATTATTCTCACTCAGTCATAAATAATGTGTTATTCTTTTTTCGGTTTGGTCAAGTGTATATCTTGCCTTACCTTTCTTACTTAGTGTATTTTCCCGGGTTCGAGCGTATTTATACACTCCCCCCATCTTTACGTCATCTTGAAACTGAAATGTTTACACTAGTTGTTAAACATTTCATCTATGACATATGCGTCATTCATTTTGATCTAGCCAAGTTCACCACTTGCTTAAACCATTTATGTTTCGTGCACTTTTCCGGGTTTGAGTGTGTAAACACGCACTTCCCGTGCATATCAAATCAAATTTCCTTTTTCTAGTATTCTAGTAACTCTACTAAAGCAATTAATTCTTACCGGATGATCGATCAAGCTTGAACCGAACACTTTGTTGACAACCTTAAGCTCTGATTACCAACTTGTAACACCCATCTAAATTACTACTCGAAATTAATAATAATTCGTAAGATTTTATACAAAAGATGTCTAGACCGACTAATTTAAACATCCATAAGTTGTTTAGCAAACGATTTACATCATAACATTGTTTAAACAGAGTTAATTTATGCGGAAGCTTCAAAAATTCGTGTTCGGTTCTTCAAAAGCTTGCTTGACCGTCTTCCGTAATCCTTGAATACCTAGAAACTGAAATTGTTTACATTAAACATTAGTATTAGAGTACATAGGAATAATACATAGTCGAAACTACGTTTAAAACGGATTCGATTTAACGAAAGTATGCAAAATTTGCAAAAATTCCAGGATTCCACCGTAACTTACGGTACCACCGTAAGTTACGGTGGTTGCTAAAAATTCCAGATCTGCCGTAAGGCAGTAAAGGACTGCCGTAAGCCATTTTATGTCTACCGTAAGTTACGGTACCACCGTAACTTACGGTATTCCCTGTAAGTTCATGATTTGGTTGTTTTGTTTGTTTGGCCAAACCAAATTCTCGGATCTCTCGTTCTATCAAACCAACATGTTGATTTCTCGCATTCTATTATGTCCTTTATCAACTATAACAAAGGCCAATTAGCTATATTACGAAACATTTGTCACGCATAAATTGATTATTCGACCCGTTCTAACTTTACTCATTTCTCTATCATTTGACTAGGAAGCTTATGGAACTTTATACCCAACATCCGGGCCATATTATCACCCGCATTTCTTTACCAATCTCATGGATTAAATGCTCTTTGATTGTTATCGCCTTTTTAACTCTCTAAAACACTAGTACAATAATTTAGACAACAATTTAACCCGTTTGGCTCATCTTGTGGAGTCCTCCAATATGATGACTACCCAACGGTTTCTTGTCACTCTAAGCCTATTAATTCAAGTAAAGATCATGGTCGCTACAATCAACACCATAACTACCCTACAACGAAACTTCGCATAATTTAACAACAATTCGTTTAATGTAACGGGTCAAGTTACATACTTGCATAACTAAACAACATTATCAACTAACAATTCTAGTTAACTATTTTGACCCGTTTGTTTGTCGAGTGAACTTCGTCACTTCTATGACATACCAACTCGCAATTGACACTACATTCTCATTAACTTTTCTAAGACTATTGTTTATACACAATGTAACGAAACCGAAGTTACGTACCTTTAAAGCACACCTTTCAAGCGAGTATCACCTCCGGCTTGTCCGCTTGACGTTCCGGATTCTTCGCCTAAAGAGTTCAATTCACAATAAGTTTAGAACTCTTTCACAAGCTTTAACATTTTAACCCTCACTTAGGCGTTCCATCAAACACCTAGCGGGTCAGATTTTTATATAAACAAAAACCAAGTTCATGACTTGTAATTATCATCTAAACTAACTTTAATTAGTCAATTCTACATATATCTTAACATCAATATTTCTGAAATTTATTCTAAATTTCAGATTTGTGTTAGAACAAGATCAAAATTCTAAGGCTTATCAAGTTTTCTTCAAGTTTATTAATCACCTACAATGGTGGTTATAAACTCTATAATTATCATGAAATCTTTTAACAAGATTTCACCTAGGGTTCATCCCTAGACACCATATCTCTTCTAATTACATTCATGCATGACACAATCAAGCTAAATTTCAATCTTTCATAATTAACCTAGAACTTGAAATGAATCAAAACTTCAAGATTTTACATACCTTATGATCCCCTCAACTAGGTGATCATTAATTTATGCTTGAAAATCGATTTGGACATGATTTAAGCCTTCAATTTGTGGCTTTTGTGAATGTTAGGGTTTTGGAGAAATGGGGGCCGCCCTTCCCTGCTTCTGATCTAACCAGACCTCACAAAAGTGAGTTTGGTTTTTGTTTTATGTAATTAAGTTTCATTCTTTAACAACATAAGCCCCTCAACTTTCATTTGGTTTATAATTTAGGCTTTCTACCTTGTTCATGTGTTATTGCAAGACTCCTAACTAACCGGGTTATTTATCCTAGTTAGCTTATTCTCGTTTATTTTACACTTTATAATTCTAATATAAAGTATTTACATTTTCGGGGTGTTACAAGGAGTGTGCCAACAACTTTTAAATTGTTTACAGGTTTTAGGTTATATATGTTAGTAATTATAGGATTGCCTTTGAATATTGTGATATGGACAAATATTTAATTAGGTATGGGGTAATGGTACTACCAAATTATTCAATTTTGGATGTGAAATCTGTTGAAACTGAAAAAAGTTTAAATTTTTTTCTAATGTTTATCTATGAGAACTTTATGGGCACTTCGACATGTGCTTTTACTTGATTTAGCTGAGCATTGGCCATTTCTCGTGTTTCAGCTGTTCCTTTTTGTAACTTCCATTCCCAGGCCCGGCATAGGTTGTACCACCAATAACATCACACAAAGAGTTAGTTTTTTAGAGATCTAGATAAATATTTCCATTCCATGCGTTTTGATTAAACCAAAACGTTTTTGATTTTGCTTTCAATTTTTCATGCCACAAAACCCATGTGATACTATGTTCGAATATGATGGTTTAATTTCAGTTTAATGATATCAATTGTACGATTCGATTTTTTCTTTGTTTTATTCTGAATTTTGGCTTCAAGGATGCAATTAGAAACAGGGGTCCGATACTTTGTTTTGATTTTAATTTCGGTTTGATCATTCTATAGGTCGATAATGATGGGATTTGTATTGTTAAGACATTTCGGTGACGGCTATAAAGGCTGTGTCTCTGTCAATTGATATGCAAATATTTACCACCCAAGTGTCCTTTTTGACGATCAATAAACAAATGTAGAGACATGATGGTTCCATGGATGGTAAAACACACACACACTTCATATTGATTCATTTAGTCCTGTCCATTCGTTAGCATGGCGTGACTGTTCCGTGACTGTTCGGTAGCATGTGGTGTCTTTTTAGTTTTTGTAGTATTATTATATATAATATATAATAATTAAGCAAAAGGGTGTGTATGTGTGGTTTTTTAAAAGTCACAACTTTCCATTATAGAGAGACAATCCAAGTTGCTTTTTGTATGGTTATATAATTTGGGTTTTGGTTTTGATTAGGGTCTTGCTTATCACACTCACTGTGGTTCCAAAAATACATGTTTTGATTTCGTTTCTGATTTAGACGTTTCTGTTTGCTTCTCAACTGCAGTTTTGGTTCGATGTTGAAATTAGATACTATGCTTTATTTATTCTTAAATTTTAATGTTTTTTACATATAACATCTATGTGTTTTTTTACTTAATAACTGAGTTATTAATCATTAAAGTCTTGAGACAGGTTAGAATTATGCTCAAGGTGTATTTCGGTTAGAGTGTTTGACAATGGGAATTTAATGTAAGTTTTGCTTAACGTTTGTTATATGTTAGATATTTGAACATACAACTTTTATATGCGAAGTATATATAGATCATAGATGTTGATTTTTTCATTTTTAGAATGTTCATACCTATATATCATCGACACAATTACACCCGATGTACACCTTACTTGAAAAAGAGTCGAATGAGTACTTTAGAATGAGATCGTACAACATTGTTTGTTGATTTCTGGACTACCTGGCTTAAAAATAAACTAATTGATTTTTTAATAATAACGTGTATTTTATCAGGTTGCAAAGCTAGAGGATATGATTACAGGTGCCATTTCAAGGTATATTGATGTTTATCGAGCTGTGCAGGAGGAAATTTATCGTTCTTATGTGACTCGTGCTTCTAGCGAACATAATACACAAGTTGTTGAACGAATTTTAAAGCTTAACTTGTGTTGGTGCATAAATGTCTGTTAACTTTGTCTTTTATCGAGTCTTGTGTCTAGATAGGATAAACCAGTGTTCAGTATACGAAAAATTAGGTTTTGTATGTTGGATGATTATTTCGCATGAAATAAGAAAGGCATTTCATACGAAATGGTCCCTCTATAAATACTGAGCTGGTCATGTCATTTGTAACGATCCGGATTTCAGAGCCGAGGTGCTGCCAAATTGTCAACTGATCTGTAAGCTTTGAAATCAATAAAAACAAGATAATTAAGGAGAATCAAGCTGTAATCAAGTTCGTATCATTGATTCCGCCTTTGATATGGATTAAAACTCTTCTGATCGACTCATTCAGGTCGCACAACGATCCTACAAGTGGTATCAAAGCTCAGGAAGAAGAGTTCATACCGATTCAGCTTGTTTTCACCGGAATTTCTCACTTCTAATCATTCTTCTTCACAATTTTCAAAATTTAACGGTTAAAATGGCTTGAATTTCACATATATCACGTAAAACACAGTTTTAACGCATCCTTGAAAAAATTGGACCTAAAATCGACTTAAAACCAGATCAATTTGACAAAATTGTGGCCGATATGATGATGTCAGCATTATTTCGTATGAATTGAGAGGTTCATTTCGGACGAAATCAACATCTTGATCTTCATTTCGCATGGAATCAACATCCTGGTCGTCATTTCGCACGGAATCAACCTTGTGGATTTCATTTCGTACGAAATAAACATCCATTTCGTACCAAAGTTGCCATTTCGCACCAAAACTGCCATTTCGTGTGAAAGCTACATCTATTTCGCGTGAAAACTCATTCCGCTTGAAAGTGTTATCATTTCGTTTCAAAGTGGTTATTTCGCTTGAAGTTCATTTCTCGTGAAGTTCATTCCGTTTGAGGACCTATTTCGCTTGAGACTCGTTTCGCTTGAAGATTGATCCATTTCGTTTGGATCCATTTCGTTTGAAATTGTTTCTCAAATCACAAAAATTTTTCTAAGTGTTTGTTGATTGTTTCAGGTACGTCAAGATGGAGGATGATTTTCTCAATCCTTTCAGTAACGTGTTTGCTTACTCTAGCAGTTCAGGAGATGGCACAACCAGCAACACAAATGAAAATGCACCAAACCCGAGTCCGAAGAAAACCATTGCTGATTCTTTGAGTGTTGATAATGCCTACGGCACCTACAACAAACCGCCCAAGCTAATGGCCATAGAGGATTACAACAGATGGGCTAGCAGATTTGAGGAATGGCTATAGGCATTTGCATATCAAAGTTGGAAGAGTTTGAAAACTGGTTTTAACATCGGAAGAACTGACTATGAGAACATAACGGATACTCCACAAGAGAATTTCATTGCAGAACAGAAATGCATCGCTTTATTTCATCAATCAGTGAGAGATGATATTATATCATTGATTGAATACAAAGATTCCAGAGATCTTTGGGAGAAATTAAAGATGAAATGTGTGGGTGGTGCCGAAATTGTTAAAAACAAGAAAAAGCTATTGAGAAAAGAATTCGATCTGTTTGGGTGTTTGAAAAATGAGAGTGTGTCAAAAATGATAGAAAGATTTGGTCACTTAAAGCTGGAACTTGCAAGATATGATATTGTGTATTCTCAAGAAGAATTGGTTGATAAGCTGTTTGACTCACTGCCTGATGAGAAAGACTGGCAGTACTTTGCTTTAATGATAAAGAACACAGTGAAGTCGACTGATCTGATAGTTGATTTACTAATCAAAAGGTTAGAGGGTCATGAATTGGAGATCAGAAAAACGAACAAAGTCAATAATTCCTCGTATCAGCAAAATGTTGACTTATATTATCGAGGAAGTATGATTCCTAAAACTGTGTCCCCGAAAACTGCCTTCTCAGCAGAAAGTTCAAACATGTCAAATCAAGAAAGTCCAAGCAGTGGTTATCATGGAGGATCTTCTTCAACTTCTTCAAGTCAATCAGTTCCGAAAAATTTGTTCCAGTGTAATATTGCTGTTGACCTCAAAAATGCACAAAACTTCAGTGAAGAATCCGCCAAGCAACAAATGGTGTTTTTGGCATCTGTCTTGGAATCTTATGAGAGCCTTGTCGCTGGAAAAATCAGAAACACCAACCTCACCAAGGAAGATTATGATCAAATAGACCCTGAAGAGATGGAGTTAATTGATATAAGATGGTGTATGGCGAGTGCAGTCAGAAGGGCTCAAAGATTCATGGAGATAACAGGCAGACATTCCATTGGCGGACCTTCAACGAAGCTAGGTTTTGATAAATCGAAGGTTACATGTTTCAAGTGCAAGCAAAAAGGGCACTTTAAACGAGAATGTCAAAATGCAGCCGCTGATGAAACAGCCAACCCTTTCCGTGAAGATTATTACAAAAGAGCCATCTATCATCAAAACAAAGCAGAATCTCCCAGAATGAAGCAGATAGAAGATGCTCCCAAAGAAAAGTCGAGAGCATTAGCTGTTATCCATGACGATGAGGGATATGATTGGAGTGATGTGTTACCAGAAGAAGACGCAGTGGGATATGCCTTCACGGCAAAAATTGTTCCTTGGAAAGATACCGATCGGAAGAGGTAAAATATGTCAACAGAAAAATGTTAGCTCTAACAATGAAAGACCGACATTTTCATGCATGGAAAGAAGCAAAAAGCGCGAAGAGATGGGACACTGACAGAGAATGCTATTTGGATCCTAAGGGAAATATACTTGTGGAACCATCAACACTTCTAGTCGAGACTCTGATCGAGCAAATAGCAGAAGAGGAAGAAGCAAATCAAAGATTGTGGTGGGGAAGTGATGAAGAAGAGAAAAAAAAGGAGCTACAGCCGAAAAAGATCGATGATGGGATAATCGACACGACGAAAGAATTTACAACAGAAAATCTGAAGAAAATGGCTGATAAAGTTCTTGCAGCGAAAGAGTTAGAGGTAGATATTATGTCTAGAACTGAGTCAAAGAGCAAGGTCAGTTATAATGATTCAACACATGAGTCAGGTAAGATTGATAAAGCCAAAAGTGAAAGTGACTGCAAAAATTGCATGAAAGACTGCAAGGTTTGTAGTACACATGCTTACCTCAGTGGTAAAAAGACTGAAGAACTGACAGAAAGAGTCAGAGAAGTTGAAAATCAGATCTTAAGTCGTGACAAATTGGTAAAAGCTTCAAATGATCGAATAAAAGAATTAACCTATAAACTTGAAAATGATAAAATTGACGTAGAACGAACCAGGAAAGAAAATGAAAAATTAATTCATGAAAATCGTCAAATGTTGGAAAATTACGAAAAGCTAAAAAGAACAACAAAAGATTCTGATGAAAGAAATGATAAAACAATCAAAGAAAATCTCCAACTGACAGGAGTACTTCAGTCAAAAGAGAGGCAAATCAACCAACAGTTGGATGAGATTTCTAATCTGAAGCTTCAGGAAGCTAAGATTGAAAATGAACGCATCAATCTGAAACTCAACAATTACAACTCCGCAAGTTTTGTTCTTCAATATATCGTTCCTAAACCAATCGGGAAGAACAAAGCTGGCGAAGATGTTTATTCGGACGGAACTGGGGTTGGGTATCATCAGGTTCCACCGCCAGTATTGAATAATTTTTCAAAGAAAAAGTCCGGGTTGGTTAATGATAATGAAACAAATGAGGTTAAACTTCCAGAATCAATTGACGTCACATTCACTTCATCATCCGATGAAGACAGTGTTCAGTCCGAATTTGTTAAAAGCATGGTTGAAAGTGTTTTGAAATCTAAAAGTGACTCAACTGAGGATGAAGAATGTTTCTTGGACAAATATATTCCAAAATCAACATCTAAAAACAACTTAAGTGAAGAACCTAATCTTGTGATGTACAAGATGTTGGGATCAGATAAGTTGTATTCGGATCTTGAATTTCCATTGGAAAATGTGAATGTCGACAAATTGAAAAATGTTTTTAAACTGGTTAAGATTGATGTCTGTGAAATCGAAGGTTTAAAAGGTTCCAAAAGGAAATTAAACTTTGAAAAAGATAAAGCTTACTACAAAAAACCTGTTATACCGCCGCGTTTTTCTAACAACAATCAAAACAAATGGTCGGGTGGTTATAAGGGTGGTAAGAATTATCAAAGAAGGAACTTTCAAAACAAAAAGTTTGTTAAGAAAAAGATGTTTGTAAAAAGTTCGAGTTCTCATTCCGAGTAAGAATCTGAGATTTTTTCAAAATCAAATGAAGAGTTTTTTTAAAAGAAGGCCTCACAACCTCAAACCGAAGGCACAAGTCGGGAAGTTGATACCCGTACATGCTTTAAGTGCAACGAAATTGGACACATTGCATGAAAGTGCACCAACTTAAAGCCTAAGTCTGAAGTTGTTGAGAGTCAGAAAAGGAAAATTGATGCAAAAGGCAAAGCTCCAATGATTGTTGAGAAGAAAGTTTTGAAAAATGAAAACACCAAGTTCAAAACTGAATCCGTAAAGAATGCGGTAACTAAAACTGACAAATTTTTCAAACGGGTTGCTTCGCCTCAACAAGCATGGAAGCCAAAATCAGTTGAAAAGAAATCAAGTTCTCCAAAACCAAAGGTTTCTGAGACGGAAAAACAATCATCTTCTACCACTCTGGTAAAGATGAATGTTCCTTTGGATTACTATGAGAAACTTGAGAAACAAAAGTCTACTACTTCTGAAAAGAAGGATGTACCAAAGAAAGAGCAATCATCTGGTCAACCTCCTAAAAATGATTTCTTTTTATACAAAGAGGTTGAGATTGGGTCTGAAGAGAGCTTAAAGATGAATGACAAAAATTTTCCGCCACTATACACTGCAAAAACTCACCTCAAAGTCAAGCTACCTGAGTCAAAAGAGGCTTGGGTGGCATCAAAATCTAACTAAGTATTTGTGATATGTGCAGGAGCTTCCAAGATCCGTTTCACATTGGATTATGGATAGTGGAGCTTCTCGGCACATGACGGGGAAGAAGACCCTACTATACGATGTTCGAGGTTTTAATGGAGGATATGTGGGATTTGCAAGAAATCAAGGTGGTCGAATAGTTGGTGAAGGAACTTTATCGAATGGTATTGTCACGTTTGAAAGAGTAAACTACATCGCCGAGCTTGAAAACAATCTTCTGAGCATTTCTCAGATCTGTGATCGTATGTATACAACGCGCTTTAGAGATAAGGAATGTTTGATATTGAAACCAGGGTTTGTTGTTCACGAAGAGTGGGTTATCATGAGGGCACCTAGAGTCAACGATCTGTACGTGTTGGACATGAGTGTAGCAACTACTACCACGGGTCAGGCTCACTGCTTTATGTCAAGAGCAACGGAAAAATAATCGCAATTGTGGCATCGAAAGATGGGCCACATTCACCTGCGAAAAATGAATCACCTGGTACATAACGACTTAGTAATTGGTGTTCATGTAAAAGGTTTTCATCTTGAGGGGGAGTGCATTAGTTGCATTAAAGGCAAGCAAAAGGAGAAATCACATCCTCAAAAGAAGGTTAACTCAGTCTCGAGACCATTAGAGAGACTTCATATGGATCTTTTTGGTCCAGTGAACGTCAAAAGCATAACTGGTGATCTCTATTGTCTAGTAGTAACAGACGACTACTCGAGATTTTCGTGGGTATCATTTCTGAAGATAAAAGACGAGTCATTTGAAAGTTTGATGACGTTGTTCAGAAAAATTGAAAACTTGTACCAAACCCGAATCAGAAGAATCAGGAGAGATAATGGTACAGAGTTCAAGAACAACAAGATGGAAGAGTATTGTGATGAGAGAGGTATATTGCAAGAATTTAGTGCTCCTTACACTCCACAACAAAATGGAGTAGCTGAAAGAAAGAACAGGACGCTAATTGAAATCGCTAGGATGATGCTTGCTGATTCCAAACCACCTGTCAACTTTTGGGCAGAAGCAGTATCAGCCGCTTGCTATACACTCAACCGGGTTCTTACAGTGAAGAAATTCAACAAGACATGTTTCGAGCTGATCAACAACCGCAAACCTAACTTGAAGTATCTGGAACCGTTTGGGTCTCCCTGCACTGTTCTAGAACCTTATGGTAAATTTGGTCCAAAGAGCATTGAAGGAATTTTCGTGGGTTATGCAAGCCCATTGAAAAGAATCTTTGTTCCAAGCTTGAAGCAGATCATTGAAGCACATAATGTTGAGTGTCAAAGTTATACTATGCCACCTCAGAATCCCGGCGACTCATGGCATTTTAATTACGATACACTGTGGGATTCATTCGACATAGAAGAAGAACCAGATTTCTTTGACGAGTTGGATATTCTAAGAGAATATGAAGCATCACAAGAAAGATTCCCAGCTGAGTCATCCAGACGTCAATTTCGAGCTTCCAATGACGATGAAGCCGGTCCAAGTAATTCTGGAGAACATGATTATATTCAGCAAACTCTTGATAATCAGACGGCAGTCAATGATAATCTAGAATCTGATGACAGGCCTATCTTCGATCATGGTGATTCAGATTCTGAGGGGGAGCAAATCCAGATTTCAAGTCAAACAATTCCAGTCAGTGAACATGGTGCAAATCAGAATGTCACAAATTTGGAAGGTGAGGTAGATGTTCCAGGCGAGGTGATGCCGAGAACTCTTTCGTACCATCCAGAAGAACTGATTATTGGAGAATTACAATTAGGCGTCTGCACTAGACGACAAATTAACCAAGGCCTTACTTGTTTTTATTCTACAGTTGCTCCTTTACAAACATAGTTTTCACTTAGTTGTTTTATTTCGCAGATTGAGCCGCGAACATATAAGGAAGCATTAACTGAAGATTCTTGAGTCAACGCGATGCAAGAGGAGCTGAGTCAGTTTGAGAAGTTGGGAGTGTGGAAATTGGTAGACTTGCCTGATGGTCACAGAAAGATAAACACCAAGTGGGTGTTCAAGTGCAAGAGGGATGATCGAGGGGTTATTATTCGTAACAAAGCTCGACTCGTAGTCCAGGGCATTAGTCAGCAGGAGGGTATAGATTTCACCGAAGTATATGCTCCCGTTGCTAGACTAGAAGCGATCAGAATCTTCCTAGCATTTGCATCTTGGAAAAGTTTTAAAGTTTATCAGCTAGATGTTAAATCGGTTTTTCTCTACGGGAAGGTAAAATAGGAGGTATATGTCGGACAACCACCAGGCTTCACCAACCCAATCCACAAAGACAAGGTCTATTTACTAGATAAAGCGTTGTATGGTTTACACCAGGCCCCGAGAGCTTGGTACGAGACATTGTCTCAACATTTTCTTGCCAACAGCTTCATCCGTGGAAAAGTGGATGCCCCTCTCTTTACCAAAGAAGTCGATGGACATCTTCTGATAGATCAAATATACGTTGATGATATCATATTTGGGTCAACAAATGAAAATCTATGCAAAGATTTTGAAAGAGTTATGAAGCAAAAATTTGAAATGTCATCGATGGGTGAGATGATATTCTTCTTGGGACTTCAGGTTAGGGGTGTTCAGAAAAAACCGTAACCAAATAAAAACCGTAAACCGAACCGTAACCAAATAAACCGATCCGAATAACGAATTTGGTTTTTGGTTTGGTTTCTAACCAAAACCGAATTGTGAATATGGTTTTTGGTTCGGTTTATGGATCCACATTTTATTTTATTTGGTTTATTCGGTTTATTTGGATAACCGAATAAAACATTTAAGTTAATTAATTATTAAATAAAAATAATAATATTTTATAAATCATATACAATTTATTAGCCCAAAATAGTTATTTTTTTATGCAGCCCAAAATACCAAGTGTGAATCTAAAAGCTCAACTCAAACCCACTCATTTCTAAAATAATAGAACTTCTTCAGACCTTCAGTATAGAAACTAGGGTTACTACATGTTTGAAGATTATTTATATTTTGTGTCATTAGACTTGTTAACTATTTATAGTTTCTATGATCTATGTTTTGAAGCTTTTAATTAGTTGCGATGTTCGGAAGTTGGAACATAAACTTAAATATAAATTAGGGAAAAAAAATACTTATATACAATTTGGTTAGATTTGGTTTATTTGGTTTATTTGGTTTCTAACCGAAACCAAACCGAATTGAATTTGGTTTGGTTTGGATCGGTTTGCATATTCCTTATTTGGTTTGGTTTGGTTTTTGGTTTGGGGTAAAAAAATTTGAAAACCGAATAAACCGAACCGAATAAACCAAATAAACCATAAACCGAACCGATGAACACCCCTACTTCAGGTTGATCAACTGCCTAAGGGAATATTCATACATCAGAAGAAGTATGTTCATGATATCTTAGAGAAATTTGGGATGTCCGGGACTACTCCAGCTTCCACCCCATTAGCGACGAACCATGGGATAAACCCTGATCTCACCGGAGAGAAGGTGGATGAAACGTTATATCGTTCCATGATCGGATTGCTGATGTACTTGATAGCTTCTAGACCCGATATCATGTATCCAACCTGTCTTGCAGCGCGATTTCAGTCAAGCCCCAGAGCTTCGCATATGGTGATTGTGAAACGGATATTACGCTACCTGAAAGGAACTCCATCACTGGGGTTGTGGTATCCAAGAGAAGGCGATTTCATGCTCGAAGGGTATTCTGATTCTGATTTTGGATGCTGTAAAGTTAACGCTAAGTCAACAACTGCGGGATGCCAGTTTTTCGGACCACGATTGGTTACCTGGCAATGTAAGAAGCAGACCTCTGTCGCTTTATCCACATGTGAAGCCTAATATGTATCTGCTAGCAGTTGCTGCTCTCAGATCTTGTGGATCCAGCAACAGATGCGAAACTATGGTTTGCAATTTCTTAACACCCATATCTTTGTTGATAACGAGGCAGCGATAAACATAACAAAAAATCATGTTCATCACGCTAAAACGAAACACATTGAAATTCGTCATCACTTTATCCGAAACTGTTTCGAGAAGAAGTTGATACGAATTGAGAAAATCCACACTGACGAACAAAAAGCTGGTTTACATACCAAAGCGTTTGATAAAACTCGTTTTCAATATCTCTTAAAATTGAACGGTATGAAGCTTTTATCGGTGTCGGAGGAGATTCTTGGCGTAGATGAAGGTACCTCTGTAGATGATGTTGAAAAGCAATCTGCAATGGTTTGTCGATTTTTTACTTGTTTTGGTATTTTGGGGGAGGTAGGTTAATATTTTCAGAAAATACAAAAACAGTAAAAATTTTCAAAATCACAAAAACATGAGATATTTTAAAATCCAAAAACAATAGAAAACCGAAAAAGAGCTTGTGTAAAAAGGGAAAATGATAATGCATCAGTTTGACAGTTGCAGTATGCTAAAGAAATGGAAAGTTTAAAAAGTGTTAAGCAGTCTTGTTGATGATATGCCGGTAGGTTTTTACACATTTAGTAGGTTTGTTCGGGATATAAACCTAAATCATAACTTCCGTTTTACGTGGGGAACATCTCTCGGATATATGGGTAACCCCTGAAATCTTGTTTGAAAGGCTCTATTTCTGACATACTAGGTCTTTGTATGTGGTAATATCTGGAGTATTATACCTGGACTTCTGATTTTACGGGAGCAATAGCCTAGTCGTCATATAATACTTTGCACAGCTTTAATCATAAAGCCCGCCCTCAGCATAAAAATTGATGAAACATTGAAAAATGCTAATCATGTGCTGTTGTAAAGAAGATCCCCAAAGGGGACCCACCTAAAGTTGAGCCATCATCTCTCTGATTTTGCGGAAGCAATAGCCTGAGCTCTCATGGCCTCAACACTTAACCCCTTAATGATATTACTAGTGTGCACTCACCTGTAAGACTGAATATAGTAGTCTGGATACGGGAGTATATTCTGAGGTGGTACACGCGTATAAGCTAAGTCTCTAAAACACTAAATTCGTATCCTGGACAGATTGAAATTTGTGCGAAAACTTAAGTGGATCAGTATATCGACAATCTAAGCGAATTGTTTAATTCTGAGTATGAAATCAAAGCTTAACGGTACTTGTGACTTGTCGGTAGCTGATATGATTCCCTAACACGCTCACCAAAAATATGTTTGTGATTAGTTTACATTTACTGCATTTCATTTCTGTTTAGTATTCTAGTCTAGAAACTTTATTCAAAATCCAAAAAGATTTTACATTTCTGCTTTAGTTTTCCGACAAACCAAAGTGGAAAGCTGATCTTCAGATTCGCAGTTTGAAGCAGATGCAGGAAGTTTCTGAGCTGGACATAAGAGTTGGGAGCTTATCATGTTAAACTTATGGAAATGAAAAGTCAAAACAAGTTCATTAAGTTGAAACTTGTAATTTTTCAGAATAATGTTTCGAAAAATGTTGAACAAAAGTCAGTTTTGTTTTGTTTCGAGTCAATCAAGGTCATTAATTTGGACTTGATAGACAAATTAAGTGCCCAGGGTCATTAACTTGGATCTGGATACTTAAGTGGATTATTAAAAACTGATAAAAAACAACAAATGAAGTCAAAGAGGAGAATAGATTATAATGTCATTTTTCTGAGAAGCAGGGAACAAGTTTGAACTTGTGAAAGCAGCAAAACGAAATCCCCGTGGCTAAGTTTGAACAAAGTTTGAGCCAGAGTACAAGTCAAGAATGAGAGCTATTCAAGACTGCGATCCCATCTTATTGAAAGGGGGAGTCTAATAGTTTCTGGATCAACATTCAAGGGGGAGTTTGAAGATTGTTAAAGCCAAATTCGAAGTGCTAGCTGCTGATGCTGATAGAGTTTGAAGGATGCTTACAGTGTCAAAACAGTTTGGAAAGAGTGAAAAGACTGATTAAGACTGAAGACTCGATGCCGAAGACTTCGTCAACATCCAAGGGGGAGTCTATTGGTGCATAAATGTCTGTTAACTTTGTCTTTTATCGAGTCTTGTGTCTAGATAGGATAAACCAATGTTCAGTATACGAAAAATCAGGTTTTGTATGTTGGATGATCATTTCGCACGAAATGAGAAAGGCATTTCGTACGAAATGGACAAGTGTCCATTTCGCATGAAATGAACAATACCATTTCGTACGAAATGGTCCCTCTATAAATACTGAGTTGGTCATGTCATTTGTAACGATCCGGATTTCAGAGCCGTGGTGCTACCAAATTGTTAACTGATCTGTAAAGCTTTGAAATCAATAAAAACAAGATAATTAGGGAGAATCAAGCTGTAATCAAGTTCGTATCATTGATTCCGCCTTTGATATGGATTAAAACTCTTCTAATCGACTCATTCAGGTCGCACAACGATCCTATAACTTGGAAAAGGGTAAGCTTCTTGGCCAAAGTAGGTTTAAAATTTTGTTTATTGGTTGTTCTTTCTATCTAGCCATCTTATTTATTTAAAAGCAAGCGGTATTTTTGATGACCTACTGTATAGTATGGAAGGACTGAAACAAATTAATTATCTCAGGTAAAGAGTGCAGTTGGATCAGATGTTGGGCGGGATTAAAGTGACTGCGTTTAACTAGTAAAAAATTGAGTCAAGTAAAGTGCCATCGAATGGGAGAGCTAGAGATATTTCAACTTTTCTTAATGTTTCGTTCTGATGTACTGGGTGTGGAGTTGTTACAGTATGAGGTTTGGGTGTAACACCCCGTGTTTTCGAAAGTCAAAGTCAAGGTCAAAGTCAACGACCGATTTCGCAACTTGACTTTTAGAGAATTTCTTTTATATGTTTATTTTAGTTGTATTATGTGGAGTAAGTGTTAATAATCACAGTAATCGACGTATGTTATTCGCGATCTAATCGACTTACAATTGTGAACTATAGGAAGTAACAATGCGATAAAGTCAACTAAACGCTAATCAATCTAATTTAATCAACATTGCATCGCAATCGCACTCGCAACTCGAATTACGCATTTTGGTTAATGTTATACGTGTGTGTGCCTTATGTGTTACTTGTGCATGTTTATTTATGTTATGTTGTGGTAATTAATCGAAACGCAATCGAAACTCGAATCGCAATCGAAGTTAATCGCAATCAAAATGGTATGATAATTGGTGAAGAAGGGATAGTGCAAGATATGAGTAGTTGGGATTAAAAGTAATTTGACTAGGAAAATCTATCGCATCGCGACGCTCGCAATCGAAATCGAAACATCAAAAATCGTCGTGCCGAACACTCGAATCAAGCGACCGATCGATCAGGCAACCAGCCGATCGACCAGCTTTCCGTACGGACTGCCGTCCGATCGGACAGGCTGTCTGATCGAGCTGCCTGTCCGAATGGCCAACCCTTTCCTCTTTGGGTAACCCTATAAATACCCATGTCACTTTCATTCTTTCTACTTTTGGAAACTCTCTGTCCGACCAGCTTGTGCTCCTCACATTTTCTCAGATTTCTCTCGATTCCGGTAAGATCTCGACCTAAATCTTATACTTTCTTGACCTACATGCACTCCTACACCTTTCTATCTTTTGAATCTTAACATTTAACCGTGAAATCATCAAGACTCAAGGTGTTCTAGGGTGACGTCATCATGTGTTCTTGAAGAACTTCATGTTTTGGCCTCAATCCACCAAGAACAACTTAGATCTAACCGATTTCCACATAAACAAACAAAGATCTTTCATAGATCTAAACATATTCACAATAAGAAGGATTGAAAGATGGTTTTTCTAACTCTCTTTCAACTCTTTTACACTCAATGCACTCAAAAACGATAGAATCGGAGTTGTGCTGGCTCACCACTCATTATTGTGATGGTGATTGGTTCAGGATCCGTATTCTATCCACGAGACTATCGATTCAGGGTTAACCAAGAACAACCGCCCTGAACCGGTGAACCGGCTGAACTTGGGTGATTCCTGTAAGACAGACGAAACGACCAGGACAGAATGTTATCCGATCGGACCACTGTCCGAACGAACTGCTAACCGTACGGGTTGTCAACCGCGCGGGTTGCTAGCCGAACGACTTGCACAATATTTGAAGGATTGAATGTTGAACGAATTGTTGTCCGATCGGACTACCATCTGATCGGATTACCATTCGAATCATGAGACATTTTGACTTCCACACTTAAACAATTTTCAACATGTTCAATGCACAAGGAATGCCACCCGCACGAACGACTGTCCGAACGGGTGACAACCTGCCATGAACTTGAAGTGTCCAACCGAACGGGTTGCCGTCCGATCGAAAGACCTGAAAAGTAGAGATACTTCAATGTTTTCAAAATGCTACAACAAAAACTTCAAAAGTCAAGCCATCATACACAAACACATCCTTCTCAAAGGAAGAAACAATCCACTCGAACACTCATCCGACCGGACTACTGTCCGAACGAATTGCCATCCGCATGACCAGTCGTCCGAACGGACTACCATCCGATCGAACTACTGTCCGAGCCACTTGCACTTTGCCTCGTTTTACGCGTCACTTATCGTTGTGCTATCAATTTGTTCAGGCTAATCTTACTCTCTAAGCGCTCCCTTCAATCCATCATCGCTGTGAGTATACTCGATCCCTTTTTGCTTTATGCACTTTCGGGTGTTACTTACGTTACTTATTCTAAATCACATCGAACACACTACGCAATACTTTTAACGCTAACCGCTACCGCATGTTATACGTGATTTAATGAATGCTTGTTTGTTACATTTACATATGGAATGCTGTCTACCTGCCATAGCAACGGTAGTACTATTAGTTTGGACTCAGCACCCGTTCACTCGGGGGTTGTTAAGGACAATTATTTGCATTGATTACAGTGGTGATCATGTATTACGAACTGCCTTGGGCAGTCAACCCGCAGTCATTGGTATCGATAGGTCTATGTCGATAACTAACATGCCTTATTTCACTCTGTGTACGTGCTGGTTATGCGTAACGCTTTCGAACTCTGTTATGCTATATCAAACTTGTATGCTCACCTTTACACTATGTGTATTGACTGTTATTTTGACGTATGTAACAGGTGCTTAGGATGCTTATCTGCTAGGAAATTGAGGCTAGAATAAGGCTCTAGAGGCCAACAAATAGTTGTCTGTACAATGAAGTCAAGGGTCTCTAGAAGCAGATAAACAATTGGGCTATTTGATAAAATCTGAGTTGTCGGAATAGAACTATTTTCCTTGATTTTGTCTGTAATAATTTGTTTACCTTTTGAGACATGGTATGGGACATGTTACTTTAAATTGATTGGTAATGATAATTGTTATGGAAACTTCTGGATAATCTGTTTCGCTCTGTGCCATACCTCGATGTTTCCGCTATCGGTTGGGGTGTGACAGATTTGTATCAGAGCCGTAACTATAGGGAATTAGGCAAGACACGACCTAGTCCGGGTCGATGTGTTAGATACCTAGTCTATAGTTAGGAACCCACAGTTCGACTTGTGCGTATCCAGTAGGGACTATGCATAAGCTTACTACTATTTCTCGCTATTCTCGCCTGTACTACACTATCACTGCACTCTAATTTTCAATTGAAGACAAGCGATTAAGTCGAGATTAGGTGTGAAAACCGCAAACTCTCGGCTAAAATTTGCTTGATCAACCCTCATTTTATTTACCAACGGGGAGAGTTATGCCAAATCAAGGGTGAAATCCATATCTTGATGAATAATCTCCTCTATTCTATTTAAAACAGGAATGAAGTTGTTAAGACAGGGGTGAAAACCTAACCTTGGCAACTTGCTTCGACCTTTACTTGGTTTTACAAAACTCTCACCAGAGTCTCGACGGACTCCAACGACCTGAAGTCACGATATGACTAACGGGATGCGTGCCCAACGCCCAAGAATAGAGGCAAAGGCACTGTCCTGACAGTCAAATGTGCACAACAAGTCCTTGTGAATAGTCGAATCACTTTGGGTAGTCAAAGTCTACTAGCCGCAGACGATCTATTTCTCGATTTTTATATGTTTCGATTCTGAGCCCGCAACTGCTGACTCTGATGATTCGCCGATTTTATGTGGTTTATGTTTATTTGTTAGCATTTTGAGGTACTTCTGGTTTTGATCTAACGTCTTCCGCTAATCACACAACAAGCTATAGATCGCTAACAAATCGCAAAAATTATGGACGACCTTGTGCTATGTTGTACGCTTATACTACTATACTACTCGACAAGTTATTCGCGATCGCTAACCTCGAACACTCGCGAACCGTGAATGGTAGGTTTCTGTATTCTGACTGCCTCGCGTGATTGCATGATTATGTGCTTCTATGCCCTACGTGCTTATGTGTTTATATGTTTATGTGTCTCTGTGCTTATGTGAATCTGTGATTATGTGATACATGATTCATTGTGTTCCTGAGCATTAGTAGTAGTAGGATTATGAGGTGAGATTCGAATATGTCATGTTAAGTCCTGTGACGATGTCTGTTGCAGACAATATCGTCATCTGGATCTCGTGCTACCCGAGACGCTCGCCGAAAGAAAGCAGACAAACGCCTTGCTGCCATGATCACTAAGCAAATGGCAAAGGTGGTACCCCAAGTCGTTAGTGAGATATACGAAAATATGAGCAAGTCATCTGAGGAATCCTGAACTGAAACTCCCAAAGCTGCTTTCAGGTTCAAACAATTCAAGGCATGTGGACCGAAAGAGTTCACAGGAGAAGAAGGCCCTACAACTTTGTTCCAATGGTTTGACTCCATCGAGGTCACACTGCGACAGAGCGGTTGCCCAGATGACCTACGCACTCTCAACGCAACTGGCGTCTTCCAGTCCCATGCTTTAGACTGGTGGACGGCTGAGAGGAACAAACGTGGGAATGATGTAGCCTACGGTCTGTCATGGGATGAGCTCAAGGAAGTCATGCTGGAAGAGTTTTGCCCTCCTCATGAACGTCGAAAGTTAGAAGATAAATTCTGGCACATAAAGCAGAAGGATGGTGAAAACGCCTCACTCACTGCTCGCTTCAAGCAGCTCAGCATTATCTGTCCTGATCAAGTCAGGACTCCGGAGATCGCAATAAAGAAGTATATCCGAGCCCTGCCTGACTGTGTTGCAGATTTCGTGCAAGCGGCCAAGACTACAATGATCGAAGAGACTTACCTACTGGCCGCTGAAATCAACGAAAAGCGGGTCAAGGCTGGTGTCTGGGATAAAACTTCGAAGCACCTGCATCAAGTCACCGCCACACCAACTGCTGAAACCGCCGCCGCTCAATCGTCAAAGACCTCACGCCGCAAGAAGAAGAACAACATCAGCAGCTCCAGCAACAAGAACTGTGCTGTCACTACCACTGCTGCTCCTCTTCAGGCCGTACCGGCCCAACAGCAGCCTCATCACCGACCAACACCAGTTGCTTATACACCGCCAGCAAAGCGCGCATACACAGGCCCCACCCGATTTGCCCAACGTGTTGTTATCATCACCCGGTGGGTCTCGCCTGTCGTTTCTGCACTCACTGCAACCAGTACGGCCACTTCACTGTCAACTGCCGTACTAGTCCCCGTCAAGCCCCAGCTCATCAAGCTCTGCTCCCAGCCCCGCAAGGCCAACAAGAAGGCTCCGGCACCCGCGGTCAACACCAGAGTCTGCTTCGCATGTGGTGATCCCAACCACTTTGCGAACATGTGCCCAAATAGGGTGGTGAAACAAGAGCCCCAGCAGCAGCAGCCTCACCAGCAGCAACAGCAGCAGCAACAAGCCGCACGCGCCAGAACTTTCAACATCAATGTGCGCCAAGCCCAGGCTGACAACAACGTGGTCAATGGTACGTTCCTTGTGAATGGTATTTATGCATCATGTTTGTTTGATACTGGAGCCGATAATTGCTTTGTGTCATTCGAATTTGAGAAACTCCTTAGTCGTAAGCGCTCCCATCTCCCCTCGACGTTCGATGTTGAAGTCGCCACTGGAAGAACTGTCGCCATTAACTCTGTTCTTCGTGATTGTACTCTCGAGCTCAACAATCACATCTTCCCAATCGACCTTATTCCAATGCAACTCGGAAGTTTTGACATCATAGTAGGTATGGACTTTCTTCGCGAAAACCATGCTGAAGTTGTATGCTTCGATAAGATGATTCGATTCTCGCTCGCGAATGGTAATTTATTGTGTGTCTATGGTGAAACTGCTTCGAAAGGTCTCAAGCTCATGTCATGTGTCTGAGCTAGCAAGCATCTCCGCATGGAATACAGAGCTTTCTTGGCTAACATTGTGGTAGCGGAGAAGGAAAAGAAGGGAAAGACAGAAGTGAAAGACGTTCCCGTGGTTCATGAATTTCCTAATGTGTTTCCTGACGACCTTCCCGGTCTTCCACCAAGTCGTGATATCGACTTTCGTATCGACCTCATTCCTGGAGCTAACCCTATCGCCAAAGCTCCTTACCGACTCGCACCATCCAAAATGCGCGAACTCTCAAACCAACTCCAGGAATTACTTGAGAAAGGCTTCATTCGCCTGAGCACCTCTCCTTGGGGCGCGCCAGTCCTTTTCGTTAAAAAGAAGGATGGGTCGTTCAGGATGTGCATCGACTATCGGGAATTGAATAAGTTGACTATCAAGAATCGCTATCCCCTGCCTCGCATTGATGATTTGTTTGATCTGCTACAAGGTGCTACGTGTTTCTCGAAGATCGATCTACGCTCAGGCTACCACCAACTACGCATTCAAGAGGAGGATATACCTAAAATCGCGTTTCGCACTCGCTACGGTCACTGCGAATTAGTTGTTGTGCCTTTTGGTTTAACCAACGCACCTGTGGTTTTCATGGATCTGATGAATCACGTGTGTAAACCATATCTCGACCGTTTCGTCATCGTATTCATCGACGATGTCTTGATCTATTCCAAATCGAAAGCCGAACATGCGCAACATCTATGTTTGGTTCTCGAGCTACTCCAGGGGAATCAACTCTATGCCAAATTCTCCAAGTGTGAATTCTGGTTGGAGGAGGTTCAGTTTCTAGGTCACATCGTAAATAGTCAAGGTATTCACGTCGATCCTGCGAAGATTGAAGCCGTTAAGAGTTGGATTACACCTAAGAACCCGTCTGAAGTTCGTTCTTTTCTCGGACTAGCGTGCTATTATCGACGATTTATCGAAGGATTCTCAAAGATCGTTGTGCCGCTTACCGCCCTCACGCATAAAGACAAGCCTTTTGTTTGGGGAACTGAACAAGAGTCTGCTTTCCAAACCCTCAAGCACATGCTTTGCAATGCTCCTGTTCTCACATTACCCAACGGAAACGATGATTTCATTGTCGATTGTGATGCTTCCAACCTTGGTCTTGGTTGCGTCCTTATGCAGCGAGACAAGGTTATAGCTTACGCATCTCGTCAGCTCAAAATCCACGAGAAGAACTATACAACCCATGATCTCGAGCTAGGCGCGGTTGGTTTTGTGTTAAAGATTTGGCGACACTACCTGTATGGTACAAAGTGTACGATCTTCACCGATCATAAAAGCCTACAACATATCTTTAATCAGAAGGAACTTGATATGCGTAAACGCCGATGGGTAGAACTTCTCAACGATTGCGACTGTGAGATTCGTTATCACCCAGGCAAAGAAAATGTTGTTGCCGACGCACTCAACAGACGAAGCTATCTGCTTAGCACTCGTAACGTCCAAGCCCAATACGATCTCGAGACTCTCATCCGCAAAGCTCAGCATGCATGTTTTAATGAACGCACTCTGAAGAAGGAAATAATCTATCACGACGGAGCCCAGCTTGTGAGTAAGTCGAATGGGATATTCCACTTTCTGGACCGATTTTGGATCCCTAAACGGACCGATTTGCGACAGATTCTGATGGACGAAACCCACAAATCCCAGTATTCCATTCATCCCGGTGCCGACAAAATGTACAAGGACCTTCGTTACAAGTACTGGTGGCCGGGCATGAAAATGGATATTGCTCTCTACGTTGGAAAGTGCCTGACTTGTGCAAGGGTTAAGGCCGAACACCAAAGACCCTCTGGCTTACTCGAGCAACCACCGATCCCTATGTGGAAGTGGGAGAGTATAGCTATGGACTTCATAACAAAGCTTCCGCACACGTCATCAAGTCAAGACAGCATTTGGGTTGTTGTCAACCGACTGACCAAATCACCTCACTTTTTGCCGATACGAGAAGACTACAAGGTAGAACGATTTGCCCGAATCTACACCAACGAGATCATCTGTAATCATGGGACGCCTCGCGACATCATCTCTGACCGTGATGCTCGGTTTACCTCGCGACTGTGGGAGACGTTTCAAACGGCACTCGGTACATCACTTAATCTAAGTACCACTTTCCACCCTTAAACCGACGGTCAGACTGAAAGAACGATTCGTACTCTTGAAGACATGCTCCATTTGTGTGTCACAGACTTCGGTGGTAATTGGGATACATACCTGCCGTTAATCGAATTCTCGTATAACAACAGTTATCATTCCAGCATTCAGATGGCACCATTCGAGGCCTTGTACGGAAGAAGATGTCGATCGCCTATTGTGTGGCACGAGATCGGTCACTCGCAATTAACCGGTCCCGAGCTATTGCAAGAAACGACGGACAAAATTTTCCAAATTCGAGACAACCTAACGAAAGCTCGGAATCGCCAGAAAAGTTACGTCGATAGACGACGCAAGCACCTTGAATTTGACGTTGGGGACTACGTACTCCTAAAGGTTTCACCTTGGAAGGGTGTGGTCCGATTCAGCAAGAAAGGAAAGCTCGCGCCTCGATACGTTGGACCCTTTAAGATTCTGGAAAGGATCGGAAAAGTGGCTTACAGACTCGAACTACCGGAGGAACTTAGCAACGTTCACCCGACTTTCCACGTCTCAAACCTCAGAAAGTGCCTGGCCGACCACGACTTACATGTTCTGTTAGAGGATCTGCAAGTTAACGAAACATTACACTTCGTGGAAGAGCCTGTTGAGATCATGGATCGCCAAACCAAGCAACTCAGACGCTCGCGCATTCCTATTGTGAAAGTCCGATGGGAAGGCAAACGAGGCGCAGAGTTCACTTGGGAACTCGAAAGCGACATGAAGGCGAAGTACCCGCAGTTGTTTGTTACGGCTTCGAACTAATTTCGGGATGAAATTCCCTTAACTAGGGGAGGCTGTAACACCCCGTGTTTTCCAAAGTCAAAGTCAAAGTCAAGGTCAAAGTCAACAACCGATTTCGCAACTTGACTTTTAGAGAATTTCTTTTATATGTTTATTTTAGTTGTATTATGTGGAGTAAGTGTCAATAATCACAGTAATCGACGTATGTTATTCGCGATCTAATCGACTTACAATTGTGAACTATAGGAAGTAACAATGCGATAAAGTCAACTAAACGCTAATCAATGTAATTTAATCAAGATCGCATCGCAATCGCACTCGCAACTCGAATTACTCATTTTGGTTAATGTTATATGTGTATGTGTGCCTTATGTATTACTTGTGCATGTTTATTTATGTTATGTTGTGGTAATCAATCGAAACGCAATTGAAACTCGAATCGCAATCGAACTTAATCGCAATCAAAATGGTATGATAATTGGTGAAGAAGGGATAGTGCAAGATATGAGTAGTTGGGATTAAAAGTAATTTGACTAGGAAAATCTATCGCATCACGACGCTCGCAATCGAAATCGAAACATCAAAAATCGTCGCGCCGAACACTCGAATCAGGCGACCGATCGATCAGGCAACCAGCCGATTGACCAGCTGTCCGTACGGACTGCCGTCCGATCGGACAGGCTGTCCAATCGAGCTGCCTGGCCGAACGGCCAACCCTTTCCTCTTTGGGTAACCCTATAAATACCCATGTCACTTTCATTCTTTCTACTTTTAGAAACTCTCTGTCCGACCAGCTTGTGCTCCTCACCTTTTCTCAGATTTCTCTAGATTTCGGTAAGATCTTGACCTAAATCTTGTACTTTCTTGACCTACACGCACTCCTACACCTTTCTATCTTTTGAATCTTACCTTTTAACTGTGAAATCATCAAGATTCAAGGTGTTCTAGGGTGACGTCATCATGTGTTCTTGAAGAACGTCATGTTTTGGCCTCAATCCACCAAGAACAACTTAGATCTAACCGATTTCCACATAAATAAACAAAGATCTTTCATAGATATAAACATATTCACAATAAGAAGGATTGAAAGATGGTTTTTCTAACTCTCTTTCAACTCTTTTACACTCAATGCACTCAAAACCGATAGAATCGGAGCTTGTGTCGGCTCACCACTCGTTATTGTGATGGTGATTGGTTCAGGATCCGTATTCTATCCATGAGACTATCGATTCCGGGTTAACCAAGAACAACCGCCCTGAACCTGGGAACCGACTGAACTTGGGTGATTCCTGTTCAAACGGGTCACTAGACTTAGGATGAGGTTCTGTTGGTTAGCACGATATCAACACATCCCGATAAAACGTCAAACGAACAAAACAGCCAAGTGCAAGACAGAAGGAATGACTAGGACGGAATGCTGTCCGATCGGACCACTGTCCGAACGAACTACTAACCATATGGGTTGTCAACCGCATGGGTTGCTAGCCGAACGACTTGCACAACATTTGAAAGATTGAATGTTGAACGAATTGTTGTCCGATCGGACTACCATCCGATCGGATTACCATTCGAATCATGAGACATTTTGACTTCCACACTTAAACAATTTTCAACATGTTCAATGCACAAGAATGTCACCCGCACGAATGGCTGTCCGAACGGGTGACAACCTGCCATGAACTTGAAGTGTCCAACCGAACGGGTTGCCGTCCGATCGGACAACCGTCCGATCGACCGACCTGAAAAGTATAGATACTTTAATGTTTTCAAAATGCTACAACGAAAACTTCAAAAGTCAAGCCATCATACACAAACACATCCTTCTCAAAGGAAGAAAAAATCCACTCGAACAGTCATCCGACCGGACTACTGTCCGAACGAATTGCCATCCGAACGGCCAGCCGTCCGAACGGACTACCATCCGATCGAACTACTGTCCGAGCCACTCGCACTTTGCCTCATTTTACGCGTCTCTTATAGTTGTGCTATCAATTTATTCAGGCTAATCTTACTCTCTAAGCGCTCCCTTCAATCCATCATCGCTGTGAGTATACTCGATCCCTTTTTGCTTTATGCACTTTTGGGTGTTACATACGTTACTTATTCTAAATCACATCGAACACACTACGCAATACTTTTAATGCTAACCTTTACCGCATGTTATACGTGATTTAATGAATGCTTGTTTGTTATGTTTACACATGGAATGCTGTCTACCTGCCTTAGCAACGGTAGTACTATTAGTTTGGACTCAGCACCCGTTCACTCGGGGGTTGTTAAGGACAATTATTTGCATGGATTACAGTGGTGATCATGTATTACAAACTGCCTTGGGCAGTCAACCCGCAGTCATTGGTATCAATAGGTCTATGTCGATAACTAACATGCCTCATTTCACTCTGTGTACGTGCTGGTTATGCATAACGCTTTCGAACTCTATTATGCTATATCAAACTTGTATGCTCACCTTTACACTATGTGTATTGACTGTTATTTTGACGTATGTGACAGGTGCTTAGGATGCTTATCTGCTAAGAAATCGAGGCTAGAATAAGGCTCTAGAGGCCAACAAATAGTTGTCTGTACAATGAAGTCAAGGGTCTCTAGAAGCAGATAAACAATTGGGCTATTTGATAAAATCTGAGTTGTCGGAATAGAACTATTTGCCTAGATTTTGTCTGTAATAATTTGTTTACCTTTTGAGACATAGTATGGGACATGTTACTTTAAATTGATTGGTAATGATAATTGTTATGGAAACTTCTGGGCAATCTGTTTCGCTCAGTGCCATACCTCGATGTTTCCGCCATCGGTTGGGGTGTGACATTGGGTGTATGTTTGTTGTTAGGCACTAGCTAGAAACATTATGTGTACAATTTTTGGTGATTGAATAAAATACTTCGTTGGCCAAAAAAATCCAGCTTCTTTATTTGATTGGGTTGAGTTGGGTTGGGTTGCTGGTTGAATTATAATTAGTTAAGTATAGCAACAAAGATGGCTACTTTTAGTAAAGCTCAAGAGTGCTTCCTAAAACTTAAATAGGAAAGATGAAGAGCTTCATGTATGTTTATTGTTTTTTATATAGCATATTTCTTTGTACCCGTACCATACGCGTATATATATATATATATGTATGTGTAGTATGAGTGGTGCTTTTAGTAGGAAGTATATACTAACTTTCAAAAGTTGTACATAATTTTTTCCAGCATTTGAATAGTTTTATGTTTTTTTTTCTTCCAATGTATGCGTTTGTACAGAATATTTCATTTGAATAGTTTTATGTTTTTTTCTTCCAATGTATGCGTTTGTACATGAGGTTAACTGTAGGAGCCAACGCATCAAATATAGAGGATATTAAAGCTTTTGCAGATTGGTTGCTTGACTTGGGCGAAGGAAAGATTGGTGACAGTGATGATTGTGAGGTGGTTATAGATATTCCTGAAGATTTGTTAATCAAGTGCTCTGAGGATCCTATATCAGATCTGATCGACTTTGTATATCCTTCGCTTCTTCAACTGTAGAAAGATAAAGTTTATTTTGCTGAAAGAGCTATATTGGCACCAACAAACGAGATTGTTCAAGAAATTAATGAAAAATTGCTTGCTTCGTTTCCTGGCGATGAAGTGGAGTATCTGAGTTCTGATAGTATTTGTCAAACTGATCAAGGAAAGAATGAAGCAAATGCGAGACTATATTCTCCCGATGTTCTGATTGGTCTAAAAATTTCTGGTCTGCCTAATCATTGATTAGTCCTTAAAGTTGGTGTACCTGTAATGTTGCTTCGTAATATCGATCAACAAAATGGTTTATGCAACGGTACGAGACTACGGATTACTAAACTTTATAAACATGTTCTAGAGGCGGAGATTATATCCAGAGGAAACATAGGGACCAGAACGTTTATTCCACAAATCAGTTTGACACCGTCGAATAAAAGAATTCCTATCAAGTTTCAACGATGACAATTCCCATTAAATGTATGTTTTGCAATGACTATAAATAAAAGTCAAGGACAATCTCTATCAACGGTTGGATTGTATTTGAAATATCCAGTTTTCTCACATGGTCAGCTTTATGTTGCGTTATCAAGAGTTAAAAGCAGAGGCGGTGTGAAGTTGCTTATACTAGACAAAGATGGGAATGTAACGAGTAAAACAACAAATGTAGTCTACAAGGAAGTTTTTTCCGCCATTTGAATAGTTTTTTTGTTTTTTTCTTCCGATGTATGCGTTTGTACAAAATATTATATTTCAAAGTAAATAATATGGTTTTGGATGAAACCGCGCATCGCACGGGCATTAACCTAGTATATATATATATATATATATATATATATGGTGGAAGTCGGCTACAAAGTGAGTTTTTCAATAAAGTGTAGAAAGTGTTTTGGTGATGGCATGTGTCATATCTAATATTTTAATAAAAAACGGTATAATTATAATTGACTGAATAAGTTATTTATGGGAGAAATAATTTTGAATAATTAATTGATATTTTTATGGAAACTCTTATTTCTTAAATACACGATTGATTCGGTTACGTACACCACATTAATAGCATCCTTCATTTCACATTCATTTTATCCTTCATCTGAAGTTCAAAAATAAAACACAATAATTATTTCTTAACGTTATATTTTATCAATTTCTGGTTCTGCGCATTGTGTTATATCAGTTTTTACAATAAAACATAGCATCCTTCACGTCACATTCATCTCATCCTTCATCTAATAAAGTTCGAAACATAAAACACATTAATATTTGTTCATATTGTGTTTTTATCATGTTCTAATTTTCTTCACATTGTCTTAAATCCACATCCATGATTTTAGGAAGTTTTGGTTGTTTTTGAGTATAGAAAGTGATAAGTGAGAGAGAAGGAAGTTTGCGAGATTGAAGGAGTAGTTTATTGAATAACAGTTATTTTCCTTTTTTTTTTAAAACACACGAAATGACTTTTTTACCCTACATCAATCATGTCATTCCTTATTTAAAACATAGATATTACTAAAATGCCAACAAGTTGATCTCAACCATTAAAAACACTCATATAATATTCCAAAACACTTCCTACACTTTGTAGAAAAAACACACTTTGTAGAGCAAACTCACCATATGTATGCATGTATGTATGCATGTATGTATGAATGTATGATTTAATAAGATGATGGAAATATATTTATAAAAACTAGCTGTTAAACTGTCTCAAAAGGTCCGTTAAACGGTCACAATCTTCTACCCTCGCTCGCTAAAAAGCTATCCATTGGATAGGAGATACCTAACAGTGATGGAGCTTGAATGAAAACTCAGGGGAGCTAGACTCTCAAAATCCAAATTGGTGGAGGCCAAACTTTTAAAAATATAATATTTTACGCTAAAAAAAATTTCAGGAAATTTTCGATTAAATTAACATTACGAGCGAAAAAAACTTTGCCAGTGACACCCAATCAACCTACCGAATACGCCTCAAGTAGCCTAACAGTAAAATCATAAAAGTTATCCATACCAATTGGGTGGTGGTCCACTGGTAAATTTAAAACCTTTAAACACCTTGGAAATGAAAGGTCTTGGGTTCAAGCCCACCAACGACGGGAGTAAAGAAGTTTTCCGTTAAAAAAATATATATATATCCATTGTAAATATCATTTTAAAGCAAAGGTGTAAAGGGTGGAGTGGCTTTCACATGTGTCTTTTGGGTTGTGCCAACTTCTGCGTGCCCATTTAATGCCGCGTTCTTGATGAATGGACCAAATGCGAGTTAGACCTCTTCCATCTCTTCTCTCTCCTTGTCAGCTTCATATTTCCAAACATATTCCATCCAACGTGTCTAAAGCTTTCGTCAGGTACTCTCATTTCTTATTCATTAGACAAAAAAAATTATAATTTTCTTTAAATCGTTTTATTTTAAAAACATAATCCAAAGACCAAAATTTAAATATTATTTTATTTCCCTTAAAGTTTCTTCTGGAAATATGTAGCAAAAGTTTAAGGAATATTTTTTCCATGTGTTTTTCAATAAAACTCAGTACATAGTTGAGGTAAACATACATTATGAAATATGAACCAAACATTGGATATGCTGTTTTGTTTTACTTTTCAAATATATCATTTGATACTTTTTAAACAAAAATAATTACAAAATACAACAATGAACAAACTATTTTTTTGAATAACTAGTTATTTTCCGCCCGCGCGTTGCGACGGGACCCAATGACTACAAAAGGCGTGTCAGTAACGGCAAACAGATACCGAATATCAAAACATAAATAAAATGACGTGATAAGGATAATCACTCCGTCATAAAAAAAAATGATTTTAAATAACCTAATATATAATAATATGACCCACACGTCCTACACGTTGGGAATTCGGTTGTTTTCAGTTCAGTTATTACGTTGCTAACACGTTAAAATATGGATGAGCTCGGTACCGGTAACGGAAACGAAAATACCGATCCGAAAAATCATCGAGATTAGGTACCGGCACAAAAAATGCTCGGTACAATACGTTATGGTATTTGAAGGTAAAAATCAATAAATACAGGTATGGTGCTAGACCGGTGTCGAACCGAAAGTAACGATTCTGAAAACGCCAAAAGGTAGGTACCAAATTGGTAACGAAAAGATTTGGTATAGTAAATTTGGTACCGATACGATACCGGTTCGTTTACAGGATTTGATACGATTTGCTCATCAATATTCTAAATATCCAATTTAATTTTACTTGCTACAAGTCATTCATTACAGAAAAAGACAAAAAAGAAAGCAAAATAAGTTGTTGTATATACAAAACATCATTCAAACGAAATACAGTTTACTTACTGTGTGTATGAAAAGTAATCTAAACGGTGCAATTGCTTGCATTGCTGCGTTGCTACAGGATTTGATGAGCTGGGTACCATCAACCGGTACCGAAAATACCGTTACCGAAATCCCCAAAAGTGGGTACCGGTACCGAATATACCTAGTATGGTACGGTTCGGTACCGGTCGGTACTGGTACGGCACCGGTATTTGAGGGTAAGAACCGGTGAATACCTGTGCAGAACCGGTACCGAAAATACACCGGTTTGTGTAAATTTGAGACTGGATTACTTGCATTGCTGCGTTGCAACAGGATTTGATAAGCTCGGTACCAACCGGTACCGAAAATAGCGTTACCGAAATCCCCAAAAGTGGGTACCGGTACCTAATATACCTAGTATGGTACGGTTCGGTACCGGTCGGTACTGGTACGGCACCGGTATTTGAGGGTAAAAACCGGTGAATACCTGTGCAGAACCGGTACCGAAAATACACCGGTTTGTTAAATTTGAGACTGGATTACTTGCATTGCTGCGTTGCTACAGGATTTGATAAGCTCGGTACCAACTGGTACCGAAAATACCGTTACCGAAATCCCTAAAAGTGGGTACCGGTACCGAATATACCTAGTATGGTACGGTTCGGTACCGGTCGGTACTGGTACGACACCGGTATTTGAGGGTAAAAACCGGTGAATACCTGTGCAGAACCGGTAACGAAAATACAACGGTTTGGTAAATTTGAGACCGGTACCTATACCCGATACCATTTGCTCATCTCTTAATGATGTTAATTTTAATTTAAAAAATAAATAATAAATGACATTACTGTTCATTCAGTTTCAATTTTATTATATATAGATTTAAAATAAATAAATTTATTATGTGGTGTACTTTGTATTTTGTTAATCTTATATACTACTACAGTAAATTACTATTTTGGCCCTATGGTTTAGCCGGTTTAATAATTTTAGTCCAAAAAGGAATCTTTTAACATATCAAACCCCAATATTGTATTTTATAACGGTTTTGGCCCGTGACACTAACTTTGTTACTTTTTAGGCAGTTAAGTGTAAGGGTAATTAGGTAATTATCTACCTTAGGGGTTGTTTTTGATAAATACAAAGTTCTTTTAATATTTAATAGATTATTAATGCAATTACTCAATTTTTTTTAATTGGGAGGGAGTTAACTAAAAAGTCCATTTTTCCTACAAAGTGTACAAAGTCATTAAACACTACAATTTCAGCCATAAAACACACTCAAAACCCACAAATAACATAGTGAAGATTACTAAAACACCATATTTGTGGGTTTTTAGTTGTGTTTTGGATGATAAGGCTTTGATTATCGAATAACTAATATTAGTGTGTTTTATGCTGATTATCATGTTGTGTTTTATATTCATAGTTGTACGATGGTGTGTTTGAAGTTTTTAAGGACTGTTAGGGTTTGGATATTGTCTTTTAGTGATCTTCACTATGTTATTTATGGGTTTTGAGTGTGTTTTATGGCTGAAATTGTGGTGTTTTATGACTTTGTACACTTTGTACGAAAAATGGACTTTGTAGCCGAACCCCAACCTTTTTAATTATTTTGATATTTTAACGATTATGATTTAACAAAATATGTTTATATATACAAATAAATATTTATTTTCATTAAGTGTTTGTTTTTTATAAACGTCGTTTTTAAAATTGTTTGTTTTTTAACCGTTCTTTAAACCGTCTATCGTTTTTAAAATTATTCATTTTTAAACCACTTGTTTATTAAAATCATTCTTTTTAAAGTTATTTTTCTTTTAATTTTTTTTAAACGATTCATTTTATACCGTTCTTTCTAAAATCATTTTTTAACTTTTTTAAAAAATTCGTTATTTTAAGTCGTTAACTTTTAAAAGCATTTCATTTTAAACCGTTCGTTTTAGAACGGTTTTTGAAATCGTTCATTTTTAAACTTTGTATTCGGTTTACTTATAGCCGTAAGGGAAAAAGAACTTCAGAAAATGAACGTTTTCAAAAATCGAAGGTATTTAAAATCGATTGATTTTAAACGAATGAGTGGTTTAAAAAACGAAGATTAAAAAAATATGTTTAAAAAAAATGCAAAACCTGAAAAAAATAAGTTAACAAGTGTAAGTAACTAAAAAACACATGATGCGTGATCGAAAACTGGTGTTCGTATATGTTTAAGTTGATGTTTTTACGTGATTGTTAGTTTAGAATAGCCTACTTTTGATTAGAGTTGTGTTTTGAAGATCTAATGGAGTTTAAGGAAGTATTCGGGAGCTTTACGGACCACCGTGACGCAAAACGGATCAACCGGGAGCAAGAAATGGGAAAAACAGAAACCCAAGGTTAGAGGGGTCGTCGCCGACGCCCATTTGGGCCGTAGGAGACGCCTCTTGGAAAACCCCGTCGGCCAGATTGTGCGTAGTTGGGGAAAAAAACCCAACATCTGTGCACCGTCGCCGACGCCCCGTGGTTTCCTCCGTCGCGAAATTTGTTGAATGTGTTTTGGGGACGGGTTATATGTCATTTTTTGACCAAAAGACGGGAGTTACACTCTAGTTGGAAGTTTGAAACACCTCTTGGAGCCAAGAAACATCCTCAATCCATCCCCGATAGATTCATTCGATCCATCAATCATTCGATTTCATCATCTCCATCATTTCCACAACCCTAATCATCATTCCTTCTATCATTCTTTCACCACCCAAACCCTAACCATCATCTTCATCACTTTCAAAGCTCCAAGATGTCAACATTCAAGCTCTCATCCATTGTTGATCGTGTTCCGTTCACCATGAGTGGCTAATTCTCGAAGGTTTCACCCCGGTGTAGGTGTTTGTAAATCTCGGGTTTAAACATTGTTCTTAGTTTGATTTTGTGACAAATTGAATTGTATTTTGAATTGATTGATAATTGTCTTACATTGGAACTACATTTATGAATTGTTGAATGATTATAAAATTTGACTTTGCGAAATAAGTATATGTATTTATGCCTTATCTTTCAAAAGGTTTTACTTGTCTGAGGTAACGAAGTGCATTGCGGTCCGTTATACGTGTTGATAGCAATTGGCACCTAAGCTTCGTGATAGAAATCTGTTAATGACAAGTTCAATTGAATCAAACCTAAAATGTATAAAAACTCTAGGATTGCAATTACCGAACCGGGTGTGAACCTTGCTTACTTATATTGTGTTAATCCGTTAATTACATTTCCGTGCAATTTTTTAAGATTTTAATAGTTGATAATCAAAAATCAAATTGTCGGTTCATTCCGACCCACTTTCCAACAAACAAATTTATACGGTTTATAGCATGCTTCATAATCGTGACAAAACTTTTAAAATCAATCGAATCCACCGCAAACCACAGACTCTTCGTGGTTCGACCCCTTACTACCGCTAACTATTTGTTTGATGTAATTTGGGAATTATAAATATTATCTTTGACCGAAGCGCGACACTTCCGATCAAATTTTGGCATCGTTGCCGGGGAGTTCGTGTGGTTTGCCTTTGGATTTTTGTTTGATCTGTGTGATTAACTGTTTAAGGTGTTTATTTTGTTTTTGTTACTTTCTCTATTTCCTTGTTACGCGGGTGTGTTATTTATGCAGGTTACAGGTAGTGCATGCATACAAGGAATTCTGGAAGGACCTCACCGTTGGTGTTCGAATCGGAGATTAAGAGGGTAGTCCAAAGGAATTTAGCCAACTGGTTGGAAGTAACTCTTGCTTTCGACCCACCCAACACTCACCCATCATCTTCACCATCCGTTGAACCTAGTTCAATGGATCCCCAAAACTCAAACCACCCAAACAACCAACACCAATTTCAATATCGGGGCAACCTTCGATCCAACATAAACATTCAACAAGATCAACCAAGCGGTGGTAATAACTCGAGACCACCAACACCACCATTCCAAAACCGAGGCCACAACAATAACCAAAGAACACCCACACCTCTATATCTAAATCCCAACCGAAAAAACCCATTACCACCCAACATCGACAACCGAAACGTTAATCCCAACTGTGGAGTTAACCAAAGTCGCGACAATCCCGTGAATGAAGATCCATTCTTCAATCTTGATGATTTGAGGAATGCTAGCCCCGATGATGAACCATATAGTATTCTCGGTTATCAATCGCCGGAACACGTGAGTATTCACTCGAAATACTCGGACGACGGGGGAAACTAGGATGAAAGAGTTGATGACGATATTTGGGGTAATGTGAATGCGGATAACATCTACAACGCGCGGGGGTTTTAGAATGATGATGTCGGCTATCAAAAGGCTAATTACGTGCGAAACGAAGGTTATGGTTATGGATACGGCCAAAACGATGGGTATGGTAACAACCGCCAGATTCCCTAACAACAACAATAACCTTCATCGTAACCGGATTCCCTAATTCGTGGGAGGTGGTAACCAAGGTGGTGATAGAGGATGAGATCGAAAAGGTAACCGAAGACCGGTTGATCAAGAGGTTAATGGTCCACGCCGTCGTCCACAACAAGCTCCAAGGGGTGTGGATGATCGCTTTAGACCGGTGGTCACCGAAAATGACTCACCCATTATTCCTCCACCCCAAGGAGTGAGATCATTTGAATGCAAACCGAATTACATCAACATCCTAGGGTTGGACAAATGACGAACTGTAACAACTCTTGCCAAAATTATTAATTCTTATTTTAATAATGTCCATTAGGAAACCCTAATTGAGACCCCCAAGTGGTATGGCATGACCTATAATTTTTAGAACAATCAAAGCTAGGATCAGGACCCCTAAAACTCGAGGGGGGTAACCCCTAATTGATAATTATCTTTAAAAACGCATGTAAATCACGAAATTCGTTTGGTTTTGACTCACCTAGGCTATTTGGGACACGAGGCTACCCTAGCCTAAATTGACCTCCCCCGCGACACGCGCTAGGGACCCTGGTAGCCGGCGCGACACGCGGGAGGAACCAAAATCTAGTATAAAGCTCAGGGTTTGGCACTTGCATGGCTGTTGTGTTTCGACGTAAAAATTCCTTTCGTACGTTGAGATATTCGATGTTTCGTTCAAAAACACACATAAGCACGAATCTCTGCTGCGACAACAGGGTAATAACTCGATCACTGCTACGATACAATGTCCGATCGATTGAAACCGATCCGATGGATGTTTAAGTGTTGCCTGAACTCAGGCTATACTTTGTCATTCGTCGTGAGGGTTTTGATTTTGTGAACTAATCGTAAATGTTGTATTAAGTTACTGACCTAGTTTCGTGTGCATTGTTATTTAACTAGGTTTCAAGGCTAAATTAGTTGGAAAAATTCTATCCAACTAAACTTGCAATGTGAGTCATTCTCTTTTTATCAAAAGTGTTTTACAATACCTAAATGTTTTCCAGTTATACTTTGCAGTGATTAAGTCTTTGCTAATTTTTAATTACTGGCAGTATGTGGGGGTTTTGTGCACATTACTACTAATGATTTATCACGTTAGGTGAGCGATCCTAATTTAGTGATATGTCCACGGTCATAGATACTTTCGAGTGACAACTGAACCAGCTAATTAATAGATAGGGGCAAATGTGAAAACTCTTAATGCTGTAAATGATAACAATGTGTCATTTTGTACAAATTGAATGACTCGCCAGTATTTCCCCACTGATAAAATCTTTTTAAACATGTTTCAGGTGATTTACTGTGAACCAGGAAAATGTGCCGCGTAGCACTACAGCTTGAAGAAAGTGGCTCAATAAAATAAATAAACATGTTTTTGTGTAAACAGGGAATTTCCTCATGAAATTTCCTTATTGTAAACTATGGGGTTTGTCCCAAAATGTAAAATAAAATAATTGGGTATTTTCAGTTTAACGATCCTGTTAATATTTCCGCTGCCAAATTAGTTACAAATACCACGGGTTTCTGTCCCGCAACTTCTGAACCGGGTAAAACCGGGTCGGGAGCCGTGACAGTATCTGAGCCACTGATTTAAGCCAATTAAGTATTTAGAAATACTTATTTTTTTCAAATTGCCATTTTGTGATTCTGTGAAAACTTAATCTAAGAAATAAAACTTTAACTTAAATTTGTGTGTGTTTCTTCATGTGTGCTAACAGCATGAATGAACTGTCGGAGGCACTCCGAAACTTTACTATCCATACCACCGATATGGATATCCCAGGAACCCATATGGATGTTCCAGGCCCAGGCCCAGGAGAAACCAAAGTCGAAAAAGAGGAGGATAATCTTGGACTGGAAACGCGGACGTAGGAAGAAGCCAGCTGCCCAGAAGGTTAAAAAGGCCGAGGATTCAAAAGACAAAGGGAAAGGAAAGGAGATCGGGGAAAGTTCCGGGAAGCCCAGGAAATGCCACCATGGGAGGAGCTTAATCGCAAACTGGTAAATTGTGACCTCATCGGACCTGCCGATGAAAACCTCTTCAATTTCCTTGCCCAATCTGAACTTCCAATAAATTTGGAGCCTGCTATCCCAGATCCTATTGTCAACCACCGACTTCTACCTGGAGAATTGGAGGAATGGTGGACAAATAACTTGCAATTTCAGAACTTCATGAATAACCCCAACGTCTATTTTCCCCAGTTTGATCCTGAACCTGCACCATACCCACCTATGAGCAAAGAAAACTTAGTTGAACTCCGTCACTATGGCGAGGAACTGGTGGATGCTGGAAATAGAATTCGGGATGTGGGGGAGACGATCTCATGGAAATATTACGAGCAGGAGCGTCGTTTCTGAAGGGCCAGCTGACTGTGGTGGAATGTTTGTTTAATAATAATATTAAAATGATATAATAATAATAAAATAATATTGTATAATAATAATAACTCAAAATAAAACTTTTTGTAAAATAACTTGTTTGTGGTGATGCATACTATTATATAAAAATATGGATGTCGCAAGGTCGACAAATTTTGGCTATACGTGTTAACTTAACTATGTTATGATTCCTGTGTTTAATTGTTATCATTTTTGTGCCAATAATTTATATATATATATATATTGTTAAATTATCAGATGGAAAATGAAGTAAATGAACCAGTCAATGAAGTTAACCAATCTGAACAAAATAATGAAGACCGCTTTCTCAACCGACAAGATATAGAAAATATCGTTGCCCGGGGAATAGCCAATGCTATCCTGGCAATCGTCGCCGCTGTTTAGAACCCCATGGAACCTTCACAAGCCAACCACAGCAAACGCACTCGGGACGATAATTTCAGTAATAGCATAAATGGAGGCGACAATAATGATAATAATGTGATTCAAGCCCCAATACTTAATAAAATGAAAGTTGCAACACCTGGTTGCACCTATAAAGAATTTCTTACCTGTAAGCCAGTTGAATTTGCAGGCAATGAAGGGGAAACTGCCGCACTGCGTTGGTTAGAGAAAACCGAAGCAGTAATTAAAATTAGTAAATGCGCCAAAGAAGACAAGGTTATGTACGCATCCCACCTCTTCAAGGAAGAGGCATTGGAATGGTGGAATACAGTATTGCAAGCCAAGGGAAGTGACGTGGCTTATGCCATGAATTGGGAAGAATTTTAGCAATTGGTGGAAAGGAAGTTTTGTCCCGAATATAAAAAGGAACAAATGGCAAATAAGTTCCTGAATCACTGAATGGTGGATGTTGACTGTCGAAGGTATACTTCGAAATTCTTCGAGTATGCCAGAATTGTACCAACTCTGGCTTCGCCAGAACCGGTACTTATTTCTCGCTATATTTGGGGTTTAATTAGCGAGATTCGTGATATCTTCAAAGTTGCGCGACCCCGCACAATTGACGATGCGGTTGAATTGGCTAATACTTTAACCGACGGGCTGGTGCGTACAAGAGAAGAAAACAGGAAAAAGGAATTGGCCCAAAATATTACTCAAGGATTTCGTGTGGGTAATCCTAGTAATTTCAAAAGGAAGGGAACCGGGCAACCCTCCATACCACCATTTTGCGAAAATTGCAAAAAAAGAAACATTTTGGAAAATATAGAGAAAATTGCAATTTCTGCAAGAAACCGGGCCACCAAGAGGAGAATTGCTGGAAGAAATCTATGATTTGCTTCAATTGCGGAGAAACAAGACATTTCAGACTAGAATGCCCTAAACTGGTCAAGCCAGCTGACAACAAGGCCAAACCTGCTTAAGGAACTAATAAGAAGAATGCAAGAGCCTTCCAGCTGACAACGCAAGAAGCCGATCTGATTCCAGATGTGATAGCTGGTACGTTTCTGGTACACGATGTTTACGCAAAAGTATTATTTGACTCTGGTGCAAACCAAAGTTTTATATATACTTCATTATGCCAAGCTCTTAAGCAACCCTTAACCAAACTTAAGCAGATTTATACAGTAGAAACGGCCAATGGAAATTTTGTCAATATAGATAAGATTTTGCAAGAAGGAAAGATAGAACTCTCAGGCCATAAATTTTCTGCAAATCTTTTACCTATGAATTTAGCTGGATTCGATGTCATGTTAGGAATGGATTGGTTAGTTGCCAACCATGCTCGAATCCTCTGTGATAAGAATTCCATAGAAATTCATACACAAGTAGGAGAAGTAATTTTGATTTCAGGAGATAAGCCACGTAAACCAATGACGTTCATTTCAGTAATGAAAGTTGCTAGTTATGAACGAAAACAAGGAATAGTATATATGATTTCGGTAA